>JAEIFT010000124.1:0-701474 GCA_018904225.1 Lordiphosa mommai | reverse complement strand
TTTATAAAAATAAAGTTAAAAAAATCTAAAAAAAAGTTATAATAATAATTTACATAGTTGGGTTGTGCTAGCCCAGCTCATTTTTCGACACTCAAAAGGATCTTTCTGTCAGTAATAATGCTTCTACTGGATTCTATCAAGAATTGGATCCATACTAGCAGAAACATAGAATTGAATGGAAAATATACCTCTGATTTTTTTTACATAAATGTCATTTTCGCTTAGAGCAAGGCTAGTTGAATGATTTCTCAAGCTAATTAAAAAAAATTCTCTGACTTAGCCAGAAGACAATTGTTGTATGGGAGCTATATGATATATTTATCCGATTTTGATCAAACCCGGCAAAAAAAAAATAATTTCTTAGAAATGGCCCTGAAGCACTTTTGAACCGGCTCAATCTGGTTTGGAACCGATTCTGAAACAATAAAACGTCTTATATCACTGTATCAACCCACACACCAAATTCCAAGCTCAAATAATTTCTGAGATATGGCTCCGAGATAGTTTAAGGTCCTTCAAATATAACCACTTTAGGTGACTGAATTATCAAATTTGAAAAAGCTAAAAGTCTAGGATTGTGTACCCGTGCGATGTTCTGCTAGATTTTGTTTGTATAATTTAGATATTTTTTCAATTCGATCTCAAATTGATTAGAAAAAAGGTTTTTGAAAAGTGGTTGACCATAAAGTTTCGACAAAATTAAATTATGTGACCGTACTTTATTACAAACTTTGTAACGAACACGATCAAGTGTGCAGCAAACTGGAGGCGTACTTTTCCTACGGGGTCGACTGTGCTCAGGGAAAGTGGGGTGGGTATTTTGCCACCTAGAAAGCCGCCTTCTCACATAATAAAATATAGTAGACAGAGTAAGAACAGGAGAGGGAAACAACCAAACGTTTCTACTAAATAACTAACCCTATATTTATGTTGAAGAACTGAGATGGAGCTGTTATTCTTCTTATACCCGCCCAACCTTGCAAAGACTCATTCAGTTCGAGGTATTTACCCTATTTAGATGCAACAAAATTATTTCAGAAGCCCATTAAAGTAAGTTTTATTTATTTTACTTTATAATTCACAAACGTTATCGAATATTAGGTATACCATGTGCTATAAAAATACACTGAGGTTCCATAAACATAGTACTTAAATCATTATGGCTTACTCTATACATTTCAAAGGCGAGAACAGCTTATATTCAAAATAAAGTAATACAAACAAAATTTAATGAAATTTCAATTAAAATTCCTATAAGACAGCAGGGCTGTAAATGAATCAAACATTTCATTTCAAGCTGATTTAAAATATAAAGATTTCATTCATTTCAGCTTTAAATCATCAAGATTTAAATCTGATTCAATCATTGAAGATTGCTTTAGGGAGATTTATAAATCATTTTAGAGCAATCAGATTGTAAATATTTTGATTTAATTCATTTGTTTAAATCTTGAAGATTTAAGATTTAAAATAAATCACAAATGATTTCAAAAGTTTGAATTAAATCTAAGATGACTTAAATCTTTACTGATTTTAATCAAATCAATTCAATCAATATACTTACAATCAGATTGCTTCAATATAAATTAAACATCTTAACTTAATGCAATCATTCATGATCGAATCAGATTTAAATCTTGATGATTTTAAGCTTAATTGAATCAATCAAAATTCAAATAAATCATTAAGACTTAAAATCAAAAATGATTTAAATCTTTTACAGCTCTGTGAGAAAGAAATGCTTATATACCGATAGGAGACATTGGCATGTGCCTATATCTAATATATATTTATAAAGAGTCGAGGTCAAGGTTAAGTTGGAAATCCAGAATATAATTGGCCACTGTGTAGTATCGTAAGGTTCACCGTGTTGCGCAGTGTGAGGTTAGTAATTTCTGTGTAGTCCAGGTGTGGATACGTAACAGGTTGACCACGGGTCAGCACTGGGCTAAGACACTAGCCGCTAGACAATCGGCTGACGCCTCTAACTATTCACAGCTATCCAGTACGCTTTACAGGATAGGATTGATCCAGATAGAGTACACCCAAAAAAGTAATCATCAAAACGACAGAATTTAG
Source organism: Lordiphosa mommai (assembly GCA_018904225.1). Lineage (NCBI taxonomy): Eukaryota > Metazoa > Arthropoda > Insecta > Diptera > Drosophilidae > Lordiphosa > Lordiphosa mommai. The sequence goes on along the minus strand of JAEIFT010000124.1, from coordinate 699,395 downwards.
AATTTATGCTCAATACTCAAAGTATCAAGTTGATAATTCGATAGTATCAAAATAATATTTTCGATGTTATCAAAATGATACAAATTTGTATCAGAATGACATTTCTTTGTAGTAATTTTTAAAGTATCAATTTGAAACTTTTTTGTATTGGCAATAATAAATAAAAAATATCGTACATTGTTATTTTTCTTAATTTTTGTTGCGATAATTTAGCCGGTGTTTAACGGCTCTATCGCAAGACGGCAAGGGCAAATTGGTGAGAGTTATACAGACTGTTTCAAGTTCGCCGTATCTCTCATTAGACTCCTTTTTGCTGCTGCGCATTTGTCGCTCACGATCAAGTGCCATTTGTATCATCAATGAGCTGAATAACAACTTGAGAATTACAAGTACCAGCATTTATGCAATTTGCTTTGCTAGAGATAATCGAGTATGACAGTTCGATTTTTTGAACTAGTACTCGATAACATCGAACTAGTACTCGATAACATCGAAAATGTGGAGTTTCGAATTTATACTTTTACGTAACAATTTAATAGGCATAGGTTCAAGTTAACACCTCTAATATTAATTTGATACTTTCTTGAATTATATTGATACAAAAATAAAGATACTGGTTGTAGTTTCAATTTGAGACAACGCTTATCAAATTAATATTGATACGAATTTTTTTGGGTGTACGAACGTATAAGATATGATTCCAAATAATCTTGGTCACATACCTTATTTCAAAGAATTTTGCAAACGATCACCAAAATATCACTAGGAATACCCTTCGCAAGGGTTGGTGATGCACAAATGGGCTTAACTACATTTAATATTCATTGGATGCTTAGATTTTAGGTAGAGCTTAAATTTTTCATTCCTTTCTTGGCAGCAGTCAATAGAAGAGAGAGAGAACAGGAAGCTATGAATATCGATACTTTGATAGCCAACAGGGTTGATTTCTCAGTTAATCGATAAATTTCCAACCGTGTGACTGGTCCTGCCAACTTATGTTATGTTAGCAGTTCAAAAGTTGTGCACACCCACTATTACTTAACCAGCTGATGGATTGATTACTAACCAACAGAATTATAAATTGATTAAAAAAGAAGCACTTTCATTTATTATTATGTACCCATATTACTCTCACATAAATCCGGATACGTTATTGAAATAATTGATTAACTAATTGTCTTAGCTTTGTAAATAATCTTACTAGCTGTTCAACAATCTTCGACTTAAACTATGCATTTAAATACAAATTAAAATAGAATTAGTTCAGCTTAAAATCTATGCACATGCTTTGCGAGTAGAGTAAATAAAATCCCTTGCCTTTTCTGCAAGTGGCCATATAAAAGGCAGCGGAACGTAAGATAAGTGGTCAGTCTATCGCCAGCTACCTTTTTATCCACCTCCCCACCTTCTCATGCTACCTTATTCTCTGAGCCATTTACAGCTCTACACGAATGCTACCTTGTATGCTTCTGTTGTTGTTGTTGTTGCTTTTGTAGTCATTTTACTGGCAGAGAAAAGTGCAAAAATATTTTTCTTCTTCATGGTCTGTCAATTAACACGCCTTTTGCATTTATTCAATATAAATCGAGTGTCCAGTCGTAAGGAAGTGAGTGGGAGGGGGGATTTACCTGCAAATGAAATTAGTTTTAAAGAATGGTTGAGACTTCGTCCTGAAAATATGCTATGCAGCAGGAACAGGCGTTGGAACACATGCCGGCCATTCTCATAAAAGTAAACGAAATGAAAGGCCTGCCCCAAAGTTGAGATCTTTGTATATTAAAATACAGCTACCGTCTGGCTGCCTTTCGGTCTGTCTGTCTGTCTGTCTGACTGCAAGTGTGTGCGAGGCTGGAAATGGAGTTTGTTCCCAGGCAAAATTGCTGCACACTTAGCAAGCGGCACGTAGCCAGCTTTATAGAGTTGCACATATAAATCGACTATGCAGCAGCAGGGACTCTTGCCTCTTGGGAGGCTCATATGCCGCCTCTCTGCTCAACAATGTGAGGCGAATTTTTGGTGTGTGAAAAAAAAAAAAAGAAAAAGGGAGACATCTTACACAAGCTGGCGGCTATTAGCAATGCAATTGCACTGAGAGAAACGATTGCTTGAAGATTAAATATGAAAATTAATGGAAATTGCATTCTTAAAGGTTTATAGGTTAAAAAAAACCCCAAAGAGCTGCACAAAGACGCTGCTTTCAACGCTGGCGACAAAGGCAGCGACTACGATTTTTCTTAGATTTTTTAAAGCCTGTTGTTGGTAGACATTTACGACTGTTATTTATAACTTAAATTAAGTTGTTGACTGAACAATTTTGCTCTATCATAAAGATCGTATGGTCACTCCCTGTTCTAGAGACAAGATTCTAGGTCATATTGAGATCACGTTCTTCATTTTTTCTTGCATCATTTATTTGTTACACTCAAAATTGTATTAGTAAATGTGCTTACTATCCAAAAGATCAGAAATTGGAAATAAAATTTTATTTTTTATTTTTCTATGTGCTATTTGTATGCCCATAGCTGTATTCAAATTATGTGTGCTTCTCTCAGTGCATTCAAAACGACAGTTGAAAAGCCTTCAGACACGGACCGGGACCAGAACTAGGCAGCACAATTTCCTTTCAACAGCAAAGGGAAAACGAAATGTGAAAATCTAAAATGCTCGGGCCACGTCTTCACATAGCGGGGCCAAAGCCAAAACACACTACTAGACTACTACTCTAGATTTCGTGACTCGTTGCTGAAGACTTCAATTTGTAGCACACTCTAAGCTCTGTCTGTGTGTGTGCCACGTGCAATCAGCGAGCACGAGCAGTTCGACTTGAAGGCAATCCTCCTGCTCCCGGAATTGAGAACCAAACAAATTGGGTCAAAGTTCAAATGTGATAAAAAAAAAAACAAAATCAACATGCCAGAAGGAAGAAGTGCACTCGCCGCTTTCTGGATGAATAGCTTACTGACTGACTTACCAACTGACTCAGTGCCTCTAGCTGCGTCTCCTGCTGGAAGGAAGCCTTTTTATTGCTGGCAAAACTTAAACATTTCCATTTTAATTGACAGCCTGTCGATGTTGGCCTCTCTCCCGTTAGGTTGGCCAAACTCTTGAGTTTATTGTGACTATACATGGACATGGAATTGCAGCAAATTATGGGGACTTTTTTTTCGGGTCTACACTCTCCCTCTAGTCAGTCAGTCAGTCAGATTGATGTGTGCGGTTGGCGAATTGCTGGGGGCACACCACAGCCTGTATGTGGAGCACCAGTGAGAGTCTCACTAAGTGAGACTCAAGTGTGTGGTTCTGAGGAGCAGAAGACTTAATAATGATTTTGACATAGAAATAAGGACTCGATCTTTTTAAAGAAAATATATAAAAATTGATAGCTGAGAACTATAAGTTATTGGAATAGGTAGTTATAATAAGTAATTGTAATAAGTAATTGGAATAAGTAATTGTAACAAGTAATTGTAATAAGTAATTGTAATAAGTAATTGTAATAAGTAGTTATAAGAAGTAATTGTAATAAGTAATTGTAATAAGTAATTTTAATAAGTAGTTATAATAAGTAATTGTAATAAGTAATTGTAATAAGAATTGTAATAAGTAATTGTAATAAGTAATTGTAATAGTAATTGTAATAAGTAATTGTAATAAGTAATTGTGATAAGTAGAAAAATAAGTAATAAGCTTTGTAATAAGTAATTTTAATAAGTAATTGTAATAAGTAATTGTAATAAGTAATTTTAATAAGTAATTGTAATAAGTAGTTACAATAAGTAATTGTAATAAGTAATTGTAATAAATTGTAATAAGTAGTTATAATAAGTAATTGTAATAAGTAATTGTAAAAGTAATTGTAACAAGTAATAGTAATAAGTAATTAAAGTAATAAGTAATTGTAATAAGTAGTTATAATAAGTAATTGTAATAAGTAATTTTAATAAGTAATTGTAATAAGTAATTGTAATAAGTAATTGTAAAAAATATACAATGGGTTTTTGATAAGAAAACGAAAGACCTAGTTCTTCAGTTGAGGCACAGTTTTCCATATACCTCTTAGTTCAAAGAACACTTCAACAATTAATTGCACTAGGCAACATGGTCCAGTTTATAGAAGAAGTGCTTAACAAGAATCAATTTACCAAAATGATCCATCACGTCAGGATTTTAGTCAATTTGAACCAAAAGTTGGTAAAAGTGCCATTAATGAGCATTTTAAGGCATGTTTTGTGGGCAACCTATACGTTTGTTTTGCTCCCCTTTAGATTATCTGATATATATATTCTTTAGCTTTAAAATAAATCATCCCAAACATTTCTGCGAATTTTTTCAACAAAGATATACCATTTTGAATACAAGTATTCGAACCGACCATATGTTCCCTAGCCCACAAGTATACTATGGGTGTCATTGAGAACTTTCATTATAATTTAATTAAAATTTCTAGGCGATGTACTGTTTTAAGCTTAGCATACTTTTAGACAGCAAAATTAAGTCAGACATTTTGTAAATTCTAACACATGCATTCAAAATGGTATATCTTTGTTTAAAAAAATCACAAAATTATCTGGGATACTTTATTTTAAAGCTAAGGAAAATACATTACGAAAAAATCAAGGAGATTCAAAACAGACCACAAAAAAATCAATTTTACCATCTTAAGGCTAAAATTAATAGCATGGTAAACTAAAACTTTTAGAATAACCACCAACCATTCAATAAACTGAAAAAGTTTAATTTGGTTGTCTTGTGTAATCGATTTCACTGCATAAACACAGTAATGTTATTATAGTGCTCTCTTACATGTAATCAAGTGGCTTACGTGTTATTAATGTGATAGGTTTTGCTATAAGGTGGTAGTTTGTGGGGGTTTTGATCCCGAGAGCGGAAGAGCCCAACAAAAAGGATAAAAAGGTTGTTTGTTTCTTATTTCTCATTTAATTAATTTGTAAATAATATTTTAATATGTTCAAAGGCATAAAATTTATCATGAAAAATGGCCCTATAAGTATGCAAACTTTATTTGCTTTAATAATTATTTAATTGAGCGAGTCGGTTATGGTACGTGTAAGCATTCCAATTAATTATATTTTCCAATTTGGGAAAATTCACCACCTTGCGGGAAAAAACGGAGGACGGGGGTGGGTTCAAGGTCAAACGCTGTTTTTTTATGAAATTTAGTTTGTGAGCTTAATCGAAATTTTTTGTTTAATTTGGGATAATTCACCCCAAGGATTGGAAAATAAAAAAAAGTGCCCAAAGGTCAGAAAAGCGGTCCTCTATGTCCAAGCTAATTTTTAAAAAGCGAAGTCAGTGCATATAAAATTCGGTTTGTAAGTTCTTCGAGGGGAAATAATGACGGGATTTACATAATGAAGCAAACTTTATAAAGTTTTTTTGAAAACAAAAAAAACTTTTGTATGTAGGAAAGAGGAGTAGAGGTGTAGATTGCCCTTCTGCACCTCTTTAAGTGATTTTTGAATAAATTCATAAAGTTTTCTTAGTAGGTAAGATATTTAAATGTCATTCTATACTCTTCGTTTAATAGGTCTGAAAGAATTCCCCTAATTTTCTCGCCTACTAAGAAAACTTCCTGAAGTTTGTTTTATCGTTGACGGGATTTCATTCTATTGAAGGGCTTGACCCAGAGCTGCCAACCATGCTGTGCTTCGTGTGCGGCGTAGCATTCTATTGACTTCAGTACCAATTAAATTTGTGGCTGGAAAGTAGTAAAACGAGTTACAAGAATATCGTAAATATTGTTATAAAAAATTTTAATAGTCAATTTTCGTCTTTATTTACTTCCAATGAACAAATCCGTCTCCGTCTCACTTTAAGTACTTCACTTCACCTATTCAGCCATTAATATTATCTGGAAAACTGTTGTAAAATTCCACCATAACCATAACAATCTATTGCCATTGGCAGTTAGGAACTAGCTTAAAGCACTTTTTGCCACCAACTTTCTGACTATTCCATTAGATTCACTTTGCATACTGCAGTGCAGCTGCCCAAAGCTCCCTTCGGCTCTTTGCAATTTTTACTGACCATTTTTGTAGTTGTTTACTTGTTGTTTGTACACACATATATATATATACATTTTTTTTTCTCGATGTGCGACAAAATTGGCTTAGAAAATTGAGCCTCCACTTTGGAGAGAGCCCTCAACGAACAACAAACAGGCAACTGTAAAAAGGGGCGCAGCGGCAGAGCTTTAAAATGCAACTCTGTGTGCGGCACTACAACGGGATTTCATTAAACATTTAAACAACATATGGTAAATTTCCACAGAGTAAAAACAGGACGAAAAAATGGGAAAATGACCAAGTGTAAAAATGACATTGTTTCCACAGTGAGCCAGAAGCGAATGGGTTCGGCTGGGTCTATCCTATGGGGGGCTCTTTGGCTGTGGCGATGTAATAAAATTAGTTGCTATGGTTGTAGTTTTTTTTTTGGGGGGTGGGGGAAGGAGGGAGGTAGGGATTGTTTTTGTGTTGGGCCTTTTGTCAGCTGCAATTTTGTGGCCGATGACAAAAAAACACCTACTTGCCCCCATGCCATGGCCTCTGCATAAATGCAGTTGGCGGCCAGGCACCAAAGGAATTTACGAGTGCCGAAACAAAATTTACAATGGCAAAAGGGAGCGAGCAACAGTAGCCCGAAATGAGCTTGGCTGCTTTGGGGGTTTTAGGACAAAACGCAAATTGATTTTGCTCTGGCAGAGCAGCTGAAGCTAATTGCAAAAGTAATTTAGTAAAAAGCAACTTGTTCGGACCAAAGGTAACTGTAATTAGTGGGCCAAAGAAAAGATTCTCAAAGATGTTCCATATGGCCCACATAAAACTTTAACCACAACCTGAAAGGACTGTGTTGGTGGAGGTGGGGGGGGGGGGGATGAAAAATCAAAGAGAGAGAAAGATAAATTGAATTGAATTGCAAGCTTGCGAAATTTAGCTGCAATTGCACTTGCAATTGAAATTGAAATCAAACTAAAAGCCCGAGTGCATCAGCATTAATTTAGTGTTAGATACTTTCCACTTTAATCAAACATACATTACGTAAGTCTACAATTTATTTTCTCTCTATTCTCTCTACTTGCAGACTTTAAGTGTACAGCAGAAGAAAGCTGACAAAGAATTTGTATACATTTTTGACAAGGTAAGTGCCAGATTAACTAACTAATTCGTATCTTAACCAGCAACTAAGTTACGGTTATTAGAAATTCGTTATCGTAAGGATTAGATAAAGCTGCAATGAATATTAAATACGAGTAGTTGTAGTCGGGGTATCCAATCGAAATCATATCCAGTATAACTGATTCAAAACTGCCTTCATCACTAACGAATCACATGAACAAGCAAGTTCTTAAAATGAGCGTTAAGGCATTTGACAAATTTGTATAATGATCTAGATTTGGTTAGTGTTGGAAAATAGTGTTAGAATGCAATATTAAAAACAGTATTATAAGTAAAATAGTGTTGGAAAACAAAGTTCAAAAACAGTGTTGGAAAATTGTCTTGGAAAACAGTGTTGAAAAACAATGTTAAAAATATTCTTTGTAAATAGTGCTGGAATACAGTGTTAGAAAAGTCCCCAAAAGCCATTGGAAAAGTGGTCCAAAACATACCACTACTAAGTTTAATTTAAATGCCAGGCGTTCACTTGGAGAGTACGTAGGTTGCTATATATATTTCTGGCCTAATAATGAAAGCGCGAATATTTATGATCAAAAATGATTTTTATTGTTTTTCAAAGTATTCTCCAGACAGATTTATACACTTTTGCATGCGCTCTAACCAATTGTCAATGCACTTTTTCCACTCCGATTGAGACACCTCCAAAACGTGGTTTTTTATAAAAACTTCAACAGCATCTTCTGGCGACGAAAATCGTTGACCACGCATTTTTCCCTTGATGTGCGGGAATAAAAAGAAGTCATTGGGTGCCAAGTCAGGGCTGTACGGCGGATGACCCATCAATACGACCTTTTGGGCGGTCAAAAAGGCGTTGGTGTGAGCTGATGTGTGAGAGCTCGCATTGTCATGGTGCACAATGATTTGTCTTCTCTTGTTCGTTTTTCGAATTTCTCCGAAGACTTCAGGCAAACAAATTGTTGAGTACCACTAAGAATTGACCGTTCTACGTTGCTCAAGCGGAACAGTCGCCACATGATCAGTTTTACCGAAGAAACAGGCGACCATTTGCTTCGAAGTGCTTCCTCCACGAACGACTTTCGTTGTATTTGGCTCGTCTTCGAAGACCCACACGGTCGATTGCTGTTTTGTTTCGGGCTCATAAGCATAGATCCATGATTCGTCACCTGTGACGATCTTATAAACGTCTTTTGAAATACCGCGCTTATATATTTCTTTTTAATTTATTTGCACCAATCCACACGAGCCTTCTTTTGAGCGATTTTCAAATTGTGCGGGATCCAACGAGAACAAACCTTTTTTTACGCCCAGGTATTCATGCAATTCGAATGTATGCTGGTGGAAGAAATGCCCGAGGATGCCTCTATCTCACGGTATGTCACAAGACGATCTTGCATTATCAGTTCACGCATGGCATCAATGTTTTCTGGCAAAACGACTGTCTTCGAGCGAGCGTCGCCCGCGATTGAATTCATTAAACCAATTTTTCACAGTGCTATAGAATGGTGCTTCATCGCCATACAAAGATTTGAGTTCATCGTTGCACTTTTGTCGTGAATGATTTCACGAAAATTTTCCGAGTTAATTCCATTTTTCTGCCGAGGTAAGTTTTTGATTAATCGTTAATCGATATCAAACGTGGTCATACATGAAAGAGTTGTATAGAGCTTTTATCGATAAAAGTCCAAACTTTTTTTGGGAAAAATCCAATTGGTCCTAAAATGGCTAAAAGAAACTTAAATAGCAACCCATGTATACATATGTTAACGATTAAGACCGCAGACTAAAGACTTTCAAATTGCAAATTCAAATTACTGTTACATTTTGTACGAATTTTTGTAAATATTTTAAATAATTAAAACTTCCTTCGAAATTACTACAATTATTTTTAATTATCAAAAATAAAATTTTTCGACTCAATTATTGGAAATGGAATGAAATTTTTAATTACAAAAAAATGGTAATTTAATGGTAATTAAATTTTTAAAATACTTAAAAAAATCGTGTTTGCATTGGTAATAGAAATTTCAATTTACAACTCTGATTCTCATTGCCTTGGCTTAAGTTATGGTCCCACAGCCAAATAATTTGTCCAAATTTTTTATAATTATTTGGCTATTTTTTTGCATATTTGAAAATTATTGTTTTTTGAGCAACAAAATATTGGTGCAAACGTTGTTCCTTTACATATGCTTAAGGTAACATGTAGAGCTTAACTTAATTTACTTTAAAAGATAATTTCTGGTACAAATTTTCAAACTGCTCATAGACTCGTGTTGGCCGTTTCCATGTTTTCTGTTAACTGTCAACTTCTCTAATATTGAATCACTTTATGAGGCGGCAAAAATGATCACTTAGCAGACATTAACGATAAGACCAATTAAATTTTACTTGTATACAAACAAATATGCCGCTACCTAAGGCAATCAATTAATTTAATCACTTTTCAGCTTCGCTAAAAACAACAAATGCACAAATTCATTTGCATTGAATGCGTCAAGTAATTAAGCGCTGCGGCTTTTGCGTTTTGATAGTTTAATCTCAAATGCAAATGCAAATTATTGCAGGAAATCATAAATTACAGATGTTTGTGCGGGACAAATGTTTAGTTGGCAAACCGCAAGTCAAGTGACCAAAGCGCTCAAAAATAACATACCAAAGTGTAGGTTCATTGAATGCATAAATTATGTGTGGACTTACGGCTGTCATTCAACTGGCAATTAATCCATTAAGTGAGCACACCAGAGCTTAGGCTGGTCCGGAGGGGGCAACACATAAACACTTAACCAAAAATCCAACCCAATTGAAAGGCTAGAGCTAGAGCTGAGGCTAAACCTGGTCAGAGGCCGGTAAACAGTTTGAGAAGATTCCCTGCGGCGAATTAGGTTGCAAATTGTTGCACAATTGGCCGCCCAGTGGACTGCCACCCATGGCGTTGATCCATTTACGGGCCACCCAAAATGAGGCCGAAACATTAATCAAAGTAAAGAGGATAAATCAACGTTCAGTTTAAATTTCAATTAATAAATTGAAAGTCTTTAATGAGTCAGAAAAGTGTCACCAAACCCAACTCAGAGACTAACTACAACTTGTTTTCTCTCTCTCCATTTTTTTTACCTTTTGCATTGTGGAATATGTTGCGCCTTTTTAATGAACTTTTGCTTCTGATGCTTCGGTGTCTTTTGACACGCACACACACACACACACAGGAACTCACACGCAGCCCTATATAGACAGATATGTGTAATTATTTGTCACACCTGAGTTGGCGAGCGTCTGAGCCGCCAACAACACACAAAAACGTAGTGGAAAAACGCGTCTCACTTGGCTGAGCATTTCAAATGCCCGACAGAGCAACCAACCAAACAAAAGCAACAACAGCAACCACTTTTCTATATGCCATATAGCCTCGTCGTTTTATATGTATGTATGTATGCATGTACTTGCCTCAATATAATTTAGGAATAACGAGAGATATTTATGTACCTTTTGTTCGGGTGACGTCAGAGCGGTGCGAAGCGGTGGTTTTAATGGAAAACAAAAGGAGTACACATAATTGATTGACAGCACACACCCTCAACCCTCTAATATACATATCGGATATGGCAAAAGGGTTTGCGTTTTGGACGGGCGGAAATGCGTTAAGTTACTTAGCCTTGAAATGTACAAAACAAAAGTTAAAAACTGGTAACATAAGTGGGTTAACGTTGTAACACTTGTAAGTTTCTTTATTTATTGCAAGAAGTTTGCATACCTTGAAAAATTATATGAATACTAGGAGTCCTAGTTGCTAGATATAATTTGTCGTAAATAAGTAAAATTGATAAAGATATTTTTCATATGAATTTTACTTCTGAATAATTATTTACATTTTTTCACCATTCTGAAAGTTTTAAATCAGGGCTGCAAACCGGTCCGGAACCGAACCCTTCAGAACCGGTTCGGTTCAGGTTCTGGTGATGCCTGAACCGAACCGAGAACCGAACCCCATTGAAAATAATCACGAGAACCCGAACCCGAACCTAACCCTGTTTTCTTATCGTGGGGTTCGGTTCTAAAAATAAATTGGCAAGCATAGAATTTATTTTTGCACTTTGATGGTTTAAAATATTTCATTATTATGAAGAAAAATGTATCCATTTATATGCCCATGTACGGATGGCGACACTTTTTCCCATCCGCAACAAAAGACTGGACTGTGTTATTTTTCACAACCTCAAGCAAGGGAATTCAATTTGTATCTGAAACCGTATTTCTGTGTACAATTTTGTTCGTATGGAGATACAATGGCACTGTGAATACAAGGGAAAGTTGCACTTTATTTAAATTTCTTCATTTTTTTAACCAAATCACAAATAAAGTTCTTTTAACATTTCACTCTCACAATATGCCAATCAAAGCCGTGCTGTGGCGGTCCCATTTGTAGAAAAAATAATTTGACTGAATTCTCGGAAATGTATGTACGTGTGTGTGTGGCTGAACACTTTAAGTTAGGGATGAGACAACCCGGCATGTCTGTGATTAAGTCACGGTCACTGGCAATCATTAAATCACACAGTGACTGCATATTTGAAGTAACAGTGTGATTTGATGACTGCCAGTCACTGTGACTTAATCACAGTTACGCCGATATGGTCAATCACAGTTACTAAATCACGGGTACGCAGATAAAGCTCATCTCTTATTTTTAGGCCAAAAGTGGCCGTGTTTTTTGCAGGTTTCATAGCCAAAAAAATCACATCAGAGATTCAGCAATCCCGCTACAGTGAAGGAGAAATGACTTTCGCTGTGAGTGCAAGTTGGCAGAATCGCTTAACTCTTCTAAACATACATACAATCAATCAATCAAGACAGATCACTTATGTGCTTGACTTCCAAGCCATCAAGAGGCAGATTATATGGCATCCCGTCTTCAAATTCTATTAAATTACTTATTATGTACATAAATATATAAAATGCTATCTGGAACCCGAACCCGAACCGGAACCCGGTTCTCAATTTGAAGGGAACCGGTTGTGGAACCGAACCCCCAGAGTAGGGTAAGGGTTCGAACCCCGAACCGAACCCAAGTCAAAATTAAAGGGGTTTGCAGCCCTGTTTTAAATATCAATTAAATAAAAATTTGGATCAGATAAATATTATTTTGTCACAAAGTCAGTCAAGCCCTACTGCCCAATGACAACTTTTAAAAATGGTGCCACATAAACTCTGTGAAGGGGAGCAAAAACGGTACATTGTTCCCAACTCTAGTGCATAGGTACATATACACACAGCACCCGGAAAAATCCTTGTTTTCTTCTTCTCTATTGTGTGGTTGTTCATCATTTGCGTGTATTTTCCATTGCATTTTAATTCCCTTGCATGCCATTCCCTTTTTATACTTGAAATAATATTTTAGCAGCGTTGTTGGAAAACCTAGTATATTCGATCAATCAAGAGCTTATGATTCCCAAAAAAATCATTGAATTTTATTATCAAAATTCGTGCTCTGTGAGAAATGTGTTTAGCATTAAAAAATTGTCTTTAGCGATGATGATTATTTTTGGCTAAACAGAACTGCCGAATATGGTCTCAAGAACTGCCATTGCGCCCAGAAAAATGCTCTCTTTGGTGCGGTTTGTAGGCCGGCGGCATCATGTAATTAATGTAAATCGCTACGTTACAATCAATGGTGCAAGGTACCGTGCGATGATTACCGATTTTGTTTTGCCCAAAAAAAGAATTGGACTTGATTGACATGTGTTTTCAATAAGACGGTGCCTCATGTCACACGACACGCGAAACCATGCACCAATTGAGAGGCGAGTTTGGTGAGATTGGCCGCCAAGATCATGTGATTTGACCTCACTAGACCATATTTTGTGGGAGTATGTGAAGTCTCTCGTGCACTGGGACAAGCCAGCCACAATTGCAGCCCTGGAAGATAACATTACAGCAGCCATTGGAGATATACCGGCCGATATGCTGGAAAAAGTATGCCAAAATTGGAGCTCCTTTTTAAAAAAGGAAGCAGGTAGAATGTAGAAAACTATCGGAGAATATCTAAGCTTTTAGTCATCTTTTTTTTTTTAGATTAGAAATTTAATTTTAATTAGTTTGGTTTTTAAATAATGTTACCATAATACAAAATTTTTTTTACATTTTACTGTTAAGCAACTAACATTTTTGAGCAGATATTTTTGGTGGTCCTTTCGAAAGCTCCAATAATTTTTCAAAATGTATAATCAGCGGGAAATAAAGCGATTTCCAAATTTCTACGAAATTATGTCGCCCAACCATCAAGTCTCCGTTCTTAAATTTGTTTCAAACGTTATAGCGCTAATTTCTTCCCAAAAATTGTACGAAAGGGCGCTACAACAACAATCAGAACAAGTGCGATGCTAATGCGCGGTGCTTGTATTTTATTATTGCTTGCATTTAAGTGCGTTTTGAACGGAATAACGGGCCGGGCGCAGTTGACCATCGCTAATCTATAGCGATGAAATCCTTTAAGGGGGTCCTCTACCTTTGGTCAGGGTTTTTTGAGTGTTTTTTCAAAAAAATCCTGGAGAGAAAACTGTTAGAGCTTTTTCAAATTGTTTTTTTGTTTTGTGTTATTTATTGATTAAATAATAAAATGTAAAAAAATTGTTGGGATTCGAGGGCTGTTCAAAAAGTTATTGGCTTGTAGCAGGGGCCAATTAAGGTCTATCAAAAAAAAAAAATGATGTAAGGGGGGAAAAAAAATTTTAAGCGGGAATAAAAAAGTGCATAGGTGGACTATAGTTTAAAAAGAGTGGTAGCCCTGATTCCGGGACTCCAGATTATCGGAAATGAAAACGATAAATGAGGTTATGATCAGATTTGATGTAATTTTGACCCGTACCTCAATCTCATCTCTCAATTTGAATATTTTTTTTTAAAAATTGGCGGCTATTTAAAAAAAAATTCGATTTTTCAATTTTTTTTTGTGGTTATTATATATACGATATTTTCTCTTTATTGAGGCACGGGCCAGAATTATATTAATTATGCTTCGATTGCAAAATGGCAGATCAAAATCGGTTTAGTAGAAATGGCGCAATCATGGCTACCAGGTCGAAAAACGTGATTTCGAGAAAAGCGCGCTTAAAGTTTTGAGCAATGTGAAAAATACTCATACTAAAAGGGCTATATCTGCTAAACTATTTTGAATTTTTTCAATTGGTTTGAAGGGGATGAAAGGGGAATGTCCAAGCTATAATAATAAAGCAAAACAAAAAAATCGAAAAAATTTTATTCAAAAAAGGAAGACCCCCTTAAGCGAATAGCCAGAAGTCACTTGGCGAATACGATGGTCGCGGACCGATATAAGTCAAAATTTATGGCGAAATGATCACGAATTACGAGTGCAGTGTGAGATGGTGCAAAATCGTGATTCTAAATAACAAGAATTACCTTAGGTGCCCGTTGCTATTCTAAAGCAGTGGAGCTACTCATAGGATTACTATTTAAATAGAAATTTTTAAAACCTTTAATATGTCATTGAAAATGATGACCTTAATTTCCTCAAAATTCTTTAAATTATACATCAGCTTCAATATGAAGCAAGTTTCAAAGATTACTCAAAAATTCTTAAGCTTTTGTATAGGTTTTTTTCTAGCTATTCACCGTAGCCAAAGTTGGTTTGGCATTTTTTTTTTGTGTGGAAAACTTTTAGAAAACTTCTTTTCATTCAATAGTTTTCCCCCCTTTTTCCCGGTAGGTAAGGCCACACCTGACTCTCATTAAAGTTTTTCCCTGTAGTTAAATTTCGTTTTGTATCTGCAGTATTTTTCGTTTGTTGTTGTTGTTGTTGTGCATCATTTTGACTTCTCCCAATTGTCCTCAATCATTGTATGATGTTATTTGTTGTCTTTTTATCGATGCCATTTTTTTTTAACGCTGTTGTAATTCCAATGATTGCTTTTGCTTACTTTGGTTGTTATTGTTGTTATTGTTGTTTTTGTTGTAGTTTGGTTGCTGTTGAGTAAATCACAATAAAGCTATTAAGAACGGAAACGGAAGCATTCGCCGCTGCGCACGCATTGAAGCATGGCCGTCAACATTCGTCCCTTTGGTCTCCGCCCGTTATTGTTTATTGCATTATGTGGGTGTTGTTGGTCAGCAACGGGTTTCAGGGTTGCATAATGCAATTTTTTGGAGCGGTCAAAGTTGATTGACTCGGACGGACTAGAACGGAGCCACTCTTTAGTCGCTGCAGCTAATAATTTTTTAATCCGACATGCATTATGCATTTCTATGATTGTTTATGGTCATTGTCTCTCTCTCTCTCTCTATCTCTCTTTCGTACTCTCTTCTTCTTATACGAAAAACCAGAAAAAAGTGCCAAGCTCATGGCAAGTAAGTGCCGCAATGACTGGACTGACTGGTCGGAATTTTCTGTCTACAATGTCTGGGGTCGGCCTCTGGCGTTTGCCCATTGTCATTGTCTTCCTCTGCTTGCATTTTGTTGTTTGTAGTTTTATTGCAATTGCATGAATTAAACACACACACACACACACAAGACATAAGTTGCGGACTGGTTTTCCAGCCCGGTGCATTCACCTGGCCCATAAGCAACCCCCAAAAAAAAAAAGAAAACAAAGAACCACCTGACTTGATGTTTGCTCACTTGAATTTATCACACAAACACGGCGAGATATTTTATCCACCTGCTGTCCATATGTTTCTGGTTCCTTTTGGCTCAAGCCACAATTTCTACCTAAACTGTTTAGTTGCCTAACAAAATATTGAATTTGTTGTTCATAAATATGACCAACTTATGGCCAGGAATCACGGCACCTGCTACACATAAATACAATCTTCAGTTCCATGCAAATTCTGCAATTTTAGCTCAATACTCGTATAATTGCCTACTGACATGAAACAACAATGGCTAAACGAACAAAAAAAAAAAAAAAAAAACCAAGGGAATATATTTAAAAAGAGAAAAAAAAAAACTTGTATGTCAAATGAGGCCGCATAATAAACAAGAACAACAGCAAAAATTGTAACTCTACTTTGTAAGTTATGAATAAATAAATATTGTAAATGGTAAATCGTGACTGGCTGTCGTTCCCTCTATATCACACACACATGCAAACGCCCAAGGATACATGTTTGCCGGATAGGATTGGTGGGTGGGGCGATATATATGACATGCAAATTGCATTTTGTCATTAATTTCCCTTGTTTGATCAATTTTTATGACAAATTATCGAGCAACAAAAAAAAAAAATCACTTGGGCTAAACTGGTATAGGCAATAAGGTGGAAGGAGCTGGCATTTATGATTACGTATAATCATAGAATTTATTAAAATGTATTTCCATAGGCTAAGCCGTCAAATTTGTTTAAGAAGTCGATATTGAATTATGCTAATTTTGTTCAAATTTTTAGAAATTGGGTTTTCTCTATGTTATAGCCAAAAAATAAGAGTTGGAAATTTGGCCAAGTTGTAAACTTATAAGCTACAAAACCCTCTTACAGTTCTCTGTGTTTAGCTACTGTTAAAAAAAAGAGGGCCCTGCTATGAAGTCAGCGACCCATGCGTTGTTTTTCAAGGAAAAGTTAAAGGCATAAATCCTTGTTTCAAAAACAGACTTTTTACAGTATTTTTGCTAACAGCACTGTTAACTTAACATACTTTTAATGCTATGTTAACTCAACATTATGTTAATGCTCTGTTTACTTAACATATTGTTCATACTCTGTTAACTTTACATACTGTGAATGCTATGTTAAGTGATTTACATAAAGCTTAATAATGACTTCTCTTTGACAAGCTATTCACAATGAAAGCAGGACAACATGTGGGCCTACTAGATTATCATGTCTCATGCGTCGAACAGTGTGAACTCAGAGTTATGGATATATCGAAGTAGGGCATGGGCGGCTCAAACATTTGCTCTCATATTTGTTCTGATTCAGCATAAAATTGCTTCCAAAACTCGGAATTATTTGGTCTACTAATTGTTTCACCAATTTATTTTTAAAAAAAATTGCTGATTGGCTAATCTCGGTTTTCCACAGGAAATCCGAGCCTTCAATTGTTGCTTAATATGGCCAGTTTTGTCTCCAGACTATTTATAGTATCTGGGCGTAAAACATCCCCCTTAATATTCTAGCACATTGTTTCTGACTGATGTAATTAAAATACCTACTTCACTCACAACTTGAGTTGGGCGCAAACACACACGACTCAACACGACGAGTTCGTTTGATTCCTTAAAGCACGAACACGACAAAGCACGACTAACACGACACTACTAGACTCAACTGTAAGAAAAAATACCAAGTCAATAAGTCAACCGGACATAATAAACTGTATTTTTCCTTTATCGGCGGTTGGTGAAACTTATTTAAAGTCGACACGTTTAAACATAATCTAAAACGAAATTCAGGAAACGATTCGTCGGATTTTTTTAAACTTTTAATAAAGTTGTGCGTGTCGTGAAGTGTCGTGCTTACAAAATTTGTGTCTGTGTTTGAAATATGCCATTTGTGTTACAGTCGTGTCGAGTTCAAAATATACGACACGCGCCTATAACATGGTTTTTAGGAATCATTTCTGGGGTAGAAGCATATCTTGTAGGTCCTTGGAGCACTTTATTCAGCTTATGGATATTTTGCCTGTAGAATGAAACTATTTTTATACCCTTGCAGAGGGTACATTAAAATTGTCACGATGTTTGTAACGCATAAAAGGAAGCATCTCCGAACCCATAAAGTATATATATTCTTGATCGGCATGACGAGCCGAGTTCATTTCCGTCTGTCCGTCTGTCCCTCTGTTTCTATGCTATCTCTTCCCTCAATTTTAAAGCTATCTTAACCAAACTTTGCAAAAAGTCTTTAAATACACATAGGCTGCACATTTTTCGGAATCGGCCAGATATGGCTGCCATAGAAACGATCGGTCGCAAAACTAGTTCTATTGAGAAAAACTTTTTTGTTTTCCATCCTAGCTTCACCAATCGTGGTATATAATAGTTTTATATGCTTCCACACAATTCTGGAAAAATTGATCAAAATCGGTTGTCTATAGCATATAGCTGCCTTATAAACGGTCGGTCCTTAAGCTAGTTTTAGTGGGAAAAACTTTTTTGTTTTCCATCGTAGCGTCACCAATCGTGGTATATATTAATTTCATATGCTTCCACACAAGTCTGCAAAAATTTATTAAAATCGGATGACTATAGCATATAGCTGTCATATAAAAGATCGGTCTAAAAACTAGTTCTAGTGAGAAAAATTTTTTTGTTTTCCATCGTAGCGTTGCCAATCGTGGTATATATTAGTTTTATACGCTTCCACACAATTCTGGGAAAAAATATTAAAATCGGAAGACTATTGCATATAAAAGATCGGTTTAAAAACTATTTCTAGTGAGAAAAACTTTTTTGTTGTCAATGGTAGCGTCTTTAGAAAACTGCAAGGTTATTTAAAAAATCGTCGGAGCCGATCATGGCTACCAGATCATAAAATGTGGTTCCAAGAAAAACGCGCTTAAAGTTTTGAGCTCCACTAAAATGGCTATATCTGATATATTATTTCGAATTTTTGAAAATGGTTTGAAGGGGATAAAAGGGGAATGTTCGAGATATAATAATAAGGAAAAACAGAAAATTATTTTCTTGAGCGGTTTACATTGACTTCAATCCTATTAGATCAAAACTAGTCTTGGGTTCTACAAAGTATCTCATGGAAGCACTGCGACATAATCAAAGTAAGGGCTGGTGTAAAAATGCCTTCATTGCAAGTAAAAAAAAAATATTCGTTCAACTTTGAATCAGAAAACAATCAAGATTATCCCTTACGATGCTCTTAAATATCAAATAAAATCTCTTAAATTTTTTTTGTTCGATGATTTAAAGGAATTAGACTGCTAGTTGCAAATTAAGATATCGATGTCCCAGTCGTTGTTCATGTCATGCCTTTGCTAAGTGCCTTCCATTCCCACCCCGCCTCCTGCGCCAACTAACAAGTAGTCAGCTAATGAACTTCCCCCCCTCCCCCTGCTTGCTGCCCACATGGTGCTGAAGTGCTGAACAAAAAAAAAGTGCAAGTCCAGGCAAAGCGAAACGAACGAGTCTAGTGGCAGAGCGAATGAAGTTTTAAGTGTTGTTCATAGATGTGACGGCGGCTCCATTTCTCACCCCCTCCCCCACCGACACTCCCCCAGATGCAGCCGCCTGCGATCCAGTTTGCCACATTGTTGGCATGCCTGGCCGGCGCTAGTTGCTCGTTAGTTGGGTTACATAATCTTCTCCTGCAAGTCAAGTCGATTTCTAAAAATGGAAAACGGCAAATGATTTGTGTGAGCGCGCAAAAGTGGTCAGGACATTTCGCTTTCAGGTGTTGGGGCAGAAGACACTTGTACCAGTTTCGAAATTGTACCTAAAATATATAGTAGACACGCTCTTAGTCCACAAAATGTGCTCTTAAGTTCCACATATTGGTGGTGGGGGGGTTGTGCTCTCTTAACGCGGCGAACTGCCAAAGCAAAACAAATGTGATGAAAATTTGTGTTCGGAATGGCCCTAGAATGGCGGGGGAGGGCAAGAGACTATTTACCGCTACGCTTCGGCAAACTAAGAGCAAACGAGAGACAGACAGAGAGAGCCCGATGCATTGCCAAGCAACCAGTCGTTGTTTGTGCTGCCAGCGTCGACGCTGGCGTTTTGGCTAAACGTATCCGATGGATGCCGACGCCGTCACAGTTAAGTTCAGACCGCCAGAGTTTTTGGTTCGGGCTTCAGTCGAATGTCAGAAACGCAGTTAGCTGCTCGTCGTGCGCAAAGTTGGAGAAACAATAACAACAACAACAACAACAACATCAACAATAATAATTAAAATAATAATAATAATAACTATTGCCCCCCAGTCGCAACTTGAGGCATTGTAAATGAAAACAAAAACCGAATCCCAAACGAGATATAGAAATAACAAACCAACACACACACACGCAGACACACACACTTACATACCCTATCATATCTCAACAATTCAGCAAAATCCTATGCGGAAACTGTTTTGCAATTATTCGTGAATGAAAGTGCAAAAAAAATAACGAACCAAAGTGTAATTGTTTATTAACAAATTGAAGGTGTGCATTTATTACTATTATTTCGACTGATCGTGCTGAGTCACAAACTGAAGTTCTTTTCAGTTTTTGGCTAAACAACAACAACAACTACATTTATGCAAATTTCCCATATGAATGGAATAACTTAACTAACGTTTAGCTGATTAAAAGTGATGAAAATTTATGTTTCGGTATCTCCCTTTTGAGTTTTTGAAGTATAATTATGATATTTAAAAAAATTAACAAAAACATGTAATTTCTTACTACAAAATTTTAATTGTGTTTTATACGTTTTTGTACTCGTACAGAAACCGGTTGAAAATTCTTTGGAAATTTATCAACAATTACAAAAGTGCTTACAGTAGCTTGGGTGTAATAGTTGGCAGTCACACGTTCCCCAAATTACCATAGAACTTTGACTTTGGCTTCAAATGTTTTTCAATTTAAATTGTATGCAACTAAATATATTAAAACCGTAGAAAAATACAGCATGATTTATTTTGTTAGCTTAGTTAGGATTTAAGGCACTTAAAGATTTGTGATCCCGAAAGGCCAACAAAATGGGCAAGTAATTTTTATGAGGACATATATACATGCATTCAGAAAACAAATCAAGAATTCCGAGCTTAAACGCTGGAAATTTAAGTAAAAACGATCTCAAAAGCTGACTAAGTTCGGAATTTCCAAATCAGAGAACAAAACTCTCATTTCTAGTTTGATTTTTGATTATGAACTTGATTTGAAATAAAATGTATTCTGTTACATTATTATTACTCCTTCTCTTATCTTTAAAGGACTTAAGATTGATTCACTGGTATTTCAAGAAAAAAGAATAAATTATCTTTATACTTTAAGAACAAAATGGTTTTAATTCAATCACAAACATACCTAAATTTAGAATGACACTTTTATTCTGAGAGTACATATGGCACTTGCTTGTACAAAAACTAATTTAAAAAAAGATTTTGAAAATGTTTTATTTTCTTAAGAGTTCAACTTATTAGTTTGAGCTTTAGTAAAAATTATTTAAATATCTTTAAAAATTTTTAAATTATTTTTGAAAATTTGTTAAAATATTTTTGAAATTTTTGAAATCATTTCATTACATTTTTATTGTAAAATTTTTTTTAAAATTTTTTTTTAAATTTTATAAAATATTTTTAAAAATTTTTTAAAATTTGTTATAATATTTTTGAAATAATTTCATTAAATTTGTATTTTCAAAAAAATTTTAAATTATTTTTGAAAATTTGTTAAAATATTTTTGGAAATTTTTTAATTATTTTTGAAAATTTCTTAAAATAATATTTAATTTTTTTTTTAAAGTTGAACTCTCCTCATTTTGAAAACATTTCATAAAATTTTAATACTCAAAAAAAATTTGACACTTATTTTAAATTATATTTAGAATTCAATGTCTAACTTCCTTATAATTTTAGAAATATAACAAAATTATTTTCCTCATCATTAAAGGATTCAGACAAAAAGTTATGCTCAGAAATTTGCTATTAATTTCAAGTGTGTGGAATACAGCTAAAACAGTGTGACCAGTTATTCCCAAAAAGGTCTATAATGTGCAAGGTCACATTCATTTTTTAACTGAATTGCTAACTAAAAACAAAAGTGAAATGCTTACTAAGTCCTAATAAATTTTATAAAGCCTTGTAGATATAAAACATAATGGCATACAATTTTTTGAAGACAATTTCACGTTCACAAAAAACCTGAAAGAAAATGGGTAGGGAAATCAAGGCTGGAAACCTCCCAAATTTCAGAAGAGGTTCGGTTTGGAGGTTCGAACCTGTGAGGAATCTTTGGGTTCGGTTTATGGACCGGTTTCTGGATCCTCTGAACCCCAGGTTTTGGTTCGAAATAATATGAAGCTTTTATTTACGATTATTTTATACAATTCAATTAGTTTCATCATCTATTATTATATAATATAATTTAGGCGACCTTGCCTTGTTTAAGTTAATTCAAGTCCCGAACTTCGGATTAAAATTTCAAGTACAAGTCGAACCTGATTCTACTTTGGTTTCATAAAATCTGGAATTCACCTTCTCCTGACATTTATTGGGATTGATTTTAGTCCAGATATATTTTTTTGTCTGTGTAGGCATTCTATCTTTCTGAAACTGTTAGTTTCTATTAGATCTTAGATTAGAAGGAACAGAATTAGGAGTTGAAAGTGCTTGTACAACTTTGTTAGTAGAATAGTTAGTAAAGATCTTTAAAAAATTTTCCAACATTTTCGATTTATGTTCTCTTGGACTATTTTCGAAGGAATCTATAACGTTATTGATAGATTTTATATTTGACATTAGTTCTTCTTCTTTACAGTCAGTCGTAGTCATTTAAAGATAAATTTTAAATAATCATATCCAGAATTTATTCCGTCGGTAAAATTACTAAATACCTAGAACCTCGGATTCGACTGGATTCTACATAAAAAGCCCATATACCTGGTTTTATTAAAAGCTAATGGAGGAGATGGCATAAAAATCGCAAAAAGACGGACATGATTTCTGACAATGAGTAAAATATGAAAAAATAACTTCCATGAAATTGATTGAGAGTTTAAACAATTAATTACTGTGAATTTAATTAAAAGGTTTAGACAATCATGTCGAATTGTTTTAAACTTACTTTGGCAATTGAGAGGATTTAATAAAACATAAATTAATACTTGTATAATTGTATTTTACTCAGTTACCTCGGGAAGCTGAAACCCTGAAGAAAAATGTATATATTTACATTTGCACATTTTTAGCGCTTTGCAAATCAAACAAACAAAAAATTCACCAGCACGAAATAATTGGTATTTAATCAATTATTGAAATAGCTCAAATTTCTACATCATTTTGATGTGTTAGCCGCAAAATAATTATGTGTATCAAATTTTATATAAATTAATTGTAAACGCTTATATACTGAGCAGACAACAATCGTCTCTTTTGTATCGTCCTTAAATCCTTGGTTTTTCTTGTTTAGAAAATATTTATACCTAATCGGTGTTATTTTTAATTTGTAAGAATTTTAAAAAGTGGAATGCCTAGTTGTATTGGAATACATTAAATAACCTAGAAACAACTTAGTTTTTACGTTACGAAAATGGACGCAATGTTTTGTGTTTGTTCTTAAGAAACAAATTTTTTAATTTTTAATGTGAACAATTTGATGTTTGTTTTTTAGAAAATTTCGTTTGCCTTAGTTTAAATAATTCTCAAAAATGTTGAACAAATTTTAATATTCCAGGCTTAACTTTTTTAGTAGACTTTTAATGTCCACTAATTTAGTACATTTACAGTTTATGAATAGACCTTTTGTAGAGCTTTGAAATCAGAATTTTTGAAGCTGTCTTATTAGAAATAGTGCCAATAAAATATGTCCGAAATAAGCCTTAAAAGTAATGTCAAAATTACAGAATATTTTTTTTAACGAATTTTTAAGTTGCCGAATCTGTTTGACTTCCATAACTGATCCAGACTTAACTTTTTTTCATCCGAAATATACATTTTTAATTATGCTTATAAAAGTGTTTAAGCTTTAAAGCAGGGGTCGGCAATGGATAGCAGATAAGTCGGAATAATTGCATTCCCTGAAATGGTATTAGTGAGTCGAAAAAGTTGTCAATGTGTTGAGCACCTTTAAGCAAAAAGCTTAAAAGCTCTAATGTTTCTAGATAAGAGAGAATAAAGAAGCTTTTAAAAGCTCTTTGCTCGTTTTTTCTATATGTATACGAATATTTTTCCTCAGTTGCCAGTGGCAACTTCTCTGTTCACATTGCCGACCATCTGAAATTTTGACGAATGCTTGTCAAAACATCTCGATTTTAAAAGCTTTATCAAGTAGAAGCTAATTAGAAATGTTAGCTGGAAAAATTCAAATTAATTTGATACAAATTTTAGTGACAGAATATATTTATTTCACTCTCTCACGCTTTGTCATCGGCAAAAGTCAGTGTTTTAATTAGGGTGTTCCATCTTCGACTAGCCCTCAATCTAGAAATTGAGAAAGTTCTTAACCTAGCCAGATCTGCCTTTTTGCTTATGCAAAATGAACCGCAAATATTTTTCCGGCAGCTGCAACCGCAAATTGAAATACCAACCCAATAACTGGCAATTATATGAATTTCTCCCTAACTGACCAAAAAAAATATCATCATCTAATTGCTTATCATTACTTGGCAAAAGTTTTCGCTTAAAGTTTTGCACATCTTTATCTAAGTCTTCATTAAAATTGCTGGCAATTAGCTGGCAAATTGAATTATTTCATTTATATTTTTGGCCAAAAAATGTTCAGTTTTTTGGATAGCGGAAAACTTTTGTGACACCCAGAGAGAGTGGCAGTGGTAAATAGAAGAAGTTGTTGCCACTGGTTGTTTGTATGGCTTTATTTTTTATTTTAGCCAAGTTCAACGGCAGCGGCCAGTGCACAGTCTAGTTCTTGGCCAGCCAACCAACCAGCCAGTCAGCCAGTGAGCCATCCATTTCCATTCCGTTTTGTGCTAAACTTTTATTTTATGCCTTCTCTTTCTTTATGTGGCTCCATACCTTAGTTTACGATTATTTCCGCTGAAGCTTGGGACTTCTTCATGTATGTACTTTGACCTCTTCAACTCGAAAGATAGTTGCCTTCGGTTCGTTCTTTTTGTTTTTTGTTTTTGGGCGTGTGAAAGTCATTTGGAGTGCATTATGTAAAGTCCACGTCCGGGTTTCCCACACCCGCCGCATGCCGGGCAAATTGTATCAATTGTTGGCCAAGAACAAGAAAACCGGTCTCGTTCCTCTAAGACTCCAACATAAATCAGCTGCTAAAACCAAAGCGAACAGGTTTATTTGTTTATATGCAAGACTTTCTGCTGTATGTGAGTGTGTGTGCTTGCTTAAATTGTTGCATTAAAAATAAAATTAGTTTATATTGTGTTACAAAAAAAAAATTGAATTCAAACCGCAATTGGGCGTGGCAAGCCATTTGAATTTGCCCCACAAATAACAATTCAACAATTTCAATTACAGTGCAGCTGAAAACTAAAACTCCAACAACAACAACAACAAACAAAAACCAGTTAAAAGTGACAGGCAAACCCAAACTACAAATGAAACAATTTCAATAGCTTAAAGAAATAAATCTGTATAATAAGTAAATCATAAACCGATTTACGGAAATTGAAAACCTGAAGTGAACCAACAAACAAACAAAAAAGTGAAATCAAAATAATTTTAATTGGATCCGCTTGAGCTGCTCATAAAAAAATGGTAAATACACTTTTCTACACACTTTTGCACCACTGTTTGAGTTTTAGAACAACTATTGTCTGTACTTGACCCACAAATTATGCTTGGAAATGGGAATGCAAACCGAGCCAAAGCCAACTCTGTGTTATCGTCTGCTACGATGACGCCAAAACCAAAGCCCGACCCATTATATAATGTTTTATTGCGGCGACGTGACGATAAAAAAAAAACAACAAAAATATATACATATATATATATATGTATAGAGTAGATTGTGTGCACTTCGCTCGTCTAGCCTGAGAGAATGCCTTTGGGTTCTAGGAACTTCCTGAACTGAATGTTAAAAAAATATACTTCATCAAATTTACTTTATGCGAAATAATATGGTGCATGACTAACACAATTTTATGTAGATTTGAAAAAAACAAATTGAAGAGCGTCAGGTGCTGATTTAATTTTTAAATAACTTGAAAAAAATATCAAAAGGAAATTTAAATTCAAACAAATTTCTAAAATTCCACTTACTACAAAAAGAAGTTTTCAAATTTATTATCAGACAGCGGAACATTTTAAGATTTAATTTTATCCTAGTAGGCCAGGGCTAATGGGTTTTAAAAGAACGATTTAGTGATTTGAGCAGTCCATTTTGTGGTTTTTTGCCTGCCTCTTCATGAATAGAAAGCCTATTTTCAATACTTTTCGATTGAATTTAATCCTAGTAGACCAGGGTACATATTGACCCTGACTTCTCGTCTTCGAAAAACGACAACAACAAAATAGAAAGGCTTTAAATTTCAAATTTTATTCTCCAGAAAATTGACTAACTTTTTAAGCAAAAAAATCGATTTTTTGATCTGTCTAATTGTATCTCCTCCCTTAAGGGTTGCCAAAAAAGACTTTCTGATGGGCTCAAAAATATTTTTAAAATTTTAAAATAATTATAATATTAATTCCAATTGTACATCAAAATAACTCATAACTCACAAATGGGATATTTTATGTGTCAAGGATGCAAACCTTTTGGATGAAATGGACCATTATCTAAGACACAAACCTTCTACGTTATTTTTTCTAATTGGATTTATTTTCCATTTTATTGTTACCCAGAGGCAACAAGAAACAAAAACAAAAATAAACTTATTCAAGATAAAAATGTTTCGTTAGGTAAACTGGAAAAATGAACTTTTATAATAGGATCCATAGCTGGTATAAGTGTAGGATTCTCCGTATGATTCCAGAAAACGACGCAGAGGGTCAGTAATAGAAATTGGCATATCCATTGTAAATAAATATCAGACCAATTTTAAAATACCCTCTGCAAGGATGTACAAATTTTCTTAATGGTTTTCAAGTGTAACTCGTACCCCATATCTTTAAGCTCATATGGACCATGCCAAGTTTTCGAAATTTTAACCATTTAGAATAAGTAAAACGAGTAATTTCTATAGTGGCAAAAGACTAATGCTTAGAACTAAAAATGATAAATGTTGCTGAAATTTTAAATTTATTCGGTCTGATGAAAGAAAAAGAATAAACCAACATTTGCTCGAAGAAATATTAAAAATAATTTTAAATTGAAAATAAATGATTTTGTTTGTTTAAGGGCTGTCTCCTACATAGAACTATCTGTCACATAAAGACACAAGTAACAAGTAATTTAGAAGATGAGAAATTGCCCTTAAGTAAACTAAAATACATAAATTCGAAATATTTTTTATATTTTTAGCAAATAAATTTTCTTTTCCATAAAAATTTGATAAAACTTGGGACGAACCAAGGTTCGAACCAAAACCTTTGTATAAAAACCTTGAACCTCAAATATCTGAACAAAGGTAATTGGTTGAATTATTTGGGTTTGCAGCCCTGACTTAAATAATCTTTTTTTTTTGATCCATATAAATGCAATTCCGTTGCATCAGGGCATATTTTTTTAATATAAAAATTAGTCAGTGAAATCAAAACAAAGGAAGTAACCGATTAACTATATTTTGGTAGCAACATTAATCAGCCACCCAATATATATAGGTATATGGAACTCAATGATCAGCTCGAAAATATTTATAAATTTTACCTTTGTTTTCTTTTTATATAATTTGAATTTAAATTTAATCTTAAATGCATATTAATACAATTTATCAAACAAATTATTAAACCTTTTGTTGGTGGTCAGATCTTTAGCTAAGACACAAACCTTTCAAATAAGAAAATGAAATATCTAGAAGTGCAGTGTCAAAGAAGTTTTTTCAAGAGATTTACAAAGCATCCAAAGTCAAATTCCTCAGAGATTTCTGTGTAGACCTCCCTAAAGTTAGCTTTTAAAGGAAATTCTTAGAAAACGAAAAGGTTTAGCATAAAGTTGAATTCCACAAATTTTAAAAATATATTTTTATAAATTTTTTATAAAAAAAATCTATTTTATTTTAAATTTCATTCAACTTGTTCTTGAAATTCTAGAAAAAATACCTGTAAAGGGTTCTGATCTTTTTCTGTTTTGGTTTTATTTGTGTAGCAATAATAAAAGACAACATTGTACAATTCAATTAAAAGCGCGTGCTTTCTTACAAGTCAAGATAAAAGTAAAAGAAACCGTGGAAAAAAGAGAGACACACAGTTTCTTATCTAAAGCTACCTGAACTCAAACGCACACATACAAAAACAACCAAATAGTCGAGTCATAAAATATTTATCAATATTTAAGAATTTGGTTTCCAACTATTTACAACAGTTTAAGTGATTTGCAATCAAAGTATGACAGTAGCAAGGAACAAAAGTGGTAAGAGATCATAAAAGTGTTTTATCTACAAGTGGGTAAAGCTACTTGATATATTGTGACGTAGTCCTCCACTCGACCTTTGAGTGTAGATCCGAGCACGAAAGAGAGAGAGAGAGAGCAACTGAAAACAGTTTAGCTCAGCGAATAGTTTTTAATTATCGATGTCAATTAAAATGAACTGTGTGGCTGGTTGAGTTTATATAAGTAAAACTCGGGCTGGGTACATATATTTTGTATATGTAAGTACGTATGTACGTACGTACAGACAGGCCAAGCCAGCGGAGCAGCTGCCTGAGGCAAGGCGGCGCACAAGTAAAACAATAAACTCAAACACAAGCTATGAAAGTCACTCTTTGGGCAAGTCATGCCACAGCCAGATCGAAGTATTGACCCTAGAATGAAAGGGGGGCAGAGTGTTGGGTATATTGAAAGGTGTTGTCTCTCCAAAAACTCTACTTATCTCTCTCTGCTGCTAACGATGTGTGCTTACAATATATCGATAAAGCAAGTCAGATAACAATTGCATGGAAATATTTTCACATTTTATTTGCTTTATGTTTTGGGTAGAGAGAGTGAGAGAAAACGAGCGTATCAATCGTTTTGATTGTACAAATTGTGGGCGGAAATAGAACATTTTTCATTAAGCTGGAGAGTGGGAAGTTGGGTCACATAATGCAATTGAAGGTTTTTGCTTTTCTCTAATTGAATTAAAGACAATTAGTGCGTCTCCACGAACTGACCACACACTGATCTTTCTCCCTCTCTCTCTTATTTTCTTGCTCTTGCTGCTGGTTATATACAAAAAATCAATCATCAATAAATTCTAATTGAATTTGACCAACCAACATAAATGCGTCTCGAATGTGGCATGATCAATACAGAAAGAGAAAGAGAGAGAGAGAAACAGAGCGAGAGGTTTGCCACTGTCATGTGGGTCATTTGCACCAGGAGTGTAAAACGCAAAATAGTGGGGGGTAGAGGTCATACTGCGGGCTGTTTGTGCGTGTGACTGGTTATTAACAATTATCGCAAACATCTTAATGGTTTTCGGAAATGTGATGTGAATTTTATATTCGGGAAATTACTTTTTGGGATTTAAAGAAATGAATGTTAGAAGTATGGGAATCAAGCCATGAGAATGGAATTCACCAAAAATTTATTTAGTTTTATTTAACTCTCACCTGCATAGCCAGAAAAAAATGAGTTAACTTACCACAACAAATTGAGTTATACAAACTTATACTCAAACTATTTATATTTTAGGGCTTTAAGAAGAATTTTAAGGCAATCAAGTATTTCGCACTTGAACTTAGTATTTTCAGAATTGAGTCTGAAATTATTGTTCAAAAATCGCCCTTGGTATAAATCAGGGGTCGGCAATGTGAGCAGAGAAATTGCCAGTGGTAATTTTGAAATAAATTGTACACCCAGAAAATTATATTTCTAAAACAGTTTAAAAATTGCCCTAAAATTTAGAAAATCACCCTAAATATTTAGTCACGGGCTATTAGCACATGTTTTTACAAAAACTTATTTTCTTAAAATATTTTTTTTTTACATTTAGGAACTTTTAGGTAGAAAAATGTGAAACAAAATTTTTTAAACCCAGAAAGGGTAGCCTTAAATAATAGACTGCTATATTATATTAAGGTGCATAATTTCTAAAATCTAGAAAATAAATTTCCCATATTTATAACACGCTATACATGAAAATAGAAAAATCCTTTCTGAATTATAAGGTCAATCCTTTTTAAAATTAAGAAAATTGGTGTCTTACGTTTATGCCATTCTACTTATGGCAAATTGCCATGTAAGCATTCATGTAGAATAAAAAGCCTACTTCGGCTTTCGTTGTCGCTCATCGAATTTATAAGAAGTATTTTCTAAAAAAACTAATAATTTTTTTCACAGAAAAACATTTTCTTAATTACAGAAATTTGTCCAAATTTTATAGCGATTTCAATTTAGGGCGATTTTCTTAAATTTAGAAAAAAAAATTTCTGAGTGTTTACATCGAGAAAAAAATCTTCGTTCTAAAAGTACTAAAATCATGAATACTCGTTGACGAAAGTTAATCAAGTACGCTTGTTCTTAATGCATAAACAATGTGGTTAAACCTCTCAAAAATCTGAAGGGAACCCGTAAAACTTTTTAAGTTCCGGTTCAGGGACCGGATTCTTAAGATCGATGATCCCAGGTTTAGATTCGAGCCCGGGTTTAGGATAATTATTTTGGCTAATTTAGAAAATTAGGCATATGCCTCTATAACTTCTTAGAAATGGCCAACATTACTTTAAAAGTAGAGTCAAAAAAATTTAGACCGCTTTACTTGGCTACCAGTTGTGGGTTCGTTCCCGCTTCGGAACATCTTCAAAAACTTTTTCACATAAGGTCACCTTCATCAGCTGATGGCGCCAATTGTGTATGTAGAGATGAAAAAGTTTCTCTATTATTCGGCGTTAAGCTGTAGGTCACGTTCTCTTGAGCGAAAATTAAAAGGACACACGAGTCAAGAGATTGAAAGTAGCTCGGTATGACCTTTTAGGGCTGTAACAGACAGATTCACATTACGGTCTCTTTAGCTATTCAAAGACTTTTATTTGTTTAATTACAATATAAAAATCTTTTTAGGTATTGTAGCTTGTCTTTGTGTGAATGAGCCACTGGATAAATAAAAATGACTTTTATTTTGTGATTAGAAATTATAAGTCTTTGACTGAGTTTTATTTTCTAATTTTTATAATATAAGTCTTGCGATAACTGTTGTAACTAAGTAATACAACAAAAGCCTTTAATAACTGTTATTTATTAAGTAATTGAGTTTTTCATAAAAGTATTTTTAGAACTGTTATTAACTGATTAATATATTAAAAGTCTTTAATAACTGTTATACCAGGAGTCAAAGAATAAAAGTCCTTAATAACTGTTATTTGAAGCGTCGTCAAATAAAACTCTAAAAATAAAATAAAATAAAAATAAACGTGGACCTTTATAATATAAGCTATTTATAACTGTGACCGTCCCTGCCAGAAAGTTCAAGTTTAGGGCCGATTTCTCATTTTCATGTTTTTAAAGTCTAGGTGGATATTTAGAAAATATAAGTAGCCTACTTTTAGGCCGCCTTTGAAATATATTTGCTAGTTTGATTTATTGATAATGCTTTGTCAGGGAATCAAGCTGGTGATCTCTGGCATCTCAGCGTACTACCTACTTTACCCATTACTCTAAAAACAAACAAACAACATAAAAGTATAAAAAAAACAATGAAAATGCTTTTAATAGCTTGCATTAAAAAAATTAATGGCAGTTGTTAAATCGGCGAATGCGTTAAGTTTACTCACTTAATCAATATCTGCCCAAAAGCTGAAGCATCATATCAAATAGCCAAAGGCCATAGTTTTTTGCTTTTATTACTTTGCGCTTCCAAACTACACAGAGTTTTGATTGCAAGGAAAAGCCATGTAAAAACTTTTAGTCTTCGGTAAAAAGCTGGAGATTGTTGAAACTGTGTTTTATAGGCAATTAGATCTTAACTTTCTTATAGTAAAGAGCAAACATAACTTGATGACCTCGAGCTGGTGAGACTCGATAAGTGATCAGGCATATTACCCAAATTTTCTCCGAAAACTAAGCTTTATGTATGCAACTCTTTCTGAAAATTTTGGCAATGCACAATTGGATATATGACGGCTGCTCACTCTTACCGCTCCGTCTGCCCCTCTGCTGCATTCAGCGTTAATACTTACCGCACCACCAACACCGCCACACAGGTGTGTCAATGACTTGCCAAGGGATTGCGGGCAATGAAAACGAAACGAAACCGAAAAAGGTAAAGGCAATGGCAAAGGCAAAGGCAAAAACCCAAAAGGGAACAACCAGGGGATGACCAAGAGTCATCACCGGGGCAATGGCAATGGGCGAGTGCGCTGGATAATTTCCACTTCCGACATGAAACATGACAAAACACAGGCAGAGCGAGATAGATACAAAGAACAGATGGGCGACGCAGGACTGGGAACGCGCGAGCCGGTGACGAGGTCAAGCTAAAACTATTAAAACCGACCTGCTCCCCTGTGTGCATGTAGGGCCATTTATTTCTGTGTGTGTGTGTGTGTGTGTGTGAGTTTTAATCAAGCCGCCTCGCCACAGTTTACTTTAGCGCCTTTTTTAAGGTGCGGTTCAGTGCCCTTTGGTGGCCATAAAACTGAACTGACGACGCAGACGACGACGACTCTTTGGGCCAGGAAACGCCATCAGCTGTCGCGAGGCTCGTTAGGCGAGGGTTGCAACCAGGTTTGGGGGTTTGTTGCTTTGGTAACTGTAATTTACAACCAGCATAAAGGAGACGCCGTGCTGCACACGCAAACCGAATGAACATGCAACATTAATACATATGTACCGACCCAAGTATCCTGGCCATAAATTTCTAATTTTATTGTAGACACACGTGAGACTCCGGTCCCAACAACTTGTGGCTGATTGATACTCTCTTCGTTTGTTTGTTTTTTTTTTTGCACATTTATCAAAAGGTTTTAGCCTCAAAACTAAATTGATAAACTATGCAAAAGATGATGCAAATATATAACTCAATTTTGACAAATTGTGATTGTCTGAGGTTGAGGTTATCCATAATGCGGATTACCCAATTCCTTTGCACACACAATATTTCTACATTCGCGTATGCGAAAGCGAAATGCGAGACAAGCGTAGCAGAAGCAAAGGCACGACAATTGTGTGAGTTACAGATACTCAGATACATCATTACAAACGCTTTTGACGTTTGTTATTATAACCAAGGCGAGCGCAGGCGACTTTACTTGAGTTGAAAGAAGAGCGAAAGATAGAGATTGATCCATGCACGAGTTTCTGACAAAACAAATGGAACTGAAACCGCAACGACAACGACAACTACGAAAAACAATGGCTCTGCAGAAGTCAGTGGGGGAAAATGTGAATGCCAATAAAGAGGAATAGACAGAGAAGAGACATCACCAGCGAGATGAACGCGTGCATAAAAGAGTGTTTGTTGGAGGGCAAAGACTTTTGGAACTTATATTTAAAGAAAGGTGTACCACATAAGCAGCACTTAGTAAATATGGTAAAGGCAATGGCATTCCAATTGGACACAGTTTGAATTTGAGTGGTTACAAAGGTTACAAATAGTAAAAAATTTAGTATGAGACTATGGGATTGCAAAAAAACCGAAATTTTTTTGATTTGCATTATTGCATATTCCGATGTCCCTTGCGACATTGAAAAACAACATTAGTGATAAGTGCGTCGAAAGTACATGCAAAACTTATCCAATGTTGAGCACAAATAACGATTTTTTATACAATTCAAATAAAGAAAAACCCTTGCTGAAAATTACGAAGATTTGTGATCTTGGTACTTCTATAAAGTTGGTCCCGTGCGACATGGTAAATGTGATATTTTTACTTTTTTTTTTTTTTTTTGTTATTATGTGAAAATAAATACATTGAAATCTTATTTTGTTTTAAAACAATTTTACTAAGCTTCGTAAAAAAGCAACTGAAAGAACATAATTATCATGATGGAAAGAAATGTCTCGTGCAACATGTCCCGTGCGAAAGTGCTTAAAATTAAATTAATGTAAAAGTACAAGGTTTATTTTTTGGGTAAAGTCAAAACCATTTTTAAGTGACATCAGTGCACAACATTTTAAAATTTAAAACATTGAAATATTGCCTCAGGATTCGCTGAAATCGGTTTTTGAATTGTCGGTTGCGAAAACCACTTCTGTGCGTCGTGCGCTTGCCTTGGTTTAGTGCAATTATTTTGAGAAGTCAAAATTGCTATAAATCAACCTTAGCACCAATTATACAGCTAATTAGGAGCTATAAGTAAGAACTTTTGACTTAATAAAAATCAGATTTCATTTGAACTTTTTTTCACTTGAAATGTCCCGTTCGACATAATGGAAATGCCCATATACAGAGAAAAAGAAGGAAAGATGTCCAAATGTCAACTCTCAACGATGTCTGAAGTATGCCGATTACTGATTTTCTTAAACCAGCTACAAAATGACTGACTTGAGTACGAATTATCCAATTGCGGAATTCTTTGGTTGTAGAGGGAGCAATTTCGAACACGCTCTTCCTTTCTTTTTGTAATGAATTTCGGGATGTGATCTATTTTAAAATCCACCTGACGGAATTAATTTGATTTCTGAAATTCTCGAGCCCCTCGAAAATATGTGTGGGTCCCTTAAGACGGGACGGGATGGTTTGTGAGTTTGAAAGCGAGTTTCTGTTGTTAGCTGTAATCTCGTGTCACTTGAGCATCTCTAGCCATTGACTGACTGTCATTCCTCAAACCATCATCATCACCATCATCATCATCATCATTATAGATATGTGTGTTTTCAGCTGTTTAGTTGGGATTATTACCAACTAACTGATGCCGTGACGTTGTGTTTGCCCTCAGCCATTGCTCGTAGTAATAGTTCCAAACACAGTTGACTTTGCTTTTCTGCTGAGGTTGGCTTCTTCGTTTTTCTTCTTCGACGTCTTCTGCTGCTGCAGTCTTCTTCATTTAGCCTCCACTCTTTTGCTGATGTTGCATCACAATAACTTTTTGTAAACTGACATTGTGCCTCCGAGCTGTGCGAAATGCAAACAGTTGCAAAGTAGTTGAAGTTGAAAAATTGAAACAGCAGAAACAAAAAAAAAAAACAAAACGAAATGTGTAACTAAATAAATAGATTTCGCGCTTTAGCTGGGAAATGAGTTGGCACCTGTTGACGCCATGCAAATTTGCGCAACTGTTGCTAGCCATAAAACCCACGCCGCCCCATTCCTGCACCCGCGCCGCTACGGTTATGGCATGTTCTGGTATCTGTTTACACTTCAAGTTGTATGTATCGTACTTCATTGGAAAGCATCGAAACGTAGCCAGAGAGACATGGGAAACCTTGTTGTTTTTGTTTTACACCACTTAGCTACACTTGGTTAAAAGTTCATTAGCCAAATACTTTCCATTTTCTACTCATTATGGGCAATTATGGAGCTCTGGCCATCTTTTGGCTCTCTTCACCCTAATTTGCATCAACTTTTAACTTTCTGACATCTGCGCTGAGTGAAGAAACCTTCAAGCTTTTTTTTATCGTTTTGAAAGAGAACTTAGTGAGTCTTCAGTCTGGCAAATTGTCCCCTAAGGCCCAAAAATGGACACCTAAAAACTAGTTTTACTAGTTTACAAAAAAAAAGTTGACATTTGTTTAGAGTTCTTTGCTTCTTCTTTAAGACATTGCCTCTCACCAAGCAGCGATTAATCAAATTACAGCTTTAAAACAAAAACGAAAACAAAAAAAAAATGTGTCCACAAGAGACCTTGAGATGCTATTTAGATATGTGTGAGTGTGTGTGTGTGATTACAGTATCTTGGTATGTGGGCGTATGACGCCTACTACATACTTCGAGTTGCATTAGCTAGCTGGAATTTCAATGAAACGTCTAACTAAAATGTGTATTACAATTTTAAAAGAATTTTTTGAACACTAGCTTACAACTACAACCCTTTTGGGGTACTTTGGTACCCCAAAAAATCTTTCAAAACCCGATTTAAGAATATTCTACATTTTAATAACTCAGAATCAATGCTTTTCTGCTTTGTCTGTCCCTAGTATACATATGTTAGTTATGTATCAAAATGCGGAAACGTTCGCTTTACGTCTTTGGGGTACAATAGTACCCCGGTTCTGATAGCACAGTATTGGCGGTCAATGCCACCTGAAAATGAAAAATTGAGAAACGACACTCTTGCTGCTAATCAAAATGGAGATGGACGCAAAAAGAGGCGTCTTTAATAATTGAAATTGACAGATAAATTCTTACAGAAAATGGTTCAATTACATTAATTATTAAACGTAATTATAAACACATTATAAATCAATTTGTAATTGATTAATTCTCATTCAAATGCAAATACTGGGGTAAGAATGTACCCCAAAGACGGTCCAAGTTAGTTTTTACCCTTCATCCTGAATGGATACCTATTAGAGGTACCACAGATTCACGAAATTAAAATCTCTTGACGCACGATTCACGCACGCAATTTATTAAGGGGTTTGCGTCACGCACGATTCATGCACGATTCAAGGCGTGGTCACGAATGATCACGCACGATCAACCGCCCACGAATTTTTGCAAGGAGAGACCTTAACTCTATCAGCTGCGAGCAGCGTATCCACAAAATCCAAAGCTCATCAGCTTAAGGAATAATATTATTAATTAAATACAATAGAAAAAAAGTTCGTGAATACTGCATGACTTCTATTCACGCGGTATATTTTAAGCACGCACGAATCATGCACGTATCACGGATGCACACGCACGAAAGTCTAAGTTTTCTCACGAACATGTCGTGAAACGTTGTGACACACCGTGGCAGGTATAAATTCACGTCACGCGCGCACCTCTAATACCTATACAAAATTATGAAATATTTTCGAAAACATTACAAAAGAGTTAATAATGTTTTTTAAACCTCTTCCAAACTAGTTTGTGCCATCTTGGAACCAGTTTTCACTACTAAGCTGGTTCGAACTAGTTCACAACCGATCAATAACCGAAAAAGAATGGCTTAGAACCACTTTGAAAACGGGTTTGAGCCATGGAAATATTCAACAACAAATTACTAATTTACTTAACAAATTTTAAGTGCTTAACTTATATGGCTTAAGTCCCTATTTCCTAATTCCTAGTTTGAGTTCTATTCCAACTGGTTCTGGTACACTTTGCTAATGATGAGACGCTAGATTTTTAATCTTTAGATAAATATAACTTCTTGGCCTTTGGATCCATACATCAAAATTAATTTACCGATTTTATGAGCTTAAATTAGGATAATTCTGTTCTTATTTTAAATATTCAGGTTTTTTTTTTTTAATATTTCGTTATTGACTTCCGAATTTTTTGGACATTATTAAGTATATGCAGTTCTTATTTTAAGTATGCAAATTATTTGTTCAAGGTAATTTCAACATATATTTATGCTGTAATAAATCTTAAAATAGTACGAAATGTATTTTATAAATCTCAAAAAGATATTACAGGATTTCTAAAAAGTACTTCAATTAAGAATTTTGTACTTGAATTAAGTACTTTCTTATATAAACTGTTATTAACACTGTTTCTACTTGATTATATTTCAATTTTTAAACCAATTCAAGAGTATTTCTCATTTGTCTTAACCTTTTTTTCTGCTTTGTTTTGTGTGCATCTTTTGGTTGTCGCCAAACAATTTTAGCCCACAAAACTCTTTCCCTTCACCTCGTGGGCCTGGTTGGTTGCATTGTTTTGGCTAGCCCAGATTTTTTTTTTTTTTTTTTTTTTTTTTTGATTCCTGCTATTCCTCCCTTAGCTCCTCCCTTTCTTGGTGGCTCACCCTCTAGACTGTGTTAACTAGAAGTCAGACACTTTGTCTATGTCGGCGAAACTTGTAGTTGAGCAATTGATGAACATGTTAAGTGCTTGCCATGGAGGGTGGTTGGCAAAGTTTCTAGAACGCCATTTCTTCTTCGTCTTCATCATCTTATTCTGCCGCCTAAGTGGTTGTGGGGGTATGTAGCATGTTTGCCTGGGCCAAGAAGTCAATTATGGCCCAGGCTTTGTTCAAGTGGCGAGTGTGTTTTGGGGGAAAGTGGAACACACACACACACATACACCAATTTGTGTGCAGCTTAAAGCTAACTGAACGAAATGTACAATATCTTCATATGATTGGAATCATGTTGTCTATCCTTCAGAATTCGCATATTAATTAAATGCTAAATTTAACACAGAGTGAATTATGCTAATCAGTAGGAAGGAGCCGAGACCCACATAATACTGTTTACCTGCCGACCACCCACTCTGGGCCCAGCTGGGTAGAGGGGATTCCCCTCTGTCCATCTTGCCTTCTGTTGTGATTGCGATTTTTTTTTTATGTGGAATTTCATTTGCCAGCAATTACAAATTAAATTAACCGCATAAAAGACAATCAAATTGCGTGACTGATTGAAGAGATTGCCCGGAATTCAAGCTGACAGGCTGAGGAATTTTCTTTGAGGGGGCGTACGAAAATTAGCTAAATATGCGAAATTCAAATTTGAAGTAGAGGAATGTTTTGTATTTGTTTATTAAGAAGCATTCTTGGTAAGTGCATCAAAAGAGTTGAGATTTTTAAGCGTACAATTAAAGGTGGTCATTTCTAATCTCAAGGCTGAAAAGAGCACATCAAAAAACAAGGAGAACCTAAATCAGAGTCCTCCAAGTTTTATCTTGAAAATAAAATTCTTAAGAGAAAGTTCCTTAAGTTTTACATCGCCTGTTAATAAAAAGTAAAAGAAAGAATATTATACAAAAATTGTTAAATTTATCAACACAAATGAAATTGATTGAAAATTTAGCTGCTTAGCTATTGGTACTTATCTTTAGAGCAGGGGTCGTCAATGTGAGCAGAGAAGTTGCTACTGGCAACTGAAAAAATAATTGAAGCTAAATAGAATATAAAGCTTTAAAGCAGTGGTGGGCAAACAATACAATCACATTATTTTTATCGTAGCAAACTATACGAAATTGACAGCAGCGCTACGTGCTTATGTTGTCGGTCTGCGGACGTCGCTGCTGCTTTAAAGCAGTGGTCGGCAAGATATACAATCACATTTTAGCATACTTATGTTTGCGTTTTGCAACATATAATAGAAAATATAAATATAATATAATATAATAGAAAATAGCGGCACTGATTTTGAGCAAAGAATAACCCTAAACTCTTTCCTGGGGTACATTTGAACCCCAAGTAACTTTTGACGCAAGAATTTTACCAACAAACTGTAAATAAATTTGAAATGTTTATAAACTAAATATGAGCAATATAATAGAAAATATCGGCACTGATTTGGAGCAAAGGATAACCCTAAAACCTTTCCTGTGGTACATTTGTACCCCAAGTAAATTTGAACGCAAGAATTATACCAATAATCGGTAACAGTTTTAACATGTTAATGAACTAGTTATGAGCAATTTAATAGGAAATAGCTGCACGGATATGGAGCAAAGAATAACCCTAAAACCTCTGCTGGGGTACATTTGTACCCCAAGAAACATTTGAATCAGTTTTGAAATGTTTATAATCTAAATATGAGCAATATAATAGGAAATAGCTGCACTGATTTGGAGCAAAGAATAGCCACAGATCCTTCTATGGGGTACATTTGTACCCCAAGTAACTTTTGACGCAAGAATTTACCAACAATCTGTAAAGTTTATTAACTAGTTATGAGCAATTTAATAGATAATAGCTGCACTGATTTGGAACACAGAATAACCCTAAAACCTTTCCTGGGGTACATTTGAACCCCAAGTAAGTTTAAAAAAAATTGTTTTGAAATTTTTATAAACTAAATATGAGCAATATAATAGGAATTAGCTGCACCGGTTCTGAGCCAATATTGACCCCAGAATCGTCCCTGGGGTACATTTGTACCCCAATTAACTTTGAAAGCAAGATTTAAGATAATCCCAAAATTAAATGAGTCAGAAATAATATTTTTCAGCTTACTGAATACTTTTTAAAAGAAAAACTTCCGTTAACGAATTCTATAAATATAATATATAGCTTAGAGCGATCAAAATTAACTGGGGTAAGAATGTTAAAAATTAAAAAAAAAAATTTAACCAACTCAACAATTCTCGCCTTATTTTTCTCAGAGGAGTTTCTGAAGCCTTCTAACCCCTTTTGCCTTTCCTTTCTGCAAATTCACAGACGCTGAAAGCAATACCTTGTCAAGGATGCCGACATTTGTTTTTGCCACCTGTTTCTATTTGCCTTTTGCTTGCCTCGATTTCTTCTATCTGCCATCTTCGGTTCATTTGCCGTCTCCATCCGTTGGCACCTGTCGTCGTCAGTTCTTCAATTGGCAGCAGCTGTTTATCTTGCGTCATTTCACTGCGCGTAGCAGTATTAAATCAAAACCACTTCCGTGTGGTTGTTGTTGTAATTGGCCTTACCCTCTTCCCCTTTGGTATACCCTTTTTTTTTTTTTTGTCTGCTGCTCTGTTGGTTTTTTGGTGGTGGCGACAACCAGTTTCTGTCATTTGCCTAAAGTAAATAAGCAAATGAAGACGCAGACGTACCATACATCAAGTAAAAGGGCTGCCAGCATGTAATCCGAGACCTCGTGTTCATGCCTCCCCCTCTTCCACTCACTCGGAACAGGTACAAAAGTCTTTAGGCAGCCGCCCATCAAATAGCATGTGTAAATATAACAGGCAAAGGATATTAGACTGAAAGGATTCTCAGCTTGAGCTTTGAGCTGCTTATATGTAAAATAATGTCTTTTGTTAGGGTAGAGGAGGCATGCTGATGCAGTTTTTTTGTGTGAGGCAGCAACTGAGCAAACGCAACAACTTGCCATTGTCAAGTGGTTTTTGTTCAGCCGCGTGGGTTGTCGCACATTCAGAGGGCGAAACTATTTGCACATCATTAGCGAAAGGGGGAAAACTAGTCCAGTTTACCTTCGAAAGATGCACAAATGGAAAAGTTGGGATTTATACCAAGTTGATCTATCAATATTTGGAATTTAAAAAAATGTTTATTTGAGGCCAGGGTTCTCTTTCTTTCTCTACCAGGTGTCAGGCATCAATTACACTGGACAGGGAAACCCCAAAAAGGCAAAGGAACAAACAAAACGTTCAGTAAACATTGAAAAGAAAGTTTGAAATGGAGCAAAAGGCAAAACAAAAGGGCTCAGTTACAGAAAGAGGGCGATAACATGACTAATAAAGGAGAAACAAAAGTGGATGTGGCAGCAAAAGTAGCAAACAGTTCGTGAGCCATGAACTCGCAGGTCTCTCTCTCTCTTCTATGGGTCTGGTGAAAGGCTTGACCACAGATTTCGGTTTTTCAATCGAAGCCACAGATTTTGTGCAAAATTGTAGCAGACACAATCAATGGCAACATTCGTTTTGTCTGGCATTTGCTAAACACAGTACTCACTCTAATGGGTGTACGCCCCAATTGGAAAACTTTCGAATACACTAAGCTTAGTTCGCCATAATTTATGTATAAGCTAATCAAAATCAATTATCCATCTTAATATTCTTTTTTTTACTTTACTTTATTTGCAGGTAAGCGTAGGGAAAAACTAAAACGAAAGAAAAGTCCAAGTGTAAGTACTTACTAAACAACAAATCCCTCCACTCAATGGAGCAAAAAAAACTTTTGTCTTGGGTTTTTGGCATTTTATCTGCATAATGCCTTTGTCTTTAGTACAAAAACAACAATAAATCATACCCAACAATTTCCCAGTTGGATTTTCATTTTATTGCCCTAACTTATTATTTTTTTTTTTTGTTTTTTGTTTTGCCTTCTATTCATTTTGTTGTTTTTTGTGTGAAAGTCTTAACTATTGTTAAGCACTTTTCGTACAAAGTTTTGACTAAGGCTTTAAACTTTTCCCTGAGTCTGTGTGGGGGCAGTACAAATAAATTAGCCAATGCACTCTGCCATCAAGTGCGCTTTCCGCAGCTAATTGACATCATACTGAACTCATTCACATTAATTAATGACATCATTCTCAAGCCGGGCCAAGCTAGAATGGGGCAAAGGCGAGGGAACTACTGTATGTAATAAACAAAGCGTAATTTATGAAAAGAACAGCGAGAAACAGAGACAGAAACAGAGTCAGAGGCAGAGGCATACGCACTTTACGCTTAATTCAAGACAATTTCTGAATCGCCTCCAACAAGTTGCAGATGAGCCCAACTGGGAATAGCCGGAAGTGGCAGAGTCATTGAGGGAAGTATGTCATTCGGTAAATTTGT
The DNA here is from genome assembly GCA_018904225.1 of Lordiphosa mommai. Classification (NCBI taxonomy): domain Eukaryota; kingdom Metazoa; phylum Arthropoda; class Insecta; order Diptera; family Drosophilidae; genus Lordiphosa; species Lordiphosa mommai. The sequence continues at coordinate 657,316 of JAEIFT010000124.1, read as the reverse complement.
ACATATTTTCAAACTGATATAATCAATTTTCTATAATTAATAGCGCTGGTTTTGAAAAAAAAAAGGGGCACATTTTTTAACATTTTAAAAATTAAAATATTTAAATAAAAGTTCAGTCGTGGGTAAAGGGAAAAGGTAAGAATGACTGACTGATTTGGCATCCATGCAAAAATAGAAGTAGTAAAAAAACTAGAATCCCGAAATTCGCTTTTCATAGAGGGAAAACACCATAAACATTCGACTGAAGATGAGCATAAACAGCTTAAAAACGGGTTTTCTCACTTAGTGTTGAATGAAATGGCGTTTTAGTGCACTGCACCATCGCACACGCTTGCTTCCACAAGTCTTATAGCCCCTTTCCATTGGCAACATTTCTAACAATTGCTATTTCTTGTCATTTTGTTGTTGCCAAAACATGTTTTAAGTAAAAGTTTTGTGGAATACCATCGATTACGAAGGAGAGCAATTCCTAAAGCATCAGCTGAAGTTTAATACTGTAGAGTCTTTTATTTTCTACTCAAACAAAACTGACTGACAACTTTATTGTCTCCACCTGTATACACAATTCCAGGTTTGCTCAATGTTTAGATTAACATTTTCTACTGTATTACTAAGCGTGCCGAAGCTCTGTCTCGCTTAGCAAATACTTAATACAGTAAGGCTAAGAATGCTTCTTAGTATAGGGTAAAGAGGTTGTTTTTTCACGGAACATGTTCACTTGTGAGTCAACTCAGTTCAATCGCTCTGTTGTTCCGTTGCTCTGTTGTTCCTTTGCTCAGTTCTTCCGTTGTTCAAAATAAGAGTCATTAAACAAGAGTCTCTGAACAAGAGTCACTGAACAAGAGTCATGGAACAAGAGTTTCGGAATAAGAGTCTCGGAACAAGAGTCTTTGAACAAGAGTCTCGGAACAAGAGTCTCTGAACAAGAGTCTCTGAACAAAAGTCACTGAACAAGAGTCATATAACAAGAGTTTCGGAACAAGAGTCTTTGAACAAGAGTCTCGGAACAAGAGTCTTGGTATGCCCCCGCCTAAAAAGAGTATTTTTTATTGTCAAAACTAAAAAACTTGACAGGTTTAATATCTTTAGATATTCTTAAGGGTTCTCTCAGTGTGATTAATGTCAAAATTCACTCAAATAAAGTTTTGTCAATTTACTTAGAAATTTCTTTACGCTTACACAGCCTTTTTCTAATACAATTGATTAAAGTTTTCTTTGGTAAAAGAATTTATTTTAAGACATTTTAAATCAAACAATTGCAATTTATTGTAAATTCATTGAAAAGACATGGAATTAAAATTGACTTATGCATATTTCATTATTTAACATAGAAAATGGAATTTCATTTAACCTCAAAAGCTTACAAAACTTTTATTTTTGGTTACTAAATTGACTAATTTGACTTTTGAGAGAATAAGCAAACAACAACAACAGAAAAAAAAGGAAATTTTATTATGCAAATTAATTGAGCCACGAACGGACAGTATCGATTTTAATTGAATTCTCTGAGAAATGAAATATGATGACATAACCAGAAGAGAGAAATTGATATAAAGTGAGGTGAGTAATAAAAAGCATTTTCATGTCTCAACGCCCAGCACCCCCTAGAGAGAGAGAGAGAGAGAGAGGGCTAATCCACTGGCCTTCTGTCAAGCTGAGATCCTGAGAAAAAAATATGCCTTTGGCTTTAATTATGCAAAATGAATGTTAATTAATCCTCAGTTGGTACAATAATATTAATAAAAAGACAGCGATTTTTCCCCAGCGTAGTAAAAATTTGTTAAAATTTAGCACAGAATGAGAATTAATTGCGAATGCTAATGGACTTGGGAAGTCACTGAAGGTGCCTGCCACTGACAGTTATTTGAATTGTTGTTGTCCGGGGGGCCTGTTGATGACATGGGCATTTGTCACTTGTCATTTTGGGGTTTTCTTGTGGTTTGATGGAAAATCGGTTCTTGTTACACGCAGACAGAGACACAAATCAATTGGCAATTGACTTGCGGTCGGTAGATGAAAGCAAACAGAGTTTTGTGGGAAAGCATTTCAAGTGAACCACAAAATATGATTGCACACAGAGATTGAGACAACAACAACAACCATAGAAGTAAAAATAGACTGAGATTTTTGACTCCCTTTCTCTGAAAAAAACCAGCAGCTAGAGCAACGATCGTGGCTGTGTTTGTACGCTTGAACTTTTGAACTAGTTTTTTATTTTTCACTTACAAACACTCACACGAATGGGAAGACAGAGAGAGAGAGAAAGAGAGAGACAAAGAGTTGTCTCAATCTTTTAGACATGAGTTTTACTTTTTCACATCTTTTCTACTCTTTGTTAAAGTTTATTACATTAACAGTTGCAATTTACTCACTGATTTATGTTTGAAAAATTTTTTAGATCAGTTACCTGTTCTTTTTTTTTAAAGTGCTTTGAACTCTTATTGATTGCAATTAAATTGAAAACCCTAGAAGCTGCAACTCTGGCCCAACCTACTTACCTAGTCGTGTGTCTGACTGTTTGTGCATTAAATATGGCTGAGATAATAAAAGCAGCGGCAGCAACGGCAGCGGGGGAGGCGTGTCTAAAACTACCTTTCTCGCTTACTCGCCGTCTCACTTTTCTCTATGTGTGCCACATGGCGTATGATGGATTTATGTTTAAGTTGCGTGCAAGCAACTTAATGGATTTTGTAATTTTCAAAAAATAAAAAAACGTAACAAGAAGCAAACGAAAGGCACGGCCAGACCAGGCAAGGCAAGGCAAAAGTTGCCAGAACCAACTATCTTGTAGATACATTCGCTCGTACATTCAAAATGGGCTGCCAGTCGCAAATATAGAGACACCCATGAGCCATTGCCATGAGCTGACTCTTGCACCAAAAAGAATTGGAGCATGCCAAGTTATAAAAAATGTGTCTTGAGCATCATAATATATGCGCACATAAGTATCCACAAGCCGAGCCAAACCAAACCAACGTACATACGAGCAGACGTACAAAACTGTGAGGCTGATTCGCCAAGTTTTGAGTCTAGCATAAAAGAAATGAATAACAACAACAAAAAAATGAACTTAAAAAACGACAACAAACATGAGATGAATGGGCGCTTAAATAGTCGCACTCTTAATGCTCTTACATCTTTTAAATTCCCCATCAAAAGAGTTTCTGTCTGTAGTGACAAAATAATGAGTATTTCGCTCGTATTACTTGACTATAAAATATTTATAAACATAGAATAAATGACCGGGGCCCTGTCTGAGTGTCATATAGATACGTTTCTCAAAACATAGAACAGTTATTTGAGTGATGTTAAGCTCTTGATATCATGTAGATACTGCTGTTAACATCCTAGTGTCATGTTCTAATATTTATTCCTATGGAAAAGACTCTGGTTAGAGCGAGACGGATATAGTCAAAAAAGAACTCAAGGAGCGAAAATGATAGCTTACAGCTGACTAGTTTTGAGTGAAAGGTTTACGGGGTCTCTATTTTAATTCCTACTTGATTGCTCCCAAGCAACACTGCTAAAAAAAAACTCATCCTAATAGCTTGAGTCTTAAGACCTGTACTTAGATGACATAAAAATTTAGTACGGCACAATACTTTATATGAATAGAAACAGAAAAATATAAAAATTTCTAAATTTTGATTCGAGTAGAAAATTAAGCATTAAGGGCCGATTACTCATCTACAATATAGGTGCAATATGTTAGATAAAACTGAATTTTACTCTGTTATTTATTAGCTTATGTGACATATAGTGCTATGTAGGAGATGAGAAATCGGCCCTTAGCAGTCTACTTGTGTCTACAACCTTGCCGATAATATTAGGCGAAAAAAACTTAGCAAGCCTTGAAATTTTAAAGTTTGGTAGGGGCTAAGTCCCCAGATGATTTTTAAATTAATATTTTATCTCATCTGAGTACACTTTGACATCTGTAAATTTCATTAAATTCTCACTTGTTTATTTTTGCAGTGTAAAGCATTCAATAAAAGCACACTTTTTTAAAGGTGAATTTGTACATGGTGTGTACTGAAATGTGCGAGTTCAAAGAGAGATACTACGGTTGCATAAAGGTAGCTGAGCGCTGCACAAAAAAATACCCCTAATTTTTACGTAGCAATTAAGCAAACAAAGGGTTAAAATGCATTGAGAGACCTTACACACCAAGTGTCAAATGCACACTGCAAATTGCAAGTGTCACGAATTCTTCTATGTATATATGTGTGTGAGAGTCGTATGCACTTTGACAATATGTTAAGCATGAAATTAAAGCTTTTAAATGACCGCCACAATATGTATAAATTTATTTTGGTCTGCAACCTATGTAAGCTTTTACAGGGACAAATGGAAATACTTCGATTACCGGCAAATTCTAAAAATTCTATAATTTGTTCGTTATAGCTTAATGATAGCTTGTTTACGAAAATAGTGGATGTGAAAATATGTTTTGAGGTGTTCCAGACCCTGCTCTGGAGGAGATTGCGTTTGCGCAATGAATCCATCAGTCCTAAGGTTGTCCCAATTTGATTTGGTTGATTTTTTTTAAAAGAAAGTTTCAGGTTTATCGGACTATAAACCCATCCTTCTGAAAACATGACCTCATCCACCAGTCCCAATCTCTTTGAAAAATGGTTCGAAATAATTTGAAAGATTTTGAACTTTTGAAACCAGTACAAGAGTTCGTAATGATTATGAATATGGTCAATGAAAATATATGAATAATATTTTTGATATGTTCATATCCATAAATTCGGATACCGCATAATAAGCACATTAATCACAGCCCCTAATAGTGACTCAATGCGCACAGCTGGATGATCTTACAACTTAAAGAATTAGTTGATTTTATTTTAAAAAAGTTTCGGGTTTAGCGGAACCCTTTCTGAAAAGATGACCTCGCCATCCCTTTGAAAAATGGTTACGTTCTAGAGTTCGTAATGATAACAATAATGCATATTGCTTATGCCTCTATTGAATGACATATTAAATAGTTTAGTACAAGAAATTGGACAAGTTTTCCCTATCATAAGTGAAACCGATCATATCTCTGTTTTTATCGATTCGCTCAAATTCCTCAAAAATAGGGAATAGATGTTTTAACGTTATAAGAAACCCATCAAACGCCTCAAGGGAGGAGACATTTTTTGAACTCGGACTCCGTATGCTACCTTAAAGATGCATTTAGATGCATTAAAAAAAACTTAGTTCGCATTTACACGACTGAGGTTTCTTTATGAAGTTTTTTGTATGGGGAAGAGGTGAAGCGGGGCAGCCAAAGCTGGCAAAGCTTCATGACCTCGCGTGGCCTGAAGTTTTACGATAATTCTCTGGGCAGCTCTCACACACCGTTCGTGTGGCGCCACATTTAAAAGTTATCAGAGTAGATAACAGTCGGTCCTGACTGAGTTTTATTCACATTTTTTAATCGGTAGTCTTCTTTAAACTAATCAGATCCTCAATTTTGCTGGAATGACACGGTTAACAGGACGTGTCAAAAGCTCTTCTAAAAGTAAAAGTGCCCTAAAAATATTTTTTTTTTGTAATTCTTTCGATTGGTTGAACATGCGGTACTCAATTGATCTGTTAAGTTTTCCCCAAGTATTCCAGGTGTTCAACCTAATACTCAAGTCACATTTATAGAATCAATAATAAGATTTGTTATAAGACACTAATATTTTTAGCCTAGTCTTCTTTAAGTGTGACCAGATCCGCTTGGCATATTCATTTTATTAAAGTCGTAAGCATTTTTTAGCACATTTACTCATAAAATGGTACAAAATTGTGCATTGTTTAGAATTTGATTCCTTTAATAACCTATTTTATGTTTTGACTCAGCTTAAGATGACACAAATTGTGTTCATTTCTAGGAATGAAACATTCAACTGGTGTGTGTATTGGGCTGTGGTTAAGTCGCTCACAAAGTTTCCACTTGGACATAAAATTCTTTTAAAATTGGAATGCTTTTCTGCTTATTATTTTCATTTATGAAATGCTTTGAAAATTAAATTTTGTTCTTTGTCAAAGCTATTCTACCCATTGCCAGTCACAGAGTATAACGAAAATTGTTGTTGTGAAAAGAAATGTGTAAAAAGTATGAAATATACTTATTTCACTTCGTCTGGGCACATCAAAGTCAGTTGGTGTAAAACTTGGTCGTGCTCTGGCACGGGCTTATTAAATATTAATTATGATAGACAACAAACAGCGGCAAAACAAAAAAAAAAAAACACGTAGACAACCCCAGTTTATGGCCAAAACCACTTTAACTGGAGCCACTAGGCGTGTCATCCCATAGAACTAAAAACTCATCTTGCACGCCCAGGCGACAAATTTGGACATTGACACAAAAACTAGATACGCTCAAGGTATTTGTATCTATCTGTATCTGTATCTGTATCTATATCTCAATTGCTGACATTGTTGGCTTTGTGGGCGGCAAAGATGCGAGTACATTTTGTTTATCTGCTGGCATTAGCAATGCTAATTGTAGCTTGTGTGTGTGTGTGTAGTATTTTATTTTTCCTTCCACCAAACTGCTGACAAGTGATCTGCACCAAAATCATCTTTATTTTTATGGAGAAACTCGTTTGAGCTGATCATGCTGTGGCTGGGTACGTGGGCGTGCATGGATTAGCTTGTCTATCTATTACAATGGATCTCTAAAACAAAACAAAAAACCCTAACCAATTGCCAGCTAATCGAAACCCAGCCACAGGGTAACCCAACAAATTGCTTTCAATCGCATTTAACATGTAAATTTACAAGCGATTCCCCAAAGATTGGTCTCTTGATTTCGCTCCAATTTCGGTAGATGAATGTAGATTTCTTTTTTTTTTTTTGGGTTAGGGGCCTAATTGGAGGTTTGGGGCGTGCCCCTGTATTAACAAACCAAAAAAAGGCATTTGTCATTATAAAAATTACATTTAATTATATTTATTTTATGCCAAACGCTCCCAACTTCCGTTCCCTAGTTATATATATATGTTTTTTTTGTTGTTTTGAAATATAGAGAGACGATTAGAGAGGAGAGAAGTGAGCTCAGCAAAGCGTGCGGGAAATTCATTAGCAATATTTATGACTTGTTGTTGTTGTTGCGTTGCGCTATACTCTTTTTTTTCGTATATTTTTACTGACTAATTTCCATGGCAGCGTCATTATTGTTGTTACTGTCAGGGCTTTTTGTTTGTTAGAATTTGTAACGCCATTGTTGTTGTTGTTGCTGCTGCTGCTGTTGCTTATATAAACACAGCTCTGCTGTTGTTGTTGTTGTTGTTACTTATTCATCGCATGCTGAAACTGCATAGCAAATATATGAAATTATTTCAATTCAGTTTGAAAAGAATTTTAGAAAACCTTAAGCACTAAATAATGAGTAGGAAATGAGACAAAGAGAAGAAAAAATCTCTGTGAATTTGCATTACGATTTAAGTGGAACTGATGTTGAAAAAAAAATTAATAACTTAAACAAAATTTCTTGTTTTGAAACGGAACTAATTGTGATAATCATAAGCCAGAAAAGTATAATATATAAATATATAAGTTAGCTTAAAAATTTACTTCTAGCTGATTCAAGGTCTAGTTGCAAAATTAGTTTAATAATCCTCAAAAAACAGCCTGGTATTTAGGCTCCACACAAGAAGTTAGCCAGTTATGTGTACTTCTATTTTGAAGGTCTTCTGGTACTCACATAAAAAGACTTCGCTATGGCTATAATTAACTCCCTTAGTCCGGACGAAATTAATAGCTGTGTGTTATGCGCTCTTTTACTTAAGTTATTCCATTTGTCTTTAGTTTTTTATACTTTCCCTGAATCATTAAATAAATTGTATCTAATTCCCCACCATAAAAAGGCTCCTAAGGCAGATGTTGCAATTTTATAGTATTCCAAGCTCTCTGATATTCCTAAGTCGCTTAGAAATCTAACCGCTTCTCACTTACAGCATCAACACGGGTTCTTAATAGGCAAGCCTGGCATGTCATAATTACTCGAATTAACATCTTTAGGCTTTAAAAATGAAATAAAGATATCAGCAAAACTCTTGATTCCGTTTGTAGAGCCAATTAAAAAATATATGCTTTAGAAAGCTCTTTGCTCTCGTTTTGTATATGTATAGGAATATTTTCGCCATTGCTAGTGGCAACTTATCTGCTCAATTTGCCGACCACTGATATAAAACTATCTACAGTACCCAAAGGATTGTACATATTTAAAAATCCAATCTCATAATCAATCACTGTCACTTCCAGAGTTTCACAGTTCAGGCACCTGAACGCTCTTATCGCCATATTTTGTACGTTTGTGGGTTAAAAAGTCATTGACCTTAGGTAGCAATGAATTAAGCTTCTTCACTTAGGCCAAAATAGGACTACTAAATACACTGAAATAGTTTTTTTTTCAAAAAATAAATAAGACATGACCAACTTGAACGGGTTTCCCCTAATTCAGGCCTTAGGAATCGTACTGCATCATTACTTTTTTGAGTTATCACTATGGTTTCATAAAAAAATTTTTTTAACTTATTTTACGAATCAAAATTTTTTTTTGTAAATTCCAAAAATATAATATTTTATTCTCGTAAAATCTAAATAAATAGATTTATATGTCCTCTAATTTAATGCAGTCACAGTTTTTCGAAATAATGTTCATTTGAAAGTTATAGATTAAAATCTAAAAAAAAAAATTTTTTTACCAAAATGACATTAAATTGGGTAATATTTATTAACAAATCAGAGAACAAAAGGAAAAATATATAAAAATGATTTTATTGAGATTTTACTTAATATTTGGAAATTTTAAATAATTTGTTGTAAAAAAAATTATCTAAAAAAGGTTGCAATTATTTTAGATTTTGAAAGCGCAATGATATCAAAAAACTGTAAATGTAGTAAATTAGAGGACATTTAAATCTATTTATGCAGATTCTTTTTTTTTACAGTTGGAAAGGCATTATAATCACAAAATGGCCTGCTCATTGCAGTTCTCAAATCAGAAAATTGTTCTTGACTTAAACATTCACCCTGGCCTACTAGGATTAAATTTAATCTGAAAAAAACCTAAAATCCGATGTCTAATTATAACTTATAACACATAAAACTAATGAGGCAGTTCGATTCCCCGGGTCCAAAATAGTGGAAAACCGTTAAAGTTGGTCATATCGTTGTTTTCGACTTGCGCAGTGATATTAGACTGTAAAGGGAGGTAGTCCCTTTAAAACCATCTAGATCAGAAATGGGCATCCTTTAGCTCTTATGAGTCAGCCAGTCCAATGCATTATTTCTCTAAGACAAAGCCACACAGTCGCACAGGCAAGATAAGCAAAAGCAAATGCAAGCAATGCACACTGGTTTGAATGGAGGTAGAGGGCTACAATATTGGCCAAAATTAAAAAAATTGTTACGATTGACCCTCCCTACATAAACTCCCACTTACGCCTACCCCACTCCACCTACCAGTATAATCTTATTGATTTTAATAATTGATTAAAAATAAAATCATAATAATAACGAAAAACTAACACAGCTTAAAAAGACATAAGCAAAAACATTTGAATCTAACTAAATAACGTAGCCCAAAGCAAGATAAACGTTTGGTCTGGAGCTTCTAGCACAAAGCTCGGCTTAAGTCGGCAGCTAAACTAAACTTTATTAGAATCTAAAATGATTTATTAATACTACAAAAAAAAATCCCATTGAAGGATTCAGTTGGACACACAACAAAAAGCTTATCTACAAATGATTAATGTGCACGAGAAAATACTAGCGAAGGCGGTGACAAAACAATTATTTTACTAAATAAGCACACAAACATAAAATAATTTAAATTAGAAATAAATAAAGTTAATACCTCTGTTTTCAATTGATTTTAATGCAATTTGTAGCTGTTTTCTTATTATGTTCAATTATATGTTACACATGAAATGACGCTCATTAGACAGAATTTCCAGATTGATTTATTTGGCGTTGATTGTAATTAGTACAATTAAAGTAAAGCAAAATAAACTATTGTACCGAATAATTTGATATATTTGAAAATGGAAATGATTAATTTGGTTTGATATTTTCCGATTTCTAGCCTTTTCCTTGGGTAAATCTAAATTAAATACTCAAAAAATGTAAATTGAAAAATAAATTTGTTATACTTTCTCAGATGTAAAGATGAATATCTGAATCACTGACTTCCACTGCTAGCTTTAAGCAAATTGTTGTAAATATTATTGGGCAATAAGGCAAACCATTATTATTATTATATTTTCATTTTTGGACTCTTGTGGATGTAGTGTGCAATGGTGGCGCCAAAAACAAAATACCCAATCTTGTGCGATCGTGACTTGGGCAGACAGACAGCTGCTCGACTCGGGTCTCCCTTATAAGGGTTTTTTTTTGTTGTTGTTGGACTGCTCCCAAACTTAAATTTCATGATGAAAGGTCAGGTGGGAAAGGATTACCTAGGTTTGCGTATTATCTTCTACTTAACGCTGGACAGTGGCAAAGCATTTGCTGAACCCTCATTTACTAAGCAACATTTTCTACAATTATCATTGTGATTGATTCCAGGCCTTGCGGCATGCCTGCTCGTAAAACAGTGTCCTGTGAGAATTTCTATGAGAAGGAAGACATTTTTTCTGCCTAGAAGTAATAGCATTAAATATATTTTAATCTCCATCAAATCATAGCCATTTTGTAGGTAATTTCCCTAGTTTTTAGTTTACATGTCTAACGAGTTGAATGGCTATCTCGTTGCATTGTCTAGGCAACCACACGAGACAAATTCTTAAGTGCTGAGCTATATCATTTAGTTAGAGTTTAAGCTTTGTTAGAGTTCGAGTCAAGAGAGAGAGAGAAAGATAAATACATTTCCTTCATTGAGCACAAGTTGTTAAGCAGCCACCCGGCTATCTACAATCACTGCCTGGTTTTATCGGGTTAATGTCAAATAATTTAAAATACCCCTTCGACAACTGTTCTCCCGAAAGTTCTGTTTTCTATGACCAGAAAGCAGTGGATCTGGTTATTTATTTAATAATTAATAATTACAACAACTTTATGCCGCAGCGAAACTTTTTGTTTGGCCTGGGGTTATAAAGGAAAGAGAACCACAATCGCTTTAAATTGTTATTACAAATGTTTAATTGAAAAGCTAAGGCTCAAGCCACATTTGTTCAGACGTATGAGCGTTACATGTCAAGCGTTATGCGTTACTATGAATTCATGTTTTTCACCTTCCAAAAATTTGTCGCTTTTGATGACTTTCGATGACTTAAGCTTCGATATTATTAGGATGCTGATTATTTTTCCGTTGCAATTCTCTGATTCACATTCTTTATTATTTATTAATTTTATTAACTTTTGGAAAAGGAAGAGTTACTGTTGATTAAAGTAACCCATGCCTTTAATTTTCAAAACTTTTCATGAACTCTAGCTTGTTATACTAACTTTAAGTTGTTAAACTCTCAAGAGTACACTTCGATGACCTAGTCATTGGTTCCAACTGATGCCACTTGTTGCCCTGTCCTCGTTCTGTTGATTGCCAAATGTATGCGTAAAACAATATTGCCCATAATTAATTGCCATCAGAGAAATCAATTTAATTTTGTCATTTACCCCTCAGACTAAATCTAATATTTGTCATATACTCACACACACATACACACACAGTAAATGTAGGTGAAAATATGCATATTCTCTGCATATTGCGCATACGCACAGTTGATTGGCCATTAATCGAAAAGTGGCCGCAATTTCGGCCATAAATCTCACGCCAGTCGTTGATAACACAAAACCATATTTAAATATACATATATATAAGTACATATATATTTAGTTGGTTATGTATGAGGGTTTGTTTTCCCATTTCTATTAATTATAAATTATGTGTGGGGATTGTGGGTGAAAACCGCATCATCTAGGTTACTTTATTAAATTTGAATTATGCTCCGAGTTGCTTCTACTTTTACATTCAACATCATTAAATGCTGCTGTCATTTCCCACTGGACTCGTTTATCGTGTGCATAATCTGTCATACTATGCAAAGTGTTTGACAATATCTATCTATAAGATACATGCAAAGAGAGAGCCACAGCCATCCGGTAGATACAATTCACACTCGTGTTTCATTTTCCTGTCCCCCATCCTTTCACTGGCGCCATTATAATCCGCATTCATAGCCATGTTTGTACACACACACACACATGCATACCTCTACATATGTCAATATGTATATCTTTGAGATCTGAGCTTTAGTTATGTGCATATTTTTCGCCCATCCAACCTAACCGAAGCGTTTGTAATACAATTTCGGTTTGTTGTCAGCTCAATTTTCAAGTTGTTTGTGTGTGTGTGTGTGTGAGTTTTTGTTTGTTTGTTCGCCTTGCCTTGCGGTTGTTGTTATTCTCATTCTCAGTCGCATATTCGTTGTAGTTGCTGTTCAGCTGCTGTTTCAGTATATTCAGATATATTTTTTTTCTTAACTAAGCAATGAAGTTGCCAGCAGCTGACAATGTCGATGTGTTTTTACGATAAGCTCAGAATACACTGTAAAAAACAACAAATTTTATTTAAATAAATTCTCACTTTGTACACAAAACAAATTCGAGGCTTACAACCAATTGTAAAAAACAAATTTGTGTTTCAATTTTGAGATAATCGAGCTGTTCCGCATACCGAAAGTATTTTTGAATAAAAAAAAATGTACCTGAAGTGAAGTTGACTAAGTTCCCAGAACTTAATATAGAGTTTTTGATATTAAAAAAACTTTAAAAGCTCTTCTTGTGGTTCGAGCTTAATAAGTAAGCTTAGACCTATAATTATCCGGAATAAACTTAATAATGTTTTAGTGTTGATTTGTTATAAGACCGTTACGTGGGTTTTATGACGTTCCAATTTCAATTATGTTTCGTTAAATTCTTTTGTAACTACTCCTGTTGAATAAAGATTAATTGTAAACATTTGTTATTTTTTTTTTAATTATTCTCTAAAACCATCCATGGTCAAAAACAACGATAACCATCTTTGGGGTACTTATGTACCCCATTACATTTGCAAGAAAATTAATCAAATTAGGACTTACAAAGTTTCTATTCCTTTTATGTAATATTTCAGCTTGCATAATATTTGAGATAAATATACACTCAAAAATAAAACAGAGAACTTTTTAGATAAATTAATAACAAACAGTGTCAATAGTACGCCAAGTACGAAAATACTTGATACAATACTTGACTTTTTTAATCCCGAAATACTTGATTTTAGACCGTTTTGGGATACATTTAGTATATTTTGGGCTATTCCAAGGTTTTTTAAACTTTATTCTTAGGTTGTTGGTCTTGATCCAATCCCGATTCGTTCTTATTAGATTGATTCGTATTTTGCTTAAGTACATCCAAGAAATAATTAAAATCAATTTTTTAAGTACAAATCGGTATAAATTCTACCCCGCCCGTTCTAGAACGACAAAGCACTAAAACATTGGATATAGGTCATATCATATTTGGGGTACAAATGTACCCCAAGACAGTTTTTGGATTAATGAAAACAAACTTGTGTATTTGTTTAAATACAAAGGATTGACAAAGCAGAAAAACATTGATTCTAAGTCATATTATATTTGGGGTACAAATGTACCCAAAGAACAGTTCTTGAGTTAATGCATACCAGGTTCGAGCATTTTTGTAACTGTACCCCTAGGACAGTTCTTGAGTTAATGAAATCAAACTTGCGCATTTTTGTATGGGCATTTAAATACAAAGGATTGACAAAGCAGAAAAACATTGATTCTAAGTCATATTATATTTGGGGTACAAATGTACCCAAAGAACAGTTCTTGAGTTAATGAATTCAGGTTCGAGCATATTTTATGCGAATTTATATACAAATGATTGATAAAGCAAAAAAACATTGATTCTTACTCATATAATATTTGGGGTACAATTGTACCCCAAGAACAGTTCTTGAGTTAATGAAAACAAACTTGCGCTGTTTTGTATGCGCAATTAAATACAAAGGATTGACAAAGTCTATTGATTCTAAGTCATATTATATTTGGGGTACAAATGTACACCAAGGACAGTCTTTAGTTTATAAATTCAAACTTTCTTCTTTCTTTGTATGCGCATTTTTATACTAAGGATTGACAAAGCATACTAAGCATTCTAAGTCATATTATATTTGGGGTACAAATGTACCCCAACGATAGTTCTTGAGTTAATGAACACAAACTTGCGCATTTTATATGGCTAGTACTTACATACATTCCACTACATCAAAATGTAAGCAGATCAAATACTAAAGAGCAAGTGTATAACTTGCTTATTCAGTCTAAGTCAGTGGTTCTAAAGGATTACTAAAATTTACTCAATTCTAATTCTTTTCGGTAATTCTGATGCTTTTTCAGTATGTTTATTAAGTAATTGTTTTATTTGATCAACAAAATCTAATGGAAGAGCGCAGCAACAATATCTACAACAATCAAATTTTTCGTTAAGTTTTTTTCGTATTTTCTTTAACATTTGCCTAGTTGCATGAGTTTTGTTTTCGTAAAATTAATTGCATTTAATTGCTTTTTTTTGCTTAACAAAGAGCGACTATTATTTAGATAATTTGTATATTTGTACAATAATTTCTGTATTTTTTACAAATTTTAAATTCAACTTCCAAAAATATCAACCAAAAACTTTTTCAATAAAATTTAAAATTTTGTTCACTGTTTCGCTCTCACATTCAGTTGTCATGTTTGTTTTTGATTTATGCAGCGTTGTTTTACCCTTCACCCCCAACTCTCGCCCCCTTTGCGTCAGTGTGTAAACATTTGCATTATGTTAAATAAACTCACAAGAATATTTTTTTTTTTGACAATATCACAAAATATTATTTGCATATTTCTCAGCAACAATATTTGTCAAGCAAATAATCATAATATTTATTGTACTTTCTTGTCTTTGGCAGGTTAACTGAGTCGCCAACATAGCCAACTACCAGGATCTGTTGGGCAGCCGTCACCAACTGCTCATTGCAGCAGCAACACCAGCCATACCAGCACCACCCGCGCCACCACCGCCACCCATACAACTGAATCCAACAACCAACCAGCGGCCAGTGTTTGAAAAAGCCATCACCATTTCGTCGTTGGCGATTAAACGCAGGCCGACGCTGCCGCAGACGCCAGCAAGTGCCCCACAGGTGTTGTCGCCGTCGCCGAAACGTCAGTGTGCCGCCGCCGTTTCCGTTCTGCCAGTGACCGTGCCCGTTCCAGTGCCCGTACCCGCCGGTGTAGCCGCCTCCTTGAAGGGTCATCAGCTGAGTTTTGCACATCCCACACAGTTTGCGGCCGCTGTAGCCGCCCATCAGCAGCAGCAGCAACAGCAGGCAGTGGCGCAGCAGCAGCAGCAGGCTCAACAACAGCAACAACAGCAGCAACAGGTGGCGTACCATCAGCAACAACAGCATCAGCAACAGCAGCAGCGGCTAGTGCAATTTAATCAGGCGGCAGCCGCCGCTGCTTTGCTCAATCAGCATCTGCAGCAGCAGCAGGTTCAAGCACAACAACAACAGTTGGCGCACTACGGCGGTTATCAGTTGCATCGTCACACACAGTACGTCCCACAGCAGCAGCATCAACAACAGCAGCAGCAACACATATTGCTGAGCGGCAGCGGCAAGCAGCCCACAGCAGCAGCAGCACCGCCACCACCAGCCACAACACCAACCGTAGCCACAGCCATTCTAAATAGCAGCAGCGGCAGCAGCAGTACACCAAATAGTCCCGCCCACGAAACGCAATCGCACGAGTCCAACTCCGCGTCCGCCTCAGCGCCGACCACGCCCTCGCCAGCAGGCAGCACAAGTGCCGCCAACGCAACAGCAACAACAGCAACAGTCGCAGCAGCAACAGCAGCAACAATCAGCGACAGCAACAACAACATTAACAACCCAACTAGCAGAGACGCCAACGCCATAATGGAGAATCAGATGGCTCTGGCACCGCTGGGACTCTCACAGAGCATGGACTCGGTGAACACGGCCAGCAATGAGGAAGAGGTGAGTGACAGTTTGACATTTCATTTCTTTTTTTTTTACCGCTTGTTGCTGCTGTTTGGGGCCAGTTTTTCGGAGCGACAAACCGACAGTTTGGGGAATTTGGAATACCAAATGAGAGAAATGATTGGCGCCCAGGAATAATATTTGAAAAATGAGAAAAATAAGTGCGAAAATATGTATGAGCTAAGCTTATGGGCCAGCTGAAGCTGAAAAGAAGGAAAAACCTAAAAGCGGCTTTAGATAGAGTATATGGCATAATGGGTACACAGGGCGGAGCTTACGCCATTTATATGTATAAGAATGGTTCGAAGCTCGTATAGGAGATTCTTCGACCAACCTAGGCTTTAACTAGAGAATAAAACGAACCGTGTACTCGCACTCGTGCTCCTGTATGTGTCATACTTCCATTCGTGCGTATTCGTGCTAGCACGAACCTTGCACGAAATTCGTTTTCGAAAACATCAAGATGAGAAAACGTTCCCAATAAGCTACTCACAATGAGCAACAACTAACATCCAACATCTTAAAGCAAAATGTTCCTAAACACATCTTATCCAATTGTCGGTGTTCCTGAAATGTGAGAGTTTTTTATATTTCGGACTTAAATTCGGAGTTGCTTGATCCGACTGGTAGACATTTGAATATGGCAATAAGAAGGACGTTGGCTTAAAAAAAAGTTAGCAACACATTTGTGAAAATGTGGCGTATGCGCAATTCGTGCCCCACAAAGTAGGCAATATATTTGTGAATATGTGGCGTTTGCGCTTCGCGGGCCCTACTAAGTAGGCAACACTTTTGTGAAAACGTAAATAAAAGGCAAAATTCACGTATTTACTTTGAATAACGCGCGAGAAAATACCAAGAATGGAAACCAAAAATTGTTTAATATAAACAGAGGACAGGAAAGAGTTCATGCAAAGATAGTTAGTTCTAGAGCGTTTCAAAGTTATTGTGATAATGTTATAGGCGAATCTCAGAGCAACATCTAAGGCTGTGTTTGATCCTGACATTTTCAAGGCAGAACATTTGTCATTTTCTGGCATAACATTTTACATCTTGAAGCAAAATGTTCCTATTCCATCGTAGCACACACACGACTCTCACAGAGGTTAGTAGAAATAAGACAATTCGGTGGTTGTGTCTTCGATTTCCGCCTCGGAACATCCAATATTTTTATTTTCTTAAAAATTATTTACACATAAGGTCACCTTCACCATCTATTGGATCCAGCTGTAAAGTACAGTGGGGGAAAACAATAATAGGACTACTATGACACCTTGTCCAATTGATCAAAAACAAACAAATAGTGTTGCGAATTTTTCAAGTCTTGATATTCTTAATTGGAAATGGTTCTCATTATTTTGTTACGCTAAAAATAGCGAAAAATAAAGGACCATCGCATTCTTCAAAAAACGTTATTCGCAAATTACTTTGGAAAGAACGTTTATGGTTTGACTTGTTTATTATCTTGATCATTAAGAGTAAGGTAAACAATACCAAGGTCGGGAAAACACGGTTCGGAAATAAGCGATATCAGAAAAAAACGGTAATGAAAACCAAGAGAAGTGTTTGTTGGTTGGATATTCAATAGGATAATACGGAATGCAATAAACTACAAAGAAAATACTTAAACAAGACTTAAACACAAGAGCGATTCCTGACCCAGTTTTACTGCGAAAGATTGATACTCAAGGGCAAGAGGGATAAAATTAAGCTGCAACTGAACTCAAAAAGGACCTAAATATAACGGTCAACAAAAAGTTCACAGACCCAGAGAACAGAATTCAAAAACCCAGGCCAAAGCCTCTTTTAAAGCAGAAAGTAAGTATGAATTGAAAAGGAACATCAAAATTGCACAAAAATTGAATCAAGAAATTGAGAGTAAAGGGAAAAGGTTCCGTTGTTTGTCGGAGTCCCCAACTTAGAAAACAATCCAAAATACACTGAAAAATCATTAAAAATGAAGGCGAAGGTAATAGAATTTGGTTTTTTTAAATCGAAAAAAGCCAATTTTTGAGATTGACTACATAGACAATGGACCAACAAGACAAGACCCCAAGAAAAGATAAGATAGTATTTTTTATGAAAGATCAAAAAATAGAAAATAGCAGATGAAAAAAGACATAACAAAGAAGAAACAATGAGAGAAACAAAGGAAAGTTAAGAAAAAATGAAACTTTGAAGGGCGGCAGTCAGAGCTCAAATCAAAAATCACAGTTAATTTGCACCAGCCCAACACATAAGTCTTTGAGCCCTGAAGCAATATCAATGGGTGCCCGGATATATAGGCAATATAGGCATCGCAACTAATCATTAAATTTCTTGAATAATCTTAGCTTTATTATACAATTATCTTTCAGTAAACGTTTTAGTGATTTTTGTAATTTTAGGGCATATTTGAAAGGTGGTCCTATTATTTTTTTCGCCTAATTTCCAACTTAATTATCAAACCTCCAAATAAAACCACGATTTTTTTCTTCATAATTATTAAGAGTCTTCTCATTCTAAAAACGTATTCAAAGGATTCTCAAAAATGGGAGCTATGACTGACAGATGTTAGATGTTGCCAGTGTAAATCGCAGTTTCAAAAATGTACTAAATGGGAATACATATATTTGTCATCACAATGGGGCCAGTGGGAACGACCTGTTGCTCCCAGTAATTGCAGCCTAAACTAACCCCATTTTTTTTTGAACACAACTGGCCTCGTTTATAGTCTTGGATTAAGTATTCCATAAATTTACAAAATTCTTGTTAAAGGTCTTGTCGAGTGATTTTGGCCAACATTTTGTTTGATCGATATGTCGAGTGCTTGCCATTGCACTTACCCACCCAACCAACCACCCATTTAAGCATTTGCCACCCCCCCACCCTGACTCACTGACTCTTGCATCCACTCATTTTGCTTGCGCTGCATCAACTGTTAGCTCGGGCGTAAGATTTTTGTTCGTTGGCTTTTGTTTTTGCAATTTTTTTTTCGGCGGCAAACTTTGCTCTCCTTAAGTGGCATGTGCATTGCATGCAGGTCCTGCTTGTGCTTTGTTGCTTACTTTTGATTATGCGCCTTGTCTTATGCTACACATTTTTCACGCAGCTTCTTTTCAAATTTCCTCTTGCGGTGGCGGCAGCGGCCTCGTGTGGAGCTCAGCGTGCGTTAGCGGCACGTGCCCGGCTGCCTGCTGTTTACCCACTCACTCAGCAGCCATGTCAAGTAGGTACGTGGCCTTTCACACACACACACACACATACACTTCCAGTGAGAGCATTCTTTTTCCAAATCCAAGCGATGCGTTAAATTTGATTTTATCCTTGCGAAATATTTTTCGTTTATTTTTTTGCATATTTATGTGCGCGCGATTTTGTGAAATTTATTTAAGGCATTTAATTTTTCCTTTTTTTTTTTAATGGCTTCACCTGACTAAAGTTCACATTTATGGCTGGGATGAAAATTTAACTTGATTGCTTCCTTGGGTCTGCGCTGCAGTAAAACGCATTAAGCCCTGGCGCCTTCTTCAATGCGCATTAAAAATGCATCAATCACTTGCATCCACTTTTCCTGATTCGTTTCAACTGCAGCAGTAAAAATTGCCAAAAAAAAAAAAAAAAAACGAATGGAACAGAGACAGTCGGAAGATAAAGATGCACATGAAAACGAAAAATATATCTCTTGGAAAATCAACTCAACTTGAAATAGCAAAATTAATCAAAACATCAAGTGGAAAAAAGTAAAAGGAAATAAACTAAGAGCAAGGATAAGATAGGGGGCGTGTCAAAGCTTTTAAGTTGTCCAATTGTCACGTAACTGCTATTGAGCTACTGTGCAAATCGAAAATAATAATCTGGCTACATAAAACTCTTAAGTCATGTTATGCCTCTTAGAGCAGCTAAATGTTTGAGAGATGGAAATAATCAAGGCACTTGTGAAGCTTGTTGAGCACTTAAGATGATATGGTGTTGAAAATAAAGATAGAAACTAATCCCCATGATATTCATTGAAAGCACAATTGCTGAGGATTAGTATTGTTGTTGGAATATTGCAATGATTAACTTATTTTTTTGACTTAAATCTTCTTTAAGCTTCCAATTTTCTTATACTATTCTGGCCACTTAGCTTATAGCCGGACTTAGTTGTAACTGGCCTAAGAAAGAAAATGCAATTTTATTGAAAACTATAGAATTAATATTTAACAGTTGCTTGCCCAATGCTTTGGCTGCAACATCTTTCGTGCATAACTTTCAACACCCAAATTTTCCAGTTTACTTGTAGTTAGAGTGGGAAGAGTATCAATCGGCGATTATATATAAAAAGAGAATCAAAATTAAGATAAAAAAGAAACAGAAAAACAACTCTAGCAATGCAAAATTTGTTGTTAAGATTTAATTTTCGTTTTATGCTGGGTGCATAACTACATCCACACTTCAAGAACGTCAGACAAACGATAGAAAAATGTTAAGGAAACAGTTTTTTAAATTTATTTTAAAAATTGTGTGTGAGCTCCCTTCTTGTTTATTTTATTTTTGATTCGCTTTTTATTTCTAAACGCCAATTGAAACTCTTGCCACACTAACTACACGTAAACTGAAAAAGTTGGGTGCGGCTATAGTTTTGCACCAGAGTTTATAACGCTGGAGCTCAGTTTTAAACAGCATGGCGTAGTACCAAATCTCCGATATTTAGTACCAATTTTGGTGTTCAGATTCTGTTTGTTGCTCAGGCAGTGTTTGCCAGATTTTATCATTAAGCCATGCGGGCAGTGGTGTTCTCCAAAACGTTTTTCTGTTTTTTTTTACCGCAACCATAATTGAGAAAAAAGTGAACTCATTTACAACAGTCAACACGAATAACCTGAAAGCATGACAATTCTAGTATTATTTGCGTTGTCCTAGTTCCGAATCTGTGATCAGTTATGTTTCATCACCCTTAGATTTAAAAAAAATGGTGAAAAATGTGAATTTTGCACATTTACGTGCATTTTTGCGATAAACTAGACATCGAAGCTTCCGTACAAAAAATACTTTACCTTCTTAACATATTGCCGAAAACCGTGAAATAAGCTCTTTAAGTAAAAATCTTTAATAATCTTTAATAAATATCGCCATTATTTCCGACATTTCTATTAAATATATTTTAATTTGCTTTTTGTGTAAGGGAAGGGGAAATGATTCCTTCTGTCTGTTAAGCTGGGTTTTTATAATTCGAAGCCTGACGACATGATAATCTAGGCCTTCATGTTGCTAGCTTTTCAATGTGAACAGCTTGTCATTTGACATGTTCAAAGCATGCGAATATATCAGACGCTACTTTCGGTGAGAATTTATGTGAAGCATAAGTTTTTCAATGGATACTTTTTTCACAGCTTTTAATTTTTTAAAGATACTAAATTTTCAAAGATACCGGTTGAAGTTTTCAAAATTGATACTTTTTTAACTGGTTACACTTTTGAAAATTGAATTTTTCGGTCATGGTAGACTTTCTGAGGCAATCCCCATATGAAGAAAAAAATGCTTAGAACAATTTTGACTTTTTGCAATTATTTTCAATAACTTCAAAAACTGCATTTATACGTTCTTATTATTTAAATTGCGACATACATAGCCGCTTGCCATAAATTCCACCTTTTATTAGTAGTTTTCTTGGCTATATTCGAAACCAAAAGTAACTCAACTCCCAATGCCTCTACAAACGCTAAATTGAACGAATTTTTGTTAGACAGAGGAAAATTTTACCGAAATCTGTCCCGTCTATGCTGCGACCCGACCTCCTTTCTAGAAAAACTATTTCATGCTTGCACAGATTATAAGTTAAGGTTAGTTATCTAACCTATCAGTATGGAACAATTTGATCAAAACTAACTTAACTGAAAATGGGATAATACTTACATATTTGAAAGAAGAAGTGTTTAAGTTACCGAATCAACTAAAGTTGATTTTCCTGATTAAAATTTTACAATTTTCATTTCTTTATTTTAATCTGAACCTAATTTTTCATCATCAAACTGAATCAATTCCTTTTGCGGTTTTGGGTTCTGTTTAGCATTTTTAGGGAGATTCCGGTTTGGTTTACAAGCATTGCGGTTTGCTTATCTGATTTTAACCACTTTTCAAATGGAATTAAGGTATAATTTCTAATTTCGGTTTCATTCTAGAGATATGCCTCATCACATATTTAATGGATTGTTCCAAGCGACTTCTTTTCCTTTTTAAAATTTCTTTTGCCAAATATTGTAAAGGATTTGGGTTATTCTTAATTAAAAGCTTCTAGTTCCATCAAGTATACATAGTTTTTGCTACTTTTTGGTTGCTTTACTCAAATGTTAATAAATCAAATCCATTCTGATCCCAATTGCTCTATGCATTATTTAGTTAAATACTAAAAACACAAAAATGGCTCATCTACAGCCGCACCTTCTGGGGGTCATTCAATTAAAGCAGACACCGTTTTTGTGGTTTCTGTTTAATTATCCACAGCGGACACTTTTTGGTTGATGGCCGTATCTCGTTTATGAGGCGTTTGCATGTTGTCGATTTGATGGCCACGCATAAACAGCAGCAGCCAGGAAAAACACAGGGCACAGATTACCAGCAGCTAATGAGTTTTAAATGTTAGAACGGACAGAGATGGAGCGAGTGAGAGAGAGTGAGTGAGGCAGGTAAAGGCTGCAATATTGCACTTTTTCTTGTTCATCTTAATCATCATCAAATTGTGGCTGCCCTGGCATTTTTCTCGCACCTACGCACTTTGGTAATTAAGAGTTATGGCCGGAACTCTTATTAATTTCTGCATTATTTAAGCGTGTAATTTATGTGTTCAGTTGGCATTTTTAATTGCATTACACGACGGTGGGTTAATGCATGTTAAATGCATAATGAGCAAAGGACGAAACGTGGCGCTTGTTTTATTAATTGAACTTTAATCAGTGACAGCTGCAGCAGCGGCTGACATGATCTTGATAAGCCAACCCCCTCACCCTCACCCACACACAAACTATTAGCGATAACATCTTTAACCTTTTTCATAATTTCTGTTGGCGTTCAAATTGAATTAAGTGCCAGCAGGGAACACACCTTTTTATCTCGATAATAGTTTCCCTTAAGTGCAAGTTAAGCACTTGGCCACAAAAGTGTTTTTACCTGCGTTTTGGCCACCAACTAAAGCAATTTGCAAACTGCTGCAATGAGCTTGTCAGAGCTTAAAAGCCTTGTCCAAAAAAAAAAATAAATAAAATGGTCAGAAACTCTTTTCGAAAATGCCATCAAGGACACACCACACACATACAGAGAGAGAATGCAAATGTGCAAATATATAATAGAGAAACACTCAACATTTGACATTTCAGTGGGGGTGCACAAACATTTACCCCCAGGGGCTTAAATTGTTTAAAAATTCAGGGGGGTCAAAAGTTTTATTTTCGACCATCTTCCCAGCTGCCCAGCTCTTTTGTTTTTATTTATAGCAACAAATATTTAGTTTTGGTTTTTTTTTTGTTAATAACAAAGTTGCCAGTTTACAATAAGCAACAGTTGAAGGCATTGCCAGCTGTCAGAAGAGAAAAAACTTTCAAGCCAGAAAAGTCAACTTTTCTATTTATTTTCACCCATTATACTTAGATATGCAAACAAATAGAAATAGAAATAGAAAAAAAAGACAATTTCCGTTGAGTGCACATGACAAAAGGAGGAAATGAAGGAGGCGAAGGGAGGAAATTCTTTTTGCAAAAACTGGCAAAAGTTAAAAGTTTAATTGTGCACAACTCTGGGCCAGGATGTGGGTTGTGGGCAGGGGGTGCGACAGCTGTGACAAGTTTTATTAAGTTTATTTTAAATATATTTTTTACAAATAACAAAAAAAAAAAGGTTAAAGCAAAAATGTGCAAACCAAAAAGTTGGCTTTGATAGAAGCCAAAAGGGGGTAGAAGTTTGTCACACACTTTTACATGGCAGGTTGCGCACACTTGGCTACTCGATGGCCTCTGTAGCCGACACTTTGCATCAGCATCAGCATCAGTGCCTCCTGCGTGTGTGTGCGTGTGTGTGTGTGTTGGTCACTTTCTCATCCTCCCTCGTGAGGGGAATTGGCTGCCACATAAAACGTTTAAATGAAAGAAAAGCAATATTGTTGCTATAGCAGCAAATGACAAACAAACAAACAGAGACAGGGATGAGCTTCAACTGAACTCCTCCGGGGGGGAGGGAAAGAGAATTCTCTCAAGGGAAGCAACACGACGGCTTGGGTAAAATATTTACCAGACCTCAGACCGCTGTCATACTTTTTTAATTGACTTATCAATAATTCATGCAGCACATATGAAGGCTGGGGAAGAAGGCTGGAAGGGGGTTGGAGTGTGTTGTATACTCATAAATACAAATGAAGTCAGATTGCAGTGAATGCAAACGAGAAGAAGGTAAAACGCTACTTGGCCCAGGGCCAGGTCATCGACTGTTGACTTCAGGTGGCTTAAAAAAAAACCCAAAACTGTCTTAAGAATCAAAAAAAAAAAAAAAAAACAGAAACTACTTTTCTGTTCCAAAAGGACCAAAGGATTTTGAAAATACTGCATCTCTGAACTCACCTGAAGCTGTTTAGTTTCTGGTTTTCGGGAAACTTATAACCTCTTTATTCAACTATTCTTAAAAGCCAGTGAAACATCTCACTCCAAATAAGTAACCCACACACTGAATTTCAAGTTCATACATTTAATTAGTTCTGAGATATGGCTCGAATCCTTTTTGAACCGGTTTTGAACCCCTTAACTAGCTGACTCCTAATAACAGACCTGCACACCAAATTTTAGGTTTATAGCTTCAATAACTTCTAAGATAAGTAGGAAATGGTATAGGAGTGGCCGGTATAATCAGGAAAACAAGAAGTGGTCACACTTATTAAACTTTTTTCTCGCTCTTGAGAGAGAGAACAGGCAGAAGTGCCTGCAGAACAGGCAAAGTGCGGTACAGTAACAGTCAATGCCGGAATCTCAAGAGCGCAACATCAGTCAAGAATAATTATAGTTCCAAAAGTTCATGCTAAATGTTAAATCTAGGTTTCTAAGTTCAATAAACATTACTCAAATCCAATAATCAGTCGTGTCTTCGATCATCTATGCCTCTGAACCACTTTTGAACCGGTTCAGCAGGTTCGAAAAAAATCGTAAACCTGTAAAATATCAGTTTTCATATAATTAACCCACACACCAAATTTTAAGTTCATAGCCTCAATAACCTCTGAGATATGGCTCTCAACCATTAAAGCCAATTTAGCTATTTTCTGGTCAGATCTATATTTTTTTCAGTTTTGCCGGAACCTTTGAAAATTTGTGTTGTCATCAGAGAATAATACCGTAATTGGAACCGGAACCGTTAACCGAAATGAACCGTTTCAAGCCAAGTACCGGTATCGAAACCGGAACCCGATATTAAATTTTTTACAACCGAAATCCGGTTACCGTTTCAATAGGAACCGAAGAATCGCTTATACCGGTACTGTTTCGGTTTCATATTATTCATCATACTAACTTATGATTATTTCAGAAGAAACCTATTACATTTTAGAAATTCGCACCTTAAAGAATCAAACTCTTTTTAAAGATATATAAAACATAGAGAAAATGTTTCTTATAAGCGGAAAAACTTTTCTTTGGTAAATCCAAACCCTCTTATTAAATGTAAAAGATTTATAAGACTTTCATCTTGCAATGTAGAAATGTTGAAAAATTTAGAAATATTAGTGGGATTCCTAAAACAGATTTGCTTTTGATTTTGATTTCGTGAAACAGCTCCATACAAATCGCACAGTGTGACCATGAAACATGCAGACAATACGGTCACTTTTTTGTTAGTTGGATGGCCACACTGCTCCTTTGTACACATCTGCGAACAGCTGTTTCACGAAATCAAAAGCAAATCAGTTTCAGGAATCCCCTAATATTTTCTATTTTAAGAAAGTTTTGTTGTAATATTTGGAAAAATGTAATGTAAGGGAAATTTCAGGCAGATTTTATGTTTCTAACTTTTTTAGAGCTTATATACCCCTATGAGTATTTTACCAGCGTATTATGGGCTGTATGGAACCGTAATGTTATGGCAAAATATATATATTTTTGACAGGGATACGGCAGATTTTAGTGCCGATTATTTCGAACCATAATTTGGAAACATTTTTTAAGTTTAGGTCCGATTTCTATCTGTCACATAAACTAACAAACATCAGAGTCAAATTAAAGTTTATCTGACACATACATTGAAAATAAGAAATCGACCCTAAGAAAGATAAACTTATAGTTTACTTTGTAATTTGTAAATCTAAGTGACAGATAGTTCTATGTGGGAGATAAAAAATCGGACCTAAGCAAGCTTGTCTGGGCGACAATAAAACAGAGAATTTCTTAATTCTAGGTCGAATTTTTTCTGAGTGTTGAGATACCGGTACGTACCAATACCGAAATAAAAATCTTGGTACCGAATCGGAACCGAAAACCGAAATAGAACCTTTAACCGAAATTCTCATTTCGGTACACACCGGAACCGGTACCGAAACCGATATTCGTTTCGGTATTAATGCCTGGTTGTTATATTTAGCTATTTTGACAGTGTCACATTTTCTATAAAACAAACTGGAAATTTTAAATTTGTTAGCTATTTTCAACTGATAAAATATCAAGCTATTAACACTAAATAAAAAGGCTCTTGGTAAACTAAACCATTCTCATTTATCGAATATCGATATGATATCTCTATCTGTTACCTCGTTTATACACACAAAATTTATCATGATAAATGCCCTTTAAAGTATGCTATGTCCATGAATAGGAGTTATTAAGAAACATTTTTCTTTCATATTTGCCTTTACACTCATTTATTTTATATAACTATAACCTCTCTGACAATATATGAACAAATGTACAGTGTAAACTATGTATAACTCTGCCATAACCGACTTGTTCATATACATAATTATTAAAGCAAATAAAGCTTGCATACTTTTATGGGCATTTATCATGATTAATTTCGTGTGTGTATAATCGAGGTATGTGTGTATTACAATTTATAATTTGTGAAATTTAAATTTAAAATCGTGAAAAAAATTATTTAAGAATATGAGCGAAAAATTGCTTTGCCTTTTTATAGATATGAGCTTCTAAAAGAAGTTTTTTTTTTTTTAATTTTCTATAAAGAAAATGATTACTGTAGAATTTTTAAATTTTGAATTTTTTATTAAGGTTTTTTCCCTAGCTTCCGTTATTCTACACCGATTTGAAAATGTAATATACAAAATCACTGCCAATAAATAGGACTTCAAATATGGCAAAGAAACTTTAAGTTAACTGATTTCGAAATTTTTGTCAGACCATCTCCGAAGCGAAGAAGGCCAGTTAACCTATTTTACGCCGCTGTTCGACTAGTCGAACAGCAAAATTACCTATTTTAAACTAATTTTCTCTAAGACATAGTAAGGCCAATTGTTTAGGTGGATACACTTTATAATAGTGTAGACAAAGACCATTTAACATAAGATTCGGCTGCAGTTATTGTTAGGCCCATTTTTTAGGATCTCGTTATTCTCCCGTATTGTTTTCTTGATTCATAAGTTTTTAATAAAACCTAATATTTATGAAAACTATGCGCTCTACGAAACTCTGTAAACCTTTCTTTGTGATTTTAAAGCAAAACCAAATTTTTTTCTACATTTTGAGTTTTTATTCCTGGAATTTATGTTAAAGCGTTGCATAAAACATCAAAAGCCAAGTGAAAATACAAAAAAAAAGAACACCCGCTCACCCTGTGTCATCCCTCTGGCCATCACTACTATGTTAAACAAATAGCATCTCCAAAAACCAACCCAACTGATTTAACCGGTAAAAATTATTGATAAAAAAATCATTGATAATAAAATGATAGAAAAAAATCAGTAAAAAACACGACGGGTGTTTTGCAGAAGGTGTGGAGGTAGTACGGTTGGGGAGTTGTTTGGGGTGTGGTAAAGAGATCTGTGCCAAATTCAGCTCGTACTTTAAACTGGAATTTTGGAACGAGCCAACAAAAACAAAATACAAAAAAAAAAAAAAAAAAATGAAATCGCATAAACAAGAGGCGCCCTAAAGTTGATTTCCGGTTGCCGCTCAAATGGCTGCCACAGCTTTTCCTCTCTCCACTCACTCTCTCGACCAGCTCTTGACGCGTTCGTGTGAGAATACCGTGGGAGATTGAGTGCAGCTGCAGGGTAATTGTAGGTATGTGTTGTTGGGTGTTGTGTGTTGTGTGTGTGTCTATTGGGGTGTGCAAATTTCATATTTTATGATTGACTCTCAGTCAAAAAATAAACAAACAGAAGCACAACTTGAAGTATTTCAAGTGGAGTGCAACTGGGGCACACACATAAAGTTAACTAAATTTTGGTTGGAATTGAAAATTCAATAGAATAGTGGACTATTTTTCTATATAAGTTAAATTCCCCACAATAATCAAACTACATAAAATGTTTGCCTAAATAAATTATTTGGGCAAATACACATGGCCATACACTATGAAAAATAAGCTGATCAGAGTTCCAATAGCAAATTTATGTTGTGACTCGGCAAAATAAACCGGTTTCTGTTTAGCAAAACGCACACATGTGTGGGCTATAATGTAATTGTGTTTTTTGCCCACCACTGACTTAAATTTAAAATTTTAACTGAGTTTTTGTTTAGAATTTGCTTAAATAAAGTTTGAAAATTGAAAATTAAGTATAAAATAACTGTAAAAATATAAAACAAAAATTATAAAATCAAAATTTTTTCATACTTAAAGCGAGTTAAAAAATTCTAAAAAAAAACTTTCTAAATTTAAGTACAAATTTTCTTGCATTCAGTTCGGAATTAATTTAGAATGCCAAATCTAGAAAGTATGCCACGGAAAACGGAAGTTTTTCTTGCCCAAAACTGCCCCAATAATTCTCAGCTGGTTCTATTCTGTTTGCAAAGCTGAATTTCTGAACTTGTTTTACTTTGCTAAAGCTATTACTTCGAATCTTTAAGGGTTTCCAAAGCAAACTTTTGAGATTTGAAATCGGTTTTCGAAGTAAAGAAGTAGGTAACACACATTTTCTTAATATCCACCTTGATTTGAAAAACATGAACATAAGAAAACGGTCCTAAAAATATTTAATTTCAACACAATCGGTCTAGAATCAAGTAATTTTGTATTTGTATCAAGTTTCTACTTGATTTAAGATTTTAAATACTTGAACTTTTTTGCTAAGTGTATATATACAATAGCCTGAAGACTGAGCCACACATGTCCTGCCCTAATTATGATGGACAGCGAACACTTTAGCGTCTAATGAAGGCCTCCAAAGTGCGACAGATCAAACAGCACGCACCAAGTAACCATTTCCTCCCCAAAAACTCAAGTCTCCCAGGAACTGAAGCGGAAACTGTGCAAATAGTTGGTCTAGCATGTGGCATTGTCATTTGTCTTTTGTGGTCCAGCAGCTGGTGAGGATTGGGTCCGCTTTTATTGCGTGTTGTCAGCACATTACCGGACAAGATGTTCAACACATTAGCAGCCGGACTAAGGAGGACGGGGCTGGCCATTTACAATTTGAGTGAAAACAAATAAAAATGAAATCAGCCGCCTCCTGCGCTCGTGCAAATTAAATTTCCCGCAAAAGGAAAATTGATTCATCCTCTACATAAATATTTAATTAAGCTTAACCTTTTGCCAACATTGACCGCAAAAACCTTGGTTAAACTTGGACCACACACAACTCAAATGAAACTTCAATTATTCCACGTAAAAAATAAGCAGAAAGTGCCAGGCCATAAAAATACAAAAAAAAAGGAAGAGGAGAACAAAGAGCAACTGTTTTCCCCAGTTTGTCCTGGTCACGATTCTGTGTTTACATGCAGAGTTGGGAGTCCGGACCGTGTCTTTTCATTTACCTTTAACCCCAAACTGCCCGTTTGCACTTATTTGTTTGGTGATTTGTTTGACTTGCGTGTCGATGATGACACAACACAACAGCAACAACAACAAAAGAAAGAGCCCCAACAGCAAAGGACCAAGAAATCCTAACTGAAATTGTTAAAAAAAAAAAACTTATAATAATCATAAAAAAGCAGCTGCGGCAGGCGGCAATGCATACAGAATACAATTTTCGGTGTGGGTGAAGAGGGCGAGCGGAAGTAACTGACCAAAGCGGAAATTGTTGCAAATGTCAGCAGCATTTTTTGCACTCTTCTTTTTCTGCCTTATTTATTGTATTTAAGGGACGACAAGGCGTCGCAGTTAACGGCAATTTCGACACGTAGTTCACACGGACAAACACAGATACCAAAACAATTTGCCAAATGATTTTTGAACTGAAAAGGAAACGTGCGTAAATTAATATAACTTGACTGGGGAAAGCAGTTTAATTCGACTTTTTATAAATATTTGGTGGATATATAAAAAGATCTTATAGATCTTAAATATAGTTTCCAGTTAAGATAACTTGTACAATATTTAATTTTTATGCTCAAAATCATTTTATGAATTCGATTAGCACACGAAAGTTGACTAAACAGAATTTATCCAATTATGCAAACTTCCTAAAGATTTTTTTTGGAAGCCGTGATATATATAAAAGCATACTACGTGGGTTACTATTTAAGTTTCTGGCCTAGGTCACTTCTAACCATTTTAGGACCAATTGGCCTTTTCCCAAAAAAGTTTGGACGTTTATCGATAAAAGCTCCATACAACTCTTTCATGTGTGACCACGTTTCATATCGATTAACGATAAATCAAATCCGCAGAGATTAACTTCATTTTCGTGACATTTTACTACGTGACGATAAGAGTGCAACGTCTTTCTTTGGCATTTTGTATGAAAACAGCGACGCTCGCCGGCGAGGTCAAACAGTCGTTGGACATATGCGATATTGTCCGTGAGTAAAGGCATCCTTTCACAGGCGTAAAAAAAGGTTTGTTCTCGTTGGATCCCGCACAATTTGACAATCGCTCAAAAAAAGGCTCGTGTGGATTGGTGCAGAGAAATTTTGAAAAAATATAATCGCGGTGTTTCAAAAGACGTTTATAAGATGGATCATGGATCTATGCTTATGAGCCCGAAACAAAACAGCAATCGACCGTGTGGGTCTTCGAAGACGAGCCAAATCCAACAAAAGTCGTTCGTGGAAGAAGCACTTCGAAGCAAATGGTCGCCTGTTTCTTCGGTAAAATTGGTCATGTGGCGATTGTTCCGCTTGAGCAACGTAGGACGGTCAATTCTGAGTGGTACACCACAATTTGTTTGCCTGAAGTCTTCGGAGAAATTCGAAAAACGAACAAGAGAAGACAGATCATTGTGCACCATGACAATGCGAGCTCTCACACATCAGCTCACACCAGCGCCTTTTTGACCGTCCAAAAGGTCGAATTGATGGGTCATCCGCCGTACAGCCCTGACTTGGCACCCAATGACTTCTTTTTATTCCCGCACATCAAGGGAAAAATGCGTGGTCAACGATTTTCGTCGCCAGAAGATGCTGTTGAAGAGTTCAAAAACCATGTTCTGGAGGTGTCTCAATTGGAGGGGAAAAAGTGCTTCGACAATTGGTTTGAGCGCATGCAGAAGTGTATAAATCTTGCTGGAGAATACTTTAAAAAAAAAAAAAACATTTTTGATCATTAATATTCGCGTTTTCATAATTAGGCCAGAAATATAGATAGCAACCTAGGTATGAGAAGTTTATTTTGTGTCCTTCGACTTCGTGATTGAGGTATCCAAAAGCTAGATAAATTATAGGTGTCCTTTTTAACAAGTAAGTCTCCATTTTTACAGAGTCACTAAAATTTAAAGATCTTAGAAGTTATGTATTAAGGTTCGAATCAAAATCTAGATACTATTGCAAACCAAACCTTAGACTTTACGAGAGATTTGAACCTGCTTTACATCTTTAAAGGTTTATAGCCTTGCTTTAAGTGCTTTAAGGTGCTATTTAATAGAGGATAAGCTTATTATAATAATTGCCAAGAACTTAACAATTTGTTGAACACAGAAATTTAATAAATTTGCGAGCTTAAATTTTTGCTTAAAGTAACGTCACGCCACGTAAATCATGTGGCAGTAGAAGTGTTCCATAGTTCATTTACCTAGCTAAGAGCTTGGTTGGATTACTCCTTGGCCGAGAGTTGCTGCTGCTTCTGCTGCTGCCGTTCCACTTTGCGTGCAACTTTATCCAACAACAATTCACAAAAAGCGAGTGAAAATGGTCAAAAACCATTGAAGCATGATTTTAATGGTTGAGCTTGGGGGCGGGCAATTCATTTAATTTGCGTTGCATGTAACGGCAACGCTTTGGGCATTTAACTGAAGCTGAGAGAAAACTCTCGCCTAGGTACTGGGTTCTATTGAACAAGTCTACTCCACCCACCACCAGGCACCCTGAAGTATACTACAAAAAAAAAAAAAAAAAAAGAAAGAAAAGAGTCATCCACTTCCCTTACATAAGGCAGGACTTTTCCCTGTTTGCGCCTCCTGCGCAAACATAATTTTCTTTTCCGCCTATTTACACCACAAAAGGCAAAAAAGCAGGAAGCAAGGCAGGGGGGAATCGTTGCTTAATTTCAAAGAAAGAAAAGAGTCCATTGAGTTTGAATGAAAAGCCATTTGATGACCACAAGAAATTGTGCCGGTCAACCTGGGTTAAATGCTTAGGCATTGTCCATTGTGTGAATGAAACTGTTGCTTCAGCATTTATGTTAAACTTTAATCTAATTTAATGTCACTTTTTTTCATTGCAGGTATGTACACCATTTCAACATGCAAATAAGTATAAACCAAACAAAAAATACCCAATCAAATGTACATTAGCTGGGGCCACAAAATTGGGTCATGAAATGTCCATTAAAAATCGTACACAAATTATAGAGAATTGTCCTCAACCCTTTTACAAATGCACGATATCCAGCGATTCAATGGCCATTTATAATCGCAGCTAAAACGCAAATATGCATGCCAGATGAGCGGGGAAAGGGGTAAATGACTTCGATAGCTGCTGAAGCGTCCAGTTCCCGGGCCTGACCAGTTGACGTGCGTTCGCGTAATTACAGTCCAAAATGTCGACATGTTTCTACAACCCCACCCCAACCCACCCGACCTCCTTTTTGTCTTATAGCTTATGCAAAATTTTCAATTGTTGGACGCAGGGGGGGGGGGGGGGACGATTACAGCAGACAGTGTGGCCTCTAATGTTGCTTGTGCAATTTGAGAGAAAAACTAAATTGTTCTATTGTATTTAAGTTAATTACTCATACTAATGCTAATTTGTGTCGTCGTCGTCGTTGTAGTTGAAAATTGTCATGAGTCTCAGTTTTTGAGAATTGCGACACAAACAGAAATATATGTAACAATCGAAAAAAAAATGCTTATCTCTAGTGACAGAATCTTATTTCAATTGAATTTGTTTCATTGAAACAAAATTCTCAAGCAAAACTTGCACTGCTAAACATTTTTGGTTTAATTTGTATAAAACAAAGAAAGCATTTAGAAAGTTTGTAAGAGAGTTGCTCTTAAGCAGGGGTCGGCAATGTGAGCAGAGAAATTGCCACTGGCAACTGAGAAAATATTGATATGCATATACATCAACTAGCGTATATCAGCGGCCTCGCTCGCACTTGTGTAAAAAAACTAAGTTTTTAAACATGAGCATGAATAACAAAATACATTTTTTCTAACTATTTTCCGCCAATTTTCCGGGTTATTTCAAAATTGGAAAAAAACCCGTTGGTAACATTTGGTATATAGAGCTCAAAAGCTAATCTCTGCATTGAAGCTAATCTAATAAAAATAAAGAGAGTTTCATTCATAAATTTTACGCCTATTTTTCGACTTTAGGGTTGATTTCGAATCCAATCAAATTGGAAAACAAATTATTCAATATTTTTTCTCCAAATTTTTAAAATCCCGATGGTAATATTTTGTTGTTTAATGCTTTAAAGATAAATTTGTAGCTGATCGTATAAAAACCATACTTCAGTTTTCCGTTCATTTTTCGACTTTCGTGGAATATTTTCAAAAAATTTTAAAGTAATATGTTTCATATTTTTGTATGTGCAGCTTGAAATGTGGGTGGGTGAATTTTCCAACAAAAGTGAATACAATTTTATTGAAATTTCCAGATAAAGCTTTAAAAAATGAATTTGGGTCCCATCGAATGGAGGAAAACATTTTTTTTCTAGAATTTTTTGGAAATTTTCCGTATTTTCCAAAATGTGAAAATAAATTTTGAATTGTTCGAATGAAAAACAAAAGATCTTCATACAACAGTTTTCCGACCATTCTCGTATTTTTGGGGGATTATTTTTGAAAAATTTGAAAGTCACATCTATGTGTTCTACAAATCGCTTTTGACCCCAAAAACGATCCTATACCCATACGACTTGGGTCGTTTTAGGGTCACAAGCCATAAGTACCATGTGTTCTACTTATGGCTGACTGACTTTCAAATTTGGGTATGATTAGCTTCAAAAATGAGTTTGGAACTAATCGCTTAACCCATTTTCCACCCATTGGGGGTTGTAGTGGGTTAATTTTTTCGGAAACTGGTTTGCAGTTATTGTTGAATTTTTATTTCAATTTTTTTTTAATTAGTGTGGAGCTGATGGGATGATAAACAAAAAAGTTTCATACAACAGTTTTCTGTGAATTTTTTACATTTCCTGGCGGAATTTCCAAAACCCCGTCTTAGTACTCACTTTCAGAATAAGATGCAACTACTGTACAAAATTCAGCTTGCTATCTCTAACAGTTTAGCCTGTGCAAGGGTCACCAATCAGTCAGTCAGTCAGACAGGTTGAACTCTTTTATATACAGGGTTGCCCATATTCGACGGACCCATCTGGCAACGCCATAACTTTTGACAGAGATGTCAGATCGCTTAATGACATACCGCGTTTGAAGCGTCAGTCCAAGCAGATTTTTACCATGGAACAATACACGCCATGCGAGCGCTCTGAAATAGTTGAAATTTACATTAAACAGAACAAGTCAATTGTGAAAACTCAACGATCAACGATTTTCATGTCCGATGAAGCCCATTTCACATTGAATGGGACCGTAAATAAGCAAAATTGCCGTATTTACGCCACTGAAAATCCTCAGGAGATTCAAGAAGTGCCTCTTCATGACGAAAAAGTCATAGTTTGGTGCGGCGTTAGTGCGAAAACGGTCATTGGGCCGTTTTTCTTCCAAAATGAAAATGGCCATGCTGTTACCATCAACCAGGAGCGTTATCGCGACATGATGACCAATTTTGTGATGTCAATTATTCGTCGAAAGCGTATGAGGCAGTTCTGGTTTCAACAAGACGGCGCTCCACCGCACACAAGTCGCATAACAATCGATTTTCTGAAGAAATTGTTTCCGGTCCGTTTGATGTCGAAAAGTGGTGATTTGGACTGGCCACCGCGTTCGCCCGATTTGACGCCGCCTGACTTCTTCTTGTGGGGATATTTGAAGTCAAAGGTTTACGTTAACAAGCCAAGGACCGTAGAAGAGCTCAAGGACAACATTCGTGAAGAAATAGCAGCTATTCCGGCCGAAATGTTGGCGAAAACGATGGAAAATGCTGCAAAAAGGGCACAATACGCCATCAACGCCAGAGGCGGCCATTTGAGAGATATCATATTCAAAAATTGATGTAAACAAATCTACTTGGAACAAATTAATTGATTAAGATTGCCAACCGCCAAATTTTTATTTTTTTCTTTGATTTTTAAAAAAAAAACATGGGTCCGTCGAATATGGGCAACCCTGTATATAGATCGAAAAAAAAGAGCTCCTATTTTTTCTTAGATTTTTCTAACAGGCTTTAGTTTTACTTCTCCACATATTTTACTGCCCGCAAATCAAACAATTAGCTGTTTCATTTAATTTAGACAATTTTGGTTTACCATTTAAAAAGGAAATAAGAATTTAGCTTAATTTACAATTTGCCAATTGTCTGCACATATTTGTCTTCTCTGAGGATTGGAAAGTTTTGTTTGGTTATTAAAAATGTTTATTATAATTATAGGTGTGATCAGGTTATTGATTGATCAATAATGATTGCCAACTTAATCGTTTGGCTGTCATAAATAAGTGACTTACACTCATGGCCATTTCAATAATTCGTTTAATTAAAGCCTGGTCAGTAACAATTTAAACAATTGCTTGACTCAATCTTCAAAATCTTATTCAATTTCCATGGATGCCAAGGCAACTGGCGATTGAGTAATTGTCGCCTGATTAATATTTATTATTTCATTAGCTCATTAAACCACATGCAATTGTGTGAGATCTTAGGCCCAGGGGGGAGGGGGGTGTCAGGGTAACTTGAGTGTGTGGCCTAAGGCTGTCAAGGGGGTGGGTGTGGTTGTTGGTAACACGAGAAGTTGAATAACATTGGCTGACTTTTTGTGGTGAATGGAGTTGCATAAGTCAAGCTGTTAACATTTCCATCCACCCATCTATGTGCTATGAGTAATACGAGCAGACAAATCCCCAACCGCATTTAAATATATATCAAGTTATTATTTTACATTTTCTCTCTCTCAGTTTTATTGTATGTTGTTAGCAACAAAATGCCATTAACTTCCTGTACTTTTTGCTTGTCTAATTGTTGTTGTTGCCTCTAATTTGTCAAATCTTTAAAAATGAGTCGTAAATAAAACAATCAACTTTAGACATTTTGACATTTTCACATTGTTCCCGAAAGCGGCCAAGCATGAAGGTTACAACTAACTACAATATACATTAAAAATGTTAGAGATTAAAGTTGGTAGGTGAAATGAGGCGATATAAATTTGACATGAATTTGTGTGCATTTGTCAACCAATTGAAGTTTAACATGCAATTTTTTTTTTTAACAATAACTTTTACCCTTGAGCTGTTTGTGGCTTGTTGTGTCACCTTGTTGTTAAATAGAGATTTTAGAACTAATTGTGTTGATCTACTTAAATCTACTAACCAACGATATTCTGTGCCTTCATTTGTGATTTTAAAAGAAAAAAATTCAATGAACAAATTTTTAACATCTATTGAAAACAAATTTTTTAATCTGATGAAAAAATTTCTTTTAATAGAGCCGAAATTTGCCCTGTGTAGTGCAATGGGTAGTGTGTGCGCCTATTGTGCGGATGGTCTGGGTTCGATCCCGCCTCGGAACATCTAATAAAAAGTTTTTTCTTGAAAACTTTTACACATTCGGTCACCTTTACCAGTAATTGGCGATAGCTGTGAAGTAACAACTAGTCATGAAAAAGCTTCTAAAAACTTTGCCGCTCGGATTCGGCGTTAAACTGTAGGTCCCTTTCTATTGTGCAAAAATTGAAAAGCAAGGAAGCCAAGAGATTGAGAGCATAATAGCTTAATATTTATTTTATTTTTATACCCTTGCAGAGGGTATATTAAAATTGTCACGATGTTTGTTACGCAGTGATGGAAGCATTTCCGACCACATAAAGTATAGATATTCTTGATCAGCATGACCAGCTAAGTTCATTTCCGGCTGTCCGTCTGTTTCTATGCTATCTCCTCCCTCTGTTTTAAAGCTATCGTGACCAAACTTTGCAAAATGCCCTTAAATACAAATACGCTGCACATTTGTCGGAATCGGCCGGATCGGATTACTATATCATATAGCTGCCATAGGAACGATCGGTCCAAAAACTAGTTCTAGGGAGAAAAACTTTTTTGTTTTCCATCGTAGCGTCACCAATCGTAATATGTATTAGTTTTATATGCTTCCACACAATATTCAAAAAATTTATCAAAATCGGATGACTATATCCTATAGCTGCCATAGAAACGGTGGGTCAAAAAACTAGTTCTAGTGAGAAAAACTTTTTTGTTTTCCATCGTAGCATCACCAATCGTGGTATATATTAGTTTTATATGCTTCCATACAGTTCTGGAAAAATTTATCAAAATCGGATGACTATAGCATATAGCTGCCATATAAACGGTCGGTCCAAAAACTAGTTCTAGTGAGAAAAACTTTTTTGTTTTCCATCGTAGCGTCACCAATCTTGGTATATATTAGTTTCTTATGCTTTCACATAGTTCTGAAAAAAATATCAAAATCGGATGACTATATCATATAGCTGCCATAGAAAAGGTGGGTCAAAAAACTAGTTCTAGTGAGAAAAACTTTTTGTTTTTCATCGTAGCGTCACCAATCGTGGTATATATTAGTTTTATATACTTCCACACAATTCTGGAAAAATTGATCCAAATCGGATGACTATAGCATATAGCTGCCATAGAATCGGTGGGTCAAAAAACTAGTTATAGTGAGAAAAACTTTTTTGTTTTCCATCGTAGCGTCACCAATCGTAGTATATATTAGTTTAATATACTTCCACACAATTCTAAAAAATTGATCAAAATCGGAACGATCAGTCTTAAAACTAGTTCTAATGAGAAAAACTTATTTGTTATCAATGGTAGCGCCTTTCAAAAACTGCAAGGGTATTTAAAATGTTATGATGTTAGCCTTATATTTTTTTAATAATTTTTGTATATTTATTTTAGTTGGTTTTCTCTATACAAGAATCACCAATATTTTGCCTTGAACTTAACTAAATTATATAAAAGAAGTACTCAATTTTTTTTGTGGTTTTCGTACCACGAATAGGCACGAAATTTTTATAATCGTGCATGATTGATGAGATTTATGATGCGACCCCTAAAAGTTTTCCAACCATTTCCCACACAGTTTAATCTAAAATTGAATCGTTGACACCTTAAACAGATCTAGAAATTTTTTTCGAGCATAAAAAAGTCTCTCTAAAGACGTTCCCCCTCCTTGCCAGATTTTTGCCTTTGTAAAACTTGTTGCTCTGTGTTTTTGTAATTAAATATTTCATTTGAAATTTAGTGGTCGTGCGGGGTCTGGCTGTCATTTGGTAAACAAATTACTTGAGAGGCATAAGGCAGATTGCCCACTTTTGATAAATATATATGTTGCTGCCTTCCCTTTTTCAGCTTCATCTTCTTCTTTTGCTACAGAGAC
This sequence comes from Lordiphosa mommai, assembly GCA_018904225.1. Taxonomy (NCBI): domain Eukaryota; kingdom Metazoa; phylum Arthropoda; class Insecta; order Diptera; family Drosophilidae; genus Lordiphosa; species Lordiphosa mommai. The sequence continues at coordinate 618,268 of JAEIFT010000124.1, read as the reverse complement.
ACCCAGACACTTTCATCAAGTTTATCATGGCAATTTCATCTCATGACCGAAGGGAAACAACAGGCAAAGCCAAACAGAAAGTTGACTGGCAGTTCCAACTATAAAGCCGAACGGATTTTCTAGCTATATATACTGACTGACTACATATGCAATGTATATATACTCTAATAGGAAAACCATTTGGTAAATGAGCCCTTAAAAGCAGAACTAAGCCGACTTAAAGTCCACAACTTTGGCTAAGCCAATTTGTCAACACCTGCGAGTAAAAAGAAAATGTATTTTCCTCGCATTTTTAGGCACAAAACTTTAACCCAGCCGCGAAGCCACTGGGAAATACTCATTAAAATCGTATGCTATCTCGCTCCCACTGGCTGGTGTCTGCTTTTGATGTGGAGATAATTTGCTAGCAAATGTGGTTACATCATTAGCGTGCACACACCCCCACCCTGCCGCCTGCCATGTGCGTGAGGCTGTAATAAATTTATTAGTCCTCCGCCTGCTCCGCCAGCACAAATGGTGCATGGCGAGATGCTCTCTGGACCATATATTAATGGCAAAGTTTTTATAAACAAAAGACAGGCAGACAGTTCCTTGAACTTCCCCCTGGCCGGAGTCTATTTACCTGTGGATCAGCAGGGGATGAAAATATACATATGAAAAGTGACATGTTAATGAGCTTTCGGGATGATATTAATCTTTGTGTGTTTGAAGATGTTCAGGAAAATTAAAAAGCAATTAAAAACTGAAACTGGGTATGGGAAAGGCTTGGGCCTACTTTAAAGTTGTGTGTGTGAAAAAAAAATATATTTAAATGTCAACTCATGATTTCTTTTGCAGACAAGAATTTTTCCCACTAATGGAAAGTTGGCGTAATTTGCTGTACAGCAGACCATAAAAATGCACACATAGGCAAAAGTGCAGTTATGTGGAGAGGGGAAGCGTATGATGATGAGTGGCACTTTAGCCACGGGGTTAAAGTTTATGGCAGGGTCACGCCTGCTTCTACCCCTGGTTAAGGGTTATCTTTTTAATGTTAATTAAGGCCCGGAAATTTAAATGTTAAATTGATAAATGATTTCAATGACATTTCTTAAGCGTCATGAAAATATTACGTATACGCCACTTGGCCAACATAAATATTCATTTCTCGTCTGTGTGTGAGTGTGTGTGTGTGTGTGGCAGCCATTTTGCCACTTTAATGGCCACAAATACATCATGACTTTTCATAAGCGTCGGCCACTTGAGGCAGCCTTCACCCTCCTCTAAGCTGTATCCAAGGACATCATCTCTCTCTCTCTATCTGCCTTTCTTGCCCTTACGGGCGACTACTTGTCATATTTATGTGGCAACGTTTAAGCCAACTTGGCATAGGTTAGCCAGGCAAATTGTGGTTAGGCATTCGAAATAGAAGTGCTACAATTTAGTGACAATTGGTCAACATTCTCACAGATTTGAGGAATGTATTTTAATTTAATTTAATTAATTATGGTTTTTTGTTGGTTAACACATTGGGTTAAGAGAAAAATTACTAAATTATTTATATATTTATTTTAATTTTGAAACTATATATATATCAATGTTTAATGGTCTTTGTGGCTTTTTCTGCTCTGTAGGACATAATTGATATATTTAACTGGGATGAAAACTGGTTTGGTTCTGTAATTCACACAGATTCTAAAACAAAATGTTCATGAAAAAAAGACCAAAATGTTTATGAAATTACTTACCTCAATTACTCACTTGTTCAGTTACTCAGTTCTCTAGTTGTATCCGAGTTCAGTTGCTTAGATGTTCAGTTCATTAGCTCTTTAAGTAATAATGGCAAACGTTCAACAACTTTCTCAAATATGAATGTTTTCTTGTTCCACTGACGAATGTTCATCTCGGTTACACGTGAATTGTCAAATTGACAATTAAGTAAGTAAATTAATAAAATATTATTTGAAGTTCAAATTTTGAACTATACTTTTCTGCCTTGCTGTTGATATATACCGGATATACCGGATTCAAGAGTGCGAGTGCCATTTTGAAGAGTTGGTTGCAAAGACAGTCAGGAGCAGGCCGATAGTTCCTCCCCCTTTAAACTAGAAAACGGACATGAGAAGATTTGGGGAATGTATATCGTTACTGAGATCATTGCCCACTGCAAGATTGGCAAGAGCAGCCTGAAAGCTTCCGAGGCAGCCGAACTACGAACACGTAGTTTTGTAGGTGATATCGGTCTGAAATTATCTGGCGATGCTTCGCATTCTCCTCGGCATGCTGCTCGGCCTCGCTGAAATCGCGGTCGATGTCCAACTGCGAAAGGCGTCCCTTGTCGTTCCTGATGCTCAAGATCTTGCCAATTTTGCACAGAGAAAAAAAAGCTCAAGATCAATTTGATCTTTGCTGGTTAAAATGATCTTTTAAAAATATCAATTTTTTCTTAGACGTTTCCCCATAAATGTGTGCCTTGGCTGACTGCGTTGAGACGATTGCAAGGTCTGGTGTTCGATCCCCAGACAAGTCAAGGTTTTGATTTTTTTTTATAGAAAATATCGTATTGATATTTTTTATCATATCAAGTTAATCTTTGTCATATCGGAGTGAAATTGATATGAAAGAATGTGGAAATGACTGCCATTTCATATCAATTTTTTCTCTGTGTGGTAGTCTCTCCCACGTTATCGCCAGTTTTCGGGTTTTATTATTCTGAAAGAGAAATTGTCTTGTTAATATTCTTTAAAAAAAATAAAAGAATTTTTGGAGTTACCTCGACTTTTTACAATAATTTTTCAAATTTTTACACTTGGCACTTTAATAGCAGATTTCGGAAAAAATGTTAACGTACCCGGGCGAATACCGAATGTTGTAAGAGTGATGGCAATATTTATCACCAATGTTGTGACAGTGATGCCAACATTTGCCACGCATGTTGTAACAGATATCACAACATTCCTGACGAATTAACATTCAAAATACACCGAACGAATGTTAACATTTACAACATTAGTTCATTCAGAGAATGTTGTCAAGAATGTGCCAGTGGAACAATGCTATTAGTTCTTTATGTTCTTTAGCTCTTTACGTTTTTTACGTTATTTACGTTCTCTACTTTCTTTACTTTTTTAGCGCTCTTTACGTTCTTTGCGTTCTTTGCGATCTTTACGTTCTTTACGTTCTTTACGTTCTTTACGTTTTTTACTTTCTTTACGTTTTACGTTCTTTACGTTTTACTTTCTTTACGTTCTTTGCGATCCTTACGTCCTTTACGTTCTTCACGTTCCTAACGTTCTTCACGTTCTTTGCGTTCTAAGCACTCTTTACGTTCTTAACTTTCTTTGCGTTCTTTGCGTTCTTTACGTTCTTTACATTCTTGCACGTTTCTCACTTTCTATACGTTCTTTAGGTTCTTTACGTACATTACGTTCTTTAAGTTCTTTCTGTTCTTTACGTTCTTTACAGGCACGTAGCTAGGGAGGGGGCTCTGGGGGCTCAGCCCCTACCTAATTTTTAAATTATCTAGGCTTGCTAAGTTTATATTTCCTCATATAATCGGTAAAGTTGCAGACACAAGTAGGCTACCAATTGTTTTTTTTTTCAATTCCACTAAAAATTTAGAAATGTTTAGATTTTACTGTCAAAAAATAATTTCAGCCCCCTAGAAATAAAAAATCTAGCTACGGGTCTGGTTCTTAACTTCTTTAGTTTAGGCCCATTCTCAGATGACAAAAATTATTTTCGTCACAATGCATTTCAAGAAGTCCATAAAAAGAGCCAGGACCCTAGGTCAGATTTGCCAGACTATCCATGAAATATTAGTTTGGGGGCAGTCCAACAATAACAACAGAAATAACAAGCCAGCCTCGAGTCGAGCAGCCGTCTGTCTGAAATGGTGTGATCGCGAACACTGCAAGTATTTTGTTTTTGCTATGGTTTGCTTGCAAGAATAGCATGCATTTTGTTTTTGTTATTCTTTTCGAGAAGTAGGCAGCATGAGCTTGCTTCACTTGCTCCTTTTTCGCTTAAATACACAATAGAGGGATTCCTTTTGATTTTGATTTGCTTTTTATTTCGTGATTAAAAAACGCGCAGTGTGACCATGAAACATACATTTGTATGAAGCAGCAAATCAAAAGCAAATCAGTTTCAGGAATCCCTCTAATAAGTAATACAGCTCGCTTAAAATGAGAAAGTAGTCTAGTAACAGATGGTAGTTGCATTTCAAATTCAAATTGTCCTTGATTTATTAAACTGCCCTTGTATGTAAGGCTTGTCTGTTTTTTTTTTTCTACCAATTTGTCCATATCATTGAGCGCCGCAAAACGTGCTGAGCATTTCAATGGCTGTGGCACATTTTTCACTTTGAGTTATGAAAAATTCATAACAAAAATTGTTATACGCACCAAAAGCCCGAATTGTTGTTGTAAAAATGTTAATGGAACCTTTTTGTAACAACTCGTTGAAAACTTATGCAGCTTAACTGTTTCTTCACTTTTAATAAGTTTTACTGTCGGCAGTTAGCGGGTAGCAAAAGTTTTGCAGTAATTAAATCAAAGCATTTGACACATGTTACCCAGCAGCCAAGTTCAAGCCAAGTAATTGGCCATGTTGGAAGCAAAAAGCCATAAATGGCAAAAGAGATACATACACTGATTGATCCAAGGACAAGAGATGTTGTTGCCACTAATCGATGGAAAAAGTTGTGTCCAGCCAAGCGGCTAGCGAGAAGTTTGATATGTTGCTAAATGAGCGACTATTTAGCCAGTTGTTGTTGCCAAAGCAAATCATAAAGCAGCTTTATTAAAGGCCTAAGAAATGTTTCGATTAGCTTGTCTTACTATTCAAAAGATTGAAATTGTGTTAAAGTTTGAAAAGCTTTTGATGAGGCAACTTTTGACAATTTAGAAAAAAGAATCTTTTAGTCCAAGAACTCAACGACTTTTCCAACTGCACTCGTACTAAAAAAAATACCTGATTTAAGTCAGATACAGCAAACCTTTTAAAACACGCATACAACCATGTTAATGAGACAGGATGGAAAGCCGCAGGATTTTTATTCATTTTTTTTTAGCAGACCATTAAGTGGACCGCAGATTTTTGTAATGCGCCTGTCTAAGCAGCAAAAAAAAATCAACTGCTTGAAGCAGATGCAGGCGGAGGCCACCGCACATTATGTTAATGAGCTTCTTTATTTTTTTTATGTTTTTTTTTGTGCTGCCGCTGCAGTTACATGTTAATTATTACCGAGGCTGATCCTGGGCTCCAGGTTGACCTGCTCGTACCTTTTGTTATGCGGTTGATTCCCATCTTGCTCCCTCTCAACTGGCTGACAAATTATGCGCTTGGTAATATTTTCATATTTTGCTTTTTATTTCCAATTTGCATTGCGGTTTAATTATTAAAATGTTTTCATTTTGTTGCATGTTTTTAGGCACTCGTTGCGCGTTTTTGTACATTTTAAATGCAAGCTAATTTAATTAATAGCAAAAATATGGCACAAAAAAAAAATATGGTTGCCTGGGTAATCAAACGAGAGCCGTAGGAGGGGTAGAGTAGTTGGTGGTTAGGCCGCAGACCGTGTTAAGTGCATTAAAGGCTTGGCAAGCTAAGTCCTAGCTAATTGGTTGAAATTATATTTACATTTGGGTTGGTTTAAATTTGATTCAATAATATTCCAAATCGTTATTAATTTGGTAATCTTGCCAATGATTAAAGTGCCCCAAAAACTATGCTATACTGACAGTTTTTTTTTTTTTTTGGCCTGTCAACGTCAATTTACCCCACGCAACCGCACTTTTCGCTGGCCGGAATATTTAAAGCGGACACGTGCTGTGAGCAAAAGCAAACGCATCATTAAATGATTTGGCAACCTGATTAGGCAACGTGATCGGTGTATTTGATGCCAAGGGCGTGGCTTTTCGTCTCTGACAAATGCATGCAAATTGCAGGCAATTGCAGGGATACCATTCTACCTTCTGTATGCAGGATTTTTTTCGGATTGTCTGTTATCTCACGTATGCAGAGAAAATGCCATGGTTCAGAAAAATGCATTTACACCGCCATTTTACCATTGTTTATGTCGCCATGTTATTAAAAAACAACAACAACAAGTACAAAAAAAATGGCACTGCAAACAAAGGGATTGGTAGCGCCAAAAAATGCAGGCAAAGGCCAAGAAGATAAACCTCAACCAGCACACGCATGCCAACAGCAACAAAAACACAATTGAGCGGAAGTGAACTTTAGGTAAGGCGATGCGAACTTAAAAGGAGAGACTCAACCAGGTTGATATCCTGTAAAAATAATTGAATTTTTTGAACTGTTTCGAATTTGAATTTTAGTTTTATACCTTTAAATGTTAGTCCTTTCCATTTTTTCGTATTGAAACCAGTTGGCATTGAGCAATCGGCTTCAACTGCTAGAACAATGCCGAGTTTAATAATAATAGCCGTAACTTAACTTGTCTTCTATTATATACTAATATAAAATTTCCACACAAAATGGAAACGTTTACCCGAAAAACGACTCGGAATTTGTAACCTGGCCCAGTGTATCAATAAAAAAGTGTCGAAAAAAGCAACTGAAAACAAAAAATGAGCAAAAAACTATGTAATAAAGCATGACAGGGTTATATTAAATTTTTAGTCTTCACTTATTTAGATTCATTTATTTAGCTTCATTTCAGTGCATTTCAGAATTTTATATCAAAAACATTAATATGCTATAAAAACGCATATTTCAAACATAATTTATATAATAATTTTAATTATTAAACACTTTTCTTTACTTTCCTCAAGAAATAAAAAAAAATTACATTTTGTTTGTAGTTTGCCTAACAAATGACCATCTCTTCAGGTTTAGTGCTCAAGCAACGTTCGCTTCAGGTTTTGTCATTGTGACCATTCTTTCAGGTTTTCAATTGAGACCATTCCTTCAGGTTTTCAATTGAGACCATTCCTTCAGGTTTAAGTAATTGAACGACTTCTTCAGGTTACAAGTTGTAGGTGTCGTGTGTGTAAAGAACGGATATGGATAAGAAAATTTTTTTAATTAGTAATAAATGTTTCTATTGTCGAAAAAATTTGCTTTAGTAACTTTTGATGATAAAAAGTTAAGAAGCTTAGGGAAAAATTTAATATATTGTATGCAAATAAATCTATAGTAAATGTTTGTTTGATTGTATCTGATAGACGTCTAAGCTGCTGAACCGATCTTCATGAAATTTTCACATAGGCCATTTCTGAAGCCTGTGAACCAGTTTGAAAATCATAGGCCATGTGCAAGCCGAAGTCGTAGGCCAAGTATGAAAGCGATTTAGAACCGGTTCACAAGTGCTTCAAAGCTAAGTTCCAAAAATTATAAAATTAAAAATTATTTTGCGTTAGATATATTTCCTGATCAAAACCGGTTCCGATCAAGTTTTAGTTGGTCAAAAAGTGGTTCAGAGCAACATATCAGAATTTATTTCAATATATTGTGAATTAAATATTCGGGGTGTGGGTTGGTTACATGGAGTTTTAAGTTGTACCTCTACCGAACCAGTTCGTTGTTCAAAGTGGGTTCAGAACCACATTTTAGAAATCAATTAAGCTATAAATTAGATAGTAGATGAGTAGTAGAATGAAGTAAAATATTTTCTCGATTGAAACCTGTTTACGAACCTGAACCACAGTCTTATTATTTGAAATATGAATTCAAAATTTTATATGTTGGTTGGTAATAGAAAATAAGATCTTTTAATGGTTCAAGACCATTTCCGAACCTTTCTCAGATTTTATTAAAGCAAATAAGGCTGGGTTTAAACTGTCCTTGTGTTTTCTTGTTTTCATTCTGAAAAGCTTATCATTTGACATTGAAAACAAGGCAACATGAAGGCCTTCTCGATTATCATGTCTCATGCGTCGAATAGTGTGAACGCAGCCTAACTTAAAATTTGGTGTGCAGGTTGGCAATATAGAGTTGAATATTTTTCCGTTTCAAAATTGGTTCCGAACCAGATTGACACAGTTCATTCTAGAAAACCGACTCTATTTAATTAAAAATTGATTATAAACCTTTTTTAAATTTTCCATTCAAAACTGGGACTGTGACTAGTTCGAATCGTATCTTGTTAGGTAAAAAGTTGAGAAGGTCGGGTAAAAGAAAAAGTCTATTTCGTCCCGATCATAAAACCAAAACCAACTTTTCCATTCAGTCGCTTTAAGATCTCGAATCGAATTGAAATAAATTCCATTCCGCTTCGATTCCCCTCAGTTATAATTTCCGGTTCGAACTTTTAGTATAGAAAATGCAAAATTAAGGCCTGATCTCAGATGACATAAAAGTTATTTTCGTCCCAATGCTTCATATGAATAGAAACACTTTTGTAGAGCTTTGCTATCTTATTTATATAAAGCATTGTGCCGAAAATCAAATTTATGTTATCTGAGATCAGGTCTTTGCATCAAAACATTTCAATTTATTTATGACGGAATGAGCAGCTTAAAAATTAGCTGCTTGTTATTAGAGGCCATTCAGGAAATAATTTTAATTTGTGTTTTATGATGGCCGATTTAACTGCTAAATGCAGTGATTGGCAATAGCTAGGTTAAATTTGTCACGATTACATAAATTAATCGAATACATAGTATGATGCGTTATAGCGATTACCGATTACTGGTTTAATATTGAAATTTTCAGTGTGACCAACTTTTTATTCGAAAATATAATATTCAATTTTTTGATACTAAAGTCATAGAATTCCCTTAAGCAAGCAAATTGAAAATCAATAATAGCTAATCGCAATTAACCGCTGACTTCTAGAATCTTTTAGTTTTAACGATTTGGATGATAACGGTTTCTGTTTCATTTAAAATTTTTGCTTTTTTGACTGTTGATGTTTGTTGAAGGGTCGATAAATATCAACTTTTATTTTTGCTTTTATTTGCCATTAAACGACACCGTCTTCTTTTATAAGTGTGACCATATTATGCTTTCAATTATAAGTGTGACCATTCGATTCGTTCGATAAAGTAAATTTTGATAAATTGATTTCATTGTTAAACTTTAAGTTAAGTTGGACCAGTAAAATATCGGTATCCGTCCCGGTTCCGACCCCAAATATTAAATTCAATACTGACATTTATTGAGATGGGTGCGGTCGCCACTCTTGTTGAAAGCATTTGTATGTCCTATAAAGTGCTCAAATAATTGTTTAACTAACTTCATATGTTGAAAGATGATTTAGATAACAAATACCCCATTCTACCCTAGCTGAAACATGTGGCAACTGCATAAACAACAACAACAACAACAGCAGCAGCCCAGTTGAAACATGCCTCGACTTTTGGTTGGAAGCGGCCTCACATGATTAACCAAGCGCAGATATAATTGTAATTGGTTTTGGTTGTTGTTTGTTGCTGGTGCGAAAGCAACTGCTGGTGTTGCTGGTTTGCTGCTGCTGCTGCTGTTGTTCTATTGTCTTTGCTCCGCTTTCGCATATTTTGCAACTGAATGGCATTCCTTTCTGCCTGGCCTCCCTGGCAAAGCCTCTGGCTCCTGCTCTCCATTTTGGCGCGCACACTAATTAGCGCATATTTCACCTGGCAAAAGAACCAAAAGCAGATTTCTTGCCTTGTGCCGTGATTTTCATTTGAGTTTGTGTCTGTGTGTGTGTGTGAGTGTGTTTGCACTTGCAATTACAATTGCAATTATCATTGTCCGTTTCGTTATACTGTGGCGCAGTTTAATTTTGATTTGTCAGTTTTGTCTCATTTTGTGTTTTGTAATGGAATTTTTAATGTTCGCCTGCAGTGAGAGTGGATAACTCTTGAAATGAACACTTTTAGCCATGTTTGCTGCAGTTTATAGCTGGACTTGGCCACGCCTCGCTTAAACGAGGGGCGTGTCTTGGTTTTTACTTTGTTGCATACTTTTATGAGTGAGTTTTTCAGTGTTGTTAAATTTATTTTAATCGAAATTGAAGTGAATAGTTTGCAAAATTAGTATATTAATTAATGCCCAACTAAATATGTGCCACATAATTACATTATTATACAACTAATTAAATTTGCAATTCGAATTTGTTGCATAGCATTTTTTTTTTTCTGTGTCAATTAGTTCTAAATGAAAATTGCATTTTCATTGAGGAAATGGGCGCAGTTTTTGTTGTAGGTGCGGTAGTCAATTAAACTATTTGCTTTGTTATGTTCCAGGTAGAAATTATGTCACGTTTTGGTTCAGTGATCATCGATGGTGATTTCACAGTGATTAGCTGTGCACTATGCATGGCATTTCCATTTCCATTTGCCATTTGACTATCGCAGGCAATTAATCGTGCCACCATAGTTGCCCCCAAAAGTGCCTTCCCCATAAGCGGGGGCACTCTAGCTAATTTACACGCTTGGGAAAACGCAAAAGTCAAAATGCTCTTTATTATAAATTCCCAGTAGGCAACTTCATTAGTTCAAATCTACCAAAAGCTCATCAACATATTTATATAGAAATTTGAAACAAAAAAGCAAGCCTACATCAGCCTATCTCATCGATCAACATCAGAGATCTGCATTGAGTGTACTCGAAACGGTTCGCTTCCTCTTGCTAAAAAATACAATACGAATAAGCTTTAAAACCGAAAAAATTTAGATTTTTAAAATTCTTCTTTAAAGCCTTTATTTGGTCGCAGCTAATATTTTACGAATTGTGAAATACACTATCAGCTTTTAGTATTGAAAATGTAAAATAAAGGCCTGATCTCAGATGACATCAAAATTATTTTCGTAACAATGCTTCATATGAATAGAAAAACTTTTGTAGAGCTTTGAAATCATTTATGCTTTCGACAAGCTATCTTATTTATAAAGCTAACGTCCAGCAAAAACCATATTTCCTTTAATATTACTCTCTTTTTTCTTTTGCTTTTGTAAATGGGTAAACTTAATTTTGTGGAGAGTGCCAAAGAGTACGAACGCCGCACGCCTGCTACTCGTTCATGTTGCCGTCGCTGTGCTAAATCGCTCATATTGTCTAAAGCTTAAATGAGCTTGAACTATTATTGCTCGTATAAGCAAACAGCCTGACTGTTTTGAGTGCAAATGTAAACGAGCATTTCTTGTGCGTTCTACCGAACTAAGGTGAGCAAACAAGTCTGTTAAATTAATGAGTGTGCTTGCCCATTAGATGCTCGTTGCATCTCTGTGATCTTCAGGAAATACATTGGATGGAATATACGCTTTGGTACCTCGAGTCTTTACCGTTTTCTGTAAGTGTGAGTTCTTGTTAGTTCAAAATGATCAAGGATAGGTGCTTATATTTGCTCCTATTGCCGTTGTTAGGCTATTTACTTATAATTAGATAACCGATCAGTACTCTTTATTATCTAGTCTTCTGGCGAGAAATTATAGTTTGGGTTGAAAGTCAACACTTAAAATTACGTAAGCGCCCAAAGAAAAATATTTTTCAGTAGAGTGTTTTTTAGATATAATTGGCATTGCTGATCATATTTGCATTATCAAATTTTGTATGGAAAAAATAGAGCTTACGTTATTTTTGCAGTTAGGGCTCGTTATGACGAGATCTCTTATACTAGGTATTATAGTGTAATTGTTACTTTCATGTATAAAAATTTAAGAGGAATTGAAAGAATCTTGAATTACAAATACTTACTTAATTTGATATTAGCAGATCGAATATAAGACCTAAAAAAATTCAATATAAGAGCTAAAGACCCATTTTTAAATCAGATTAATATTCTAAATTGAGGTTCTAAATCAGAGACGGGTATTTATTCAATTCTCTATCACATATACAAATCGAGTTGTTGTTGTAGCTTTCTCATATTTAATTTGTGTTTTTCTCACTCCGTCATATGCCAGCTGGAATATAATATAAAAAATTGTGACCGTGCCTCTTGATATCCCAAACCAAGAGACAAGACTCAAAAGAGAATGGAACATAAAATTTGACGTCGAATTCGAAGGCATTTTTGTGAGAAGCCTTTTTATGACTACTTACTACATAGCTTGCGCCAATTCTGGTGAGTTTGAGCCAGTTGTGAAATAGTTTTTTAGTAAAAAAAAGTTACAAAGTTTTGTTATGCTGGCTCAAGGTCCCAAAAGTGTAATGAACACGAGTTGCATATTTTTTCCAATACATTTCTGACACTTACGGAGTCCGTTTACAGAGAAGAAAAATTATTTATTAAATTGTTCAACGTAGACACAAATGAAACTGTCCACAATTAGGATTTTCTAAGTCTTAAAGCAGAGGTGGGCATTTTGCCAACTCTCAATAAAAATTAAACTGCAAATTGAGGCTGTAGCTTTCTTATATAGGGTGGCTAATGAATGTTGCTACCAAAAAATAGCGTTATAACTTTTGTTCTGTGTGCTTAATCGTTTACTATTTTTGTTTGGATTTCATTAAAGGATTTTTTAATATTAAAAATATGGTGTAAGGATACTTTTGGCAACGGAACTGCATTCAGCGCTTAAAAAAATTTATATGAATTTCAAAAATAATTTATTTGAATGATCGTCGTTCTTGATAATAGGCTTTTCGGCAGTTCGTTCTATACAAATTTTTAAATAAAGTGAGGTTAAAAAATGTAAGTCTTCTGCTCATAATAGTCTAAATATAGAAGGAACCTGGAAGCAATACGCTTTTCAACAGTACGTTCTGATACAAATTTTTAAATACAGCTGTAGTTCAAAAACCTCCCGAAAGCTGATCAACTATGCAGCTGTTTCACGAACACTGACTAATTGGAAATTTAAACTAAGAATAAATATTTTCGCACAAATTCCATCAAAAAAGTTCATCTGCCTAATTTGTAGAGTATCAAATAACTTTTTGCCCTTGTGCTCGATTTGCATTTTGTCAATTTATTTGCATATTTTTTAAGTTTTATTGCCTCGCTCAGTCAGCGCATCAGCCTGAAAATATGCAACACCAAATTGTTATTAATATTTTAATGCTTAAAATGTCAGAGAGCGAGAGCGAGAGAGAGAGATGACTGAGCTTAGCACGCTGATTTAAAGCAAACACACTGGGCGTGGCAGAGCTTTATCAGGATGGGAGATTTGTTGGCCTCCTCTGTTGCATGGCAAAGTGTGCGCAAATATTTGGAAAATGTTGCAACTGGCGCAAAAAGTATTAAATATTTATTGCCAAAAATATTGGCCAGAGCTTAAATCTTTAAGAGCAAAAATCATTTCGTTGACAAATAATTTCATTACATGAACCAGCCCAGAGCACTGAATTAAGAGGCCACGAAGCGAAACACGCGAAAAGCAAGAATTATGCATTCGCTCACGAATGTGGAATGAAGGAAAACTGAAGCCAGCCAACAATAATAAATTATTCCCCCATGCAACTAAAGGTGCAAACGGAAGCAAACGGCCAGGAGAAAATCGAATAAAGTGTAGAGTGTGGTAGGAGGGAGGGGGCAGGGGCATGCAGCCCTCCTGCTACGTTCAGGGGCAGTCAACGGTATAATTTCTCATATACATGTCACGCGTCCCAACGAACCGTGCAAAATGTGTTGAGACACTTGGAGACGCGAGGCGAGGTGAGGAGTGGGTGGAGCTGGAGCTGGAGATACAGCTTGGTCAGTGGATGTCTGGTTGGTTGGCTGGTTGGTTGGTTTAAGCACAAAGTTTTATGCGCCGCATTGCATAAAACACGAAATATGTGAAGGCAAAAAGAGTAGCAGGCGAACAGACAGTTATTACCCAGCGCTTGTTGTACATATGTCCAGGCGAACGTGCGTACTCTCCCCAACCAACCCCACCACCACACAAACAACAACACATTGTCAGCGAGTGTCTTTAAGCTGCCTTGTCCGGGCACTCATCCCTAACGCTTTGGTATCTTATTTATGGCAAACTTTAACTCCCATTAGGCACATTTCAATGCATATGCAAAGACAGAGACACAGAAAAAGATTTATGTGGCCAACTACATAAGCAGCTGACACTTTGCTGGGTAACAAAACTTTAAAGTTTTACTCAGCTCTTTTACTTAAGCTCTTTATTATTTTTCTAAGCTAGTTTTTTTTTTTTGCAAAAGTTTCCTGAAGTATTTCTTTAATGGTCATTCGTCTAGGCCGATTTAATACCAATAAAGTGTAACGCGTCACGCGCGCATAAAAATATACTTTAAATAAATGGTAGCTCATTGCTGAGTTTCCAATTCGAACTCCTCTAAAACCTGTATTTTAACGGTTAAAAAAGTTTTTTATGCTGGTAACACTTTTATATTAATTTAAGCAAAACAGTTAATTATACAACTGCCCCCTTTCTCAATAAATAAAATTTCAGTTTATGGTAATATTTATTCAGCTCGTCACGCTGATTCAGAATATATATAGTTTTTGGGGGTCTTATATGCTTCCTTTTATTCATTAAAAAAACTCTTTAAAACTCTCTACAAAGATACAAAAATAATTCAAATAAATTGGTTTAAGGACCGTTTTCTGATCTTCATGCTTTTCAAATCTAGGTGGTTATTAGGTAAATGTGTGTGGCCCACTTTAACGGCGCGCTTAAAATCTAATACTGGTCTTGGCACTTGTGAATACAAAGCGGTCTAAAAGTAGGCAACATACTTTTTCCTTATAACCACCTAGATTTGAAAAACATAAAGATGAGAAAACTTCTTTAAAAAACTCGATCGACTTTTCAAATGAGTATTTCCTATACATTGTGTATTTCAATACGTTTGGGAAGGTATTTCAACTCAGTAAATTAGATTTAGTTTGGCTTGCTTTAGCAAAGAAATAACGGTTGCTTAAAGTGCCCTTCGCGAGTTCGTTCAAAATTTTTGATACCATTTGCTCGTACGTTTCGTTATGTACGTTACATTTATGTTTGTTCGTACGTTTCGTTATGTACGTTATATTTTTGTCCACTTTTTAAGAAGAGCGAAATGACGTTGTGAGAATGCGGCTTTTTCAAAAGAAAGGGTCTTTAAGTGGTACCTTAGGTGGAGTAGCTAACTAATGTACGTGTTTATGTGTGTATTTGTTATTGAACCAAATCGGTTGATAATTTCTGATTTTCTTTACCTTCTTGATTTTCAGAGGTCATTTTCATAATAAAAAGATTTATTCAAAAATCTAGTCCGCTGAGTTCCAAAATCAAGACCAAACATTTTTAAGCCATTCGATTGCCCCTTTTAAAGCTGTTTAAACTCTCGCTTGTACTTGATGATTTCCCAAGTTTCTGGATGAAATCTTATATAATTTCAATCTACAAAAAGGGTCCTAAGTCTTATATTGAAAACTAGAGGGGTATCTTAAAGCTATCAGTCATTGCTTAGCTGTTTAAAATGATGATCAAATTTGCTTGAGTTTTCAATTCTGGTCAATATGGGGTTTGTAAACAAGTGGTCCATACGGATTTTAGCAAGGCTTTCGATTCCGATAATAAGAATAAATATATATATGACTTTTCATCGTATAAAGCCATATCTGTTTGACTATACGATTGGAACGCATCCATTTAGTTGACGATTTGAATATTGGCTATTCAATTTGTGCCTAAGTTATGCAGTAATAATCATATATCTACCATTGCATTTAAAGCTAGGGGCGTTCTGGGCTTTATTAAGAGATGGTCTAAAAAATTTGATGACCCCTACCTCACTAAACAGTTGTTTGTGTCTTTGGTTAGGCCAATTCTTGAATACAGGTCTTGTGTCTGATCTCCGCACTATCAGAAATATCAAAACCAACTGGAATCAGTTGAAAAACAATTTCTCATTTTCGCCCACCTTGGCTTAAACTGGGATACGAACAGACGTCTTTCTCCATACCAAGCATAGACTTCGATTTATTGAACTCCCTTTCCTTAAAAATCGTAGAATCTGCCATAGCGTGATTTTTCTTCCCAAGCTGGTGTCGGGTGAGATTGACTCAAGCGTTTTGTTAAAGCAAATATATTTTGCTGTAAATAGAAAATTCGTTCCGATAGCCAAGTCTTCATAACCCTTTTGTAATCTTTACCTGCTTTACATCATGTATTACCTAGTCTCTACACAATCTTCATTGTTAGACATATGAAACAATTTATTGTCCTTTCTCACTCAATCTCTGTAAAGTTTTACAGTTCTTTGTTTAATTAAAAAATAATAATAAATAAACAAAAATCATTTCAAATCTATTTAATAATGCAGAAGTTTTTGACAGATCATTGCTGAAGATATGCAGCTTTTTCTAAAGGTACTTTTCTTTATAGTCAAAAATCCAGCTTTTTCGCGAATTCTCGAAAATGTTTAGTCTTGATTTCCGGAGAGTGTGACCATACGCGCTCATACATATTGGTACTAATTTGTTTGTACTAACCCCATTTTATAAGTATATTTTTGAACAACTTTCTTATTTGGTTTTGTTTTCAAATTGAAACTTTAGTATATCAAATTAACAGAGAAAGGATCAATCTGATACTCTTCATCATCAAAATAATAATGAAATGAACTGAAAAATATTAACTTGATATTTTCTAGTATTATTTTGATACCAAAAACTTTCAGTTTCAATTTGATACAAAACAAAACTTTATTTGTATCAACTTCTGATCTCCAAACGATCATACGACATGGACTGATTGCAATAATGTTTCTTTAATCGAATTATATTTCATGGAGCATTACGCTTGGTACATTTTCGATGCCATTTTTAATAATCACTCAACTCACGGCCAAAGTTAGCTTTCCGCACAGTGTCATATCTCGCGCTCTCAACACTTAGCTCTAAGAATTCTATTTTTATACCTAACTAAATTCCCACATTTTTTTCTGTCTTTCTCTTTTTAGGTATGTAAACGCACACACAAATTTGTAGCCGCCCATCAATTTCATTTATTGAGTCCATCTGTAAGTCTGTATAATCCCCACGATCCAATTGAATATTTTTGTTTTTTTGGTTGGTAACTAAAAACAAAACTTGCTCTTGCCGAGAGTGTCAAGCAATAAATTTGTGGCAAATTATTATTAATGCTAGGGCATTAATCGCTGTCAACGTCTAGTACCTCGGCAGCACCCTTCGGCCAGCCGAGATCTTTGCTCGGATGACAAGTGCAAAATGTTGCACATATGGTTTTTGTTTTTGTTTTATTTCATTTTTTTTTTTTTTTTTGCATGCCTGATTAATTGCAATTTTATGCTAAAAATTGCCTAGCAAAGACGAATTAGCTGATGAGTAACAAGGCGAGGCAAAGGGTTGCCAAAATTCATTGTCTTGCTGCTTGAAGTTCAGTGAACCAACGCCAAAAAGGCATAAAATAATATATAATATATTATATAATTT
Source organism: Lordiphosa mommai (assembly GCA_018904225.1). Lineage (NCBI taxonomy): Eukaryota > Metazoa > Arthropoda > Insecta > Diptera > Drosophilidae > Lordiphosa > Lordiphosa mommai. The sequence continues at coordinate 601,002 of JAEIFT010000124.1, read as the reverse complement.
TTATGCTGTCACCAGCCACGTCTTTAGTTCATGTCACGTGTGTTGTTGGTGAGTTTGTGCTCCACTTTCCAGGCCAGGCCAGGGATCTGACTTTGTTGGCCACGTCGCTTTATGTTCATTCATGACATGTTTCGGCAAGTGTGGAAAATTCTGCCCTGCTCTGTCCCAGACCATTAAGGCACCCTCAGTGTTTGGGCCATCAACTTTTTGGACGTTAGTGTGTTGTGTTGTTCAAGCTATTAAATTTCCTTCCTGCCAACCCCATCAGGCTTCTTTCTCTTAAAATTTGATGTGGTTTTTGACGCCTGCTGTTTCTCCTTTTGTTTGATGTTTGTTGTCGTGCGGCTCTAGCACAGCCATATCAATAATGCCCTGACAACATTTCATCAATAAAAAAAGAAAAACAGTCAAGTCCTAAAATTGCTCAATGAGGCAATTGCGATTTATACAATTTTCAACTTAAAGTTAAGCTTTAAGTTTTTTTTTTTGCTTACTTTGCCAACCGCCAGAAAAACCCTTGAATATTGCAGCAACTGTAAAAGTTTTGCCAATGTCATTGGCCAACGTTGTCAGACAGACCAAAATGCAATTTGAGTTTTTTTTTTTTCTAACTCTCTGCAGGAATAGTTGGAAAATTACAGCTTACAGGCCGCCGGGTGGAGAAAAAAAAACGCAAAACATTTCCTGATCGAATCAAAGCAAAGCTGGCAGAAAAAAAAAAGAGTTGCGCAAAAAAAGAAATAACAGTGTGCCAACTCACCTGCATATGCAGAGGAGAAAGAGCGACAACCTGACACTGAAAGTTGATGGGTTAATGCCATTAGACGGCATTGATTTGATTGGCGTTGATTGGGAAATGCCATCCAAACTGTGCGGTAAAGCGCGCTACAAATAGCAGGACAGACTCCAAGCATATGTGTAATGGGGGAAAACGAATAAGGGTTATGGGGTTTGTATCAAAGTTAGCAGACTTTTGGTAAATATTTATCATTAAATGTTGTTTTAGAGCTAAAAACAAATCTTTTGCCAAAAGTTGAACCGAAATTGATTTAAGTTTTAAAAAAAAATTATCTAATCGATATTTTGAAAATTAAAATTTTATTTGGGATAAATTCAGAAAACTTATACAATAGGTATATGAGTGTTTATTTGTGTCTATTACTCATATTCACGATTTGGGAGTCTAGGTGGTTATTTTGAAAATATATGTTGTCTACTTTTCGGCCGCGTTTTTCAATATCAATTCTTGAGTCTACAATGAACCGCCTTTAATTTTTTGATTTTTTGCTGCATAGAAACAGATGGACATACTGACGAACGTTTCTCCAATCAACTTAGTTCGTCATTATGATAAAAAATATATATGTATGTAGCTTAATGTTTTTAAAATCTAGGTGGTCATTAAGAAAATATATGTAGCCTACTTTTAGGCAGCTTTTCAAATCATAAGCGGGTCATTGAAGACAAAATCACAAATATTTAAAAAAGGCCTTAAAGTTATCAAAATATTTTTTCTAAATAACTACCGAGATTTGAAATATTTAAAGATAAGAAAACGGACCTTCAACAATCGTGAAGTTATTTTCTGGGTTTTCCCGAAATACAAACAATTTTTTGAAGATTTAAAAATATTTAATTATTTATAATAACTCGCAACGGAAAACCATTGGTAAAAAAATATGGGAAACATCTGTAAAATTGCACCCAATCCCAAACTTCTTAGCTAAACACACTTTAAATTTAAGCTTATTTTTTTTTGTCAACAAAATCGCGAAAATTTGAACCCAAAAATTAGGTATATATTTCTTTCCTCCATTTTTTTCTAAAAATTTTGTCATATATCTATGAATTTACTGTATAAAGCTGTAAATGTTATGCATTTTTTCTCATCAATTTTCTTAAATTTTTTATACTACCTACTTATACCTTTTTCAAAGGGAAGGAATTGTCATTACATTAGTTTACATTTTGTGCTCTTTTTGAAGTTAATTAGATTTAACTCTCTCATATTTATTTTAACATTTAAATAAGATAAATATTCAATAGTTGATAGTCATTTCGAGGGAATTTTTGTTTCTAACAATTTTCAGGATTTTCTTATATTTTATAATCATGTTGGTCAAATTTTGTTATTGGATGAAAAACAGAAGAACTTCTTACAACAGTTATCCACCCATTTTACGAAGTAAGTGGTGGATGTTCCAAATTCTTAGTGGGCTGCGTGTGCCCCCACTGTGCGAGAGTTTGTGGATTCTATTCCGCCTCGCATCGATAAGTTTTTCTTTAAAAAGTTTTACATTTAAGGTCCACCTTTATGGCGCTGTTGGCGCCAGTTGTGGAGTATGTAGCCTTAAAAAAGCTTCTCAAAAACTTTGACGTTCGTATTCGGCGTCCCTTTCTCCTGAGCAAAAATTAAAAAGACACACGAGACATTAGATTGAGAGAAGCTCCGCTCGGCATTTTACACCAATTACCAAAATGGCAAATCCACTTAGATTAAAAAAATCGAACCTTAATATTTTTAGGAATTTCCATACCGAGCTTTGAAAATGATTTTCAAACCAATCGAATGGAAGTCAAAAAATTTATTTTGTTAAAATTTTCTGACAATTTAATAGATCATGCGAGAGCTTTGAAAATAGGTTTGAAGCTGATCGGATGCAAATCCAATTCATTTTTCGACATTCGGGGTGGATTATCCAATATATATGCCATATTATTGTATACAATATTTTTCAAATTTCTGGAATATTCTAAAAGAGCCTTTAAAAACGATTTTGAGTACAATCAAATGGAAATCGCTAATATTATTTTTGAACTATGTTTCGCAAATTTTTCTGAATTTTTACATATGATTTGATATTTTAACCCACTTTGATTATCAATCGGTTGAAAATAGATTTTCCATACAAAATTTTTATAATATTTCCCAAGTGGGCTGATTTATTAATATCAAAAAAAAAAAAAAAAAAAAATCAGAAAATCTCAATTCTTATAAACCGAGTTTTAAATCAATCGAATGACAAAAAGATTTTCCATATACCATTTTTTTTAGGGCAGATTTTTGTAATAATTTTTATTTTTATTTTTTTTTTTACCACAAACTGAGTTTTAAGTCAAACGGATGAAAAATAACTTTTTGCCATATTAAATTTTCAGTCAATTTTTTTTTCTGGGCGGATTTTACAAAATCGGGAAAATATGTGCAAAATTATTTCCCATACTTTACTTACAAATTGAGTTTTAAGTTGATCGGGTTTAAGCAAATATTGATCCGTACAAACTTTTCCGGACATTTTCCTTCAATGGAGGTGGAATTTCCCATAACTTTAACTTTCTTATCAGCTAGGCTAGCTGACTTCTCCAGCCCTTTAGTCGTCAAACAACTCAAGCATAGGAAAATGGAAATCAATGAAATTCTGTGGTTTCAAACAATATCATTGGGATTGAACAAAGTATTACACAAATTTTAGAGAAATTTTAGCTAAAGGGTTATATGAAACGCTATCCTCAAATCCAAATTGATCATGCAGTTTGAAAGTGCATAAAACGTTGTTTGTTTTTATGCATGTTGAAGCAAATATTTATTTTCTTTTCTTACAATTTTGAACCCCACATTTGCTTGAGTCTGGAGACTACCTGTTGTTAACTCTAGCTTTATTTTAAAACAATTCCCAGTGCCAATGTGAAAATCCACATTGACAAACAACAAATCCCCGTACTTTAAACTGTTCGCCAGCAGATGCCGAGATGAAGACATTTCTCATATGTCTGTGACTGTCTGTCCGTCTGTCTGTCTGATGCCTCAAGCGCTTAAGGATAACTCGCCTGGCTGTGATTTCTGTGGCAAACAGTGGGAATGTTTGCTTCCCCCCCCCACTAAGAGATTTGTTTGTTTGTTTGTCGCATTTTATCGTTTGCCTTTTTATGGCCAGCCATTTTTTTATCGCTTAACGTGGCTTCCTCTTGCTTTACCCCTCGTAGTTTATCTTCGGGCGACGTTTTGTAACAATTTTATTGTTTTTGTGCCGCCATCGCCTGGAGTTGGCTTTTGTGCATTTTTATCTTGGCCAGCAGCAGCAGCAGGAGACAGGCGACGGGCAGACGTGATAGAGAGATGGAGATAGGCCGCTGAAGCTATAAATGCTCTGTGGTTTGTCAGGCGATAAGCTCGAGGGGTGGAGCATGTATGGAACGATTTATTTTCTATTTGTTGCCTGAAAAATGAACTCAAAATTAAATCAAGCAGCAAGCTAGGAAAAATACGACCCATATTTTCGTAGAATGCACCAACTGCAGGCTGGGCACGTGCCTTCAAGTGGCCAACCAATTGGTCTTACACATCGTCCTGGCAAACAGCTTGAGACGCCAACTGCATTTCCACTTCGCTGCCTGCCTCCTGGCTGGTTGGCAACGTTGACTTGATTTTTATACGATTTTTGGCTTATTTCACAATTTTTAGGTTGCGAGGACCCGGGCACGTTTCAGCAAAAAAGCCAAAAGGCCTCATCAATATTATGAGTTTGCCTGACTTGGCGCTGTCGTGGAAGGAAATGAAATTATGATGCAGTAAATTTTATGCCAAAACAAGTTGGGCGGGAGGAAAAGAAAGCCAATCCAAACGAAATGAAACGAACGACTGAAATTCTGACTTTGAGTGACAATGAAAATGTGCAGCAAGCGACTGTCAGTTGTTGCCTGTCAAAGTGAGAGGCATTGAAGTGGATTTCCCTTGACGCGCGCACTGGCGGCACAAGGCAAATGAAGCGAAGCTAAAGCTACGCCCTAAAGTATGCAACACAAAACAACACTCACACACACACACACTTTATCACACTTTGCTTTGTTGCCCCTGGTTTTTTTTTCTTCTATGCTGCGGCAACATCTGCCAACTTCTTACGCTTTTCTTTTTGGCTTTATTGGCTTTGAACTAAAAAACTCTAAAAACTGGTGTCATAAGCTGCATGTTAACTTTTCTTGTTAAAGTTCTTCATCTTCTTCTTTTTTCTTTGTCCCATGTGAAAAACGTGCTGAAAATTCTCCTGCTTAAGCTTGCTGAAAATCATATCAAGGAAGGGCAACTTTTGTCATTTCACAATCGGTGCTTCCCACCCTCCCCCCTCACTCTCAGAAATCAATCAAAAGGCAATAACTGCTCCTTCTTCAGGTAGCTAATGGCAACACCTTTGACATGCTTGATTAAATTCCATGTGAAGTGTGCAACAAAACAAAAAAGAAAAATAGCGTTGATTCATGTGCATATAAATCAAACTAATAACAGAACAGGGCCTACGCAAGGGTCATCATAAATTATAAGTTATAAGGCGTCAACCTGGCGTGTAATGTGTTACAAATGTGATAAGAGTCCTTCAATAAATGCGAACAAGTGTTTTGTATTTGACCCATTGAGGAAGGAACTTAAGCTGAATGATAAATTTGATTAGGCGAAATGATTTATTTTGCTAAATTTTAGTGCATAGATCAAAGTATTAGAGTGGAGAATAAGAAACGTTTTCTCATCTTCTTGTTTTTCAAATCTGTATTTTGTTGTCTACTTTTAGGCTGCTGTTTAAATATATCCGCGTAAAAGTAGGCAACACACATTTTGTTAATACGCAGCTAGTTTTGATAAACATGAAGATGAGAAAACTTCCTTTAGTGTTAGTCGGGATTTACATGATGAAGCAAACTTCATGAAGTTTTCTTAGTAGGCGTAGAATTTAGAGGGAAATCTTTCAGGCCTTTTAAACAAATTGTAAAAAATTCATTTAAATCTCTCGCCTACTAGGAAAACTTCATGAAGTTTGCTTCATAAGGTAAATCCCGTCTTAGATATGCGTACTTTAAGGCATATGTTTCATGCCAGATTTAGTTGAGCTTGATTAATTTAGTTTGCTTTGCAAATATGAGCTTTAAAAACTAAAGTTTTTTCAACCAATCGTAAGAATCATTACCTATTTAATCAATGGGCACATTCATAAGAGACACTCGATTACTGATTATTTTTAAAAATCTACGTATACTTAATTTTGATTTTGGTGATTTTTTAAGAGCTATAGGAAAGATTTTCAAAAAATCATAAATTCAGAAAAATGCTAAAATCTTTATTGAATCGATAGTACGGCCCAATAATTTATTATTTGAAGATTATTTCATGCAAATGTTGACCGTGACTGCGCCTCAAATGGTCCAACCGCTTAGTCCAATTTTGGCTTACTCTTTCCAACATTTTGGCCGGTATTTCACGAATAAATGCTTCAATGTTGTCTTCCAATGCGTCAATTGAAGCGGGCTTGTCTGTATAGATATGAGCTTTAACATAGTCTAAAGGCGTTAAATCGCACGATCTAGGCGGCCAATTGACCGGTCCCAAACGTGAAATAAAATGTTCACCGAACTCGCCTCTCAATAAGTCCATTGTTGTGCGTGCTGTGTGGCATGTGGCAACGTCTAGTGGAAACCACATGTCATGCAAGTCAAGCTCTTGCATTTTGGGTAAAAAAAAGTTGGATATCATTCACAGTTTCGTTACGATTTGCATCATCTTTGAAGAAGTACGGTCCAATGATGCCACCAGCCCATAAACCGCACCAGACTGTGCCTTTTTCTGGATGCATTGCAATGCATTTTTCGGCTCTTGCAATGCTTCTGGCTGATATTCACTCCAAAATTGACAATTCTGCTTATTTACATACCTATTGAGCCAAAAATGAGCTTCGTCGCTGAACACAATTTTTTGGTAAAAAAGTGCATCTTCGGCTTTCTTTCCAAGAGCACATTCACCAAAAATTCTAAGTTGCGGTAGGTCGTTCGGCTTCAATTCTTGCACCAGCTGTATTTTAAAAGGCTTCACACCAAAATCCTTCCGCGAAATTTTCCACGTTGTTGAGGAACACAGGCCCAATTTCTGCGAACGGAGACGAATCAATAATTTATGGTCATCATTAACACTGGCCGATACAGCTGCGGTATTTTCTTCAGTTCGCACTCTACGTAAGCGTGTTGGTGGTTTAATGTCCAATGTAATGTAAATTTGGTGCGAAATTTAGTCACAATAGCCCGAATAGCCGCTTCAGTGGGTCGATTAAACTGACCATAAAATGGAAGAAGTGCGCGATGAACTTTCTTAGCACGCATTTTGATAATAAAATTCAATAATTTGCAAGCGTTGTTCGTTTGTAAGATGATTCATGTTTAAATTATAGACCAAACTGAAGATGTTTGACAGTGAAACAAAACACGAAACGCCAAAAAGATAATAGCTAAACAATCACCCTTTACATAATATATTTTTACATGTCGTATGAAATTGACATTTTTATGTTGCAAACCTTATTTCTAATTTAGTTCGACACCTACAAATATTCTATGTAAAATCAGCAATCATAAAACACAAATCGGTTATCGAAAAAATCTGCTGAATGGCCCCAATGAATCGTTGACTCAGATCGGAATTAAAGGCAGGGCTATAGTAGAAATCGTATTCGTTCAAGAGCATTTGATATTTGCTCTACATTTATTAGTTGCTCAAGTAATATTTCAAATTAGTCAGCTTTTAAAATGAGAGAGATATTTACTACAAACAAAACATTGTAATAACGAATCAGAAGAGTCTTTAGTAATGTTGCAGCTTAAAGTTTAAGCGGTTAAGTCTCACATTTTAGGGCCTTCTCATAGCTCTAAACATAAATATTAATATGGCAGTAGTAGATTTTTTTTTTGTATTTAACAGCTATTTTCATATTCACCCACACACACACTCACACACACTCGTTTGCCTTGGCGTTTGCATTTCATTAGCCAGAGTGGCATTGTCTCTCTCTTCCCTCTCTCACTTTGTATAAAAATAGAGCGCATTAAGCAAGAAAACAACAACAAAAGTAGAAAATGCAAAAGTATCCAAATAGACTGAAGGACACTTCAAGCCCTGTGTCCAAGTGTGTCTGTGCTAACAAGAAAAAAAAATATGCTAAGCGAATGCTAACTGTGTGCGTGTGTGTGTGTGTGTGTGTCACACGCTGTCAAACCCGTTTTAGCCACTTCACACACCTTGCTCCTTCCCGCCTGGCTGTATTTTTTTATTTTTAGTCAAGCGGCTAATTGTGAATGACAAGCTGGAGAGGATTATGTCGCATCTGAATGCGGATTTGTATGTGTGTGTGTGTGTGTGTGCACTCAAGTGAGTGTGAAAATTGCTGGTCATTATTTGAACTAGTAGCAGCAGCTGCTGACTCTATTAATAGCCATTGAAAATTCACCAAGACCCCCAAAATGCCAGGGCCAAAGCTACAAAAATTGCTGCATACTTTTCAGAGCCGCGAAGCTTTGGCTTTTATTTTTTACAATTTTTTTTTTAAATTTTTTGTTGCAGTTGGCCACCTGCCAAGCAGCTAATAAAGTTACCCCACAAAGTTTCCCTAATTTGTGGTGAAAAAGGAAATGCGAAAGGTGTGAAAAGTGTGCAAAAGTGTGAAAAGTTGTTGAGTTTTTTGCAAAAATTTTGTAAGTCGCTTTGCCACAAAACAAAACGCAAAATTGACAGCTTTTGCAGGCTCAACAATTGTGAAAATTATGTCGTCAGCAGCTGACACAAAAATTGGGGTTTAAAACCAGGGCTGAAAAACTTTTAAAATTCGGGTTTGATAAAAAATTAAAAATTTGTGATTTTTATGATTTTGAAAAATATTTTAGTTTCTGAAACTGATGTCGTCGGCAGCTAACACAAAATTGGGATTTTAACCAGGGCTGAAAAACTTCTAAAAGTCGGGTTTGATAAAAATTAAAAATTTGTGATTTTTATGATTTTGAAAAATATTTTAGTTTCTGAAACTGATGTCGTCGGCAGCTTACACAAAATTGTGGTTTTAACCAGGGCTAGAAAACTCTTATAAATTAGTTTGGCTGGTTAAGTATTTTCCGGTAAAAATTTTTAAAATTAAAATTCAATATTTTAGCTTCTGTATCCCTGGTTGCAGTCCAACTGTTTATTTCCACATTTTTCTTTGAGTTTCTCTTGAGAGTTGAAAAACTCTTTGCTTGCGCCTGAGCGATTACTTAATTTAATGAGGGAATATTCCTGCTTTCTCTTCACAACTTTTGTATATTTTTCTTCCTCTTTTTTTTTTGTGCATTGCTTTAATTGCCAAGAGTTGGTAACGAGTTGACACGCCCCCATCTAAACTTTGCCCTCAATGAGTAAACAGAAAAATTGCCAACCAAGTTGAGAGGTGAAATGTTTGGACCAGCTTTCAAATTTGATTTGCAAATTGAAAAATGTGTGTGTGTGTGTGTGTGTGTGAATAAATTGAATGAAGCTGGAACTAGACATGGCTCTCTGGGCCATTTTAATTAGCCATGTCAAGTGATTCAACAAAAGAATAGAAAAAACTACCACTGATTTATTCATAGAATATTTGACTGAAAAACCAAATGCATTAATCATCCAATATTCTGTAAATATTTTCCATATATATTTTTTTTCACGCTTGACCATGCAAATTAATTGAAATTAATTACTTCATTTGTTGCTGGCCATGCGGAACTGCAAATTTATGCATTTTTAAATGGCCAATGGCTACAAAAACAAAACAAAAAAAATATTTAATTATATTGAAATCTTTTGCACGGCCATTGACAAATATTTGGCTTTAATTTTAATTGTAATTAACAAAAGTGCTTAAATTTAAATTAACCTGTCACAGCCAGGATCTTAAAGTCACCAGTAACGGTCAAAACGGTTGAGTTTCCATTGCACAAATATCGGCACAAACAAGCGCGTAATTGAGTCTGTCTGACTCACCCCATCGAACCACCCGCCAATTGGGTGTTCAAATAGCGTAACATGCAAAAGGGAAGCCAATAGGATAAATAAAAATTAAGCGAAAAATTGAAAGGTGTTGTGTGTCCAGGGCGAACGAAAAAAAAAAAATAAAAAATATTTAAGGGCGGTTTATGGGCCAAACCAAAGCTCAAATACCCTCTAAAAATAATAAAGGACATTTTAATGTTATTGCTGATAAATTATGTAAGTGTTTTGCTCTATCTAATGCACTAACTAACACACCACAAAAATGTGGACAGTAGGCTCCAAATTTTTTATAAAAACTGATGAAAGATTTATCTGAAAAAGTCAACTTCTAAACAAAATAAAGTAAAATTGTTCAAATTCATTTAGAATTGTCAAAGATTATTTTAAGCAGCAACTTTTACAGAGGAGAGAGTATAAAATAAAACCGTTTGGCAATAACTGTGACGACAGCTACCAAACGTGGCTCCCTACCGCCCCCCCTCCACCATTCTCTCCGCTGCCTTATCACTCTGTCAATAGACATCAAAAATGAAAATTGTAATGCGAACGAATTTCGGGCAGACTACCGTGTCTCCACACAGACAAGCCAATGTCATCGTCATCCAGTGTGGACATCCGGGTTCGCTTGTTCCGCCCGTTTGTTGTTTTAATGCAGTTCTACTCCCCCAGCTCCCTTTTGGCTCCACCCGGTAGTTGGCCGTATTGACAGCGGCAAATTCATTAATGTCAGAGCCAGCAGAACAGCAGCCGGTACAGGAGCAGGAGCAGGAGCTGAAGCTGGAACAGTAGCAGGTACATTCGTTTTACCAATAATCCAAGTTTATATTTCTGGACGCGAATTTGTGCTCGCACATTGTTAAATGGTTTGCATGCACAGGGGAAGGGGACGGGCGGGAGGAATGCAGTGCCAGAGTGAGTTATCACCCAACCAACAGGACCAAGGACAATGCGCGTAATGAAGTGACAGCTTTATTGACAAATAAATTCTGTTTGCCAGCACTTGGACAAGACAAACAATAAAAAAACAAAGAAAAACACACGAAAAATAACTGAAAATTCGCTGGCAATTTACTTTGATCTTAGCTAATAAAATAAATTTGTGTAAATAGAGCAAAGTGAAGCCACTGTCAAAGCATTTAAAATTCAAATCCACGGGGGGAAAGCGAAAGAGACATTGCATCACTCAAACAACAACAACAACAAACAACTATAAATTGCCGTTGCAATTTCAGCTTGTGGAGCGCCATGAATTATGCAACAAATGTGCAGATTAAACACAAAATGCCAAAGCACTTAAAATGCCCGAATAACTAATGCAACCCAAATGGCCCGAAACGGAAAGAGACCCGGCCAGGCCAGGTTAACTGAGCTGCATTGTCATAGACAAGACTTTGTCATCGACACTAACAATTATAATTGTTTTAATATTGGAAATAATAATGAAAGGCATTCCAAATTGGCTTAGCTGCGACAAGGGAAATAGAATATTTATGAAACAGGAATATCAGGTGTTTGTAAAGTGGCCTTACAATTAGAGAAAAGAGCTTGAGGCGAGGATAAAACTGATAAATAACAAAATGAAATTTATTATGATTTTATATGTTTAATATAAACTTAATAATATCAATAATTTATATTTGTTTTTACATTGAAATTTAGTTATCAAAAATATGAAAGTGTATAAAAAAAATTTATTTTCCACTGGGATATAGATAAATTGTTATTTAACTTGTATTCTAATGCTATAAATACAATGTACTGGTTAATTGCATTAGAACTAATTAACTTTGTTTGACATAATAATTATACAATCTTAAGTCTAATCATTGATATAGCTAATCAAAGTCTAAACTTTCAATTTGTGAAGCTTATAGGGTTTGAGTCTACGGTACTTTCTCATCCTGGGCAGTCACCATCATGGCTAAGCCCTGAAATTGCCGAAATGCGCCCGAGACCGATTGTCTGAGAACAATTTTATTTTGACATTTTTTTGTGTCAAAATAATTTATAATAAAATATTTTATCGATATAAGCTCCATACAACTCTCTCATGTGTGACCACGTTTGATATCGATTAACGATTAATCAAAAACTTACCTCGGCAGAAAAATGGAATTATCTCAAATAACGTCGGTAAAAGGGTATCTAAGTTCGTGCAAATGACGGGAAGGACTGAATGACAGCACAAGGCGAGAGGGGAAAGAGGAGGGGGAGGGAAAGCCACCCCCCGCCTCCGCTGAAAAAAAGGAGTAGGTGAACAGACAATTAAAAGAATACATCGTTTTCCCAATTTGAAAACACTAAATCCACAATTTTGAAAATGACGTGGAAACCTTCGAATTATCATCATAATTTTTCGATCAGATGAACGATAGTAGAGTAAATTAAAAGACACAAATGAAATGATTATCGGAATATATTTTAATCACATACTCGATCGAGTCGTTGTCGGAGATGAAACCCTTATCACGGCAAGAGTGCAACTCATATCTACAATTTGTGGGATATAACTTAAATCTGTGTATGGCGATTCACTGTGAAATAGCACTTTGAAAAATTGGTTTAATGAATTCAATCACGGGCGACGCTCGCTCGAAGAAAAATATAATCGCGGTGTTTCAAAAGTTTATAAGATCGTCACAGGTGACGAATCATGGATCTATGCGTTTGAGCATGAAAAAAACAGCAATCGACCGTTTGGGTCTTCGAACACGAGCCAAATCCAACGAAAGTCGTTCGTGGAAGAAGCACTTCGAAGCAAATGGTCTCCTGTTTTTGGGTAAAACTGTTCCGCTTGAGCAACGTAGGACGGTCAATTCTGAGTGGTACACCACAATTTGTTGCCTAAAGTCTTCGGAGAAATTCGAAAAACGAACAAGAGAAGACAGATCATTGTGCACCATGACAATGCGAGCTCTCACACATCAGCTCACACCAGCGCCTTTTGACCGCCGTACAGCCCTGACTTGGTACCCGTTGAAGAGTTCAAAAACCATGTTTTGGAGGTGTCTCAATCGGAGTGGAAAAAGTGCTTCGACAATTGGTTTGAGCGCATGCAAAAGTGTATAAATCTTGCTGGAGAATACTTTGAAAAACCATAAAACCATTTTTGATTATAAATATTCGCGCTTTCAATATTAGGCCAGAAATATATATATACGTAGTAAAACTCGACTAACGTTATTGATAATTTGTTATCACCTTTAATATTGTCGAAACTTTGGTGATTAACTAGAAACAAACCCACTTTTACTTTACAGTCCAAACCAAACGGACTACTTAAGTACTTAAGAAATGCAAGACACTAACAACAAATGTTAAAAATTGCTTAAGTGCTATATTTGATTCTCTTTCACAACTTACTTACACTTTTCCGCAAATCCGTTTGCCAACAGCTATTGAAGGTGAAAGTTGCGCTTTAACCAGGCAAAAGCAACAAAAAATTAAGAAATATAATTTGCACCAGAGTTGAAACCCGAAATGAATATGGGTTTCGGCTATAGCCGATCGCTGTTTCCGATTACGGTTCCGATTACGATTATGGAAAAAATTTTCGGTGCGGGTTACAGTTATTTAATTTTTTCGCTCGGGTTTGGGTTACGTTTTAAATTTAATCCCTGTCAATTATTCATTTCAAAGTCCCACATAATCAGTTTCTATTAAATCCTTGTATTTCTATTCACTTTTACATAGAATTCCTAACTAAAACATTTGTCAACGTATATACTTAAATGTCAATTAAATTTTGTATTTCAAACTTTGTATTGACATTTTCTATTTAAGTAAAGCCGCAAGCAAAATCGATTAACATTCGTGCCAAATTTCTCAAATTTACACACAAAATTTTGTTAACTTATTTTGGTCATGTCGGCCAACAACAACAATATTAACACCTACGAATAGATCATTATACAATAGTTATTGATGTTCTAACACCCCTTTCACCCGCTCTCTTTCGCTTTCGGTGTATAACTTTTAATAAATATTTAATTACATATTTTGTGAAACAAAAACTCACAACTCGAAACAATGGCACATGGCAAATGTTTTAATTGTCAACTGACATACACGATAATTGTCAGAATTTAATTATTCAGTAAAATTTTGTTTTGTGTGGTAGTAGTCCTCTGTGTACGAAACTTAAATACATATTTCATATGGACAAATGTCTACGTGCAAAACTAATTATCAACAGTCAACAAAAAAATAAAAATGAAATATATATTTTCTCAACTCATTAAACTGGCGCATTGAAGGCAGCTAAACGATTGCCAAGCTTCGACTCAAAAGTGCTTTGGCGATTTGAAAAGCCGCAGAGAGTTCAACATTATTTATTTACCAGCAAGAGAAGGACACAGATGAGTTGGGATGAGATGAGAGAGGACGACACTTGTTTAATATGCGTGCCTTGTTGTTTGGTCAATCGGAGCAGAACATTTCGACTAGGGGAAAGTCCTGGCCCCGAGCCTCGTTAGCCTGGCTAAAGGAAAGGCACAAAATGTAGCTCAAAGTTATTTTGAAATAGAGAGAATGCAGTGCATAAAAATCCTATCCTGAGCACGTCCACTCCATACCATGATTGACCCCAAAAGGCGGTGATTCGCATTGACTTTGATTTTCTGTAAATTGAAAACAAAAATATGCCACAAATTTTATGAATATTGCCAGAGCAAAACAACATTGGGGAATTTTCTTTCATTTTAAGTTTTTTGGTGCTGTTGATTTGATTTTCCAACAGGCAAATTGAAAAGCCACAGTGTGAAACATGCTCCCAGCAGGAGCCAGTAAAGAGCATCAGCAACAGAAATTCGCACTAAACCTGACAGTTAACACCTGCACTTCAACACCTACACACAAACACACACACACACACACTCAGAGGCAGAGCAACAACTACAAGCAGTTAAACACATTTTCCTAACATTTCCCCCCACCCCTCTAACCAGCTCACGCTGCCGTTCCCTCTGGGCTGCCACAACATACTTTTGGCATAATAAATTAGCTCTTCTCCTGCTGCTGCTCCTGCTGATGTTTTTGCTGCTGTTCCTGCTCGTTTTGCACTGCGGCAACTTCAATCTTAATTAGCTGATGTCGACGCAGTTAACATTTATCCACTGCTAATATCACGTATACGCCGCATATGCATTTGGTTAGACTGCCTTAATAAAGTACAAATTTACTTAATGAACACACACAACATATAAACATGCATTTGCATGGAAAAGAATCGATTTCAGCAATCCTAAAGTTAATTTGGTTTTAATTTTTAAAAAATTACACATACGACACGTAATCAAGATTCGTATCTTTACTACAGAAATCTTTAGTAAATTTCAAATTTTGATATTCATTAAGCAACTGTATTAAAAATATGGAAATAAGTTAATATTTTTAATCGAATTTATCTCGAATAAAAAAAAACTCTGCGTATGGGTAATATATCCTAAATATCTTCTTTAAACGCACAGAAAAAGTGAGAGCCAGACTCCACCTGCTTTAGCTTCCGTAGAAGTTGTGATCTGATCTAATGATAGTCTAAATCAGTTAGGTCGGTTGTGCATTCCGGCTTAAAGTAACTGTTACATTGTTAAGTAGCTTTTTGCTCGTATACAGGGTGCGCCATCTTTAATGTATAACTTTGACATTATTTTACCGATTGACTTGAGTTGACATGTTTTCGAAGAAAAATTTTAACCACGCGTTGAAAAAAGTGTCGCTATACCTTGAAAAAAGTCCAAACCGGGCCATGAACCGAACCTTTTACATTTCTGATCCCTTGAACCTAAACCCGTACCGAAACACTAAACAGCACTAAAAAAAAAGGGTTCGATTCACAATATTAGGTAATTTTGCAGACGAAAGAAATCACAGAGCAAGAGTATTAAAGGGAAAGGTTCAGACGTGTCTCAAAATGTGGCGCTGTTAAGCGATAGTACGCATGTAGATAATTTTGAAATATTGCCAGCGAATTCGAAATGTTGTTAAGGGCTTATAACACATATGGGAAAACACGGAGGTTAGAGCGAGACGGACATTGTCTTGACTGTACTCAGACAGCGACAACAACAAAGAACAGCTGAATAATTTCACTCTTAAATAGTGGCGACCAAGCCATCGTTGAGTCTATTATTCATGGTTGGTAAAGAAATCCCTGATATGAGTATTTAAAAATTTAACAAGGGATGTGTGGGATGCAATGAACCAATGTCAAATATAAAATCTATTATTCAAGAAAACATTCATTGAAAATGCTTTAAAATATTGGAAAGTTCCTTAAAAAATATTCCACTGACTTAGTCGGGATTTACACGATGAAGCAAACTTCATGCAGTTTCTGCAAAAGCTTTTGTTTGTGGGAAAGAGATGTGGTGGGATAGCTTGCCCCTCTACGCCTCTTTCCCAAGACGTATCTATGGAGGTGAGGCACTTAGACAAAAGCTCAAGTTTCACAGCTTACATATTGTCAGTGTGCAGCTAACACTTGAAGTGAACGGTTGGTCCACGCACGGCTGTTCTCCATGCGCACATGTATGCGCGTACGACTTACACACACATACATACAAAAATATGTGCGTGCATCTCAAATGACCCCTGCAATTTTTTAGTATGCCTATGACACTGGACGCGTACGGTCACTCCGCGCTTGAGCGAGTGGGGGGGTTCGTGTAGCGCACACACAGCCACACACACACACACTTTCATGCAAACGTTGTCTGTCTCACTCTTGCGCAGATACCTAAAGCTTTTGAGTTTACATATTTTGCTAAGTGCCTCACCTCATAGATACATCTTGCTCTTTCCTACAAGCAAGAGCTTTTTCAAAAACTTCATGAAGTTTGCTTCATCGTGTAAATCCCGTCTTAGTTGTGAGTACGAGCCATTTTAACACTAAAGTTTGTTCTTTCCTATCGAAGAGCTAGTAGAAATAAACAGTTTCAGTAAGATGTAATGCCTACACAGACGATATTAATCCCACTAAATGTCAGGTGAAGGTGGAGCCCAGATGTAATAAAACCAAGATCGAAATGTATTATTTGAAGAACACACGGAATTGATTTAAGTTATTCAACGTTAAGAGAGTCGCCAAGAAAAAAATCTCGGAGCAGGATTTTTTGATTTTCAAGTTGAATTCATACTTGAAATGAAATTTTTCGGACTGATATAAGAATTTGAGGATTGTTTCAATCCTTCGAAGTTGTTTTAAGTACAATCAGGTGCGACACGTACTTGAAATTTTAATGTGATGGTCGGTACTTGAATTATCTTAAACAAGACACTTCTTAAAAATGTCTAACCAATTGAATCGTATAAATTAATCGTAAGAACAAGCTTGATTTATATTTTTTTTTGTTAAAGTGAACCGAGGTTTAAACCAAAACCTGGGGCTTAGAGGATTTCACTGAAGCCCGCGAACTGAACCCAAAGATTCCTCACTGGTTCGAACCTCCAAACCGAACCTCTTCCAAAATATGTGAGGTTTGCAGCCTTGGTTAGTATATACACAAGCTGTGCAAGTGCTGCCCAATGTGGGCTGTAGCCGTGCTGCCCATCTTAAATCGTTGCTTTGCTGATAACTCGACTTTTTTTTATGCATCGAAATATGATGATAAGTAGAGCAATTCTCTAGAAGGACCGAACAATAGAGAGGAGGGTGTGTCAAAATCAAAAATAAATTTGATCTTCCTGCTAGTATAAGGAGTTTATGATCCATACACTTCAAACCAATAACTCTTACCATCTCTGAGATCTTTTTGTTTATTTGATTTGACCTCATCTGACTTCTTTTTGTTCAGCCGGTGACCCAGACTATTCACAAGCTCAAGGCAAACATTCGTAAAGAAAATATCGCTATACCTCTCGAGATGCTTAAAAGAGCGATGGAAATATACTACAAATAAATACCTTAAATATATGAGAATTGGTTGTTTGTTTTTAAAGTTATTCAACTAACTAAAGTTATCCATACTATCATAACATATGGCCTACCCTTAATGTCTTGCCTAATGAGCCTGCACGTTGCCATGGGCATACCAACATTTTTTTTTTGGAAGGGAGTTTGATCAGCTATGTCTTGCGAGTTCGTCTGCTTTGTATGTATCTCTGAGTGCTCTGTTATCTCTTCGATTCCGAGTTGTACGATTTTGTGCCAAGAGCTTATATGTGGTCAGATAAAATGCTTATTATACTCGGCGTCCGAGCTGAGTACTGTGTACAGTCCTTGATTACTAGGATTTCCGCCAGAAAGACACTACAGCGGTCTGGTAGCCTAAAAAAGAATTGATGTCGAGCTTTTCAGACTAAACATCTCCACCCAGTCGGTGTTCGAGTTTCGAGTCATCAGCATAGAACTTCTCAAGATCAAGTTCTGTGGTGATTGGCAACCGTTTGTTTTGCCAAAAATTTTTGGAGAACAGTGAAACAGCCATCAGCGGAGAGTAGGTTATCATTCGAACTCCTTTTGTTTCGGCACAAAAACAGTTTTCTTACTTGTTTAAGAGAGAGCTTGCAAAATTGTTAAAATAAAACTAAAATATCCAACTTTCCCTCGAAAAAGTCAAATCGCAACTGGTTACATTCTAAATCACTCTCCAGCACAAATTGATTAGGCTCTGCACCTAAGCGATTAATTTTCTTTTCCAGCTTTATCTTTTAAATTAAATGCCACTATTATCATTTAACAACTCGTTCATTTGTTGCTGTCAGAGACCATCTAGCCGCCATAAACTTTTTCCGTTTCACCGTAAAAAAAAAAAACAAATATAAAAACTCTTTTCCAGGTTCTCGGTGAATAATGTGACTTGTCAAATAGCCGGGCAATTTGTTTTGTTGTTTTGCTAGTCTTTGTTCGCCTTTTTGAAGTCAAGGCCCAATTTCGCCATTGTTTTGTCATTTGACGGAAACACATTCTTGCTACCTTGGCCCAAACGTGGAATTGTTTTCATATTTCTCTTTTTTTGCCAATGCCCCGAGCAGTATGAAAGTCGTTCTAATGAAAGCGGGGTTCATTGCAAATTTAGTTGCATGCAATTACAAAAATCTCATAAATTACAAGCAGCTGTTAGACCGGCAAAGAGGAAGATTTCTTCATAATTAATAAGCGCACAAGCTGACAAACAGTGTACCCTAAAAGTATGCAGCTGCTGCCCCCTTCCCACTTCAAAAAGTCATTGCTCATTTGTTATTTAATCTTTTTGTCCAGCGAAAGGAGATGAAATTGCCACCCTCTGCTGTCCGGGGCAAAGTGAAAGTGTTAATGAGTTTTAATTATTAAAATGTGAGAATTTGCTTGCATTTTCAAAAATTAATGCACATAAAGGCAATCTTAATAAGGTAAACCCCTGTCAAAATGGTTGGCGGAGTTTATCTTGTTTTAAAACAACAAGCGGTAAACTTTTGGTTGTCACTGTGTGTGTGTGTGTGTGTGTGGCAAATAAGTTGCAATCAAAAGTTGCAGCATATTCCCTGTGGTGGTGTGAGCAGGGCGTGACTTTAGCCTTAAGCTATTTGTCTCTCTCTCTCCTCTCTCTCTTTCTATTGCTCTCAGTTTCAAAATTTGTCCTCTGAAATTTTGGCTAATTTGTAAAATAAGCACAAAACGGAAAAGCAGGAAAATGGAAAACTTTCCAAATCCCACAGCTATCTGTGTGTGTGTGTGTGTGTGTATATCTGTCTCTTTCATTGCCAGTTGTTTGCTTAGCAATTAAAATATTAGTTTTGCCTTCCTTCGTTTGTTGTTAAAGCTTATTAAGCCAAATCTACAACAAAAAAAAAGAAGGAAATTGAAGTCCCTTAATCAAATGAAAAGTGGCTACAAGAAAAGCGCTAATTACCGCACAATTGTTGGTGTTGGCAGACAAAGATAATAAATAAACAAGAGCAAAAAACAATGGTTAGATATTCTAAAGAACACGGGCAGAAAAAAAATACCCAAAGCAAAAGATTGCCCAGAGATTAAAATCTCACCCCGACTTAATTGAGCAAAGGGAGGAACGACAGGACTCGCAATGTTTAAAAGAAAACGCGCAAAAATGCATGGCACAAAACATCTCAACTTTTGTACCAGTTGAAGTTGTTGCTGCAGTGCACAATTTGTATGCAAAATGCAGAGTCTCAGCCACATGCATTCATTCATTCGGTTTACTCATTTGGCCCAGAGTCTAACTTTGTTTCTTCGGTGCAACCAAACAATAGTTTACTGTTAAACAGCAACAACAAAGGTCCTTTCTCCCTGTTGCGGCACACTTAAAGATTTGCCTGGCAAGAAAAGGCAAGAATAGCTAAATAAATATACAAACAAACAAACAAACAAACAGCAGCAGCAACTTTTAGCCTGGAGGCATTTTTAGTTGACTCAATGCTCGACTTAATTGGCTGGCAGCG
This sequence comes from Lordiphosa mommai, assembly GCA_018904225.1. NCBI lineage: Eukaryota > Metazoa > Arthropoda > Insecta > Diptera > Drosophilidae > Lordiphosa > Lordiphosa mommai. The sequence continues at coordinate 580,814 of JAEIFT010000124.1, read as the reverse complement.
AAGGAGTATGTGTGTTGTTGCTTTTTTTTCTGTTTTCATTTTTCTTTCTCCTCTTCTCCTTTGCCTTGCTTTAGCAACTTAAAATGATACTTGAAGGAAATTTTATGCAATTCACTAAAGGCACAAAATATGCAAATGATTTGGCTTGACCTCAAAAAAAATTTTGCATAAAATATTTAGTAACTGGAAGGCCAAAAGCAAAGCTTTCAGTTGATGTATCTTTTGTAAGTTCTTCAAAATGTCAAATTGGATATTTGCTTAATTTAATATGCTGGATTAGATTACATAATTGGAGCTTATAAGGCGTACCGAACACTCGTTTGTTTAAAAATACTGATTCGAAACGAAAACCGCAAATGAAAACGTTTCTAACACTATTTTCCAACACTATTACGAACACAGTTGTTCAACATTGTTTTCCAGCACTGTTTTAAACGTTGTTTCCCAACACTGTTTCCCTATGCCGTTTTTCAACTCTGTTTTCAACAATATTTTCCAACGCAGTTCTTTAACACTGTTTCTCAACACTATTTTCCAGCACTGTTCTCAACATTGTCTTTCAAACTTATTTTTCAAAACTGCTTTATAATATTTTTCCAGCACTGTTTGTAACACTGTTTTCAACACTGATTTTAACATAGTTTTCAACTCTATGTAACAATGTTTTTCAACACTGTGTGGTGCAATGTATAGTGTTCGCGCCTATTGTGCGGGAGGTCTGGAGGGAGGTATTTCAAACGCTGTTTTTAACAATGTGTTTCCAACATTGTTTTTAAACATAATTCTAATTTTGATTTCTAACACTGTTTTCAACATTGTTATCCAACATTGTATTCGAACACTGTTTTCCAACACTATTTTTTAACAAATTATATAAGCAACATATTCAAAAACAACATTCACATCAAAGCCTCGTCATAACTTTTTTTGTATACCAAAAAACTGCGGTGCTACGTTAAGCACGCTGTTCAGTCAAATAACATATAGTTCGAAATCAAAGGAATATTAATTAATTGATAGTTAAGCCTTTCAAAATCATATAAGTAAAGAGAATCTTGAGAATAATTGGACAAATATAACAGCTTGGTAATCTTTGGAGCGTACTCTCACATCATATTGTATTCGGTAGAACTCTCTTTAATGCTATGCTATGCTAGCAGAGAAACTAGGCAGAGATTTTAACATTTGCATGTACTTAAATCAGTTGTCGAAAATCATGATATCAAAAAACACCGCGTTTGGTTTGCAATCAAATTGCATTTTCCCTTTTGAAAATTTCAGGAATTTACTTAGGAGCTAGCTATCGAACGTAAAGAGATTGTTTTTTTCAGAACGCCTTTTTTATCTGAGTGTACCTTAAGACAAATATGTTTGAAGATACAGATAGCCTTTTGTCAATTTCAAGGTCATTTAAGTTGGGTTCTAGTGTTACACAAATTAATTTCTTTTTCAATTATGTCTATTCTGTATACTTTTCTTGAGTTGCAAACTGAACACAGTTTCTAATGTCTTCAATAACACTACCGATCATTGAAATAGACTCAAGGCTTTCTATAGAAAACAAGTGAGAAAGTCGGTCAAATCTTACAGTAATATACTCTGTACCTGCTAAAGTTTGTATATAACTGATCAATTTTAACTATAAAAGTGCTGCCCAGCATAATTATTTGATTGATTGATAACTCGAATATCGTTCATCTGAACTGAAAACTATGAATGGTGGAACGATCAATCTACAAAATTGTTGGAGATATGAGATAATTTTCAAAGTGCGGGGAAGATAGGTGGCGTGGCAAAAATCCAAAGTAAACTTGTTCTGACTGCAAGTATAAGGAGTTTATGTTCCATACACTTTAAACTCGTACCATCTCATGGCTATATCGACTCTTTTCTTTCACTTTCACACTTTTTCTTTCACCACGGAAAAATATCGAAATTATCGAGATATTATCGATAATCGTGATTTCGATATTTTCCGAATATCGAAATTATCGAAATATTATCGATAATCGTGATTTCGATATTTTTCCAAATATCGAAATTATCGAGATATTATCGATAATAGTGATTTAATATATTTTCAAAAGGTGCCTTACCCTTTAATTCTCAGTCTTATCGCAGAAAAGACTTCGGCAAATATTTCCTATTCAGTTAAAAAGGTGCTAGAATCAAGTAGGTCATTGAAATAAACTCACGAACTTAAAATTAAAATCAAGGCCAATCTGTATCAAGTCAATCAATCAAGGTGAGAGTTCAATGTATCAACGATTTGAAACGATCTAACACACCATAGATCTGGGAAGTGAATGTGGAGGCCCATTTTTATTTACCATCAAAATTTTAGCAAAGAGATACAAACCAGTTGGGAAATGTATGGCCTTTCTTTTTTCCATAATTTTACGACAAATTCTTGATTTATGACTTGACTTAAGAAGCGCTGCCACTAAAATGTGTCTGCTGAGCGTAAGCTAGTGTTAACACTATTTCAGAGTGTATAAAAAAATTAAGCGCAAACAGCGCTCACATTCTTATTTACAACCATTCGGTGGGGTACCAGGTTTGTTGTTTTTTTTCCCCCTTCCAGGACCTCACCTACCTTTGCCTTTGTTGTGTGTGTGTGTATGTTGAGTTAAAATTAAAACGTGTTCTATCAGACAATCTACCTTTTGTAATCTAGCTAGGGGGAGAGTAAATTCACTGAGTTTTTGTATATATAAAAATAGGGATTACATGTGCAACTTGTCAGATATATTGACGGAATTTCCGCGCTTCCGAAAAGAGTCTAATAAAATGAATTCCTCATACTTAATTCATAAGCTAATTAATGAATGAGATTTAAGACGTTAAACTTAATTATAAATGGAATTATTAAATGCCTTTACAATGCAATGTTTGTGGGTGGAATGAGCAACTGACTCTTGCAGTTAAAACCACAAAAGTCAGTTAGCTCTAGCCAAATCAGGCATAGACATAAGTCTCTCCCTTTCTCTGTGCACTTGTGGGCAATGCGGATGGAAGTTCAGCATTTGGCAAACATAAACACAAAACACAAACTCAACTACGATTTTAGTTTACATATGCAGTGACATTATATAGGAGTTTGAGGTTGAGTTGGAGTTGGAGTTGGACTTGGAGTTGTTGTCTAAACTCCATTTTGTTGCCAAAATCCATTTAAATACAGCAGAATGTGTGTGTGTTTGTTGTTGGCTGGCCAACCTTGCAACTTGGCTCTGATTTCTGTTGCGGTTTTGCCATGCCTGTTGCCAAGAAGTTAACAAACCCACTCTGTCTGTCCTGACTGTTTGTGTTTTTGCCGCAATGTGTTTCTCCATCTGCAATTTGTGTTTTGGACTGCAACTTGGTTTATAATTATGAAAACATTTCTATTCTGTTTCCTCTTAATAATATTGTGTCAGATCAAGTACACACCAAACTTCAACCCGTCCACCTTGTCTTGTATTACATTTCTACAAACATAAATCACTCAATAGTCAAAGTGTTGATATACAATAATTAAGCGTAGCACTTACAAATATGTGTGGGCGTGGCATACAATTTGCCAGTTTGCGCTTGTAAGTTGTCAAAGCACAGTCTATGCTAAAAGTTTTTGCCTTTCAAAAAAATTACGCATTTGCATTTGCATAGTTGCCATTTTGTTGTTTGCTGTTGCGTGTCAACGCCAACGTCAAACGTTTTTAGCTGATTTGTTGTTGATTTTTATCGGTTGGCGGCATTTTGCACAAAAGCATTGGCAAACACATTTTCAGCTATAAATAGTTGGCAATTAAATTGCATTCAATATGCTAAGTGAGGTGGAGGGGATAGAATAGATGTGGATGGCCATGCTGTGGCTGATATTTATTATGACCCAAAAAAAAATTGTTCTAAATGATATTAGTAGATTTTTCAGCTTTCTATGTTTAACCTTAAATTTGTTTAATTTTTGGGACAAGTTTTAATCAACAGTGTACAGATTTATGGGTAACTTACATTTCTTTGGCTATGTGCCTCGTTTCGATAAAAATTGTTATTAACCGGCCAGATCGGTTATATGACAGCTACATAATTATCCAAATATATCGTATATATTGTATATCGACTTAGAAGCTGAAAATATAAGCTTAAACTGAATTTAGGTTCAATATCTTAAAAAACTAAAAAGTTGTTGAAGATCGGTTAGATCTATTATATGGCAGATATATAAAATAATGATCCGAATCAAACCAGATTTTATATATCGTCTAAGGAGCTAAACATTTCAATACAAACCGAATTTAGGTTTAATAACTTAAAAAACTACAAAGTTCTTGCAAGTCGGTCAGATACATTATATGGCAGCTATATAAGATAGTGATCTGAATCGAACCAAATTTTGAAAGTCGTTTTAGAAGCTAAAAATTTGTGCACAATCCGAATTTAGGTTTAATATATTAAAAAACCAAAAAGTTGTTGCAAGTCGGTTAGATCTATTATATGGCACCTATATAAAATAGTGATCCAAATCAAACCAAATTTTGTAAGTCGTTTTAGAAGCTTAAAATATAAGCACAAACCGAATTTAGATATAATATCATTAAAAACAAAGTTGTTGCAAGTCGGTCGGATACATTATATGGCAGCTATATAAAATAGTGATTCAAATCTAAACAAATTTTTTAAGTCGTCTTAGGAGCTTAAAATATAAGCACAAACTGAATTGAAGTTCACTGACACTGCTAAAAACTCTATGACAAAAATGTTTTGATTGCAAAGCAATATCTTAATTTAAGCATGATTATTTCACCGTATTCCTTAAGATTGCTCTATCAGATAAGCATGAGTTTAAACGCAGTAAATCTTTAAATTATTACAAACTAGAAAAAGATCTAGCCTGTGATTAAGTGGGCATTTAATTTAAGCTTGGGAGCAGTCCAACAACAACAGAGGGAAATATCTTTTATAAGCCAAATCTTAGATTTCAAATATGCAACCCTTAATAAAATGAGATTTTTATTTTAGCAGATACAACCCGTCAAAGTTGACCTATTTTTAGTTTAAAAAAAAAAAACAATTTTTAGGTAATTTGGTCCGCTATCAGGTAGAATATCTCGAAAACTAGGTTGATTTTTCCACTGATTGATGTATTCATTAAGTGTATATTACAAAAATGTTCTCTTTGCTTTTTGTTTCTCCAAATAAATCGAACTATCTATTTTATCACTATTTTTCAACTTTGATGGAAAATAAAAAAATTAAATAAAATTTTGTGTATTTGCAATATTTTTAAAATACGGACTTTGACTATTCCTTTAAGTAATTCAAAAATTTCCAGATGCCTTCCGCTGCATATTCGACTGTTAGAGGTAAAATAGGTAAAAAAGACATGGCAAAATCAGGGCCTTTACAACAAGCCCCTTCTTTCGAAAAACTTTTTCATCTCTGCGGCCGGTGAAGTCACTAAAAGAGTTAAAACCCACTAGGTTTAGTTTAAAAATGATTAATCTATTAGAGATACCTTGTCTTATGAATAGTAAACATTATTTTGGAAAAAACTTATAAAAAATTAAAAAAAAAAAAATTTTAAAAAAAATTAACAATTTTTTTTTTTTTTTTTTTTGAAATAATTTTAAAACCTATAAATTTTGGAATACTGAACTCAAAAATGAATTTTAAAAATTTGTATATGGATTCGTTTTTTGGGTAGAATTTTTTTGTTAGTTTTTCGGTAGGTACCCATACCTTTTAAGCCATATCTTGAGTTAGAAATTTAGATGGAGTCAAGCAAATCAAAAAATGTATGCAATTCCTAATAATCTAGTTGAAGAACATTTTCCAATCGGTTTAGTAGTTTGAAAGCTAGAAGCAAAAATATTTCGAAAAAATTATTTTTTTTCTCCAAAATTTGAAAAATTTGATTTCCTAAAATCTGTAAATGGTTGAAAATTAAAATCAAAAAATTTTATTTTCTTGTACACTCACGAGTTGTACTTTGATGAAGAAATTAAGGTATTTATGACGAAAATCTGTGGATGAATAGCAAAGTTGTGAGCAATTTTGTAAAAGTACTAAAAGTAAATTTTGACTATTTTACGTGTAACCTTGCTTGACGGCATCTAAAGTTTCTATCTTGAGATATGTCATGTCGAAAAAACTAAAAAAAATTCGAAATATTTGAATTTAATTTTTGAGTTCTGACGGCGCCATTTCGTAAATTTTTTTATATACTTTTCGAAGCGCCGCCATTGCCTGTGCGACTAAGTGGCGTCAAAATAAGGGCTTCTCATCGCTGACTTAGTCTTTTTCATCAAATAGTTTTGGAACATAAAGATATAAAATATAGAAAGCCATGCTATGATTATATATTTCAAATTCCAACATTTTTATTGTACGTCACCTTCAAAGGTTTTTTGTCTACGGTTGTTAATTTTAACGTAATATATTTAGCTAAAAGGAAGCTACACGACATAGAGAACCGCTAAACAAAACCAAAATCCACACCTAACTCATTTCTGCTACAGTTTGTTTTTATTCTGTTAACATTTTCGCCTAGGTGTTAAAAATAAAAAAACATGTCAGCTCGACGGGACTCATTAGGCTGCCGCCACACCCGCTTCCCACTCATCCTTGGCATCACGTTGCCGCCGTTGCCATAATGAATTCAGCGTTTATGGCGCTTATTCCATTCGGTTTCATTATCAGAATGTCGTGTGTGTGTGTGTGTGTGTGTGTATGTGAGTTGTCTCTGGTGTCATGAACTTTACGGGTTGGGGGTGCGATGCCTTTTCAAACATTTGAAGTTGAAAATTGAGGTTGAAGGTGGTCGAGTTTGCCACGTGACAGCTTTAACTTAATTATACAATCATAGGAAATTGGTTTATAGTGTAAATTGCCAACTAAGCTCATGTTTTTTCTACGTTTTCTTCTGTTTACTTAAAGGTGCGCACACTTTTTGTCAGCGGTTTGCCCATGGATGCCAAACCGCGTGAACTTTACTTGCTATTCAGAGCCTATGAGGTGAGTTTCAAATTTAAAAAACGGAAATAAAAGTAATACAATTTTTTTTTTGATAAAAGGGCTACGAAGGATCTCTATTAAAAGTGACTAGTAAAAATGGCAAAACTGCTTCGGTAAGTGGAAATACGTTTAATAATTCGGTATATGAATACAAAATCTTTGCTTTTATTTAGCCGGTGGGCTTTGTAACATTCCATACAAGAGCTGGAGCCGAGGCTGCTAAACAGGATCTGCAGGTAAATATATACATAATTACATCTAAACTACATATAATCCAAGAACACCAAATGATTTTTTAGCAAAAATTGTGCCTGGCAATTTGAAACAAAAAAAAAAACTTCTCGGCGTTCCACCTAAGTTGTAAAGCACTCAAAAGAAAATACTTGTACTCGTATTGCCTGGCTTACTGTTAGGCCCTCTTGCTGCTCCATATATTTCGTATCACCCCACAAAAAACAACAACAAATACAACAACAACACGAGCTTGCATTTGAAAGAACTTCACTCTATGTCTCTTTGTATTGATTTCCCTCTATTTTATTGTTTTTGGTATTGCATCTCTCTCTCTCGCTCTAAGAAACTCTTCTCCCTTCCCCCCTAAACACACACACACACACCACACAGACACACACCAACTTTTACACTCATCACACTGTCCATCTTTGTCAAACCAACTGCAAGGCAAAGAAGAAGCACCCCAACAAACGCCTGGATATCAAGTCGCTGGTGCATGTGAAATATATCCCCACTCTTTTCTCCCCTCTCACCAACCCTGAAGCACTCTAGCTAAAGATTCTAGTTGATTTGATCGAAGTGTGCTTAAATCGAGCCTGGGAAGTCTTAGCCTGCCTAGATCTACAAGTTTTGAAACTTCTCCTTATTTGAAAGGCGACTTTGAAAATCTTTATACAGAAGGACGTTTTCCCATATACCAAATAACACTATCTGTCACATAAACTTACAAATAATAGAGGTTGATGTATGTTTATCTGACAGATATGTAGGAAACTAGAAGATAAGAAATAGCTCCACATTGTATAAGGCTTCAAACTGAAAACCCAAAACATTTTTTCACGAAGTAATGACAAGAAACCAACCCCAAAATACTCAATTTATTTAGATTAGATTTCCAAAATTTTCTTTTCAATATAAACGAACGTTTTATGGCGAATATATTTTAAATTTGTACGTTTTTACCTATATAATAGTTACTAGTATATACGCCACTCAAAGCTGTCTCTGCATACTTGACATATCATCAGTGTGCAACTGACACTTGAAGTGATAGGTTGATTTACGCAAGTCAATTATTTGTTTGCTTGACATATCATCAGTGTTCAACTGACACTTGAAGCGAAAGCTTTTTCCTAGGCATGTTAATAGTTTCTTACGCACATACATACAAAATTTGTGTGCTAACTTTTACTCAATTGACACTTGACACTTCTTTAGTGTGCAACTGATACTTGAAGCGAAAAGTTGATTTACGCAAGTCAACTATTTGTTTGCTTGATCAACTCAAAAATTAGGGGTGGCTTATAAATACAAAATTTGTGTGCTGAAACCTTTTCTCTCACTTTCGTGTTCTAAAATGACTTAATTTCCGCCACCGATCACCAGTAATTAACCACCATGAGCATGAACGAGTGCCAGTGAACGGTTTCCTGTGATTGCAAAACGTTCAAACACAATCAACACCCGAATTAACTTGTCTTTGCGTTCAAGCTATCACACTTGCATACATTTACATGTTTGCTAATGAGTTTTATACAATCAAATCAATCGTTTAGTTTTTGAGCTCTGATTTAAATCATGTTCGTTTTATTCCAATCAAATTGGCTTAACAACGATTGTACAGACTGAGCAAAAATCGCCACATAAAAATTTTTGCATGGGCTAAAACAGCGCTTCTCTGATGCACACAAGACCTAAACGCTGGACAAAGTCGCTGCAATCAACGCTGGCGATGCAGGCAGCGGGCAAGCCGCAATGCATTCAAAACCTGTTCGATGAGCTAGTATGACGCTATTCATATAAACAAACCCAGTCTTGTTGAGTTTACTCACACTCAACTGTACAAACGTTAACAATATGACGCTGATTAGATTCAACGCTGAGTTTTGTTGATTGATTAAATGTGGGTAGAATTTTTTGTGTAAGATGAAATCAAGAAAAATGTGATTTTTGCAGTTCTCTGCAAATTTCAAATTTGTACATAAGTTTCTTTTTACTACGAATAAGAGCATTTTTTGCAAATTCAATTTCCAAGTAAAAGAAGTCTAAGTTTGCTTAGACTTGGACGAATAAAACTATTCCCATTTAGACCCTTCTTCTCTACTTGTGCAGTTGTAAGAGTTATCATCAAATATTTTTTTTTTCATTTACCCTGATTTGGTTTAACCATGCATCGTCTGCTTTCCGTCCCCCCCTACCCTCAACGTAACGAGCAAGACAATTTAACACCAAGGCACCTTCGAAACAACGTTTTGTTAGCACCGCCCCCCAAAGAAATTGAATTGAATGTCCCTTTCAAAAACTTGCCTTCGATTTTGTTTTACTGTACCGTTACTTTCACGCGACATTCAAAATTATTTTTGGCGAATTGTTGCAGAGTTACAAAAAAAAAGAATAACTTTTCAAATAAAAAAAAATACCTTAAAAAAAAGATAGAAAAAAAATGGAAAATACAAACCGCTGTATTTTGATCTGATCATTTACAGCAGGGTGTACGCTTCGATCCCGATATGCCCCAAACAATTCGCTTGGAATTCGCCAAGAGTAACACGAAAGTGAGCAAACCCAAACCACAGCCCAATACAGCGACAACAGCCTCACATCCTGCATTGATGCACCCACTCACTGGACGTAAGTAAAAAAAAAAAAAAACCAAAAAAAAAATACTCTACTTGGCAGCTGCTGCAATTTATTTTTTGTTTGGTTTCCGTAGTTAATAATTATACAAATATCTTTAAACTTAATCAATAAGGGTACCAAATCCGAACCGAAGGCGTACTCAAAGCACCTCCTAACACTCGACACATACACTCTCACACACACACACACACACCGAACTATCCAACAATTGAGCAGTTGAAATGTTAAATAAACTCGCTTCAAGTGCACACTATAACTTACTATATTCCATACTATATAAATATATTTATATATCAAATTGTTATCGAACGCCCGTACTATAAATATTTCTACTTTGCCAGGGTACAACTCAATCAACCACTGCACTTTGATCACCTGTAAACACTAAGTTCGATACATACACAAAAAAACACAAACTCCACACACTTCCACTTACACCGAGAACACTTGCATTTGCGCGCATTTACACGCCAAGATATCAAAGTGCAGCAGATTTTTGAGGAATGGAAAGCAATGAAGAAAAGAGATTATTTGCAAAAAAAAAAAAAAAAAAAACAAATTTCATTATCTTACAACTAACAGTTGAGGAACCAAATTTATACCTGAAGTTTATGGGGTAGGGCTTTAAAAGGTATCAATATCTAACTGAAGGGCGCAACAACAACAGTTAAAACAAACATTTTTTTCGTTGTGATTTTTGTAATCGCTGCAACGCGGTGCGACTTATAGTCGCCACTTTTGCTTGATATTTGTTACCCTTAAAGGTAAATGCACTTAATTGCTTTTCGCGACGAATAACGGGCTGGGCCTCTAGGAAAAAAAGAGCTACTACTTGGCTACCCGCTAATGCTTGGCCCGACTGGGCAGCGCTTCCGGTCTTACGAAGAAACCATAAATTGGGTAGGCTCAAATTACGCATTGGTCTTTCGACGCGGCTTCTGAATGCTAGCTTACGAAGGGCAATACTTTGAATAATGAATAAGTAAATATATTTCTGCAAAAAATCCTTCAATACAATTTTTAGAAGAAACCATTTTCCAATTAATCGGTTTTATGGCAGCTATACTATATAGTCATCCGATTTTGATCAAATTTATCAGAACTGTTTGAAATCATATAATATTCTTAAATGCCGAGTTCCAGAATGTTATCGTTGAATACAAAAAAGTTTTTCCTATAAAAACTCTTTTTTATTCCGATTGTTCCTATGATAGCTATACGATATAGTCATCCGATTTCTTCCATATTTTGAAGAACTGTTTAGAATCATTCAATTTAAGTTATTGTTGAGTTTCAGAAAGCTTACATTAAAAACGAAAAAAGTTTTTCTAATTAAAACTCTTTTTTATACCGATTGATCCTATGACAGCTATAAGATATAGTCATCCGATTTTGGAAAAAATTTTAGGAACAGTTTGTAAGCATTTAATTTTAGTTATTGCTGAGTTTAAGAACATTAGCAAGGAAAATTTAAAATTTTGTATCACCAATACTCATTTTTCTACCTATTGGTCCTATGGTAGCTATAAGATATAGTCTCCCGATTTGGACCAAAATTTTCGGAACTTTTTGAAATCATATAATATTCATAATTACTGAGCTCCAGAATGTTATCATTGAAAACAAAAAAGTTTTTCTAAATAAAACTATTTTTTAAACCGATTGTTCCTACGATATCAATACGATAAAGTCTTTCGATTTTTAAAAAAAATTCCAAGAAAAGTTTGTAAGTATTTGATTTTAGTTTTTTCTGAGTTTAAGAACATTGGCAAAGAGAATTAAAAAGTTTTTGTTACCAAGACTCATTTTCCGACCTATTGGTCCTATGGCAGCTATAAGATAGAGTCACCCGGTTTGGACAAAATTTTTCGTAACTGTTTGAAATCATATAATATTAATAATTGCAGAGTTCCAGAATGTTATCATTGAATGCAAAAAAGTTTTTCTCTTTAAGATTTATTTTACGACCGATCGGTCCTATGACAGCTATACTACATAGTCAATCAATTTTAAGCAAACTTTGTAGAACTCTTTGAAGGCATATGATAATTATAATTGCTGAGTTTAAAAACCATATCATCAAAAACAAAAAAGTTTTCCTACCAAGAACCATTTTTCAACTGATCGGAACTATGCCAGCTATAGGATATAGTTAATCGATTTAGACCAAACTTTGTAGAACTCTTTAAAGGCATGTAATATTCATTATGGCAGAGTTTCAGAACATTATCACGAAAAACAACAAAATTTTTCACAATAAAATCCATTTTTCGAACGATCGGTCATATGGAAGCTATAAGATATAGTTAATCGATTATGACCAAACTTTTCAAAACTCTTTGAAAACATATAATATGTATTACTGAAGAGTTTAAGAACGTAATCAAGGAAAACAAAAAAGTTTTTCTTACTAAGATCCATTATCCGTCCGATCGGTGCTATGAAAGCTATAAGATATAGTTTATTGACTTTGACCAAACTGTGTAAAACTCTTTGAAAGCATATAATATTTATTATTGCAAAGTTTAAGAACATTATTAAGAAAAACAACAAAATTTTTCTTACTAAGATGCATTATCCGTCCGATCGGTCCTGTGGAAACTATAAGATATAGTTTAACGATTTTGACCAAACTTTGTAAAAGTCTTTGAAAGCTTATAATATGTATTACTGCAGAGTTTAGGAACATTATCACGAAAAACAACAAACTTTTTACACTAAGATCCATTATCGGTCCGATCGGTCCTATGGAAGCTACAAGATATAGTCATCCTATCCGAGTGTTTTCGACATAATATGGACAAATCAAGAATTTATATAGTTTAAGGGGTTAAAAAAGACTATTTATGTATATGCCTTAAGAACTTCTGAGGATAAGAGCTTTCAATTCAGGGCACCAGTTTTTCGAGAACAAATAAAATCAACTCTCATCTATTGTTTTCCATTCCTCACAAAAAAAAAAATGAATTTACCCCATCAATAAAATCAAAAGACTTAGGCGACAAACTTACCAAACAAATTTTTAAACTAAATACCTTACGTATTTCTCTTCAATAGAAACTACTTTTTGTTTAATGCAAATTAAATCTTTTCTCTTACTTTCTCTCTTTCTCACTGATAACAACTCTCAAGTTTACTCAGTTCTGCCACAATTTTCTCCTTCTCTTCACTCTGTAGATTTGGGTGGACCGTTCTTTCCGGGCGGACCCGAGTTATGGCATCATCCGTTAGCCTATTCAGCAGCAGCGGCCGCTGAGCTGCCCGGAGCTGCTGCATTGCAGCATGCCACATTAGTGCATCCGGCACTGCATCCACAAGTGCCCGTACGCTCCTATCTTTGACTAAATACAGATAAAGTAATGGAGCAGCCTATGCATCAAGTGAGTAACTAAGCTTAGAAGTTTGAAAGGAGGTTTTTAATTCAGGGTTTTGATTGCAGACTCAAATGACCATGCCGCCACATCATCAGACCACTGCTACTGCAATACATCCTGGAGCTGCTATGGCTCATATGGCAGCTGCTGCTGCCGCTGCTGCGGCTGGCGCTGGAGGAGCTGCGGCTGCAGCGGCCACGGCACCGCAAACGGCCACAGCTGCAACGCATCATCATTTTTTATCCAGCCCAGCGCTGGCGAGTCCTGCTGGTTCTACAAATAATGCCGCACATGCGGCCAATGGTCCACAGATAGCCGCCAATGCGCCCTGCTCGACGCTGTTTGTGGCCAATCTGGGACAGTTTGTGTCCGAGCATGAGCTCAAGGAGGTGTTCTCCAGGTAAGACTCCACTAACAAAGCCACATTAATGACTTGCACCACTCTGGCACCACCCCCAACACACACACACACACACAAAAAAAATTACAAATTACTTTGACCGAACTAACCTAAATTTTGCGTTCTCTTTTGGGTTAATTTGTTGCTCCACCACATCCCACTCCACCATCACCACTTCTCTTGTATTATACATGATAACCGACTACTACTACTATATACCGTATATATATATCGCATATATCCAAAACCAAACCAAATATGTATTATGCACAGTATGCCTGGCTTTTGTCGCCTACGAATGCACTCAAAAGGTACGCACCAAATCACAACTTCTATGCCTCTGACTTTGTCTTCAACTTTGACCTCTGCCAAACCAACTTCAACTTCCTACTACTCCGCGACCAACATGAATAATGATACCGCCACAGCCATGGCAGCGGCCGGAACTGGCTTAAGCTGCTCCACCACCAGCAATCCGGTGGCCTTTATTGAGTTCAAGGATGCACCCAGCGCTGCCCAGGCCATGCAACAGCTGCAGGGTAAATATTTGCTAAGCTCGGATCGTGGCTCCATACGCATTGAATATGCCAAAACCAAAATGATAAACGATGTGACTCTGATGAATATGAATGGCAAAGCAAATATGGCAGCAGCAGCAGCAGCACCACCGCCACCACCACCACCACCAACAATGGCAGCACCGCCGCAACATTTATTCATATTGAACAATGGCCTGGATCATTTGGGCCAAGTTCATAATAGCAATTTGCTCGTCACAGCCGCTCCACCAGCAGCAGCAGCAGCAGCAATAACACAGCAGCAACAGCAATACCAACAGCAGCAACAATTGACCTACAGCACCAACAGCACCACCAACACCAACACCACTAGCGTTGTTGTTAACTCACTACAGCACCACCAACTTCATCCAAATCAGCACCACCAAAATCATCTCTTTAGAGACGTATGTATATGAGTAACCAAATATGTGTAGTAGTCTCTATACCCCACCTCCCACCCCAACCACCACCCACCAAAAGCAGCTATCTCTTTCTTGCTTAACCCACTTTTGACTTTAAGTAATCGCATTAATATTATATGAAGCATGTGCCGCAGTCCCACCAAAAGGTCTGGCCTTCATAAATTTGCCAACCATTTTGTATACCCTTGCAGATTAGGAGAGATTCATAAATTTAAAGGAAACATTCCTTGATTTAGTCCCAATTTGTATGTTTTTACTATTTTTTTCAACTTTTTTTTTTCAAAATTTTGTAAATTTATTTTTTTGATATAAAAAATTTAATAATAGCAATAAAAGCCATTATTTTTACTAATGTATTTTGAATGCTAACTAAAAATTTCAAAATTTCAAAAAAAAATTTTATTTTTGTAAACTAGTGTAATTGTCATCATCATGATTTTTTAAATCTAGCTGGTTTGAAATTAGGAAAACGTATCACCATAAATTTGAGGACGTTGTAGATATTTTAAAAACGCACTAAAAGTAGGCAACAAATATTTTCTAGATTAAAAAAAAAACATGAATATGAGAAAACAGTCCTTAAACTTTTAACCATAGAATAAGGGACTTATTTTTTGATCTATCTATTAGCTTTTTATTTATATTCAGTATGGTTAATAATATTCACTCATCCCTCGGAAAATAATGCCTAGTTAGACCAATTTTAGGCAAGTTTTGTGGGAAACCCACTTTTGTAATTGTTCTTATCAATTTCTTAGCCTTCAAATAAATGTTCTTAAATAATTCTACGATTTTTGTAAACGAAAATATACCATTTGGGAATACAAGTGCTAAAATTGGCAAACAAAAGTTTGCCCATAAGTATGCAATGCTAAAAACATTTATATTTAATTGTAATGAACATTTTCAGCAACACCCATTGCATACTTATAGGCAATCGAAAATGTTGTCAATTCGAGCAAATGTAATTAAATGGATCGTTTATGGAAGGAAAAAAAAATAAAGGCCACTAAAGCGCAATTTCTCAATGTCCGCTTAGTTAAACCTAGCTGAGTTCCGTCAAATTTGAGTGTCTCATACTTAAATGCAGCCTCATGTTCAGGTTAATATTTGTACTTCAGTTAAGATCCGATCAAATTGCCGAATATGTCAACGATAGGCAATCAACTAAAATATTGAATCAAAATGACATTGAATAAACGAAAATGGAATTTGAAAAGACTTAGAATCGATTTAATAAAGCGAAAGATTAAGAAGCAGGGCTGTAAATTAATCAATAATTTCTGATAGATTCGCGATTCAATCTCAACCTGATTTAAAAAATAAATATATCATTCAAGTTAGCTTTAAATCATCAAGATTTAAATCTGATTCAATCATTGAAGATTGCTTAAAGAAGATTTATTAATCATTTTGGAGCAATCAGATGTAAATATTTTGATTTAAATCATATACTACGTTTATACATACTAAATCTATCATGATTTATGCCCATCAAAGTATGCTAACTAAAAATTATCTATTTAATCAAGTCGGTTATGGTAGAGTCATATATAATTTACACTGTGCTTTTGTTTATATTGTCAGAGAGAATATATTTATACAAAATAAATGAGTGTTAAGGCAAATATGAAAGAAAAATGTTCCTTAATAAATCCTATTCAAAGACATAGCATACTTAAAAGGGCAATTATCATGGTATATTTTGTGTGTATAAATGAGGTAAAAGAAGACTTAAAATCTTGAAGATTTATATATTAAAGGTTTCAATCTTTTGATTTAAATTAAAATATTGCAGTCTTTAATGATTCAATTGAAAATATTTAAATCTTTAATGATTCAATTGAAAATATTAAAGTCTTTAATGAAAATATTAAAATCTCGAATGATTTAAATCACGAAATATTGAAATTACGAATGATTTAACTACTGTACAAATAAAAATAAAAAACAAAATTTGTCAGCTCCCGGGTTCGAACCCGCGACCGACTATGAGGTATGCTCTACGGCACCGAGGCCGCTGAAATTTATTATAAATATGGGAACAACCAAAAGAAGTGTTATTGAGGCTTGTGTACTCTTAACATAAGTTAATAAACATGTAATTTTGCAATTTTCTAGATGAAGTCAGTAATCAAAAGTTAAATGGGTAAGGAATCTCTTTTTAAAGTACAAAAATCTGCAAGGGTATATCAACTTCGGTGGCCGGTACTTTACTTTCTGCTTGTTTTCTTCTTTTATTTATGTTTTATTGTTGAAATGTAACATAAGTAATATGCACGCTCCTATTTTCTAATCCCCTGCAAAAAAAAGGGCAACCATATACAACCCCATTAACTATTTATAAAATTGCAAATTGTTATTGTTAAGCTTGGCCCGTTTACTTTGCATGCCACCACAAACAACAACTACTACTACAACCACAACAACAATAAGCAGCCAAGCAGCAACAACAAGTAAGAAACAAAATGGGAACTCAACCTTAGAGATATCCTATAGAATTGTTGTAATGTGTTTTTGTTGTGTAGTAAAATGTATATGTCATTACCCAATTTTTTCAATAGAACAATTTATGAAATAAGTGAAGCAATTTGACATATACTACCTTTCTACATACACACAAATTTAATCATGATAAATGCCCTTAAAAGTATGCAAACTTTATTTGCTTTTATAATTATATATTTAAAGTGTCGGGGCAGATATAGTTATACAAATTAACTGAGTGTTAAGGCAAATATAAAAGTCTTAATTATTCCTAATCATGAACATAGCATACTTTGAAGGGCATTTATCATGATAAATTTTGTGTGTGTAAACGAGGTAATAGCTTCATACTTCAAAATGTCACAAAAATCTTCATAAAACGACTTTATTTTGCTACTATAAAGTAAGCCAAATGAAGTCATTTATCAGGTAGAAATAGGGTGGCTAATGAATGCTGCTACCAAAAAAAAAATAAGTAATAACTTTTATTCTTTTATTTCTTTGTTTTGAATTCACTGAGTAATTTTTTTAATTTAAGAAATATGAATTGAGTTTATTAATGTAGCATCATTCATCAGCCACCCTATATTTGGTACTGTCTAATCCAGCGCGTTGAAAGGTGCCTTTACCTTTAAAGTCTATTCTCACAACACATAAAAATGATTTTCAGCACAATACTTCATATGAATAGAATCACTTTTGTAGATCTTTGTCTTATTTAGATGAAGTACTGTGCCAAATATATAATTTATGTCATCTGAGAATAGGACTTAAAAGGTAAAGGCACCTCTCTATGCGCTGGATTAAACAGTAACAAATATAGGGTGGCTGATGAATGATGCTACATTAATAAACTTAGTTAACCTTTTTTAAATTCATATAAAATAAATATCAGTCATATCTAAATAAAATATAGTCGATATATTTTAATCATAAATGCATCAAATTGTTTACAATATCTGTAAAAATTAAGCCCTCGAAATTGCAGAGCGATGCAAATACCTCCTATTCCAGCGGGTTTTAACATGGAAACCGAATCCAGTACCAACAAAAACCGTCGTGGTATTGTGATTAGGAAAGCTCACCGAATGAGAATGCATTGTATAAGCAAGTGAAATTTTTTTTATCGACGGAATTTCACCGATGAAACAGAACACATTCTATTTCATCGGTTTTTCCACGGTTAATCTTACTGAAAATACATAAATGTAACAACATAAAGTCTTCTGATTCGGGCAGTGTGAACATATATACTCGTACTGACTTAGAGAAAAGCAGAAAAATAGTGTGACCAGTTCATCGGTTTTTCCATCGGTTAATCTTAACTACACTACTTACGAAATACATAAATAACGATAAAGCTGATCGGCGTTACAATCTTACGATAAGAGAAAAGCGAAAATAGTAATGTCCGGTTAATCTATACACTTCTGATCGGCAGTATGAACATATATACTCGTACTGACTAAGAGAAAAGCAGAAAAATAGTGTGACCAGTTCATCGGTTTTTCAATCGGTTAATCTTAACTACGCCGTAGCCCATTCTTACTGAAATACATAAATGTTACAAGATAAAGTCTTCTGATTCGGGCAGTGTGAACATATATACTCGTACTGACTAAGAGAAAAGCAGAAAAACAGTGTGACCAGTTCATCGGTTTTTCCATCGGTTAATCTTACTGAAATACATAAATGTAACAAGATAAAGTCTTCTGATTCGGGCAGTGTGAACATATGTACTCGTACTGACTAAGAGAAAAACAGAAAATTAGTGTAACCAGTTCATCGGTTTTTCCATCGGGTTAATCTTAACTACAACGTAGCCCATTCTTACTGAAATATATAAATGTTACAAGATAAAGTCTTCTGATTCGGGCAGTGTGAACATATATACTCCTACAGACAAAGCAGAAAAACAGTGTGACCAGTGTGTGGAAAATAGGTTATGCGTAGCGCATTTATTCACTAATTAAGGGAATATATAGCAGAGTAGGGGGAGGAAAATGGAACGCCAACTGATTGCCCATATTTCTATATCCTGTACTATACTAATCTATATCTATACTAATCCAAGTTAATGCCTTAAAATATTATAAATTTTCCTTTAAACGTAAATACAGTTAAAGTGAATTCGATCATACCTTCTGCTACCTTTTAATCTGGCAACTCTAACTCGAGTTCAGCCAGCATTTAAATACAAATTATAACAAACAAAAAGTTGGCAGCAAAAGCAAGTTATGGCGGCCTTATACCACTTGACTTTATGAGGCAAATACCCAGTTAGAGCGGGGGCGACAGGGGGAGTTTGAAGATATACATACTTGCTGTCTGGGGCTCAGACATCCGCTAGTTAAATGCAAACTTCCGTTTAGCCTTGCCCAATCCACTAAATAATTCTTATGTTTTGCACCTATCTCGCTCTCCCTCTCTCTTTATGTGTGGCGCACGTTTTCAAAATGCTAAAAGACCACATAAATTTATTTTTTCAATTTTGTGCAAGAAAAAGCAGCAGCCATCACAATAAAACAGCAACAAAAAACTAAAAAAAAAAATAAAACTTTATAAAAAATGCAAAACATACGCGTGCCGCACCCTATCCCCTCATGCTGGTGTGTGTCCACAGGAGATGACTAAACGAGCACCACTACACAGTGAACGATAAACAATTTTCATACTCCGCCTCCTGGATGTTGAATGAGATTTTCTTAACTTTTTTTTTATTATTATTATGTTTGCTGTTTTTTTTGTTGTTGTTTGCTTGTTGGAAATCAATTTAAATCGTTAACATCTACTAGACCAAAAGGGGGAGAGGAAAAAGTTTAGCATACAACAAACTTGATTCCTTTGGTGGTCCAGCCATAAAATGGCCTGTAAAACTTGTGGGAATTGACATAGAGGTTACGCTGCTTGATGATGCTCCATTAGAGAGGAGAGGTGGCAGGGGAAAAGTTTACTTTTGTTATGTAAAGCGAAAGCGAAACGAAACATTTGGAGAACCTTGAGACAAGTTTACAACTGACGAAACGATTTTGTGTTACCAAATAAACCTCAAAAAACATTACATAGACAGAAAATAGGCAAAATATATTTTCTTAATATCCACCTAGTTTTTAAAAACACGAGAGGTTATTTAAAAGTTCCAGATTGAACCGAATTGAAACCGGGTTTGGGTTAGCTTCACTCTAATAAAGTATACCAAAGACTTAGTTATATTTTATTCGGCGCAGAAAGCAATAAAATGCAATTACACATCTGCACATCATTGACAGCAATGAATCGATCCATGGCTCAGCGTCAAGGCAAAAGTAAAAGAAACCAAAATAATTTATTGGTGAGAAATAGTGAGAATTATAATTCTGTTCAGTTCAGGGAATAATACCTTAACCGGAACCGTTTAAAGCCTGGTATTGGTATCGAAACCGTAACCGATATTTAAATTAGTTTGAGAACCGTTAACCGTTATAATAAGAACCGAAAAAACCGGAACCATACCGAAACGCTTATACCGGTTTTTTATTTAGTATTTATTTTATTGATTTATGATTATTTCAAATATATATTTCAACTGATAAAATAGCAATATATTTAGTCAGAAAAAAGTCTACCTCTTTAGAAAAAAGAAAAATTAAGGAATTACCTAAAACAACTTCTCTTTTTAAGATATATATATGTAGGAAAAAAATTCTAAAAAGCGGAAACTTTTCTTTGGTAAATATAAATCCTTTATTTAAATGTTTCGGCCTATACTCAGATGAGTTAAAAATTTAGTTTAACACAATACTTTATATAAATAGAAAAACTTTCGAACAACTGTAGGGCTGAATGCTTTTGAAAAGCTTCCTTATTTGTATGAAGTATTATCACGAACTAAATTGTTATCTCATCTGAGTATAGGCCTTAAAGGATTTCCAAATATAGATATGTTAGAAAAATGATAATATGAAATTTTAGAAATGAAGTTTCTGGATTTTAATCAAATTTCGCCCTAAAAAAATGCTGTTTTAATATTTTAAAAAATTTAATGTAAAGAAAAGTTACGACAGATTTTATGTTTAAATCGGATTTAGTGTTTTTTAGAGCTGATATATCCCCTTGAGTATTTCACCAGCGTATTATAAGCTATATTGGCCGGAAGTCTAATAGTATGGGTTAAAATCTATCAAAATCGCTAAAGATTTTTGGCGGAGATACGGCAGATTTTAGATCGGACTATTTTAAACCATTATTAAGAAATATTTGTCAGCTTTATAAGAAATAGGCGAGTTTATCTGGGCGATATAAAAATCGCGAATTCTTTAGGTTGTTTAGGTTGTTTTTTTTTTAAGTGTAATTGTTCGGCCAAAAATAAAAAAGCCAAAAAATCCGTATATCTGTCTATGTATCTATTAATATTTTAGATATCTTGAAATAATTTAAATTTTTGAATATAAAAAATAAATTATACTTGTATCGGAATACCGAAATAAAAATCTGAGTACAGTATTGGAATTGAAATAGAACCTTTAACCGAATTTCTCATTTTGGTACGTACCGAAAGCGGTTTCGGAACCGATATTCGTTTCGGTATTAATCCCTGGTCCAGATGTTTGTAAGGGAAAAAGGAAGCGTTAAAATTTATATATGAAATATTCTCGATCAGCAGGTCGAGCTGAGTTGACATAGACATGTCTGTCTATAGATACTATAATATTTTCTCTATTTAGAAAATAAATCCAAAAGTACTAGACCGATCAAACTTAAACTTTTACTGTTGATTGGAAATGTCACACTGAGTAAACATTATTAAGAAAATTGTGGAACTTTGCTTTTCGGCTTATAAAAGAATTAACAGTTTTTTTTTTATCAGATTGGGAAATTGGACAAAAAAAATATGATATAATATTCCAAAGCCTGCAGAGAGAAAAAAAAACCTTATCAGAAGACGAGTTGCCTTGAGATCAAAATAGAGAACGAAATTTTCTCTACAAATTTTAGTACAAATGTTCTTAAAAGTGCCTGAAATGAGCCCAATTTACCTCAACTCAAACACCGTACAGAAAAATATATGAAGCATCTAAGATGTGTGGCAAAAAGCGTGTGCGATGGTGCAAAGCAATAAGATGCTATTTCATTCCTTATTCTAAGTTCAATTTCCAGTCTAAGCAAAGCTGACTTTAAAAAAATATATATATCAATATTTTTCAGACAGTTTGAACATGGGTACATAAACTTTGAAGGACCGAAGTTAACGTCAGCTCTTTTTTTTTAAGTTTTTGATGGCGTGTTAAAAAATATTATTTAATATATTGTTGCTGCGACCCGCTGTTATATGTTGTTGCTTAAGTATTATCACAACTACAAATATGCATTACGTGTAGGATTAGCTGACGACTGAGGTCACAAAGGCGATCACAAGAAACTTAGCTTAATTTTTGTTGAAGTCTTGACAAGTTTAATAATTATTTTTATTTTTCTAGGCTTATTTTTCGCCTAAGATCACCCAATCACCACATTTGCAAGCATGTTGTAGAGACTGTGCACTACCATAATTTCCAACTCCAATCAAAATCATTGACTGAATTCAACTAATTGCAAAATGTTTACTATTTTCAGAGGAGCGGGTATGGAATCAAGGCATGATTTGCTCGCTAAAAAACTAGAACGCGAAATGCAACAGCAGCAACAGCAACAACAGCAGCAGCAGCAGCAACAACAACAGCAAACGCAGCTGCACCACCAACCACCACAGCAACAACAACAACAGCAGCAACATTTTCATCACAGCCACCAGCCGCATCATCATCATCAGCAGCAACACCATCATCATCATCATCACCATCAGCAGCAGCAGTTTTTGATGACGCCGACAGCAACTTGACCCGGCAGTGCCACCATTCAACAACCACCACCACCGCCACCGCCGCCGCACTATGCGCACCACCCGCATCACATATATTCATACGTGTTGCCAGCGGTGGTCTGAAAAACTGAAATTTGAGTTTGATTAAAAACAACAACAACAACAACAGTCCCCTTTACGCATAGAGCAAACAAAAAAGCTTCGCATGTCACGGATCCATGCAAGGAGGCAAAACTTTAGTTGTAGATGAACAAGCAAACAACAACAACAACAAAAAAAAAACTATTAAAAAACCAAAAAAAAAATAATAATAATATTATAATTTATATGACAAACCCCTAACCCAGTTTAGTGAAATTTTTCGACAGGCAAAAGCAACAGCAATTAAAAACAAAAAAAAAAAGGAAAAACTTTGTAGGAAAATATACAATACGTTAGATCAGAAGCAGAAAGTTGATATGCCCATATACATATATACATACATACATATAGAATAGCCAGCTGATAAACAATTTTTATAGTGATTCAGTTATTTTAAATAATTTTCCACCCCCTTTTAAACTCTATTTCGTAAATTGATTTTGTTGAAACGTTTTTGATTTGATTCTTTGACACGAACTATGGGACTTGATGTGAAACATTTTGGAACTTTTCAAAGTTTTAATGTGGCTGCAACATTGTTGCTAAGTAGAAAGTAAAAGAAACTTGACCGGATTGGCTATAACTTTGTGGTTAACACTGTTTTGTTGCAGCATCTTTGTTGATATCAGAGCTACATTGCACGCATTGTTGTTGTAGCTTTCGTATGTTTCTTTCTCACTTTGTCATACTTACAGACTTACTCTTGTGCGCAGTGTTCAAATCTTCTTTAGAACTTTAGGGGTTTGCTGCCATGATTAAAAGTCTGCAACTTTGTTGCTTTAATATTTGTTGCCACTTTTGCTGGTACAACTTTGTTGCTACAATTTTCTTCGATTACAACATTGTTGCTTTAATTTTTTTGCCTCAACTCTGTCACTAAAACTTGGTAACAGTAACTTTGTTGCTTCAACTTTGTTGCTACAACTTTGTTGCTTCAACTTTGTTGCTACAACTTTGTTGCTACAACTTTGTTGCTACAACTTTGTTGCTACAACTTTGTTGCTACAACTTTGTTGCTACAACTTTGTTGCTACAACTTTGTTGCTACAACTTTGTTGCTACAACTTTGTTGCTACAACTTTGTTGCTACAACTTTGTTGCTACAACTTTGTTGCTACAACTTTGTTGCTACAACTTTGTTGCTACAACTTTGTTGTAAACTTTGTTGCTAAACTTTGTTGAAACTTGTTGCTACAATTTTGTTGCTACAATTTTGTTGCTACAATTTTATTGCTACTATTTTGTTGCTACATCTTTGTTGCTACAACTTTGTTGCTACAATTTAGTTGCTACAACTTAGTTAATACAACTTTGTTGCTACAACTTTGTTGACAACTTTGTTGCTACAACTTTGTTGCTACAACTTGTTGCTACAACTTGTTGCTACAACTTTGTTGCACAACTTTGTTGCTAAATGTTGCAAACTTGTTGCTACATGTTGCCAACTGTACAACTTTAATTTTTGGTTGGTAAAATGTTGCTACAATTTTGTTGCTTGAGTTATTTTGTTACAATTTAGTTGATACAACTTTGTTGCTGCAGTAATGTTGCTATCACAATGTTGCTACCACAGTGTTTCACCACAACAAACTCAACACAATGTTGCCAACACAATTTTTGTTTTTAAATTCCCCAAAATTTCACTTTATTTCACAACTTCCACTGTTTCACATCAACAAAAGGAATTGAAACCTTAAATTTTTGCATGAACTTTTGAATTTTTCTCTAATTTCGATTCTTTGTTTCCAAAATTAAATACATAATCCAAAGTTAAGGGAGTAATATAAAACACAACTAAAAACAAAACAAAATTAAAATAAAAAAAAAAAACATAATTATAGCTTAACCGAATGTGCCCTTTAAATAGCTCTCTTTCTAGAATTATTGAAAAAAAAAATAAATATTAAAAAAAAATAAAAAATACATTTATGTAATATGCATTAATGTATGTAATGTATCTTGTAACTAGTAAGAACATTTTGGAAATGTTACAGAAAAGAAAATTCAACAACGAGATTAAGTCGACGTCATCATGTGAAATTTTTAAAGCAAGAAAAAAAAACTGAAAGCTGGTTTCGAAATTTATTTATAAAACAACATTTTTGTGAGCTACAACACTCGAATGATTGAGACCGAGAGAGAGAGAGAGAAAGGTGTGCGCTGGTGTACGTGGTAATTCTTAAATTAAAATATATGAAAAACAAAAAAAACTGAACACTCTAAACTTTCCGCCCAAAACAATGGTATTTCTCTCCTACTTAATCCCCCCTACTACCCATGAAAAGACTCTGATTCCTACTGAACTTTCGAAGTGCTAGAACAATCAAATCACAATTCTTGCTTACTTAAATAACTGGGGTGGTCACAGCGCAAGGGCAGGAAACAAAAAAGAGAAAGGCATTTCAAAGACACGTAAATAAAATCAATTTACATATCATCTTACGTAGCAAGCATACAGCAAACAAATATCAATTGTAACTAAAAAAAAAAAACAAAACAAAAAGCAAACGTACATTTACGAGTATGATAAACCATGTTAAAGTTAAAGGAACATTTAAAAAAAAAAAAAAAAAACCAACAAGGCTTTGCTTTGATTTCAACTTTTACAAAAACTTTAAGTATTTTTGTATGATTTTAATTTAAATTTACCAAAGTTGTCCTTACTAATTAAAAACAATTTATGTTAACCATGACCCCACATACACACACACACACACACATTTGTTAAACTAATTTAAAATGTGTAAAGCTTAGTTAAGGCTAAACAACTAGACATACCAAAGGCATATTTGAAAAATCATTTGTTACAGAAATAGCAATAATTTGGCCCTCTTCACATGTTTCTGTTTAATTTCTCTTAACTTTAGTCAAATGTAAAAGCATATTCCGTCCAATTACATTTCTTGCTTTCCACTTGACGCATTGGTGGAATTATATACAATTTATAAACAAAAAATCTGCACACATACACACACACACACATGGGCAACAAGTTAGAGAATAAGTGTAAAATGTTTAATTATATTATACTAATGCATATCATAAAATTGCGCCTTTAAAAAACAAGAAGAAAGAAAGAAAGTAAATAAAAAAAACCCAATTACAAAACACAAAACATATTTACAACTACAACTAAGCATATATCTAATAAAGTAATAAAACATTTACCAAAACAAACAAAACGAAAAACAAAAAAATAGAAGCTATGCCTAACAAATATTTTCGAAATTAATTTTTAGAGCTAAGTAATAAACAAAAAACAAAACAAGCAAAACCAAAAGCAATGTAAACGCGCTATGTGTGTGTGTGTGTGTGTGTGAGCGTGAGTATTTGTAGAAAATATTTGTGCAATACAAAGCGAAATGAAGAAGAAGAAGAACCAATGCGTTATGACCTCATATGAAGGATGGCCTCAAATCAGCTAGGTTATGTCCAAAATTGAAATCCAATTTGGTGAAGTTTGATATTATTTTCTTAGAATTTTTTATGGAAGCGAAGTTTTCAAATGAAATGGATATTAGGTACCAAACCGCACCAAATTACCAAGAACGTGTGCTTATTGAAAGAACTGTCTAGGTCTAAAAAAGTCCTTGGGGTACAATTGTACCCCAAAAATATGTACAACTCCAAATTTAAGAATATTCAAAATTTTTTGAGTTAGAATCAATGATTTTCAAAAAAAATTTCTTCAAATAAGACAACTGTTCAAAAGTGTTTCTATTCATATGAAGTATTGAGCTGAAAAACAATTTTTTATAATCTCCTTAGGCCTTTTGTCAAGACGTACGAAATAATTCTATAAATTAATAGCTTACAGCGATACGTTTATGGGGTACAATTGTACCCCAGTGCTACTTCACTGATTTATTGAAAAGTCCTTGGGGTACAATTGTACCCCAGTGCTACTACCAGATTTATTGAAAAGTCCTTGGGGTACAATTGTACCCCAAAAAATGTACAACCCCAGATTTAAGAATATTCAAACTTTTTGAGCTAGCATCAATGATTTTCAAAAAATTTATTCAAATAAAAGAACAGTTCAAAAGTGTTTCTATTCATATAAAGTATTGAGCTGAAAAACAGTTTTTTATAATCTCCTTAGGCCTTTTGTCAAGACGTACAAAATAATTCTATAAAATTATAGCTTAGAGCTATGCGTTTTTGGGGTACAATTGTACCCCAGTGCTAAACAGCTATTTCAGTTTCATGCGGCTTTTTAAAACTCAGATCGCCAAAAAAAATTAACTGTATTTCATAAATCAACTAGAACTCGAAAGTGAATAGTTCATCAAAAAATGAACTAATGAACTAGTTCATTGAAATGAACTAGATTCTCCAACTCTACTGCTCTATACTTCAGATTAATAGGGAAGCTCTTTAAAAGGAAGCACGTTTCAAAGCGTTTGATAGGTGTTTATATTAATAAGAAGCTGGGCGGGAGGTGGGCTGCTATTTTGTCAATGGTTTGCGTGTAAAATGCTTCGGCATGGTGTCGCTTGGACCACTTGGCCTTACTTTGCATTGTTCGTCTACCTCTAAACAAGCAAAAAGTATTGCACCAAAATAAATTTTTATTTCAACTGAGTACAGACCTTTTTAAGAACATGATTTTTATACAAACAAAGATTGATTATTTGCCGGCTAAGGTAGGTTTTTGGAACTCGTTCGCGAATTTTCAGAGATGAATCTTTTTGTAACCGATTTCCAGTATATTATACTATATAAAAGAAGTATGAATCAACTACTTGAACCAGTTATTTGTGGTAGTCGCACATTCGATATCAAACTTAACCACTTGGACTTCAATTTAGACCTACCAAATGCAAATTTCGACAGCTATTCTCGTATTATATATTCTATTCTAGGCTAATTTCTACACATTCTCCTTTCATAGAAACTTATGTTATACATCCTTTCTCTATTTTTATTTTTTTTTTTCGATTTCATGAAAGCAAGATTTAAGCCAGCATGAAATTTAAGTATTTCATTTCTCCTGTTGGTAAGGGAAACTTAGTTTATAAATACTAAAAACTAAACAATATGAATTATGGGAACATTATATGAATATAAATATATATATATATATAAAAATAAATGATAAATACATTTTGAAGAAGCAAACGGAAACCTACATACACTTACAAACCAGATACATATCAGCAAAATGGAAAAGAAGATTTATCAGATTTTACAAGCGATATGTTTTGATGTGGTTTTTAACAATTTTTTAACAATGTAAGCATAAAAAGGCAAAGCAGTTACCAAAAAACAAAAAAAAAAACGTATATATTCAGACAGAAAATTTAGTAATAGAAAAACTTCTTACCAAGTAAAGGCATAAAAGTATACAGTGTTGTATGTTGTATGTTACTTACACATACATATTTATTATGCGTTGTTTACTTTTTGTTCCCCGCCCCCTTTAAAAACAAAAAACTTTACTTGCCTTACCTTAGACAGCAGACAAACAATGTTTTATCTTATATATATTTACTAAAACTTAAGTAATTTATGTATTTGCTTTTAGCCCCCTTTTTTTATGATTTTAAATTGACGGTATTAATTATGCATAATAAATTTTTGTTTTGTTCGTTAAACAAACCGTTTGGAACATTTGTTTTATTTATATCTCTGTTTTTGGAGCAAGGACGAAGCGCATAGAAAACCTTAAAGAAACGAATTTTAAATTAGTGAAAATTTTTGCAAAAAAAAAAACAACAACTATACAAATTACATATATTTATAATAATATATATACAAACCAACAAATTATTAACAAATAAGAATGAGACATTTGCTAGAATTGCTGTAAAAGAATTTGTTTGAAAATGGCATTATATACTATATGCATATACATACATACATACATACATACAAAACATATATATATACATATACAGACAAACAACACTCACACACACACATTTATATAGCCGTTTAAGTAGAGCAAATTGATATTGAATATTGAAAATATCAAGGCATATAAAATATAAAAAAAAACAATTCAAAACATATCAAACTCGTGCCCGATACTACATACATCTATATATATATATAGATATATATGAAGCTATAAAGCAGCAATTTTCAAAGTATAAACAAATTATAATTATACTTACAAATAGGCAATTTTTAATTGCTACTTTTATCAGCATAATAATAAATATATTATTATTATCTAAAAGGGACAACTACTTGTCTATTTTGAGGCTCATTTATTTAACAAATTTTTCGCCACAACCAAAACCAACAACAACAAAGAATCTTCATTTTAACAATTGACAACTTTTTGCTAATTATGTAAAAAAAAAAAAAAAAACAACAAAAAACAGCAACTGAAAAGATAGCTAATTATTATTATAAACTTACCTAAATGGAAAACGTATATATATAAAAATTTAAAATATCAGCCTTGTTCTTTATATATTAAAAAAAAACACACAAGAAGAAAAAAAAAACCCATTTAAAATATTAATAAATTATTAACTACTAAAACAAAAACCAAAAAAAAAACATACATAAATATTTAGCGAAAATATTGTATTGTGAGTTTAAATGTATTGTTGCATATGCGAAACCAAAGACATAACAAATCGAAGCAAAAACAACCGATTGGCTGAACAAAACACAAAAAAAAAAAAAAAATTATTTCAATTAATATCGAAACATTATTATTATAAAAACCAATAAGCAGCATACAAATAACAAAAATAACAACAAATTAACAATTTGATAATATTTTCCCCTGATATCATCAGAGCTGACAGATCAGAGAGTTAGAGCGAACAAGAAGCAACACAAAGGAAAGCCCCCAAAAGGCAAAGTGCAGCAAAAGCAAACCAGAAATTATAATAAAATTAATAATAATAACAATACAAATAATAAATAAAAACTTTAACAATTGTTTTGTGTAATTGTAAATGCTTTTGAGTTTTTTTTTTTAAAGAGGGAATGGAAATGGAACCCGGATTCGATGGAGCTTGTTCTGAACTGAACTTTTGAAGGAATTTTTTCCTTTGGTCACGAAAAGGGCTGACTCTTTAGACCGATGATGTTTCTTAGAAATAGTTTAAGTATTTTTATACTCTGCACCGAAGGTACAAAGAGTATATTGGGTTTGTGCCAGGAGGGGGAAGAAACCATCTCAGACCCTATAAACTATATATACACTGAGATCTCAGAGATGGTAAGAGCTGGAGGTTCGAAATGTATGGACCTTATAATTCTAATACTTGCAGGCAACTAAAGTATACTTAGGTTGCTATATGTATATATTTCTGGCCAAATAATGAAAACGCGAATATTTATAATCAAAAATGGTTTTATTATTTTTCAAAGTATTCTCCAGCAAGATTTATATACTTTTGCATGCGCTCAAACCAATTGTCGAAGCATATTTTCCACTCCGATTGAGACACCTCCAAAACATGGTTTTTGAACTCTTCAACAGCATCTTCTGGCGACGAAAATCGTTGACCACGCATTTTTCCCTTGATGTGTGGGAATAAAAAGAAGTCATTGGGTGCCAATTCAGGGCTGTACGGCGGATGACCCATCAATTCGACGTTTTGGGCGGTCAAAAAGGCGCTGGTGTGAGCTGATGTGTGAGAGCTTGCATTGTCATGGTGCACAATGATCTGTCTTCTCTTGTTCGTTTTTCAAATTTCTCCAAAGACTTCAGGCAAACAAATTGTGGTGTACCACTCAGAATTGACCGTCCTACATTGCTCAAGCGGAACAGTCGCCACATGACCAGTTTTACCGAAGAAACAGGCGACCATTTGCTTCGAAGTGCTTCTTCCACGAACGACTTTCGTTGGATTTGGCTCGTCTTCGAAGGCGCGCACGGTCGATTGCTGTTTTGTGTCGGGCTTATCAGCATAGATCCATGATTTGTCACCTGTGACGATCTTATAAACGTCTTTTGAAACACCGCGATTATATTTTTTCAAAATTTCTTTGCACCAATCCACACGAGCCTTTTTTTGAGCGATTGTCAAATTGTGCGGGATCCAACGAGAACCAACCATTTTTACGCCCAGGTGTTCATGCAATATCGAATGTATGCTGGTGGAAGAAATGCCCAAGGATGCCTCTATCTTACGGTATGTCACATGACGATTTTGCATTATCAGTTCTGGCACAACGACTGTTTTTGGACGACCTTCGTCTTCGAGCGAGCGTCGCCCTTGATTGAGTTTATTAAACCAATTTTTCACAGTGCTTTAGGATGGTGCTTCATCGCCATACAAAGATTTAAGTTCATCGTTGCACTCTTGTCGTGATAATCCATGTCGAAAGTTGTGTTTTTCTGCCGTGGTAAGTTTTTGATTAATCGTTAATCGATATCAAACTTGGTCACACATGAAAGAGTTGTATGGAGCTTTTATCGATAAAAGTCCAAACTTTTTTTGGAAAAAGACCAATTGGTCCTAAAATGGCTAGAAGTGATCTAGGCCAGAAATTTGTCTGTCAAGTTTTGTTTATAAATTTTGTTCGTCATCTCTCGCTTTGGAATGTCCAAGCAATTGTAGCATGGTCTTTAGTCTGAAAACCTGATGTCAAAATCCGTGATGTACTGATTGGGATACAACAAATAAGGATAGATGAGATGTTTCCGTGGTTTGTTAACATTTGATTTCCTATAGTAATTCAAATCGACTATATTCAAAATGACGGAATAATTGCTTGACATCGAATACATAATTAAGAGGAATTGAATAAGGAAGATTCGCATTTATCCTCTTGGCAAAGCAACAACACACAAGAGCTCGGTTTCCAAGTCAAAATTAAACAAACTTAGATACAATTTATTTCCCAACATATTGGCTTGTTATTAAAAGATTATGCTCAAATAAATTCTTAAGTGAAACGATGCATATTTGTATTGTCCCTTAAATTCACTTTTATACTTTACAAAAATCTTAGCTCCATATCCGATTTCATTGTATATATTCTATGTATTTATCCAAACGCTGTGCAATCCTCTTGCTCTTGCTTCGCCTGTGTCTCATTCACATACCTTCGCACTTCTGCCTTTGATTCGGCACAATTTTCGACCCTCACCTCGGTTGTGTGACAAATGCAGCCAAGTTCATTGCACACCTTACACGTATAACGATCCGTATCTTCTGATTTCAAACCCATTAGGGTCAATTGCCAATCTGTACGATTCCACTGCAAATTGTTGGAGCGTAGCCAGGTGACATTGGGCATGGGGTAACCAAAGGCCTGACATCTCAGTTTCAGGGTCAGCGAAGGAGAGGCACATGTGAAGATTAAATAGGGTAAATCTTCAAAATTATGAAAATGTGGTAATTGGGTCAAATCTTCGTCCTCAGTAAGAACTTTATTTATTAGCAAGAACAGAAAGATGATCAGTGTGATCTTTAGCTGCTCCATAATCTTCACAAGTTCACTAGCAATCTAGGACTGAAATGTGAGACTGAAAGCACTGCAATGTTTATAGTAAAAAATTTGTAATTTAATGACCTTATGCAACTGGCAATGGGGGAGGCAATTATGAAATTAGCGCTGAATGACACCGAATGGCTTAGTCAGGGCTCAGCGTCAAATGAGTATCAAAAATGACATAAAGTGAGGGGAGTGCAGGGAGGATGCTCCTCATGAAGAAGGAACCGAGAGGTTCTTGAAACTACTGTATAGTCAACCGTCTCATTTATGTTGTAATGTTATTACCCTGAAATGAAATGGGAGTCACTAGCTTGCAGTCGTTAGGTTAAGACTTTTGAAGACAGAACCGGGAGCTTCTTGAAACTACTGTATAGTCGATCAGCTTTTTATACTCTGTACCGAAGGTACACAGAGTATATTGAGTTTGTGCAAATGTATATATATATACATATAGCCATGTCCGTCTGTCCGTCTGTCTGTCCGTCTGTCCGTATGAACGAAGAGATTTCAGAGATGGTAAGAGATAGAGGTTTGAGGTGTATGGAACATATATTTCTTATACTTGCAGGCAGATCAAGTTTAGTTTTAATTTTTGCCACGCCCCCTGCCTCCCCCGCAAATTAAAAAAAACGAAATAACTCCCACCATTTTCAAGATAGATAGTTCGAACATTCTAGACATATATTCTACTACTTATTTTGAATCGACCCGCCATACATCGGTTTTCGATCAGATGAACGATATTAGAGCTATGCATAAAAGAAAATAAAAACCAACGACAACAACAACACCCTAGCGATTGGTAGAACTTACGAGAAAGAGAGAGCGAGAAGGCAATAGCTTACTAGTAATTTCGCAATTGAACCTTGCTATGAGAGGAGCGATGTAATTGAGATGGCCTGCAGTCAGAAATCACGCGTGATTCCCGCCTGACTAATATAGATACGTTTATGTTAATAGGAAATTAAATACAAATTTTATAATTTTACGAGTTATGTACTAGGGTAATTCTACTCATCATTACTTATCGAGCCCCCACACATCGTTTTTTAACCAGATGAACGATAGTCGAAAGAGTTGCCACCCCCAGTTTTTGAAAAAACCTCACACTTTAAAGTTATTAGTTTCGTACAAACAGGTACAGAGTATATTACAGTCGGGCTTGACCGACTTTCTTACTTGTTTTTTAAAGAAGTTATATAAAATAAACATTATTTTTTTTTACCTCGGCCCATCTGAATAATAAATGAATGACGTAAAGCGAAACATGAACTTCTGTTCTTTAAATTTAGAAATTTTATCAAATAATGTGCTTGAAAATTAACTTGACTGTTGTTCAAATAAACTTTAAATGAAGTAAAGATTTCTTATTGTTTTATTTAAAGAATATATCTTAATATATTTAGGTACGTGTCCAAAATTTGCTTGCCTCAAGCAAAAACAAACACAGATTCGGATGTTTGCTTGACTTAAACAAATGTGAAATTTAATATTTAACAATAGAGAGCTCTTCTAAAGAACATTTAAACATTTTTTTTTTTTGGTATAAATATCCCAACATTAGGCAGAAAATTTATAGTTCACAAGAAGTAACGAAGATACACAAGTTGAACCAACAAAGACAAGATGCGTTGCACAATTACCATTTGTTTTGGCATCCTGGCCGCTTTTGTGGCTTTATCCATGGCTCAAAACCAAGGTTCGTAAAATAACACTCATATTTCTTTAAACGCATGAAATTAACACTAAAGTAAAATATACAAGCTGAAAAAAATAACAATTTTCAGACATGAAAATAAAAAAATTTACATATGGCATAAATTATTTTATTCATGTAACTAACACGCGCATTTTTGCCACGCTTGTAATATACTTGTGTGTGAATTATTTTTTCTGCCAAATGTAAGCAAAAAATAAGAAAAGATACTTGCCACACAATTTTTGTCGTCCATGTGAGAAATAATTTGAATTTTGGATTTTTTTTGTACATTGCATTTGTATTGGTGTGTATGTGAGAGTCGCTTGTACGCGGCCGTCAACGGTGGTGGAAAAAATAGAATACGTCACGACGAGTCGCGATCGTCGTCCCTTTTTTATGAGGGCCATAAAATTTTACTACCTGCTGTTTTCGCAATGACCTGCAGACTAGTTATCAAACTGCAAATCGAAGTAGGTTAGAGTTAACCCCTTTAATGAAGGATGTAATTGATGTTGATGTTATTTATCATGGCTTGAAAATAATTTTTGTGCATTTTACGAACCCTGCTCAAGAGGATACAACTCCAACGGTGGCTCAAGACGATGCAACTCCAACGGTGTCTCAAGATGGTGATAACACTTCAACGGAGACAACTACGAGCGATTCAAGCACAACCGCTGGTCCATCATCATCAGCTTCAACAGCTGCACCGCCAGGAACAACAGGTATACCAGCTCCTACGCGTCCTCACGACTGTGACGATGATGAAGAAGGACGTGGAGGACGTGGAGGACGTGGTGGACGTGGTGGACGTGGTGGACGTGGTGGACGTCGTGGCGATCGTGAGGGTGGACGCGGTGGACGAGGCGGACGCGGACAAGGCGGAAGAGGCGGACAAGGTGGAAGAGGCGGACGCGGCGGACAAGGCGGCAGACAAGGCGGTAGAGGTGGACGTGGCGGTCAAGGCGGACAAGGCGGTCGTGGTGGACGAAGTGGTCGTAGTGGAGGAGGCGGTCGTGGACGTGGTGGAAGACGTGGACGTAACTGATTTAGCTTTTACTAGATCGTATCCCATTTCAAGAAAAATAAATTGAAAAACTCGAATAAAAAATTTAACAAATATTCTTAATATTTCTCATTTATGGCAAGTGCCCTGCAGTTCGGCAGAAGCGATCAACTCCATATACAATTATCGTGTGTGTATCTTCAGGCTCAGTATCTAACGCTATCAAACTGTGTGCGTTCCTATTTAGACCGCATATATGTTGCTTTCAGCCAAATCCGACCGCCGTACAGTGGGGTATTTTACCCCTAAACTGTAGCTCAATTCAAAAACTTTGTTTTAGATTTGGTATAAATGAGTGATACCATGTCAAAAAAGATATAATTCTACATCAAACTATGTTAAAGATACTATATTATGTTACATATGTGCTACACAATGTTATGACTTCATTCTCAGTTGATGCGCGAAATTGAATTATTTTGGGGGTATCTTGAAAAATCTCAAAAAAATATATTTATTTTTTATTTTTCCTATAATTTTTAGATATTTTTCTATTTTTTTGTAAATTTTTCAACAAGATACAAATTTTTTTTCTTGTTAAAAAATTTTTTTAATAAAGTCCTAAAAACTAAGGTTTTTCTTAAATTTTTTATACATTTACTTGAGAAGGCCGAGGTCGCCTGCGACCAATTCTTTTTTAATAAATTCTTTGTATATTCACCAATATTTTCACCAAAAATGGGCTTGCGATTTTTTGCGATAGGCGAGATATATGAGGTTAAAGTTGCAAGATCGAAAAATATCAATATAATGTTGTGAAAAAAGCTGCTCCTGGAAGCTATATTCAGGCTTCCAAACTTAAATGCTATTCTGATAAAAATAGCATTCGCATTTCGGAAACATCGGCGGAAGTTTCTTTGCAGGCACTCCTTAACCAAACAGTGAAGCGACTGGTTTTGCTTCAAAGTTGCGTAATCAATACCTTGGATGAAAATGATATTCAAAATCTTTGTCTGTTTTCAAAGTGGGGATTTGATGGAAGCTCTGGGCACAGCTCATATAAGCAAGCTTTTTACGACTCTGAAGCTAGCGATTCCTCTGCTTTCAAACAAGGTGATTTGGCAAAATCCTCTACCATCATCTGCACGGTTTTGTCGACCTCTAAAAATTGAATTTCTAAAAGAAACTACAGCTACGTCACGACTGGAAAGGGATAGGGTGATGCATGAAATAAGACATTTTAACTACTCTCCAGTAATTTTGGGACATAGGCATATGGAGGTTAAACACAACCTTATACTTTCCATGATTGATGGGAAAGTATGCAAAGCCTTAACAGAAACGACATCAACCCAAAAATGTTTTATATGCGGCTGTACGAGTAAAGGCTTTAACAATATTGATAACATGATAAAGAAAGATGTTCGAACAGAAAACTTGGAAATTGGATTGATATCCTACATGGTTGGATTCGATTTTTTGAGTGCCTTTTGCATATGTCCTATAAGCTTTCAATAAAAAAATGGAAAGCAAGATCAACGGAAGAAAAGCAAATAGTTTTGGAGACAAAGACTAAAATTCAAAAAGCATTTAAAAAGGAAGCAGGCTTAACTCAAATGACGGAAATATATTCTACTCATCATTACCTATGGAGCCCCCATACATCGTTTTCCGATCAGATGAACGATAGTAGAGTTGCCACCCCCGCAATTTGAAAAACACCTCAAATATCCCTTAATTTTGGAGTTAGGTTGTTTGAACCTTTTAGACATATATTCTACTCGTCGTTACTTATAGAGCCCCCATACATTGTTTTTCGATCAGATGAACGATGGCAGAGTTGCCACCCCCACAATTTGAACAAAATCGAATATTTTCCACAATTTTAAAGACAGATTGTTTTAACCTTTTAGAGATATATTTTAATCGTCATTACATATCGATCCACCATTTCTGGCAAATTTTGCTCAATAGAAAAAAAAAAAACATTTAATATAATTTGCTCTTCACTTTTTTTTCACTGCTGGGATGGCTCATTTTGCAGGCCATTTTTGGTTTGCACAGCTATAATGCTTATTTTTGGGACTAGGAGCCTTTTGCTCGGGCTACAGGGACCACGTTTTTTTAGATTTTCACACACTTTTCCGCACGATTTTGGCTGCTGCAAAGATCTGCTCTCGTTTTGGATTGCGTGTTCACTGATGAGTGCGTAGCCTCGCTGGAACCGCGCTCTCTCAGCTTTGGAAATACACTAAAGCTCTGTGGCTAGAGATGCAGTTTGGAATCCAAGACTTGGTGCCAACTATGTTTGGAGGAAAATTACTTTTCTGTTACCAGGTGAAAGAACGGAGAAATATTTACCCTGTTTTGGACTGGCACCAATTGAAAAATAAATTTGGTTTGCTGTCCTACAGCTTATTTTGTGGTTTTAGGCAATGGAGCACCCAATGGTGGCGACAATTGGCCTAGGTGGGTGTGGAACCAAATTTAGTTGGCCAAATAAAAGGCCTTGCTTGTTGTTCTGATCGTGGCAAAACGTACGTAGCACTAGGAGTATAATTCCGATTTTAATTTTTCTTCCAAGTGTGTTCGGCACAACCACTCTGGTCAATGATCAAGAGAAGAAAAGACAGAGGCTGGCAACCGGAAAAGGCAGCTAGCCAGTAGGCGGATGTGCTTACAGCAGAAATGCAATTGTCAGTACATCGGATACCCACGGCTGTATTGAGTGATATTTTGTTAGTTTATCGGGTACTTGGGTACTTTGCCGATACATTGATTTGCGAAAAACAATGCAAATGATAATGAATAGATCTAACAATTATTTATAAAATTAGAATCTATTATTATTTTCTTAGGGAAAAATTTAATTATTTATACTAGGAGTAAAATTTGCTACTACTAAGACTACAAGCAAATAGTACCAAAAGCAAGACCTACTACTAAAATTAGACGAGCTAGGCAAAACCATTTGCATACTTTTAGGCATTATGAAAAATCTTTTGCTGGCCCTGTAACTAGCGCCACTTCAGTGGCCACCAGAGGAAAACCAAATTTTACAAAGATAAAATTGGCCTGGCGGAGTTTAGTTTTTAAGTATTTATTAATTGATTTATTTATCTTATTATTCTTGTTCTATTTATTTATTAATGTTGGTTTTGTATTTGTCCCAGAGGTACTCTGGTTAGGAGTCCTTAAGAAAATGTTTATTGTGCTGAAGAAAAAAATAATAATCTGAAATGAAAAGTGAAGTGAAAATTATGATAGTGTAAATTTGTGTAGAGGGTGAGATGGCAGTAAACTAAATTAGTGTCTGTGGAAATAAGGGGGTTGTCCGTGTATTTAAAGTCAACCTATGGCAGGGCGGGTGTGTTTAGGCAAAAAAAAAAAAAGAACAACTAATTTTGCCAAATGTTTCTTTTGTGTTGTGTGTGAGTCGAGACAGGCATCTATAAATATACATTTTTGTTGTCCATCTATCGAGGTCGTACTCATCCCTGACTCAGCCGTAAGCTAGCCGGCAACCGATAGTTGGACCCTTGACAGACGGTCGATCGTAACATATTGTCCTTGAAAATGATCTTAACTGTTGACCAAATAAACTTTAAATGAAGCATTCCCATTCAAAAAGATTTTTAAATGGTTTTATTTCATGAATCTATATATATAAAAGAGTTCAACCTGACTGATTGGTGACCGTCGCACAGCCCAAACCGTAAGAGATAGCAAGCTGAATTTTTTACTGTAGTTTCATCTTACTCCGAAAGTGAGTACGGGGTTTTGGAAAATTCCGGCGGGAAAATTCGAAGAAAACTAATTTTAAAAAAACCAAAATAAAAATTCATTAATAACTGCATACCAGTGTCCCGGAAAATTAACCCACTACACCCCCATGGGTTAAATATCAATTAATGGCCGAAAGTATACTTTCTAGAGACCTGCACGAGTGATTACACGATGCCGGAATCATGAGTAAAAATACTAATTTTTACGATTACAGTTACTTTTTTTTGTAACAGGTAATCATTTTCATGATTACGAGTAGCAATCGGCATCGTGGCACCGTACGATTATAATCGATTATAATCTACCAAAAAAACAATAATTAATATCAATCTGTTGGTAACAAATAGTTTTAGGTATATTTTGCACTGAACATGTCCAACAAATTCCAGTGTATTGGCATCCGCTATTTTGCCAAAAAATTCCAGACGTCTCTGGATCCATTTGCTTCAACTCGCTTGTATTGTCCTAATCGCAGCTTTTGAGTTATTTCCATTTTATTTAAACAAATTTTAAACGAACAGTACAATTCCAAACGATTAGCTCTAACATTTAACTTTAACATTTTGGAAAAACCTACCGGAAAATGGCCGGAAAAGTGTTGTTGTTCACTTATTGGCAAAGCTCTATATTGCAAAAAATATTATCTACGCGATTTTCACAGTGTGGAAAATCCGGAAAATAGCCTGGAAATTATATATGGGAAAACCTATTTTTCATCCGATCGACTTCAAACTCGGTTTGTTAACACATTATGGAAAATAATTAGACATGTGATTATTCCGTGCTAGCTTTATGGGTAGAATAAATGGAAGCGTTTTTTTTTTTTAATACGGGAAAATTTATACCATCGCACAACCGTTATATTTGAGCTGATCTGTATAAAATTTGGTTTGAAAGCTCTATGAAAAATAGTTTTAAGCTTTGAGCAAATGCACCCTCAAAGTCGGGTAATGGGTGTCGGGGTGGTTTCAAAGCCAATTGTTATTTGTGAACCGAACTGAAAATAGAAAACTCACTACAAAATGAATAAAAAAAATTTTAATATCGTAAAATAAACCAAGTTCGAAAAACAGGAGGTTCAATGTCGAGGCTGATTTTTTCACCTCGAGAAGGGATTTTGGATTAATAAGTTACAAATAATTTTCCAGTTCGGCTATACTGATTGGGCGAAGCGAAGCGCGCCGGGTCCTATGCTAGTAAGTTTATAAAAACAAATGTTAATATTTAGGTACGTGTTGAAATCTACTTGCCTTAAGCAAAAACAAACACAGATTCGAATGTGTGCTTGACTTAAACAAATGTGAAATTTAATATTTAACAATAGAGAGCTCTGAAGAACATTTTAAAATTTTTTGGTATAAATATCCCAACATTAGGCAGAAAATTTATAGTTCACAAAAAGTACCGAAGATACACAAGTTGAACCAACAAAGACAAGATGCGTTGCACAATTACCATTTGTTTTGGCATCCTGGCCGCTTTTGTGGCTTTATCCATGGCTGAAGATGAGTTTACTTCAACTACGCCGGGTGAAGATGGTACATTCCCACCTAAAACGAACGGTCCGGAACCTACAAGCGATAATCCATGGTCAACAACAGGTAAACCAGCTCCTTTGCGTCCTCAGGACCGTGGCGATCGTGAAGAAGGACGTGGTGGACGTGGTGGACGTCGTGGCGATCGTGGACAAGGCGGCGGACGAGGCGGACAAGGTGGCAGACAAGGCAGTAGAGGTGAACGTGGCGGACAAGGCGGTCGAGGTGGACGAAGTGGTCGTAGTGGAGGAGGCGGACGTGGACGTGGTGGAAATCGTGGACGTAACTGATTTAGCTTTTACTAGATCGTATCCCATTTCAAGAAAAATAAATTGAACAACTCGAAAAATAATTTTTCTCAAAACGGGTTACCATAAAATATTTATGTTTTTACACAAAAAACTGTAGCTCAATTCAAAACTTTGTTTTAGATTTGGTATAAATGAGTGATACCATGTCAAAAGACATAATTCGACATCAAACTATGTTAAAGATACTATATTATGTTACATATGTGCCACAATGTTATGACTTCATTCTCGTTGATGCGCGAAAATTGAATTTTTTTTTTTTTGCATTTAATCTTGAAAAAATTTCCCAAAAATATATATTTATTTTTTATTTTTCTATAATTTTTTAGATATTTTGTATTTTTGTAAATTTTTCAACAAGATACAAATTTTTTTTTTCTTGTTAAAAAATTTTTTTAATAAGAGTCCTAAAAACTAAGGTTTTTCTTAAATTTTTATACATTTACTTGAAAAAGCCAAAATCGCCTGCGACTATTTTTTTAATAAATTCTTTGTATATTCACCAATATTTTCACCAAAAATGGGCTTGCGATAGGCGAGATATATGAGGTTAAAGTTGCAAAATCGAAAATATCAATATAATGTTGTGAAACAAGCTGCTCCTGGAAGCTGTATTCAGGCTTCCAAACTTAAATGCTATTCTGATAAAAATAGCATTCGCATTTCGGAAACATCGGCGGAAGTTTCTTTTGCAGGCACTCCTTAACCACACAGTGAAGCGACTGGTTTTGCTTCAAAGTTGCGTAATCAATACCTTGGATGAAAATGATATTCAAAATCTTTTGTCTGTTTTCAAAGTGGGGATTTGATGGAAGCTCTGGGCACAGCTCATATAAGCAAGCTTTTTACGACTCTGAAGCTAGCGATTCCTCTGCTTTCAAACAAGGTGATTTGGCAAAATCCTCTACCATCATCTGCACGGTTTTGTCGACCTCTAAAAATTGAATTTGTAAAAGAAACTACAGCTACGTCACGACTGGAAAGGGATAGGGTGATGCATGAAATAAGACATTTTAACTACTCTCCAGTAATTTTGGGACATAGGCATATGAGTTAAACCTTATACTTTCCATGATTGATGGGAAAGTATGCAAAGCCTTAACAGAAACGACATCGACCCAAAAATGTTTTATATGCGGCTGTACGAGTAAAGGCTTTAACAATATTGATAACATGATAAAGAAAGATGTTCGAACAGAAAACTTGGAATTTGGATTATCAATCCTGCATGGTTGGATTCGATTATTTTGGAGTGCCTTTGCATATGTCCTATAAGCTTTCAATAAAAAAATGGAAAGCAAGATCAACGGAAGAAAAGCAAATAGTTTTGGAGACAAAGGAAGCAGGCTTAATTGTTGATCAGCCAAAAGCCGGATTTGGTAACTTAAATGACGGAAATATATTCTACTCATCATTACCTATGGAGCCCCATACATCGTTTTCCGATCAGATGAACGATAGTAGAGTTGCCACCCCCGCAATTTGAAAAACACCTCAAATATCCCGCAGTTTTGGAGTTAGGTTGATCAAACCTACTAGACATATATTTTACTCGTCATTACTTATCGAGCTTCCGTACATTGTTTTCCGATCAGATGAACGATGGCAGAGTTGCCACCCCCGCAATTTGAAAAACACCTCAAATATCCCTCAATTTTGGAGTTAGGTTGTTTGAACCTTCTAGACATATATTCTACTCATCATTACTTATCGAGCCCCCTACATCGTTTTCCGATCAGATGAACGATAGTAGAGTTGCCACCCCCGCAATTTGAAAAAAACCTCAAATATCCCGCAATTTTGGAGTTAGGTTGTTCGAACCTACTAGACATATATTCTACTCATCATTACTTATCGGGCCCCCAAATATCGTTTTCCGATCAGATGAACGATAGTAGAGTTGCCACCCCCGCAATTTGAAAAACACCTCAAATATCCCTCAATTTTGGAGTTAGGTTGTTTGAACCTTCTAGACATATATTCTACTCATCATTACTTATCGGGCCCCCAAATATCGTTTTCCGATCAGATGAACGATAGTAGAGTTGCCACCCCCGCAATTTGAAAAACACCTCAAATATCCCTTAATTTTGGAGTTAGGTTGTTTGAACCTTTTAGACATATATTCTACTCGTCGTTACTTATCGAGCCCCCATACATTGTTTTTCGATCAGATGAACGATGGCAGAGTTGCCACCCCCACAATTTGAACAAAATCGAATATTTTCCACAATTTTAAAGACAGATTGTTTTAACCTTTTAGGGATATATTTTAATCGTCATTACTTATCGATCCACCATTTCTGGCAAATTTTGCTCAATAGAAAAAAAAAAAAACATTTAATATAATTTGCTCTTCACTTTTTTTTTCACTGCTGGGATGGCTCATTTTGCAGGCCATTTTTGGTTTGCACAGCTATAATGCTTATTTTTGGGACTAGGAGCCTTTTGCTCGGGCTACAGGGACCACGTTTTTCTAGATTTTCACACACTTTTCCGCACGATTTTGGCTGCTGCAAAGATCTGCTCTCGTTTAGGATTGCGTGTTCACTGATGAGTGCGTAGCCTCGCTGGAACCGCGCTGTCTCAGCTTTGGAAATACACTAAAGCTCTGTGGCTAGAGATGCAGTTTGGAATACAAGACTTGGTGCCAACTATGTTTGGAGAAAATTACATTCTGTTACCAGGTGAAAGAACGGAGAAATATTTACCCCTCTTTTGGACTGGCACCAATTGAAAAATAAATTTGGTTTGCTGTCCTACAGCTTATTTTGTGGTTTTAGGCAATGGAGCACCCAATGGTGGCGACAATTGGCCTAGGTGGGTGTGGAACCAAATTT
Organism: Lordiphosa mommai; assembly: GCA_018904225.1. Lineage (NCBI taxonomy): Eukaryota > Metazoa > Arthropoda > Insecta > Diptera > Drosophilidae > Lordiphosa > Lordiphosa mommai. Next base: position 537,133 of record JAEIFT010000124.1, on the reverse strand, counting down.
AGTTGGCCAAATAAAAGGCCTTGCTTGTTGATCTGATCGTGGCAAAACGTACGTAGCACTATGAGTATAATTCCCAAAAAAAATTTGAGAGGGGTTAAGCACGATTTTAATTTTTCTTCCAAGTGTTTTCGGCACAACCACTCTGGTCAATGATCAAGAGAAGAAAAGACAGAGGCTGGCAACCGGAAAAGGCAGCTAGCCAGTAGGCGGATGTGCTTACAGCAGAAATGCCATTGTCAGTACATCGGATACCCACGGCTGTATTGAGTGATTTTTTGTTAGTTTATCAAGTATTTGGGTACCTTGCCGATACATTGATTTGCGAAAAACAATGCAATTGATAATGAATAGATCTAACAATTATTTATAAAATTAGAATCTATTATTATTTTCTTAGGGAAAAATTTAATTATTTATACTAGGAGTAAAATTTGCTACTACTAAGACTACAAGCAAATAGTACCAAAAGCAAGACCTACTACTAAAATTAGACGAGCTAGGCAAAACCATTTGCATACTTTTAGGCATTATGAAAAATCTTTTGCTGGCCCTGTAACTAGCGCCACTTCAGTGGCCACCAGAGGAAAACCAAATTTTACAAAGATAAAATTTTTTATACCACCAAAATAAACTGGCGGTGTTTAGTTTTTAAGTATTTATTAATTGATTTATTTATCTTTTTATTCTTGTTCTATTTATTTATTAATGTTGGTTTGTATTTGTCCCAGAGGTACTCTGGTTAGGAGTCTTTAAGAAAATGTTTATTGTGCTGAAGAAAAAAATAATAATCTGAAATGAAAAGTGAAGTGAAAATTATGATAGTGTAAATTTGTGTAGAGGGTGAGATGGCAGTAAACTAAATTAGTGTCTGTGGAAATAAGGGGGCTTGTCCGTGTATTTAAAGTCAACCTATGGCAGGGCGGGTGTGTTTAGGCAAAAAAAAAAGAACAACTAATTTTGCCAAATGTTTCTTTTGTGTTGTGTGTGAGTCGAGACAGGCATCTATAAATATACATTTTTGTTGTCCATCTATCGAGGTCGTACTCATCCCTGACTCAGCCGTAAGCTAGGGAGGACCGATAGTTGGACCCCTTGACAGACGGTCGATCGTAACATATTGTCCTTGAAAATGATCTTAACTGTTGACCAAATAAACTTTAAATGAAGCATTCCCATTCAAAAGATTTTTAATGGTTTTATTTCAGAATCTATATATATAAAAGAGTTCAACCTTACTGATTGGTGACCGTCGCACAGCCCAAACCGTAAGAGATAGCAAGCTGAATTTTTTACTGTAGTTTCATCTTACTCCGAAAGTGAGTACTAAGGAGGGGTTTTGGAAAATTCCGTCGGGAAATGTGGAAAATTCGCAGAAAACTAATTTTAAAAAACCGCAATTAAAATTCATCAATAACTGCATACCAGTTTCCCGGAAAATTAACCCACTACACCCCCATGGGTTAAATATCAATTAATGGCCGAAAGTATACTTTCTAGAGACCTGCACGAGTGATTACACGATGCCGGAATCATGAGTAAAAATACTCATTTTTACGATTACAGTTACTTTTTTTTGTAACAGGTAATCATTTTCATGATTACGAGTAGCAATCGGCATCGTGGCACCGTACGATTATAATCGATTATAATCTACCAAAAAAACAATAATTAATATCAATCTGTTGGTAACAAATAGTTTTAGGTATATTTTGCACTGAACATGTCCAACAAATTCCAGTGTATTGGCATCCGCTATTTTGCCAAAAAAATTCCAGACGTCGCTGGATCCATTTGCTTCAACTCGCTTGTATTGTCCTAATCGCAGCTTTTGAGTTATTTCCATTTTATTTAAACAAATTTTAAACGAACAGTAAAATTCCAAACGATTAGCTCTAACATTTAACTTTAACATTTTGGAAAAACCTACCGGAAAATGGCCGGAAAAGTGTTGTTGTTCATTTATTGGCAAAGCTCTATATTGCAAAAAATATTATCTACGCGATTTTCACAGTGTGGAAAATCCGGAAAATAGCCTGGAAATTATATATGGAAAACCTATTTTTCATCCGATCGACTTCAAACTCGGTTTGTTAACACATTATGGAAAATAATTAGACATGTGATTATTCCGTGCTAGCTTTATGGGTAGAATAAATGGAAGCGTTTTTTTTTTTTAATACGGGAAAATTTATACCATCGCACAACCGTTATATTTGAGCTGATCTGTATAAAATTTGGTTTGAAAGCTCTATGAAAAATAGTTTTAAGCTTTGAGCAAATGCACCCTCAAAGTCAAGAATGGTGTGTGAAGAAGAAAATGGAGAAGAAATGGGAGTCGGGGTGGTTTCAAAGCCATGATGTTATGTGAAGAAAAAAAAAACAGAACTGAAAAAAAAACAAAATACAAGATGAGAATGAATAAAAAAATTTTTATATCGTAAAATAAACCAAGTTTTTCAGAAAGAAGAAACAAGGAGGTTCAATGTCGAGGTCTGATTTTTTCTTTAAACTCGAGAAGGGATTTTGGATTAATAAGTTACAAATAATTTTCCAGTTCGGTATACTGATATTAGCTGAATCTGATTGGGCGAAGCGAAGCGCGCCGGGTCCTATGCTAGTAAGTTTATAAAAACAAATGTTAATATTTAGGTACGTGTTGAAATCTACTTGCCTTAAGCAAAAACAAACACAGATTCGAATGTGTGCTTGACTTAAACAAATGTGAAATTTAATATTTAACAATAGAGAGCTCTGAAGAACATTTTAAAATTTTTTGGTATAAATATCCCAACATTAGGCAGAAAATTTATAGTTCACAAAAAGTACCGAAGATACACAAGTTGAACCAACAAAGACAAGATGCGTTGCACAATTACCATTTGTTTTGGCATCCTGGCCGCTTTTGTGGCTTTATCCATGGCTGAAGATGAGTTTACTTCAACTACGGGTGAAGATATTACTGATTCACCTACAACCGATGATCCATGGTCAACTACTGCAGCATCAGAAACATCAACAACAGGTAGACTAGCTCCTTTGCGTCCTCAGGACCGTGGCGATCGTGAAGAAGGACGTGGTGGACGTGGTGGACGTCGTGGCGATCGTGGACAAGGCGGCGGACGAGGCGGACAAGGTGGCAGACAAGGCAGTAGAGGTGAACGTGGCGGACAAGGCGGTCGAGGTGGACGAAGTGGTCGTAGTGGAGGAGGCGGACGTGGACGTGGTGGAAATCGTGGACGTAACTGATTTAGCTTTTACTAGATCGTATCCCATTTCAAGAAAAATAAATTGAACAACTCGAAAAATAATTTTTAAAATATTCTTAATATTATCAGGGTTCGTAAAATGTACAAAAATTATTTTCATGCCATGATAAATAACATCAATGCTAAAAATAATAATTTTTAGACATGATAATAAAAAAATTTACATATGGCCAAAATTATTTTATTCATGTAACTAGCACGAGCATTTTTGCCACGCTTGTAATATACTTGTGTGAATAATTTTTTGATTTTTGTATTTTTTTTTACATTTCATTTATTGGTGTGTATGTGAGAGTCGCTTGTGCGCGGCCAAGCTGCCGGGCAGCTAAAATAATTCACACACAAGTATATTACAAGCGTGTAAAAAATGCTCGTATTAGTTACATGAATAAAATATTTTTTGCCATATGTAAATTTTTCTTATTTTCATGTCTGAAAATAATTATTTTTTTCAGCTTGTATATTTTACATTAGTGTTAATATCATGCGTGTAAAGAAAAATGAGTGTTATTTTACGAACCCTGACGGAAAGTGCCCTGCAGTTCGGCAGAAGCAATATACTTCATATACATTTGTCGTGAGTGTATCTTCAGGCTCAGTATTTAACGCTATTAAACTGGGTGCGTTACTATAGAGGATCGCTTATAATAATCCTACCTTTTAGGGTTGGTTTTACTCGAATTGAAAATTCTTTTTTAATTTACTTTCCCCGTAAAGCTTAGCTGTCAAAGCTTATTTCACACATATCGACTGAAATACAACGGTTAACTATAAAAAGAAAACAGCCCGATTTAAAAAGTAAGCTTTAAAGTTGAACACCGCCCGTTTTCCAACCTTGGGGTGGGTTTTCCAAATTCTAAAAATTATTTTTCCATCAGATCGTACCATAAAGCTAACAAACTGAATGTCATTTAGATCGGTTTACAAATAACGATTGGCCTTTAAACCAGCCCTGGCTGCCTTTTCCGAACGGTTTTTGGAAAATAACATGTTAAATTATTTTGCATTTAAAAAATAGGTTTTATCGAATTTTCGGTCATTATCCTTGTAGGCAGATTTTCCGATATCGGGAAACACGTATTCAATTATTTCACTTAATTTTCTTACCAACAGAGTTTAAAGTCCATCGGATGAAACAAAAAAATCACCCATTATAACTTAACCGGGAGTTTTACCACATCTTAAGGAGGCCTTCGTAAGCAAAAGACTTCGTAATTTACAAGAACTCACCATTGAGGATCAGTACGAATTGTCCACAGATCACCTTCCAATCCTTAAGAAGCAATTCGTTCTCCCTCCTGGGTCCAATAATAACACCTTCCGTACCGAATTGGCAGTTTCAGTCAACCTCAATATGGAGGTTCAAACCATGCAGGATGTCGAGGATGCTGTGTCCACCTTCTTGCAAAAGATTTAAAACGCTGCTTTGAAGACAACTCCCCCCACAGGGCAAACCTGTCAACCCAGAAGACGCTCATCCAGTCCAGAGCTTCCTGACGGGCAGAACCTTCAAGTTGGCTCAGGATGGAGTAAACTCACAAACGGTGTTCCACAGGGTAGCGTATCCCTGTACACGCATGATATACCCACAGCCAGGAGCATCCCTCTAGTGAACCATAACGAAATTCGCTGACGACACTGTTATACTTGCCCGCAACATATCTACTCAGCCACAGATGCCCAGGAGTACCTGAAAAGGTACAGCAACTGGACAGCAAAATGGAATATTGGGGAAGAATTTTCCAAAAGTGAAAGTTTCAGCATGATATGAAAAAGGAAACATTGACTTTTTTTCTGTGTAGAAAAAAGCACTGCGACAGCTACGTCAGCACACCGATAGTATTAACTGACGCAAAATGGCAGACGCTATCTTTGAACTAAAACTAGTTCCTATGGTTCCTATGGCAGCTATAACTGGAGATTGCATAATAACATTATATCAACTGGTATACTTTATGTCAAGGGTGCCCACTAAAAGCATATGGAGAAGCAAACACCTATACATATGGGTCAATCCATGTGAACTCGGTGACCCAAATTTTTTTGTGTTTAAAAAAAAAAACACTGTCAGCGGTTTAAATTACTACACAATGAGAATATGATCCTATTTTTGGATATCCACACCACTAACAGTGCGCGAGATAAACGACAAAGAATATAAAACTTAGAAATATTATAGCATCGTAACGGTGCATCCGATTTAAGCAACCCAAATTGTGATTTTCCAATTTCCGAGAAAAAATAAAAGGTTTAAAAAGACTTTTCTTAAGTAGGATTATAGTGAAATTTAATGGTTTTTTGTCTTCTTTTTTTTTTAATAATTTTTTTCTAATTCTACAAAACACATCACGATGGAACAATCAATAAATGCGCGAGGAAAAATATTTTTCAAATTAAAGAAGTAATTTTAAAGCAACCTTTTAATATCCCCCGTGGTTGACAATATTTTAGACATTTTTTTACTCGAAAAAAATTTTATTTTAGAAAAATATTTTTCCATCGTTCGATTTTTTGTAAAATAGGTTTACGGATATCCCTAACCAGAAAAAAAAATATTTTCATAAAAATATCTTTGAAAAAAAGACAAAATAGCTTTAAATATTGCCAAAACCCTACTTGAGAACTAATTTTTTGAACCTTTTTTTTTCTCGGATATTAGACGAGATAATAGTAACTTCACAATTTGGTTCGCTTAAATCAGATGCACCGTTGTGATGCAATAATTTCTTTAAAGTTTTAATTTTTGTTGGTCGTTGATCTCGCGATCTGTTAGTGGTGAGGATCTCAAAAAATAGCGTTATACTATGAGTTTTTGTTAAAACAGAAAAAAAATTGGGTGGCTGAGTTCACATGGAATGACCCATATAAAGAATCTATTTTTTTTTCAAACAAAACTCTACGTTGACTCGCCAAAAAACTTGTTGATGTTGTGTTCTGACTGTGAATTCGTATGCCAGCGAGGCAAGCAACAACATAAGAGCAATACGAGTATAGGAGTTCGGAAACCGTTGCTTTATGGGATCGAAGATGATTGAATAAGAAAGAGCGATACCACAAAACGCTTATTTAAGCCCTGAATGGAAACATATGCGATACCAATGCCATCGCCAAGCTATAGCCAAACGCTTTTCTTGGGGCAAGAGATAAGAAACCGCAAAAAATGTTTGCAGTGTAAACGGGTGAAATAATATTTGAGAAAATGAGCTTAGGCTTAATACAATTCTCACAACAAACAATAAAAATCATTGAACAATTTAATTGCAAAGCCAAATGTTTTTTTTTCTTATCGCCAAGTGGAAGCTTCTCTTTCTCTTTTTCTCCTCTGTAAACTAACCCAATTTCTTTAGACATATACAAAATTGTGTGTATGTATATATAAACCTCAATACACAGAGGGCAAACTGAGCGCTGATAAGAGGCGATTGAAATGACAGACTGCAAAAAAAAAAACGGGTCATGCACTTCAAATCAGGTAGTTTAAGGTCCTGCTCAAAATAAGGGTAGATGCTGTATTGTATGAGTTCAGTAAACGTTCTGAGTAAACAATATACCTGCAGTTTAAGTACAGTTCACTTAAAATGAGACACCCTGTAGGCTTACGTATGTACCATGTACAAATGATTTGATATGTCAAGCCATAGAAGTCAGCATTCAGTTGATTTAAGACTCTAAGCGGAGACGGTTGTTCAAAATGAGATTGCTTAGCGTAGTATTGTTGCTTTTATGGGCATTCACTTCCGCTGAAGCCAGCACCAGTGACATTAAGCAGAAGGTTTCCTGCAAGAATGAGCAGGGCCAGGATGTGGATTGGTAAGAATTTGCCTTTTTGGAGATAACTAAACAAGTTAAAAATTCAATCAACCCTGAATATAAGTGATAACTTTTAAATGTGGCGCCACACATACAGTGTTAAGTGCTGTCAAGCGTAATTATTTGATTTGCTTATTACTCGACTAACTTTCGTCTGTTCGTTACCAAACTTGGAGGATCGATAAATAAGGCTGATTACTACAGATTTCTTAAATGTCAATCTATTGTACCAACACAGAAAAAAAAATTCCAGATATTCGGACAAAAATCAATCCTAAACAATGTCAAAAGTAGGTTGTTCCGTGATTTTCTGATTGACTTGAGTATGAATTTAATAATGGGACTTAATTTTTAAGTATGATCAGAACTTGATATTAACATTAATCGAATTGATAAACGAATTCTGGGATTGTTCCAAGTCTTCCGTACTTAAAACTTTAATCCGAAGGCCGGGATCAAATCAATATTTTTAATGTGAAACATTACTTACAACTTTAATTTCGGTACGATTATTTTCTAGTAGCGGTAAAATTCAATTTGAAAATAACGCATAGCGCCCAACGCATTACTCATAATGCATAACGCATAACGCCTAACGCATAAGGCATAACGCATATCGCATGTCGCTCCCTGGTGCACAACAAGCAATTGCCTGGCCAATCGTGGCTATTGACCATGGCACCTTGACCAATGTGGAAAAGCAGTGTTGGAAAGTAGCTAGTAGTTTAGCACCGGACAGGGATCTGGGATGAGGGATCTCCGATCAGGCATCAGGGATCTGAGATCAAGGATCTAGGATGAGGGAATTAGTATCAGGGATCTGTTATCTGGGATCATGGATCTGGGTTCAATGATCTGGGATAAGGGATATGGTATCAGGGATCTTGGGTCAGAGATCTGGGATTTGGGATCAGAGATCTGGGATCTGAGACCTGGGACCTGGGATCAGGGATCTGGGATCAGGGATCACGGATAAGGGATCTGAGATCAGCGATCAGGGATCTGGGATGTAGGATCAGGGATCTGGAATGAGGGATCAGGGATGAGGGATGGGGGATCAGGTATCTGGGATCTGGGATCTAGGATCAGGGACTTGGGATCAGGGATCTGGGACCTGGGATCAGTGATCTGGGATCAGGGATTTGGGATTAGGAATCTGGGACCTGGGATCAGGGATCTGGGATCACGGATAAGGGATCAGAGATCAGGAATGAGGGATCAGGGTTGAGGGATGTTGGATCGGGGATCTGGTATGAGGGATCAGGGATGAGGGATTTGGGATGGGGGATCAGGTATCTGGGATCAGGGATTTCTGATAGGGGGTTCGGGATCAGGGATCTGGGAAAAGAGATCTGGGATCAGAGATCTAGGATCTTGGATCTGGGATCTGGGACCTGGGATCAGGAATCTGGGACCAGCGATCAAAGATCTGGGATCAGGGATCTGGTATCTGGGATCAGGGATCAAGGATCTGGTATCAGGAATCTGGGATCTGGTATCAGGGATCTGGGATCAGGGATCTGGGATCAGGAATGAGGGATCAGGGTTGAGGGATTTGGGATGGAGGATCAGGGATCTGGGATCATGAATTTGGGATCTGGGATCAGGGATCCGGTAGGTCGCTCTCTGGGTTAGGGATCTGGAATGAGGGATCAGGGATGAGGGATTTGGGATGGGGGATCAGGGATCTGGTGTCTAGGATCAGGGATTTCTGATGGGGGGTCTGGGATCAGGGATCTGGGAACAGAGATCTGGGATATTGGATCTGGGATTAGGGATCTGGGATCTGGGATCAGGGATCTGGTATCAGGTATCTGGGATCAGGGATCTGGGACCTGAGATCAGGGATCTCGGATCTGGGATCAGGGCGTCAAACATTATGTTTTTAAGAAGTCGCATCTAGGTATTGTATATTCATTTTACCCATCTTTCCATATTTCCAGGTGGTACATGTACAAACTGCCCAAACATTATTCGAAAAACCCATTGGGCCAGGATGTCAGCGGCTTGCGTTATTTCTATGTGACCAGCAATGGTTACGACAACTGGCAAATGTCGGGTAAACGCATTAGCGATGCCGAATCTCTGCCCGCTCAGACCCTGCTTCCGCTCTCTGGAAGTCATGTTTTGCTGGCAGCTTACAATGATGAGTTTCCCAATGGCACGGTATCAGTGACGGGTGGTCATACCAAGGGTGTGGTGGCCACGGATGGACAGACTGGCCTTTGGCTGGTGCATTCGGTGCCCAAGTTTCCTACCATACCTGAGTACAGTTATCCCACAACAGGCGAACACTTTGGCCAGAGTTTGCTCTGTGTTACTCTGGATGCAGCCGGTGTGGAAAAAGTGGGTGAAATTTTGGTGTTCAATGAGCCACATTTCTATTATCAACGCAATCCTTTGATACAAACGGCCAGTGAGTTATTTCCCAGTCTAGAGCGTGCACTGAAAAGTCAATGGCGCACCGAGTCGCCGTATGAGAAGGAATTGGAATTACGTTCGCTGGGTGGCAAACAGTTTCGCATCTTTGGCAAGAGTCCACGTGCCAATGCGGAGCTTTATGCAGATATAGTGGCACCAGCTCTGGATGTCAGTCTGTTTGTGGAGGCTTGGCGCGATGGTGCCGGTAATTTGCCCAGTAGTTGTAATAACACCGATAAGGTGTACAATGTGGATGAAATTTCGAGTCCAGCTTTGTCTGTGGACTTTAAGACCACCCAGGATCATGCCAAGTGGGCAGTAAGTCAGGAGACGGGCATTAAGATACATCGTTGGCGTATTGGCGGCGGCGATTGGATATGTGTGGGCGATATCAATCGGCAGCAGCATCAATTGCAACGTGGTGGCGGCACTGTGTGCCACAAGAGTTCGCGGGTGGCCGATCTTTATCGTAAATTGGTGGCCAATTATGATAAGTGTGCTTAGGAGATTACAGATTATATAACTTAAGCTTTGACTGCAATAAACAAATTAAATGGTATATCAAAATTTGACACTTTAATTTACCAATATCCGTTAGTTTTATATCAACCCGACTGACTTGTTTGGACGTTGATGTACAATGCGCAGTACGTTCAAGTGGCCCAAGCGACACCAAGCCGAAGCTTGTTACGCGCGAGCCCCAGGCAAAATAGCAGCCCACCTCCCGCCCAACCGACCGGGGGGCGCTGCCACAATCGAGTGACACGAAATCGCGTAGAAAAACACGGAATTAAAGCAAACTACGGGCTAAATACATTAATATAGAGGTCTTTATAGCAAAAATAGAATCATCTAAACTAATTACTCGAAAGATTTTATTGTAGTCAGCACAAAGGACACGAAACGGCTCATGCAAAGCATAGTTAGTAGTACAACGTTTTAAAGATAAGATATAGTTACGTGTCTGTCTAACAGGAACACTAAGATTAATTTGACTAAGCAACTCTGATGAGTCGATTTTTTTTTTTATTAGTCTATGTATGAAGATTACACCAAGCATAACTCTTCGGTTAATTAAGGAGGGAAGGTTTATTAAAAGAAGTCTACTAGAATACGATGGTAACCGGACCTCAGGATTCCAATTCAAACCACGAAGAGCAAACAATAGGAATTGTTTTTGCACCGATTCAATTCTATCTTGATGGATCGAATATTGTGGAGACCACACACATGAACCATACTCAAGAATTGGACGGACAAGAGAAGTATAAAGAATTTTGGTCGTATAGGGATCATCAAATTCCTTAGACCAACGCTTAATAAACCCAAGAACACTTCTGGCCTTACTTACAGTAGCAGTTACATGAGAGTCAAATTTAAGATTATGATCAAGAATTACCCCCAGATCATTTACTTCATTGGCACCATCGTTTAGACGCTCTAATGCCACATTATCAAGCGTGTATGTGACCAGTTGTGGTAAGCTTCTATAAAATGTCATAACCTTACACTTCGAACTATTAAGGTTTAGGAGATTGAATTCACACCATGAGTGAAATGCATCCAAGTCAGTTTGCAAATGATATCGAGATACCAAATCTTTATATGTTAAACAAATCTTAACATCATCAGCATACATAAGGACTCGTGAATGAGTCAGAACTGAAGGTAGATCATTGATGAATAGAGTAAAAGCAATGGACCCAAGTGACTACCCTGGGGTACTCCAGAAGTAACTTGGATACACTTAGAATATGAATTTCGAAATAGAACCTTTTGGGTTCTATCACTTAGGTACTGAGAAATCCAACTGAGAAGGTTAGTGGGAAATCCAATTAGGCTCAGTTTGTGAAGCAGCAAGGAGTGGTTTACAGAATCAAATGCCTTACTAAAATCAGTATAAATGACGTCAGTTTGCATTTTACTTAAGAACCCTTTTATCACTAAGGATGTAAACTCTAAGAGGTTAGTGGTGGTAGATCTACGTCTCACAAATCCATGTTGGAACGGTGAAATAATGGAACTACACAAATGTTGCAATTGACTTAATGCTCAACGCACAGAGCAAACAATATGAGATAGAAAGCTAAATTTTTCAAAGTGAGCATAATGGAAATTGAAAAATTTTATTTTAAGTAAGACATTTGCTTTATTTGATTAATTGATTTATTTATTTGATTGATTGATTTGCTGTATTAGGATATATTTGTTTAATTTTAGGATTTTTAAAATAATTAACATGTCCAAGAGTCGAAGAATTGAAAGAAGCTCGGCTTGGCCCTTTGGTGCTGTAACAGTCAAATTAACATTTTACAACATGCTGAAAAGTATGCCATACACTACAGAGCTTGCTACAGGCGGCTTCAGCTTAAAATTATAGCCTGCCTTGCTGCTGCAGTAAAATAAGTTTTACAATAGTTCAAGTCTTTACATACCTAAAAGTATGCAGTATATTAGTTAAATTTTGAATTTGTAAATTATCTACACATGTAGAATGTAATTTTTAACATTACTTACACTAAATATACCTTTTACAGCGCCCTCTAGCGATATGAGTTGGTAGTACCAAGTACGGGCTCACTAATGAGTTACTAGTTCCAAATTCAAACTAAAGGAGGGGGAAATAACAGCGATGGCAGTATTGGTAACTATCGATGGCCTCAAGCACCGCTTGTTTTTAGTCCCAACAACAACAAGAACAAACAAAATAAAAACAAAACACCTTTTTTTTCTTTCAAAGATTGACACACCTTCCGAAATTGCTCTGCAAAATGTTTGGTTCGAAGTCGATAGCTGGTCGTTAAACGGTGGGCCAAAAAACGGTGAGAAAAACTTTTTTGTTTTCCATCGTATCGTCACCAATCTATATATATAAAAGAGTTCAACCTGACTAACTGACTACTGAAGAAGACTGAAGAAGAAGAAAACTACTGAATGAAACTTTTTTGTGTATCATCCGATCAGCTCCAAACTAATTTAAATAAAAAAACCGCAATAAAAATCCATTAATAACTGCATACCAGTTTTCCGGAAGTTTAACCCACTACACCCCCATGGGCTAAAAATCAGTTTAATGGACGAAAGTATAGTTTCCAAACGATTAGCTTCAAATTCAATTTTAATTAATTTATTGACAATGTGTGTGCCGATCGGAATGATATTCGAATAAATGGAAAGGTCGGAATAAGAGTGCGGGTTCATAGCAAACCTTTATATTTGAGCTGTTCTGTATCAAATTTAGTTTCAAAGCTCAATGGGTCAATTAAATAGGAAAATAGTTTTGCGCAAATGCACCCTCAAAGTCGGGTAAGTCAGGGTAGTTTCAAAGCCAATTTTTATTTGTGAACCAAACTGAAAATGGTAAATTCACCCCAAAATTAATGAAATTCGTTTTGTTAGCTCTACGGGCCAAAGGAAAAAAATTTTTGTTTCACCGAATGTCAAAGTCAAAGCTGATTTTTTCACCTCGAGGAGCGATTTTGGAGTAATCCGTTATATTTGAGCCGAATATTGATATAATAAGCAACAAATAATTTTCCAGTTCGGCTATACTGATAGTGGCTAAGCGAAGCGCGCCGTGTCCTATGCTAGTCTTAGTATTTATTAGTTTCACGTGCTTCCACATAATTCTGGAAAAATTTATCAAAATCGGATGTCTATAGCATATAGCTGCCACAGGACCGATCGGTCGGAAAATGAGTTTTACTAAGAAGAGACTTTTTATGGTAACGCGATCAAATTTTTATTCTCAATGATTTTGAATATTTAAATATCTGATATCTATATCCTACATATCTCTAGACGCGTCTATCTCTAGACTGAACCAGTACAGTGGACTAAATAATAAAAAAATAGCATCAAATTTGCAAATAGAAAATTAAAACTCGCTATTAGCCGTTTTACGGCTAAACAAACACCACTGCTGACTAAACTGGTCACACTGAGCAGCAATAAAAAACTGCTGTTCCTGGCCAAATGCTACAAGCGGCCAACAAATACAAAGAAAAAGAAGATTGACCCACATTCCGCAGAAAATTGAAATTGAAAATGTTTTGCTGCCTTCGTACCTGTCTCAATGGCGGGCATATGAGAAAACCCACAGCTGCTGCCAGTCGCCTCAGGGAGCCCGAAGTTCATCTAGATGCTGCACATATGGGTAAGCCAAGTGAAGTCAGGACAATGGCCTGCTAAACTGCTTTAAATCCTTTCCGTTTAGGTGCTGATGTTATTTTATTGTCGCATCAATTGCGGGTCACCGGCACTGGCGGTGTTCTGGCCACGGCTCCATTAGTTCAGTCCAAATCCTACTTTGAGGTGAAAATCCAACAGAGCGGCAGCTGGTCCATTGGCCTAGCCACACGTCAAACCGATTTGAGTCGCAAGTGTGGCGGTGGAGATCGCGAATCCTGGTGCCTGTGCTCGGATAATGCCACGCGACACAATAACGAAGAATTCCGTCCCGTGGTGGCCGCCAGCTGTTGCAAGCAGCCGGAAGTCAGTGGAAATGGCATACTAAATAATAGTGCTGCAGCTGCAGCGGGCTTAATTGCCATAGAAGATTTGCAAGAGGATCTATTAATGACCACAGGCAGTGAGACTGCGGTGGATATTGGAGATACTTTGATACGAGCTCCTAAAAGGGATTTTCCGGATGAGGGTGACATAGTGGGTGTGGCCTTTGATCATGTGGAGTTGAATTTCTATTTCAATGGCAAAAATCTGGAAGTGCCCTTTAGGAATGTGCGTGGAGCCGCCCTGTTTCCAGTTATCTACGGTGAGTGGCGACTATATAAGGAAGAGTAGAATAATTTTGTTTTTTTTTTCCAGTGGGCAATGGCGCCATTGTGGACATAATACTGGATAACTTTACACATGGCCCACCATCGGGCTTTGAACGCATATTGCTAGAACAGTCTCTGCTTTAGATCTGATTAACCACAACCTCTGATAGCCATGAACAAAATTGTAACTGTATAGAATTCTCTAGTCTCTGTCCCAAAAAAAAAAAAAAAGTATTATTATATTGCACTTTTAATTCCTTTTATTGTAATTTATTTATGTACGTACTAGCTTGACCTCTGGACTGCTTTGTATTATACACTTTACGACATTCCAATTTATATAAGTAATGGACCACCTCTTCTGTATTCTCGAGCACGGAAAGATCTAACTAAACTATAAGAATGTAACTCTATATGTATATCTAAAATTGCTTTGGAAAACAAATTTATCCGCGCGCGGACAATAAATCTATGTTATGTATGTTGGAGTGTATATACCCACAGGTGATATTCTGTTTAAGACTGATAGACGAGTAAGCAGTTGAGTCTGTCCCACAATTCTTTTGTACGTGATGGGTGATCTCGAGTTCTGCCGGCCATGTTCGCTGTGAAAATGGTTCTGTGAGCAAAGCCACCAGCTTATATTACAAAAAGACTAGAATAGATGGCACTTACCTTACATCTTGACGTACGGCATTTGTCGATACCGACGAAATCGTTTACGAAGTTAATTATCGGCCATTTATCGAATTCCGAGTCGGTTTTTTGAGTAAACGTTTCTATTTCTAAATGAAATTTTATATTATAACATAGAAGGTGACAAGTATATCTACGGCTACTAGATTAGATTTGAGTTACCTCGATTGCTCAGTGCAAAGTGGGATTCATTTTGCGTAAAAAGGACGATGGGTTCTAGAAGCAACAGATTTGATAGTCGCCTACATATCTATATAATATAGTATATATGCGGGGGTGGGTCTGGGTAACTTTTTTTTTGGAGTGGGAAGTTTTTTTTCTTTTTTAAATAAAGTTTTTTTTAAAGGTTGGGGTGGGGGGGGGGGGTCGTGGGTGTGTTGGGTTGTTTTGGGGTGTTGTAACATGTCGTGTTTATATATATATATATAATTTTTCTGTCCCAGCATTCCTTCTGGAACCTTCTACGAAGGTTTAGGTTCACAATTAAACTCGGTAGGTGGCGCTGCAATCGTCTTAAATTCGGTTCTAAGCGTGGTTCAGAGCCATATCTCTAAAAATATTTATGCTTATAATAGAATTTTGGAGTATTGGTGAGAAATATGGAGTTAAACATTGTACCGCTTCCGAACCATATTAAACCGATTAAAAAGTGGCTTAGAGCCATATCTGGGAAATTATTTAAGCTATGAACTTACAACTGATTTAAACTATAGAATAAATATAGGATATAGATATCAGATATTTATAAATTCTAAGTAAAAAAAACTTTTCTTCTTAGGACCGATCGTTCCTATGGCAGCTATATGATATAGTCATCCGATTTTGATAAATTTTTCAAAAATTATATGGAAGCATATACAACTAATATATACTAAGATTAGTGAAGCTACGATGGAAAACAAAAAAGTTTTTCTCACTAGAATTAGTTTTTGGACCGATCGTTCCAATGGCACCTATATGCTATAGTCATCCGATTTTGATACATTTTTCCACAATTATTTGAAAGCATCTGAAACTAATATAAACCAAGATTGGTGACGCTACAATGGAAAACAAAAAAGTGTTTCTCACTAGATCTAGTTCTTGAACCGATCGTTCCTATGGCAGCTATATGATGTAGTTATCCGATCCGGCCGATTCCGACAAATGTGCAGCCTATATTTATTTAAAGACTTTTTGCAAAGTTTGGTTAAGATAGCTTTAAAACTGAGGGAGGAGCAAAGAAACAGACGGACAGACGGAAATAAATTCTGAAATGCTTATCAAGAATATATATACTTTATGGGGTATATATATTCTTCTATGCGTTACAAACATCGTGACAGTTTTAATATACGCTCTGCAAGGGTATAAAAAGTAGTTCGGACCCATATCTAAGAAATTATTTAAGCTAGGATCTTGAAATCTGGTGTGTAAGTTGGTAATATGGAGTAGGAAATTTTATTTTTTCAAGATCAGTTTTGAACCAGTGCCTTACAGTCATTTCTCCGAAATTATTTAAGTTATTAATTTACAACTTGGTGATTGGGCTGTTAAGATGAAGTCAGTTATTTCCCGGTATCAAAACCGGTTCTGAACCAGTCTAGAAAGTGGTTCAAAAGTGATTTAAAGTAGGGCTGCAAACCCTAATAATTTTTTCGGAGTTCCGGTTCGCGGGTTCGAACCAAAATTGACCAATGGTTAAGGTTTACCAATTTAAGGTTCAAGGTTTTCGTAATGAGGTTTTGGTTCGGACCTTGGTTCGTACGAAGTTTTCACAAATTTGTAAAGAAGAGTAATTAAATTGTTAAAAATATAGAAAAAATGTTTACTCGAGCATACTAGTTCAATTAATTTCAATTAAATGTGATAACTATTATTTCTTTGAGCAATTTTTGGTCTATACTACTTCTCTTATCAATAAAATGCCCGCTTAACTAAGACTTGTAAATTTTTTTGAACCGAACCGAAAGTTTTGGTTCGGAACAGGTTGAGGTTCAACCATTTTTTTCACAAGAGGTTCGGTTAACAGTAAAAGAAAAGTTGGAATTCCGGGTTCGAACCGGTTCAGTTCAGAACCGGTTTGCAGCCCTGATTTGAAGCATTATCTCAGAAATTATATTTGAAATTTTATCTATGAACTTGAAATTTGGTTTTTGGATGGATAATATGGAGTTATTTAGTAAATAATATTAACTTTCCCGGAGACAAACCGGTTTTAAGCCAGTTTTTAAGGACGGCCGGAATAATATCTTAGTAATTATTTAAGTTAGGAACTTGGAACAAAACCTTTTCCGAACCGGTTGCTTGTTGATTTTCCTTTCAAGTGTTTTGAGCAATCGTGGTACACCCACGTTTATTTTGTCATATACCCAGACAAAAATTTAAAAAAAAATAAACTTTTTATTTTCCTCTTAGTTTTATCAAAATTCTCAGCAAAAAGTTTGATCGGAGTAACCTAATGGCGTTTAATGGCCGGCAAGGGGGAGATTATACAAATTCATATTGGTCAAGCGGGTGTACAGATAGCCAATGCCTGCTGGGAGCTATATTGTCTTGAGCATGGCATACTGGCCAATGGACGTCTCATGCAGAAGCCCTGCGATGATTCCTTTCTCACGTTCTTTGAGGCCACCAGTCAGCCGTCGTGTGTGCAGCCGCGTCTGGTGATGGTGGACACGGAACCCACGGTTATAGATGAAATACGCACGGGCGCCTATCGTAATCTCTTTCATCCGGATACATTGATAACGGGCAAAGATGACAGCGGCAGTAATTTTGCACGTGGCTATAATCTGATGGGTAGCGAACTATTGGATCGTGCCATGAATGCCATACGTCGTGTGGCCGATCGTTGTCGAAGTCTGCGTGGTTTCTTGGTCTTTCGGGCTATAGGCGGTGGCACGGGTTCGGGGCTGGGTACACGCATTATGGAGAAGTTAGTGGAGGATTTTGGACAAAAGATGACAGTTATAGAATTTCTGGTGTATCCTTCGCCTTCGTAAGTTTTTGATTGAGATTAAGTTTGCCCCGTTTAAGCCTGATTTTCTAGGATTTCCCCGGTGATTGTAGAGCCCTATAATGCACTATTGGCCACACATTTCTCCATGGACTGTGCCGATGTGTCATTTATAGTGGACAATGAGGCGCTTTATGATATTTGTGCGACCACTTTGAATGTGCCTGCTCCCACCTATACGAATTTGAATCGCATTATAGGTCAGGTGGTGGCGGGTTTTACCGCCTCTTTGCGTTTTTCGGGACAAAATAATGTGTCCTTTCAGGAGTTGCAAACTAATTTGGTGCCTTATCCACGTATACATTATCCGCTTATCAATTATGCTCCTTTGGTGCCTATAACTCATTCCCAATTTGTGGACATGTCCACGGCCCAGTTGACGGGACAATGTTTCCAAATGAGCAACCAAATGGTACGCTGTAATCCTGCCCATGGCAAATACATGGCCTGTGTCTTGCTCTATCGTGGTGATATTGCTCCGAATGAGATCAATACGGCTTTGGAGAATATCAAGCGTACGAAATCCTTTCGCTTTGTGGACTGGTCACCCACTGGCTTTAAGATTGGCGTAAGCGGCATGCCGCCGGTTTATGTACCGGGTGGAGATTTGGCGCCCACGAATCGCGCCTGCGTGGCCATCTCGAATAACACCAATATACGCATTGCCTGGTGTCGACTGGTCAATAAGTTTGACAAGCTGTACCAGAGGCGCGCCTTCGTTTATCACTATGTGGGCGAGGGACTGGAGGAGGGTAACTTTAGTGAGGCCTCGGAGAATATTTGCCAACTGGTGCACGATTATCTTGAGGTGGATGCCTCGGCTACTACCTCACATCGCGCCTCCGAGGAAGATGGATAGCTTAAGAATACATCGAGCCGAAAAGTATGCCGTCAGGTAATTGCAGAGCAATTGATGACAGGATGACTTCATCAAGAGAGGAGAACCGTTGGGCAAATTAAGTATTTATGTTTGGGCCAAAACAAATATTGACCCAGCCTGCAATTTGCGTTGCTTGACCCCGGTGACGGAGTCGGAGCGAGAGGCTGGGCCCCGACCCTGTACCCTATAATTAAAATGATCGCAGTGAAGGGTTTAGCACGTACCGATAGCGAGGCAAAAGTCGCGCTTATCGCGATCGCACCCAGGGCAAGGTCTTCACTTGCACGCGCTTAATCCACGATTATCGATGCTGGCCAGACTTCCATCCATCCCGGCTTCAGGTATGCAGCATCTTATCAGCCCCGTTTTTTTTGGTGGTCCGCTGTTATTATACGCATTATCATTATGAGATCCTGGAACCCTTTTGCCAATTCTTTTGTCTTTCTTTGTTTGTTAACTGTTGCTAATCTGAAATTGCTTTGCAGCGTGCAGCGTGAGAACCGCTGCGTGTGGCTGTACGTGTTAATGAGCTGGACCACCTTGGGCGGAAATGGCCCAAAAATTAAGTTGTTGGGCTAATAAAGCAATTTTGGGGGGGGTAGTTCAGTAGAAAGCCACATGTGCAATGGCCGGGAGCCTTCGGCGGCGACCTATGCCACATCATTTGAAATATCTAGTTAACTCTGGCCATGCTCTGACCTTCTTTATTTATGCACTAATCCGTGGGAAATGCGCGCCCAGACACCTGGGGCCGATTTATGCTTCAGCCAATGAAGGAGGCCCGCACCCGCAACACAAAAAAAAAAAAATGCAGCGACAGAGTCTCAGCTTGTGTGTGGAGAGAATGTACGACATGTAGAGAGAGATTTGGAACTCATTTAGACGAAGTTTTAATGCTCTCAAGGAGGAAACAACTAAGACAGGATTTACACGATGAAGCAAACTTCATGAAGTTTCTCAAAAAGCTTTAGTTTTCTAAAAAGCTCTTGCTTGTTGGAAAAAGGTGTGGGGGGCAAGTTTTCCCCCACACCCTCTTTCCCACCAAGTGGGAAAGTGGGATCTCATGAAATGCTTCATCGAGATTTAACGATTCCAAAATAGCAACAAAGCTTTTGCTTGTAGGAAAAAGTGTGCTTCATGAGCAAGTTTCCCCATCGTGTAAATCTCGACTAAGCTTCCAAAATATGACAATCAAAGCTTTTTGAGGAACTTCATGAAGTTTGCTTCATCGTGTAAATCTCGACTAAGCTTCCAAAATATGACAAGATTTTGGAGAAATTTATCTAAAAGCTTTCGTGAATTAAGTGTCAAAATTTTGTGGCACTTTAAGAGAGGTATCAAAAAGAAAGATGCAAGAAACACACACAAAGTCTGGCTTCAGTTGGGAGTTACAAGACTGTTCTCAAACAGGTTTGGTTTCAGTTTTGAACCTGGAAAACATATATCTCCATATTACCAACCTAGCTTAAATTAATTATGATTTAGTGCTTTGAACCACTATTCAACTGGTTCGGAACTGGTCTGGAACCAGTATAATATTTTACTCTTTTTTACTACACTTCAATTTAAATGTTGAAAGCTTTAATAATTTCAGCAATATGGCTTTGAATCACTTTTGGAACTGATTCATTCTGGTTCAGAACCGGTTTTGAACCAATAAAGTGTAAGACTTCATATTACCTACCTACTTACGAAATTCCAAGTTTATGAGAACCACTTTTGAACCACTTATTTGAACTAGTTCAGAGTCGTTCTTGAACTAGTTCATTATACTTCTCCATATTACCAACCGAATTTTAAAATCATACTTCAAATGATATGACTCTTGACCACTTTTGAACCGGTTCAGTCTGGTTCAGAACCGGTCTTAAGCCAGTTAAGTTAAAATTCCTTATTGCCTACCTACTTACGAAATTCCAAGGTCATAATAATTTCTGAGAACCACTTATATAAACTAGTTCAGAACCGTTCTTGAACAACTAATTTTTACTTCTCCATATTACCAAACTACATACCTAATTTTAAATTTATTTCTCAAAGGATAAGGCTCTTGACCACTTTTGAACCGGTTCATTTTTGTTCGGAACCAGGTATAAACCTGGAAATTACTATAATTCATACTATCAACCTACACAAGGAATTTCAAGTTGACAGCTTTAATATTTTCTGAGAAATGACAGTGAATGATTTTTGAAAAGTTATTTTAACTAGTTCGGAACAGTTTTTGAACCAGTCAAATATATAACTACCTACACTCCGAATTTGAAAATCATATCTCAAATGATTAGGCTCTTAACCTCTTTTGAACTGAATCCATTTGCTTTGGAACCGGTCCTATACCGCTTTCTCTTCTTCTCTTCATCATGAAGTTTGCTTAATCGTGTAAAACCAGACTTAGACTCGGGTTTACGGTAACATATCTGGCTTTACAGCCCCAAAGGGCCATACTAAGCTTCTCCTAATATCTTGGGTTGTTGGTTTGTTTATTTGTTTGTTTTTAATTATCGCACAAGAGAAAATCACCTAAAATTTAACGATGGATACGAAGGGAACGGTTTTAAAGGCTTTTCATGGTTAAACTTACTTCACAGCTGGCACCAAAAGCTGTTAAAGATGAAAAGAAGTAGGATGTTCCGCTGCGGGGTCGAACTCAGGTCGCCACACAGTAACACAAACCGGCACCGTATACTTGTACTTGGAAAAAATTACTGACAGAGTTATAGTACAATCGAAAGAGTTTATACTTAAAGTTTCAAGTGTGTTTTGTTCTTGGGAATGAATAATTATGTTAAAGTACAAAAACGAACGTTAATATGAAGGAAAATGTGATAAAAACTCCTGAATCAAGAAGTTTTCGTACTTACAGTGGTGAAATACCCGAAAAATTATACTAAACGCTTTTTTAATTAAAGTTAATTGTTTCCAGGACTATGCAATGGAAAATTCGTATTATTTTAACTATTTGTTCTTAAAATTCCCAACTGGTTTTATCCCTTTGCTTAAGGAGCGATGATATATTTCTGAAGTAAAGTTATACCTTTTTGGTCTTTGATTAATTCAAGGCCATAGTATCTTACAGTCTTATCTGTTACAATACAGACACCTCTTTCAAAAAATTGATTGGGAATTTCTTAAGAATTTATTGGAATTAATCCAAAAACATTTTGTACTTTTTATGTAGGAGAATGAAGCAGTAGTCCGTGTTTCGTTTTATGGCCTTTTGACTCTAAAATAATATAATAATATTTTACTGTGAATTCTGTAAAAATCTCTAAATAGTTCTATTACATAAATCACAATCACACAGTTAAAATAAATATCACTGCTATATATACATTCCCCTAATCCGATTTTGTCGGATTTTTGTAGATTTCAAAAAAGAATATTTTGTACTAATTTTATGTTCTTGTTAGAGTTTGTTGTGGTGGACTTAAGACTATAAAGATCTAAACGTTTGATTGAAAAGATCTGTAAATAGTTCGAAATGTACTTAATATATCCTGAAACGGTTTTAATTCAATTATTTCTTAATTTAAATAAGAATTTGGTACTTGAACCAAGTATTTTCGTACTTAACGGATTTCTGACACAATAAATGGTGCTTGTTCCTATTTTCAGCATAAATGTGCCTTGACTTTACCAAGTAGCGGCGCCTAAATCAGTGGTCGGCAAAAAACACAGTCACATTTAAGCTCACGTATGTAAGTTGACAGTTGCGCAACGGGCTTATACTATCGGTGTGTTGACGTCGCAGTCGTAGTGCAATTTTCTATGCTCTAAATTAAGGAACTCTTCACTTTTTGGTCGACCGTGAGTGCGTGAGTGGGTAGATTCAGTTCGTGCCGGGTCGTGTTGTGCTTTCTAAGTCGCATTTGTGCAAATAGTGCAAAGACCCTACCGTAAGTGTACACAAAAGACGCAATAACATGAAACAGCCGTGGAGTGAATTAATAAAGCGCCTGGCGAGGCGGCCACGCATTAAACGACACACAACATAGCATTACAACGTAGCCGGTCAGGAGGGTGGAGGTGGGGAAGGTAAAACTAGGACCTGGTCGGTCGTTCGTTCGGTCACATATGTGTGCGCATGGCCCCAACCAATAGATGCCACATGACTGACCGACTCGAACCGTCACCGTCAAAAAGCCAACAAACATTTGCTGTGGCACTCCACTCCACTTTTTTAGCCGTGGGCAAACATTTTGGAATTGCAATTTTCGACTTCATTTCCAACTGCCGGCCAACAGTCCATGGTTCCCGGCCGGGCAACACCTACCTGCTGTGCTGGGCGGTTACAGGGGGCCAGGATGTGGGGCTGGGGGATCTCTTCGTACGCAGCAAGTGTTTCGATTTATGTTTTTGCGCCTCAACCTCAAAGCTTTGGCACTCTCTTGGCGTTTCCATTCAAAATGTTTAACTATGACCACTTGTTGCTCTTTTATTCATTCAATTTGTCAGTTTTGCACCAGCCACAGCGAACGTTTGCCCAGTTCCCCTTTCCAGAGTCAAAAGGTTATCGCGCCACACTTGCCCAGCAGTTTTACAGCCTCATCATCATCGCCTTGATGCTGATGATGATGATCACGATCTGGAGCTGGAGCTGGAGATGGGTGCTGGGGCCTGCTCCTCTGTTGCATGTTTACATGGCAAAATTATTAGTGGTAATATTTGTGAAATATTTGTTTTCTAATCTGTAAACACCAATCATATTAGCAATTTGAATATGCAAACAGTAACAGGCTTTGTGCTCGGCTCTGGTCAACGGTCAGTGGCTTGTGGCTAGTTTTGGATGGGATTAGGTGGATGGGTGGGTGGATGGTTTGGCCAGTTGGTTAGGTGGGGCGTGAGTTATTATCTATTCAATTGTTGCACTTGGCTGCTTCCTAGCGCCTTTAGCGTTTTTGGGGCTGGCCAAATTAATTGGCCATCGTTTTGGTTGGAAACGAAAATTTGCAGTTATGAGGCGGCTGCGCATTTATGATAAATGCCAAAACACAACCACAAAAAAAAAGAAACCTCTTCAGCCTCGTTAGCTCTCGATTGCGTCGTTTACAACACTTAAAGAGGCTGCCATTAGCAAGGCAATTGACATACTCCTTGACAGTCACACACACACATAAAACCAGAGACAGAGTCTAAGTGCCTCAAATTTATCATCATCCGCTCATCGACGAGGCGTTTGCCAAAAATGGCACAAATAACGACATAATTTGAAGATCTGGCAGACATCACCGAACTCCAAACTTCCAAGTTGCAACTTCGACATATGCAAATCGACTCTGAATGCAAGAGCAAAAACCAAAAATGGTGGCCAAATCGTTAGGCTCACTTTGCATACACTTGAAGAAATTAAGAGCAAGATGGCTAGGTTGATGTACCTTATTTTATTACCCGTTAAATTTAAGTGTCTTACAGATAACTTGCAAAATTTTGAACTCTCGAATCTTATCAGTCAAATGCTAAGATGTCGATTGCTTGACCTGCGGTATTAGATTTCATTTAGAAAATTAAAAAATAGCTGATACTTTTCAAAAGTTCCATAACTACACCAAAATTTGTAGAACCAATTTTTTTTTATATTTTTTAATTTCTTAAACAATTTAAATATTTCTACATTAGTTTTTTATACTCTAACAAAAACCTCTAAACTCTTTTCTACGTTATTTGAAATTTCTATAATATTTTAGAAATTTCTACATCTGTAAATAAAAACTTTCACAAATTGTTGACTATTGACCCGAAATTTGTGGATGGTTTTAAAACTCTCCAAACTTTTAAGTACATTATTATTGAAATTTCTTCTCCATTTTTTTTTTTAACTTTCTGCAGTTTTCTACAAAAAGATAGTTCTATAATTATCTCCACTTTTCTGAATATTTCTATAATATTCTAGAGACTTTTAGACATTTTTCAATAACATTCTAGAGATTTCTAGAAAATTCCTCACCATTTTTATTTTTATCGGAACCAGGTTTGAACCGGGTAAATATATATGTATCTCCATTTTACTAACCTATTCGAAATTCAAAGTTCAAAGCTTAAATAAATAACCTTGGCGAAGCATTAAGGGGAATCTTGCCTAGCAAAGTAGGACAATTAATATTACCAACAATAATATTATTTAAAAAATATTTATGACGCAAAGGTCCTTCTATCCTCAAGAGTTGGAAGTTGCAAGTGTCGGCATCTACTCAGGTATGGAGGCAATGGCTCAGAAAAATTTAACGGGGCGAGCGCAAATTTGTAAAACCGTATCTGCAGACGCTTTAGCCTGTTCACATAAACAAAATAAGCGAGACTTAGGGCCGTTTTCTCATGTTGCCGTTTTTGCAAATCTAGGTGGATTTGCTGAATTTGCTTTTCTCATGTTCTCGAAAAACACCTAGATGGATTTCGTAGCCATCTACTTCATCCTCATGGATTTGATAACCATGAACATTGTTTTGCTTGGTAGGCATTATTTTTGCTTGGTAGGTATTTTTATGATTGCGCACATACGGTCACACCGACAAATGTACAAAACCAGCTGCCGCAAAAAATTTGGTAATTTAAATTACTGCATTTGCAAAAAGAAACCAAAAAATGGAATATATTGGACAGGCTTTTTATATACAGGCGCTTGCAGACGTGGCTGAAAAGACAGAAGGGCTAAAGGCAAGTTCACTGCAACGACAGTTCGCACCGATGAGGATTTGGCAGTATCTGCGGACTGCAAGGGGTCAAATGGTTCGGGTGGCGGGCAGTTAAGGTGAATGAGATTGCACCTAACCCCACGGCTATTTCATATTTAATTGGGCCGCACGTTGCATGCGTATGCAGTAGAAGTTGTTGCTGCTCGCCAGGCAAATCAGAATCAGTTTATTGGCCAAATCATTGTAATACTCCTAAACATTTAAATTTCTGCACTAACTTATTTGCCAGTTCTGACTTGGACTTTCGATTCATTGAGAAACCCTGTCATTCGCGTTAAATGCCATTAATTTCACTGATTTTTTTGACCAATTTGTCCGACCATTTTTTCTCCAACACATCCTTATTCTCCTCAACGAGATACACAATAATCAGCTCCTGTTCCACCGTTAAATGCTTGCTTTTTTTTCTATTTTCTTGTTGGACATTTTTTGATTTCAATTGGCGCTCAATAATCAAACGAAAAAGAGCTTTATTTACCCGTGCTGACAACCTATTATTAGAGCGTTTGCTGCCCTGCCGGTGTGACCGTACCACAATACCTAAAGCCAAACCAACAAAAAAATTGAGCGAAATCCACCTACATGCAAAATGTGATGGATTTCGAAATCCATTTGTCAAAAAGGAACATGAGAATCGGCATCGAGCCTGCCGACCAAAGCGAGTACAAACTCAGTCGGGTATACAGGTCAAGGAACTGCTCAGAATTCGTTTAAAAAACAAACATTCATAGCTGGGAAGAATAAGTTAAGTGATCAGAAAACTAAATCGAGTCAAACCAACCCAAATCAAAGCTAAACGTATCAAAGAGGATCACGTTTTCCAACGTTACAAAGAAAATTGGCCACCAGTGGTAACGAATCAAGATTACATGGTGGGCGTCATCGGTTTAAAATCGTTTTTAGCGATAGGTTTTAAATCACGATTTTCAGTTGCTGAACCAAACTCCTGTTTACGGTATTATAATTAGAGGATTACATTTTCAAAAGAGTACGTACCAAAATGAGCTTTTCGAATTGATACAGAATTTTAGGATTGATTCACTTTTATGTTTAAGTACAATCAGTTCCGACTTTTAACCGAAGATCGGAATCAAACCAATTTTATTAAACTGTTTTTTTCCCAATCAAGAGGCAGACAATCAGAATCCGATATTTACAGAAGTTGCAGGTTTTTCGAAAAGTTGCCTAAAACTTGCCTTCTCAGTTAGAAGCGCTACAAAATGCTGCATTTTCAGTTCCTTTAGGATTGGGCAGCTGCCCCGGAAATGTTATATTAAATGGTTTTCTTAGGTTTTACATAGCTTACATGAAATATGCTCTGATCGTTTGTGCACTCAGAAAAAAAACCAAGCACTTTG
Source organism: Lordiphosa mommai (assembly GCA_018904225.1). Classification (NCBI taxonomy): domain Eukaryota; kingdom Metazoa; phylum Arthropoda; class Insecta; order Diptera; family Drosophilidae; genus Lordiphosa; species Lordiphosa mommai. The sequence goes on along the minus strand of JAEIFT010000124.1, from coordinate 510,231 downwards.
TAGTTGAATAAAGTACAAACGGTGTCAATAGTTTTGGAAGATCAACCTTAATCTGTGCAAAAACAATTTCTAATATTTGCTCTACGAAGCTTGAACTGCACTCTAATCTTGCCCCTTATGAGCAACGATTGCAACTTATCGATCGTTTGTCGAACTATAAACAACAACAATAATAATAATAATAAGTACGAAATTACTTGATTGAAGTACAAAGTTCTTGATTCTAGACCGATCCGAGATATATTAAGTGCATTTCGAACTATATTAAGATATTTCTTATCATAATTTTCGGTCGTAATTTTAGATTCAAAAAGTCAATCCCGATTAACTCTGAAAACAAGGATTTGCGAACTTAAAATAATAACACAATATTTATACTTGAAGTTTAATAAATTTTAAATTATTCCCACAAACATTCTTAAAACCAAATAAGAGTATTTAAAATAAGTACAAAATGTTCTTGCTAAAGGCCCATTAAATTCTTAAGCTGTTTCCAATTTGTGCTTGAAACGATGTCTCTGAATCGAATCAAATATGACTGCAAGGATCTTATTGCCTTGAGCTAATCAAAGCCCAAGAAGGTGTAACTGTAGGCAGGAAATCGACCATCCCTCAATTAGTAAAGTGACAGAACCCGTTGGAAATGTTAAGGACAGATTCGAGTTAAAATATTTCGTATTTTCCATAGCTTACTTTTTTGGCTTGGGATTTTAAGAATATTTCGTACTATATCTAAGAAATTTTGAACTTGAAGAATTTTTCGAAAAATTCTTGATTCAAGAATGTAGCAAACATTTAAATAAAATTAACGTTCCTAGTTTTTTGTTAATTTAAGTACTAAAATTTTAATGAGGTGGGGTAACTTCCCTGATGCTATATATTCCCTGTAACCCTTTTAATATTAGGTGGGTCTACAGAATAACTTAATGGTATTTAAGGATATTCAGGTTGGAAAGGGGGATTTAGTCTTCTCTGCTCGGGCGGGTGCAGAAGATGTTGTACTGTTTCTTCCTTCTTTATCGTTGATGGACAGTGAGCGGGTTGAAGAGTGTTCTTTACGTAAAGTGTACGGTGTAGTTATATTCGTAAGTCTGGCCAGGAGGAGGTTTCACGATTTAGCGAGACGTAGTTTTCGGTATACAGTATACAAATTTCATCCCGATCGTACTGGCAGAGTTCTCGTCGTTTTTTTCTAAGTGTAGGTTTTTGACTATAACATTATCAAATCCAAACGGGCTTTTAAAACAACGAAGAATTTTTTGCGTTGTCAGGTATAGAAATTTATGTATAACTTGAAAATTCTTTAAATGCTAGTGCACTTCTGATTCCAGATATTTGCCCGTTGGTTAGTTGATTCTCATCGTATATATGGGTAATTTTTTTTTTCAAAGCTAATGGTTTCCGGACTCACCATTTTTGATTTTAATACAAATTTTTTAGTCCCAAGAAAATGTAATTCATGGATTTGCACAAAAAATATTGGTTGATCTTATAATTTTTTTTTAAAGTTTAATACAAGTCATCGAGGCAAATAAGAATAAATTAATCTACTTATTTATAAAAAACCTTTCATGTGTTTTTTTTTTTAAATCGAAAGAATTTTTTTTTAATGTTTTGCTCAGGTTTTCTTTATCGGTAATTTTTTTTTTAACAGTGACTTACTGTGCCTAATAAGTTATTTATTTTTTACGTAATTAGATAACATAATATGCAAAAACCTACATAACCTAAATGTGGATCAAGAGAATTTTGATGTGCATAGTCCAGGCCAATTTCTAGAGTTAAGGCCTAGTTCGGGGTGCTAGTTGGTAAATGCAAAGTTTTTTTGGAAAAAAAGTGAAAGAAGTTTGTTCAATTTTTTTCAAACTACAGCACCAGACTTGTGCTCCTTTCGAATGATTCTGCTGGGCAAATTGCATTGAATAATTTTTTTTTCATTTGACATTTATGTTTATTTTCGTTTGGCTAGAAAAATTTTCCATGTTTCATTCAGACTTGTTTTGACTTTATTTTGCATATTTTTAAAAGAGACTGTGGGAATGAATGGGGGCGGCCTAGGTTTCTTCTTTTTATATGGTATTTTGTTAGGTTCCTAAAGTTTATCCTTTTGCTTCAACCGTCTCTTTCCTCTCAGTGTAAACATTTGCCTGCAGTTTGAAGTTTTAAAATATATAAATAATTCAATTTGTTAAAGCAAAAAAAAAAAATTAGCAAACTGAAAGATTATTTGCCTATGATCCGATCCAACTTGAACTGACATCATCGTAAAGTCAACACAAATTCGGTTAGATCAAATAGATTTTATTTTGCTAAATGCTTTTGTGAAAATGTGTATGAACTTGAAATTCCATATTAAGTGCAATTTGAAATAGACACTCGGCAACCACCGCCCCCTCCCCCCTTCTCTAACCCAGAGCACGGTCATGGTAATTACTCGCCAGTCTCCATTGGAGCAACGGCAATTTGAGCTACAAAAAAGTCAAATTCTGCACCGAGTGCAATTAATCAGTGGCCTGGGTCGTGCCTGGCCAAATGTTGTTTAGTCTTAATGATGCCTTGGCCATCTCGGGCTACATGTTGCGCAAATATGGCCCAAGTCAAAGTTCAAGCGTCAGCAAACTGCAGCCTAATGTCTCACTCAAGTTGCGTGAGAATGCGGCGTTGATATTTTTTTTTTTTTTTTTTTTTTTGGGGGTAGATCTAGTTTCGCTCACAATCTTGATGGATGGCCAGTCGATTAGTCGTCGCCGTCGTCGTTGTGGCGGAAGTCGTTCCTAAATCCTAATCAATTTCTGCAGACCTGACGAGGCGTCATAAACACGCTGTTAAAGCATTTCCCCTCCCCCCATTTTGCATTTAAGCCAAAACATGGGCCAAAGTGTTACAATTTCCATTAGTTACAGTTATTTGCGCCAATGGCGCAAGATCGTAGCTGGGGCACAATTATCAACTGTTGCGTTGATTACGATGATGGATTATAACACTTTGGCACACCACAAAAACCGGACCCGAGATCACGACTCTGTCGGTTGGTTATTTGGCTTACGCATTATGGGCATAAAAATTAATTTAACAGCTTGACAGGATTAAGAGGCAGCTGCTAAACAGGGTCAGAACTTCAAGCCCTTCTGCAATCCATTCGTTATGCGCAAGTGTAGCCAATTAGCAACTGGTATAACACGTGCCCATCGAGTCGATTGACCCCAGTCAGTGCCCAGCCTCACTCCCAAGTCACCAGTCTCAAGTCAGCTTAACGATCATTGACTAGACCATTGGCTATTTAAAGCGAATATGCAAATATGCCGCCGATTAGAGCCCAGGACTACCGGCTACTGGCGTCCGCCGTTGGCGATTAATCAATGATAAATCCGAAATAGATAAATGACCACCACATGGCTGGTGGCTGTGTGGTCCCTGCTGCTCACCTGCTGGAGTTGTGCTCCTGGTAGCGGGTGCAAGATAAATGCCTCACTGATGATGCTGACAGTCGGCTACAATTTGACTTTGTCACCCGTTCGCCCTGGAATTCTTTTTTTGCTCCACTCCGACTCTCCTCTCCTTATTGGGACAACAACGCATTTGCATCGTACGGTTAATTGTGACCGCTATTTTGTGACCAATTGTGGGTGGCGGCAGTCAGAGAATCTACCGAATTGGGCAAAAGACAAACTGGATCTGGAGCTGGAGCTTTGCCCTCGTTAGCCGGATATCTATATATAGCCAACTCTGGTGTGATTTTGATTCATGGCGCGATTATATGTGCGCACGCAGTTTATCTTCGCCCGGGACAGAGAGTGGACAGAGTTTTGCACAGTAGCCTAAGCCCAGCATGAAGGCATGAAGCTCCGGCTCCCTTTTCCTCTTTGCCCCCGCCTGGTGGCACTTAACATTTTATTGTTAATAAAATATATTACAAGGCGCAATACAAAAGGCCCAGTCTCAGGTTGACTCTCCATTCGACCAAGCCAAATGCGTTAACGAAATCATCTTGTGGACCAAAAACCTTTTGGCGAATGTCGCGTGAGTTCGTGTCGTCCATTTAACGCGTGACTTCTTTTGAAAATTGTTCATAAATTTTGCGTTTAACAGTAGCAGAAAGGCAACGGCAAAAAAAAAAAAACAGAAACAGAAAGAAAAACCAAAACGAAATCGCGCGGCATACAAGACCGCTGAAGGCAGTCTAGATACGAGAGGAGGGAACTAAAATTAATTCAAAATACTGGTACACCAAATACACTGCCAAAAGGTGGCAGGAAGAAAAATAGAAGGCTAACATGATGTTTTAAATACCCCTGCAGTTTTTTAAAGATGCTACCATAGATAACAAAAAAGTTTTTAGTTTTTAGACCGATCGTTCCTATGCCAACTATATGCTATAGTCATCCGATTTTGATAAATTTTTCCAGAATTGTGTGGAAGCATATAAAACTAATATATACCACAATTGGAGACGCTACGTTAGAAAACAAAAAAGTGGTTCTCACTAGAACTAGTTTTTTGACCGACCTTTTATATGGCAGCTATATGATATAGTCATCCGATCCGTCCGATTCCAACAAATGTGCAGCCTAAGTGTAACTTTTTTTTAATATACCCTCTGCATGGGTATAAAAATGCTGTTAAATATTTCGCTCAGCGAGGCATATATACATACATTTGCTTGTTTACAAAACTGTAAATTAAAAAAAAAAAAAAAAACTGTAAACTTTGATGGGTACAGAGTATATTACAGTCGGGCTTGATTGATTGTACATTAAAACGAGAAGGCAAAGCTAACTTCAACTGTTTCGATGTTTTAATACTTTTGCAAACTGTCACTTCACACTGATTTATCCAATAGAATATCTTATATATATGACAATATCTTATATATATTTATAAATTCAAAATCATTATTGACTTTAAAATTTGATCGCGCTTAAATCAAAAACAAATAAGTTTTCTTAGTAGAATACATTTTCCGACCGAAAATATAGCTCCTATAGCTATGGCAGCTATAGGAAATAGTCTTTTAATATCCTACCCAATTTCGCAAATCTGTTTGAAAGCATAGAATATTCATAATTCCTGAGTTTAAGAGCAGTGTCATAGAATCAAAAAAGTTTTTTTTACTGAGACCCATGTACCGACCGATCGGTCATCCGATTTTGACCAAATTTTGTAGAACAGTATGAGAGCATATAATGTTCATAATTCCTGAATTTAAAAATCCTATAATTGATTACAAAGAAGTTTTTCTCATAAAGACCTATTTTACGACTGATCGTTTCTATTGCAGACAGTCGGTTAGACAATGCTCAATTGACTCAGGACGTGGCCCTGATCAAAAATATATCAAAATATATGATCAAAAAATTATTAAATATATATGGGCAAATCATTTAAACATTTTGCAATTGTAAAAAAAAATTTTATTTTCTTTTTTAGAGAATGGTTGCAAGCAATAATCAGGCCTTTTATTATTGCCGAATGGGTTTCCGAAGGTGGTTCGTAAAATTGTTTTTCTCTTCGAATGGCTGATCGTTTTTGATCTGATCCGATAACTGTTAACTATCGATAGAAAGAGCTAATTTCAAAGTTGTTATCGACTTTTGAGTTACCAAAGCTTAAGCGTAGTATCCACCTCGCCAAAGCAGCTACCAAAACCAGAAACTTCATATAAAAAAAAGCACAAAACTTTTTGTGCGAAAAGCTTTTGGTGCACTCTTTGTTTGCAATATCCACCTTCGACAAAATGTCTCAAGTAAATACCGAAAATATTCTAGATTTGTATTTTGAGTGATTTTATCGATAGCTGAAAAAATAATCCGAAACAAAGCAATGTTTAACGTGACCGTAAATATTGCAGGATTTCTAAATCTGGTCACACTTCCGCAAACCAAATCCGTAGCCTCTTTTGGAATTTTTTGTTTTGGCAGACGCTTTGGTGAGGTGAATACTACGCTTTATCCAATTATATTATTAATACAATTTTGTTTAACATCTCGTAGCTATAATTTAAGCACAATTTTTTTTCTAACTTCAAATAATTTCATTTAATATGCAATTCTAAAATTATGCTGAATGTTAAGCTTTAAAAATTTGATGCGCTGATGTGGATTTGCAAAACAGATCGATTCCATTTCGATCGCTTTTGCTTTCGTTTATATGCAATATAAATTTATATGCACAATATATCTATAAATACTAAAAAATTTTCACATTATATGACATACTAAAAGAAAAATACTTACTATATGAAAGGTATTTGTGTTACCTAGAAAATTGCCTTTAACTTTTCATTACACTGACTCACAGGTAACAATTTTCTGGAACAGATATCAATTTCGATTCCGCATGATTTGATCGAAACCATGAACAGATCTGAATATATTATATGAATAAATAGCGAAAACGTAGAAGACTACCATAACATGTAAAATCTAAACAATTCAATCAGCTGTTAATGTCCTGTGTAAACGTGATTCACACTTGTCAGTAAAACAAGGCCATTGACTTTCTCAATTTGTCAATTTTTACAAAGTCAATTAATTCTTATTTTTAGGATTTGTTTTTATTTCCTTAATTTAGAATCTCCATATATTTGTATAAAATGGAGGGCCGACTTTACCTTTTAAGCCAAGTACTCACGTCAGCAAAATTTTGCGCTAGCGGAACTGTTAGCTTATTACGATGGTTTACTCCAGTGTGACCGTTTATCAAACAAAATTTTATAATCGGTCAAAATTTTTTGTCAGCTGTGTTTTGTTTACATCTGAGTTTAAAACTGTTTTCTTTAAATAAATATGAATATGTGGGGATGTTTGAATGATATGGGGAAAACAGAAGACATAAACAATGCAAAATCTTCTCATTGGTTTCAAATTTCGCTAAACGAGTTTTTGTCTGTTCTGTTGCTGACATTTTGAAGGGTAAAGTTGGAATATATACAAACTTAGGCCTGTACTCGTTAACAAATTCAATCTATCTATCTTATTTCCGAGACACGATTAGAAAATTTAGTTAGAGGATTTTTCCATAAAGACAGTCGAATGAAGACAAATGAAATTCTGAATTTATGCGGTGAATAACACGATCGGTTTTTGGAAACATTTACTTATTCCGATTCCGCTTGATTTGATCGAAATGGAAAACGGAAACTGGCCCGACTACTTTTCTGATTATTTCATTGAATCAGCTGTTTCTGCCGCAAAAGTTGGCAGCGCCATGAACATTCCGTTAGGTATGAGCGCGAAGTTTAATTTTGTTTGAGAACAGACCCAGAAAGACTAAACGGAATAGCATTCCGAAATCCATTTTTTTACCTTGATAAACTACCAAAACATTTTGTAAACCTATTTTCTGTTAGAAAATTGAGGTTTTTAAGCAGTAGCAGAAGGATCTCAAGCTGAGGATGAGTATATTATAAAGATTTATGATTAGTTTGAAGTTTGTTTATAACTTTTCAACTTTAAATACCAAAGTATAGCCAACGATCACTAAATAATGCTGTCTATCAGGGTATTGCCCTTTCGATTTGCTCTTAAGATCTCAACTCCCTTCCCCTCTTCTGCTCATAATTTTTCTTCGTTTACAAATCCGCCACAAAATGTATGTCAATGGAAGGTGGCGAAAGGGAATCAGTTGCTCATCTTTTTGCATTTATTAAGGTGAAAATATATGTAAAATCTTCTAATTAATAATACACAAAATGTAATCAGCAATGTTAATTAGGCACATCCGCTCGCTTGTTGTTGTTGTTCTTGTGGTTGTTGTTGTCACCTCCAGCGAGTTTCATTCATAAAAATCTTGAGATTTGCTACCCACATGGCATTTGCATAGTTCGGTTAGCCAAGTCAAGTAAAGTGAGCAAGCACAAAATCGTTAAAAATGTTTTTCGATCATTCAAAAAAAAAAAAACTAAACACACAAACAGAGACTCGAATTGGCTTAACCGGTTTATTGGCTGGTTATGAAACTGTTGTGTGTTTTTTTTGGTGTTTTGTTTATGAATGAAAGCGTAAAATTTTTGCATTGGCGACACGTGAAGTGGCACAAAGATTACTCAACCTGAAGCCCTGTTTAGTTCCGACAAAAATGATTTCAATAAAATCTTAGGAAAAAATGATGCATTAGCATTAGCATTATGATTCAACGCTGTTTGCCATTTGTTCGACAGGTGCTCGGAACTGAATCATCTCTTAATAATTAATGATTTCCGCTCTTCAAACAAATTTTTTGTTTGTATTTGAGCATTTAGTAAATTGAACTATCAAAACAAAACACATTTATGTCAGTTTCTGGTACAGCACTTAACCTGTCTAGTCGGGCCTTTCCCAACCGCAAGACGAGGTCACATCGATGCCAGGCAATCGATTTTTTCGATTTTTCCAGGCAGTTTGCCTGACTTGACTGACTGACTGACTGGCAGCCAGCCGGACTCTCAGACTCGGACCAACTCCAACTCAGTCGTTAGACAGGCAATTTGTAGACTTTTAAAATGCTTTTTTTTTTTTGTTGCAAATGGAGCTTGCAACCTGTGTGCTCTGTCCAAGATCGCGATCGACAACACAAAAAACCGCATGCAAATTAATAGCCAACTTTGGCCAAAAATTAATTGATCACTCGAGACAGGCCAGAGATTGTGGACCAGCGAAACGTTGATCGTTTTTGAAAATTATGCATGTAAAGTGCCCGCATATTTGAACAGATCATAGACTTCCTACTAGGTAGCTTTGTTTTTTTTTTTGTATTTTGCTCGCTTGGTGAAATGTTTTTCCAATTAACATATTCACGCAATAATTGCCCGATTGGGGCGGGGTCGGCGGCCCACGCTGTGGTCAGCGGTTACAACAGCCCACGCCAGACACGTGTCAAACTTCCGATCATTAGGGACCACGCCCACACCTAAGGCTTTTTTTTTTTTGGGGGCCCTAATTAATAAACAGACAAAAACAATTTTTTAGGGCCTCAAAAGAAAAGAGGAAAAACAACACAAAAATTAAGTTGATAAATTATCGAAAATGCAGTTTAGCGTGTGCCATAGACAAAAGATATTGAGATTAATCATTGAGGCATCATCGGATGGCATCACTTGCGTTGGCGATCGTCGATCGTCTAATGCCGCATAATTAATGATCTTTGTTGACGAAGCGTCGGAAAGTGGAAAGCTATGAAAATTGGTGGAGTAATCCAGTGGGTCACTTACAAATCATTGTTATGTCAGTGAAAAGGGAAACACACCGAGGAGGAAAAGCTTTTAGATTAAGTTATTAACTAAATTAATTTTTAAACTTTTAGTAGAGTAAAAGGGCGAGACAAAAGTATCGGAAGGACATTTTCTTAAATAACTTTAGCTTGAATTCGTTCAAAGTTGTTTTTGTTAATTTCTGGCGCTAGTATTTGGCTTAGACACCTCGAAAGAAGGTAAAGGCAATAGTCACGATTTTTTAAGTCACAAATGTAAAAGTCTTGATAAATATTTTGGAAATGTAATACTGAAGAGTATTACAGTCAGGTATTGAACAAATTTAAAGCGAAATTAAAAGAGATAATGCCTCATTTGGTCAAAGAAAAAAATTATGTTCTACTATTATGATAACGTACCATCACATTCAGCCGCCTATTTCATAGGTAAATTATACGAACTGCATTATGAATTGTGGGCCGACCCACTGATCTCATTTTTATACTCTGTACCGATGGTACAAAAAGTATATTGAGTTTGTGCAATATCATATCTTCCACAATTTTGGAGTTAGGTTGTTCAAACCTTCAAGAGATATATTTTACTCATCATTACTTATCGAGCCCTCATATATCGTTTTCCGATCTGATGAACGATAGTCGAGTTATAAGCAAAACAAATAATTACGATGGGCAGCACTGGCCGATATCGTGATGGGCAGCACTTACACAGTTTGTATGTCCCCCACACTTAAAAGTTTTCAGTTATGTACAATCTTTGACAGGTACAGAGGACAGATATTACAGTCGGGCTTGACCGACTATCTTACTTGTTCTACACTTGAAATGCTCGTTTTAACTGATCTTTCGAAAGGATTAATATAAAATATACATATTAAATTTTGAGTTAAAAAAAATCAATAAAAGTCTCAAAGCTTACTTTTAAATTTCAGCACCTTAGTATCCAAAGCAAACTATTTTTTCTCTTCATTCAAACTATTTTCTTATGGCAGATATAGTCATCTGATTTTTCTCACTTTGACCCATTTCCAATCGAAATCAGAATTCGTAAATATTTCCATTTCCTATCACCCATTGTAATATTCGGCTTTTAACTTGCTGCCTTTTAGAACGCCATTTTTTTCTGAGTGTAGGTTTAGAGTTTTTCCAAGAACAATACGAAAGTTGTGTAAATCATCGCCAGATACTCAACTTTAAATTTGCCAATTAGAAACTTTTAGTCTGAGTTCACACTGCTCATTGTGAATAGCTTGTCATTTGGCATTAAAAAACGAGAAGGCAAAGCTAACTTCGACTGTGCCGAAGTTTTAATACACTTGAAAAACTTTACTCCAACTAATTTAACTGCAAAAATATTTATAGGATATAGATATCAGATATTTAAAATTTTTAAATCATTGCTAATAAAAATTTGATACCATAAAAAAAAACTTTTCTTAGTAAAACACATTTTCCGTCCGATCGGTCCTATGGCAGCTATATGCTATAGTCATCCGATTTTGATCATTTTTTTCAAAATTATGTGAAAGCATATAAAACTATTATATACCAAGATTGGGGACGCTACGATAAAAAACAAAAAAAATTTTCTCACTAGAAGTAGTTTTTTGACCGACCGTTTATATGGCAGCTATATGCTATAGTCATCCGATTTTGATAAATTTTATCAGAATTGTGTGGAAACATATAAAACAAATATATACTACGTTTGGAGACGCTACAATGGAAATCAAAAAAGTTTTTCTCACAAAGACTTATTTTTCGACCGATCGTTCCTATGGCAGCTATATGCTATAGTGATCCGATTTTGATACATTTTTCCAGAATAATGTGGAAGCATATAAAACTAATATATACCAAGATTAGTGACGCTACGATGGAAAACAAAAAAGTTTTTTTTAACTAGAACTAGTTCTTAGACCGATCGTTCCTATGGCAGCTATATGATATAGTCATCCGATCCGGCCGGTTCCGACATATTAGTTGCGTGCAGTAAAAAGAAGACTCTGTGCAAAATTTCAGCTCGATAGCTTTAAAACTGAGAGACTAGTTCGCGTAGAAACAGACAGACGGACAGACGGACGGACGGACAAGCGGAAATGAACTCAGCTCGTCGTCCTGATCAAGAATATATATAGTTTATGGGGTCGGAAATGAATATTTCTATGCGTTACAAACTTCTGGGCAAAATTAATATACACTTTTCAAGTGTATAAAAAAGGCAACATAAAGGCCTACTAGATTATCAAGTCTCATGCGTCAAACGGTGTGAACTTTTTTTCGCTCGAAGGCACTTCTACCGGGAATCCATATGGGCTTTAAGTCTTCACAAGTCTGGGCATTATTCGTTCGAATTCTATGAAATCTGATTGATATTTTAAAGTACACTATGAATTATTTTGATTTGGGCTTTATGCCTTGCTTAAATATCTTTCAACTTGTATTTATTGATTCACCCTTGTAACATATAAATATAAAATATTAATTTCCTTCAATGTGGTAATCGTTATTGTCCCACCCATAGATCTAAGTCGGCCACCAACTGCCCTGAAGCGGACACCATTGCAAATATAGCCAGCGAACTCCAACTCGTACTCAAATGCAATTACAATAGTTTATAAACTTATTTTGCTTTTCTTTTGGCCAGCATTATCGTCTAATTGCATCGCCAATGCTAGTGCTAGTGGCATTTAGCGCGTCAACAAACGAGCCGCCAACCAAGCACCAAAAAAAAAACTAAAGAGTGAACCGCAGGCATTTCCATTCATCATTTTTCGTTTAGTGACGCGCGTGCCTGGTGGTGAGTGGTTATTTTCAAATTGAGACGTCATGATCTCATGATCGTGTGGAATACAAACATTTATTGTTTCATGCATATTATAAAGGAGAAATACTACAAAGATCAGTACAAATACAGAGAGTAAACTAACTTAAAAGTAAAATATGACTTAGCTTAAATAAATTCTTCTTTTTTTTGGTATATGCCTTTGGTGCAAAATATAGATGTACAGACTTAAAACAACGGGTGGGCAGCTATATACAGTGTTTGATATTTGGTTTAAGGGACTAATAATGATAGCGCAGCATTTGCTCCGAATCTGACTCTTCCTCCTCTTCATCGCTGGTCGAGGGTGGCGTATCCAAATTAGCTATATCCACATCCAGATAATCCTCTTTGGTTTGTAACAATTTATCCATATATTCCACAATTTCCGTAAAGGGTGGTCGATCATCCGCATTGAAATGCCAACACTGACGCATGAGTATATAAATGTTCATTGAACACTTGGAGGGCTTCTCCATGCGTTGACCCGACATAAGATAACTATATAGCTCTTCGGCCGACATAATGGCGGGATAGGGTTGTGCCCCAAAGGTCATTATTTCCCACAATAAAATGCCATATGACCAGACATCGCTTTTCGAGTCATAGAATTTCTCTTGCAGCGACTCGGGTGCCATCCATTTAATGGGCAGCCTGCCATTGGTATTCTTGCGATAATAATCCGTGCTTTGTATATCGCGTGCCAAACCAAAATCGGCTATTTTCAAAACATAATCATCACTGACCAAAACATTGCGGGCAGCCAAATCCCGGTGTATGCAACGTCGCGAGGCCAAATAATCCATGCCACGTGCAATTTGGTGGGCAAACTTAATCAAATCCTTTTCGCTTATCAAATGTTGTGGTGAAGCGGGAGGAGTAGACTGAGCTGAATCCAATTGATCGCGACCAAAGGGACGATTCTTGTACAGAAAATCCTTAAGATTGCCATAGGGTGCATACTCTACGATGACATACAAGGGACCACTTTGACTGCAGCAACCCAAGAGATTAATAATATTCGGATGACGTCCTATGATTTTCATTACCTCCATTTCTCTAACCAGACTGGCTATATCATCATCGGTGTGTCCCTCCTTGACCATTTTGACCGCCACTATGGCATTGTTTACCTCAGCCATGACCACACGACCAAAGGCTCCCTCACCCAGGGTGGTGCCCAGTATAAGCTGACCACGTGACATTTCCCAATCCGAGTCCAAGGGAAATTCGTACTCATTAAAAGGCACCGGTTCATTGCCACTTTGCTGGACAGTGGTGCGTTGCTTTTGTATCTTCACCACAGGCATAATCAAGGTGTCCATGGAGCCACTGGAATCACCACTGCCCACACCACCACTTTCGGGTTTGTAAATAATAACCTTCTTGGTCCATTGATGCACGGTTTCTATACGTTGCTTAAGCAATTTCTCATGCTTCATCTTACGCACCGCATATACCACAAAAATGATCCACATGAGTATAAGCAGGCTGATAACTGCCACCACTATGACCAGTAAAACCTGATTTCTGGTGCCACTGGGACCCACTCCTGCCTCCAGTAGAGAAGGCACCACCCTCAAATAAGCCTTACTGGTGGACTGACCCAGGCTATTGCTCTCAATGCAGGTATACCAACCCTCCTGCTCTTGGGTAACATTCACAAATTCCACACGATCCTGATCGTGTCCAAAGATAGTCCGATTATTGGAACAATTGTTCATCGATTGGCAGGGTACAAAAATCCAGGCATTGGTGCTGGTTAAATCCGATAAATATTTGCAACTCATGTGGCCACTGTCATTGAGAACCAGCGTCAAATTGGAGGGTCCCGACAATAGTATGGGCTTGTGATTCACACGATCTGTCACCATAACGCTCATCACATGACTGATGCAACCCAAGGGATTGCAAACGCGACAACTGTACTCATTGGAATCATCGGGCACCAAATCCTGCATACTTAGTTGCCAGCGACCCTTCTTCAAATTGCCATAGCTGCGTGTCCAGTCGCTGGTGCCATTGCGATACCAGGTAATATTGGGTGTGGGATTACCCAAAGCATGACAGCCCAATGAAAGGGAAGAGCCGGAGGGACGTGTATACAGTTCGGAAAGGGATTTGATTTTCTTGAAATAAGGCTTAAATTGTTTGCCATTAGTTTTGGTATCATCCTCCTCAGCCTCTGTATCAGCCTCCTCATCGTTGGTTGAGATGCTGATGCTGGAAATGGTGCTGCTTTGATTGTTGTTAACATTATCATAGTCCTTGAGCTCCTGAGAGCTAGCTGGCGGTCGACGGGCATCGGCAAGAAGGGGTATTCCTAAGAAGAGCAGCCACAAACACAGTCTCAAGCAGCGTCTGTGTTTGTTGTCTTCCATTTTTAGCATATTTATTTTTGTAACTGTATCTCTTGATGACGCTGCTGCACCCTAAGGGCACTTTACTGCAACTGCAACTGCAACTCTGGCAGAGTTTGTCGCATGTGTTGTTGGTTTTTTATTCACCGGAAATCCACTTTACTCCCTCACTCGCTCGCTCTCTCTCTCTCTCTAGTTTTCTAATTTACAGTTCTGATATGCCAGCAACATGTGTTTTTAGCCTTAGCCTTTGAAGTAATTCCGTTTGCTATCGAATGCCTCCCTCCTCCTCCTCGATGATGATCACCTTCTTTGTCGTAACGGAAATACTTCCCCAAAATGTGATGGCTCTTAATTATGGTTACTTGAGTGTGATTTACTCCGCCTGATGATGGATTTATGGCAGCGGACGACCAGCCATCTTATGTCACTAAAAGTTTTGGTGGGCGTCCCAGCGAGTTCATAGATCATTCAGCAGCTGCAGCAGATTTTTGATGATGATGATGCCTTTTTGATGTTGTTGATGTGGCGGCAATACCTGAAAGAATGCATATGATTAGATTTATGTACATTTCCGTTAGGGGCTAACAAAAACAACATTTTTGAAAAAACGCATGAAACAAAAAAATATTGAAGGACTGTAACGAAGTTGGTATACCCTTAAAGAGTGTAACAAATAATAAATTAATTTTCTGGATCAAATTGTCTACCAAAATAAAATTAATGATCAATCATTGTGGCTAATCGTTTTTAAAAAAAACTTTACTGATAGAAGCTAAGTTCTCAAAAAATACCATCGTTTCGATTGTGATACAAAACTGGTCACATTTTTCAAAAGTATGTACATAAAAGTGGTTGGTTATAGCGTTGTAATTTTTTTTAAGAAATTGTTGTTATCCGGCTCAGTAGGGCCGAAAAAATGTTTAAGATTAACAACTAAGAAGTTTTTCTCCAGGAACTAAAAATCCATCAAGTTTTATTATTTACGTACGTCATCATGGGAACTAAATTATATGATAGTCGATCTAGTTCCTAATATATATTTGGCTGTTAAAGCCCCAAAGGGCCAAGCCGAGCTAGATACTTCACAGCTGGCGCCAATAGCTGGTGAAGGTGACCTTATGTGAAAAAGTTGTTTGAAGAACCCTCAACCTCCCGCACAGTAGGCACTATGCGCTACCCACTGAGCCACACAAAAAGTAGCTATGTTTAGTGGAATATAATTTTTGCATAGCGTAACGTTGCTGAAAGGTTAGAGTGTACAGTTATTAACAAAAGTGTGCAGATTAATGTATAATAAACACCTCTTGCCCCAATTTGCCCTGTTTTGAAAAAAATTGCGATTTATGTATCATCAAATCCAATAGAATTGGTGATGGATCGGTTATATGGCAGCTACATGAAATAATTGCTCAAACCAACCAAATAAGAGCACAAACCGAACTTAAGCTCAATATCTTGAAAAACAACCAAGTTGGCCTGATCCATTATATGGAATCGATATAAAATAATTATCAAAACCAAGCGAATCTTGGTAAGTCGGCTTGGAGTCCCAAAAATGCTTATAAACCATATTTGGGGCAAATGGCTTCACGATCCCTCTCATCAGCAGACTTTTTGCTGTAATATAAATTGAATACTTGCGAATTGCAGGAATTGCAATACTGAAATCGAAAACACTGTGAGCCTATTAAGAGGTCACATGAAGAGACTCACTATAGAAAATCAATGTTTTGTCTACGACAAGTGGATCATGTTTTTTAGATATTAGATTTCAATAAATAAAATGATTGAAGGCGGTCAACTAAAATAAAACATTTTTCATCATTAAAGACGACCGATTGTCAGTTAGCTTGAACAGTCCTGTCCATATAATCTAGCAAATTTGAGTCTTTTATGCATTAGGAGGCTTTTTTTATTATTATTTTTAGCCTTTTAACCGGTTTCCATATGCTTTTGATTTTTTTTAAATATCTATGAACCGATCAGGAACTGCGATTTAACTAATTGCAAATATTTCGATGTACAAACCATTGAAAGAAAGAAGCCGAGTCCTTCCAAAAGGCTCCAAGCTCTTAATATTTCAATTGAATAAACACGACTTAAAACAATTTTTGCGTCTATTTCAGTGACCAACTTAAAATCAACTTAGAGACAGTTGCTAACAACAACCCAAAGAAAGTACCTAAAGCATTTTATTTAAATGAAAAGTTGCTTCTTCTAAGCTTTGACTAGGAGTTTAAATTGAAAGTCCAAACAATTCGTCTATAAAATATGGTAGATATGAGTTTTCATTAAATTGCTGGGAAGGCAAGAATTGAAAATAATTTTGTTCAAGTTTGGTGCCTCCAGCTTTTATCATCTCATTTGATTATACCAGGGCTGGCCAGCATAGCCTTGAGCTGCAGAATACCTTGATTCTGCAGGATGTCGACTATGGCTGCTCACCAACACAAACACATTTTTCTTTCTATAGAGCTCTTTTCAGATGACATAAAAAATGTATTTCGTTACAATACTTCATGTAAAAACACTTTTGAAAAGCTCTTAAAGCTGAATGCTTTTTAAAAGCAGTCTTATTTATATGAAACATAGTGCCAAAATAAATTTGTATGCCATCTGGAATGTTGCCTTATACAGAAAGTAGGACATGGCTAAATCGACTCAGCTATGGATGGTGATAAAGAATATATTTGCGAATACAAATAAGTTTTGAGTGTTTTTTTTTAAATTAAGAAATTGGTAGAATGTTTTTTACTGTCCATTTCCAGTCACGACATTTCAGGCACCCTACAGATTGTGCATTGACAAAATGTCTCGTCCTTTGAGGTGATCCATAAATTTTTACAATTTTTGGTTTCTACGTAAGAAGAAATGTACTGCTCGGTCAGACCGGAACAAGTGGTAATTGAAAAGAGAAGTTTCTGGTGAATATTTTTCCACTTTATTTTTGTAAGTCACTCAAATCTTATTCCTTCACCCAAAACCTTATAGCACAGGGCCAGCCAAATGGAGAGGACTGAAATATGAGCTTGTGTTGGTGAGTGCCACAGTAGACAGCCAACTTACTTGCAAAATCAAGTTTTTCTGTGCTCACCGATTCACACACACTTCGGCTTGCGTCTGTGTAAAAACACGAATTCGCTCGGCCACCAGTGGCCGGCCCTGTTATAGCAGTGGTTGTCAACAAGAGCGAGGCTAAAAAGTGAGAGTGTATTAGAGTGTAGAGTGTAAAGCGGCTCTGACCTACTCATCGAACGCTGGATAGCAACTGATTGGCATTTCTGATTTGTTTGCTCTCTTGGCGTAGGGCTCGGCATGCGTTCGGCTCGAGTAATTGTGAATGTGTTGGTCCGTCAAAGTAAGTAATTTAGTTTACTTCTTTCATTAAATTAATTCAAACCCTTGTTAAAACGAGCATTTTCGACTGTATTAAAACTTCCACACTTTAAGATAAATTTACCTTCTCGTCTTAAATTTAATTTCAGCTGTTTGCTGATGGTTTCAAGACTGAAGAAAGGTGAAGAAACATTGCTTGCATCAATGTTTCTTCATTTGCTTGAAGTAAAATAAAGTTCACATAGTTAACATACATAGGTTCCATTCATGTGCTGTTAAGCGCAACAGTACTTCTCAGCTCCGTATAGGCACAATGTAAAGGGTGAAGGAATCATTACTTCTGCTTCTTCGTTCCACAAATTTTGTATGAAACTTGGAGAGACTTAAAGCGCGGCTTATAAAAAGCTACATCTTCATCTTTTGTCAAAAAGGACTTAAACCGCAGATCCACAAACCAGAAATGAAACATTTGAGCACTTGCTTTTTGATATTTGGCAGTATTTCATATTCCTAGCTAAATATTAATTCCAATAAGAACTGGGCCACTCAAAATGGTTGCAATCAACAGGTTACAAAAAGCAGGCAGTGGACAACTCTTTTTTTTTTAAATAACAAGCACCCGATATATAAATTCTTTCAGAGCAAAATTGAGATACCCCTTTGGCAAGTGTATAGAATTTTTGTGTATCTGGCCAACTGCCACATCCGTTGGGAGAGCAAATTGAGTTCAAGCTAAGAGCAATTTTGTATTTGTTTATAAACAAGTTGACCAACAAAATTTTGCCTATTTCATTCATAATTTTATGTTCTTCTTTATTGACAAAAATTCCAAGAATTAACAAATTTTTGGCAAACTGAGATTTGTTGTGCACTCGTTTAAAGTATGAACTTGATTAAAGCTTAATTAAAATGTCGCGCACATTTCCGGTGGCTTGTTGAACCCGCAAAACCGAGAGTTTCAAGCGCGTGCCATAAATTGAAAATGTCCCAGAGGGAAAAAGGGAGGATTCGCGTACCACATATAATTTATATAGAAGTTTACCTTCAGCTGCATGCAGTTCACATTGGTGCGTTAATATTCTATTTTTTGCACAAAACACACACGCACACATATACAAACAGAATGACTTTTATGTATATATGTGGAGAGGAGGGTGCACGATCTAGTCGACAATCTTTCCGTACGCGTTGTGAATTTCCACAGAGCTAATCGAAAACTGTGTGTTCCAAATTCAGCAACGTAGTTCCTACGCTCACCATTCGACAACTGGCACTAAAACATCCTACTCACTGCGCCGGCGTCGACGACTCAATTTAGTGGCCCTGCTTCCACTTTTATTTTTCTGTTTTCCAACGTTCTGTGCGCTCCGGATGAGCATTTTGTGTGTACAAAAAGTCTCATTGTTGGTCGTTGCCTTCTTTCAATGCTTCCCGCATCTTTTCGCTTTCAACGCGCTGCCGTTGCCTTAATTTTTCACATATGCGTGTCTCTCTCGCCCGACTTGGACACACAGCTCTCCGTTCTCCGATCTTTCCAGCCCACATCTGGCGGCACGAAAAAAATTAAAGAAATTAAAAACATCGCTGCCTGCCGCCCGCCCCTTTATGCAGTACTCGGGCAGCCGGCAAGGGCAAATATTGTTTCGAGTCACATTTGGTGCTCTATTGTCGACATGTGGGCTCAGCGTCTACCTACGATCGTGCCACAAAAAAACACATGTGTTGCACAGACAACGTCTGAGTTGGCTTTTTGGGCAGAGTCTTCTCGGGTTCATGTTGCTGGGGGAAAGGGTTGGGCCTGACTCTGACCTTCATCGTTATTGATATTACCTAGCAGCATCCTCTCGTTCCTACTTAGTATATTTCCTGTCCAAAGTCTCGAAAAAAATATAAACAAAACTTAAGTATTTGCCAAATTTTGGCTGGAGGAATAAATAAACAAATCACCTTTCTGTTGAATTGCTGCCTGGGCATCAAATCCAATTCACACTTGTTGTGTGACGCACTCGAATAGTCGTGTGCACTCGATTTGGGTACCGGCACGAGTTGGTTATTTTGGAATGCTTCGATGGTATGCAAAATATGCCCTCAAATATGTACGTGACATTTGGTAGGTTCAAACCAGAAGAAGAACTTTAATCAAATTTATCGGTTATGCATATTGAACGCACCCTAATAACATTAAACTAAGTTTTGGCCTAAGTTGCAAATGGCTGAGAAGGTCAAGAATCGTTAATATAAAGTCTAAACTGTATTATATTAAATGTAGATATCTTAGATATCTGGTCCAGAATACAAAGAGATTAAACTAACTTGGGCTGTACCCAAGATATAAAAGAGTTTGTCCTAAATTGACTGATTCACTGACTGATTGATTGACAATGTACGCACAGTCTAAACGGTAAGAGCCAGAAATCTGAAGCTAGGATAGTAGTGTTCGTTTGTAATGAAAGTGGGCACTAGGGAGGGGTTTTAAAAAATAAAAAACGGTATTGCGGACTACTTCAAAGTGTTGACCGATTTATGCGATCTTCGATCAAAACTGGCTATGAAAAATGTATTGTATGTACACTGTACACAGAAGTAATATTTAAATACGGTTTTTGAAGCAATCCGAACCGTGGTTTTGGTTCGGTTCAGTGGTTCACGAATAATATATTTTAACAAATGATCCCGTTAACGAATTTCCGAACTTGAATTTCCTTTTAAAATTTCTTTGAAAGCATTTAAATAACTTCGATTCTTAATAGAAAGATATTTGTTCTATAGGAAGAAATGCGTTACCGCCATAAAATCCATTATTATAAATGTACTTATTATATAAAGAAAGATGTGACTTCAAGAATATATCGTAGCATTTCGAAAACGATACACATCAATTGGATTCCCAGCTAAAATGGCATTCGCGAAAACAAAAATTCGGATGGCCTTTCCTCTGACCGAAAAGAACTCGTACTAATCTTTCAAACGAGGAAATTGAGGTATACTGAAACGGCTAAATTTAGTTTAACGAGAAAACACTACCACTTACTTAAAAATTTTTCTAACTTCAAAAGTACAATATCGTAGTCATTACATCATAAAACTTATCGATAAACAGAATTAAACCGATCCGTTTTCATAGGCTTTTTTTTTGCTTTGGTTTACTAGCAAAAGAAAAAAATTATTTAGGTCTTTAAGGGGTTTCATGAAAAAATAAAAAATAAATGAAAAATCTGTAAAAAATAAAACAATGCGTCTAGAACATTTTTCCAAAGTTTCAAGTAAGTCGGAATAGAAGTTGAAGAGGGAGATCCTTTAAAATTATGCTATATAAGGGACTTGACCGGCCTACTTAAAACTTTGATACCAAGTTTTCTCAAAACTTGGTTTTTGATGTCGGTGGCTACGATTTCTCAAAAGAAAGTGAATCAGTAAACCTGGTAGACCTTATACTTGTATTGTATTGAATTGAATTATCATTTTACAACTTGACTTTTGCTTTATATCACTTCCCAAATTTGTAATATCCCGAATTTGTATATCAGGACTGTTTTGCTTTTCACTTAAGGGTGTCTTCTACCTTTGAAAATTTTTTTTTCGTTTTTTTTGTTTTGCTTTATTATTATAGCTTGGACATTCACCTTTCATCCCCTTCAAGCCATTTTCAAATATTCGAAATAGTTAAGCAGATATAGCCTTTTTAATGGAGCAATGTTCTTGCTAACGGAAGTATTTTATACGTTGCTTAAAACTTTACGCGCGTTTTTCTCGAAACCTCGTTTGTTGACCTGGTAGCCAGGATTGGGCCAGTTTTACTAAACCAATTTTGATCAGCCATGTTGCCATCGACGCATAATTGATGTTATTCTGACCCGTACCTTAAGCAAGAGGAAAAAAATATCTTAACAATTTTTTGTAACACTAAACTACAAAAAAAAATAGAAAAATTGATATAGTTTTTTAAATTGCCGCCAATTTTTCAAAAAAATATTCAAAAATATGATTGAGGTACGGGCCGGAATTACATAAATTCCAATCAAAACCTCATTTACTGCTTTCAATTCCGATAATCTGGAGTCCCGTAATCATGGCTACCACCTCTACACCTTTTTTTGGGAGACCTTCATGGGCAGACCGATAACTTTTTGTACAGCCCTCGAAATTCAAACATTTATTTTTTATTTTTTATATAATTAATAAATAACACAAATCAAAAAACAAAATTAAAAAAGCTCTCATGCTTTTCTTTTCAGAATATTAAAAAAAACACTCAAAAACCCCTGCACAAATGTAGAAGACCCTCTTAAGTGAAATCAAATGTGCCACATGTTCACTTTTCTAATAAAGGATTAGGGTAATCGGAATCAAATTCTATATTTTCATTTACTTTTTGTTCGTCCGACTCGGCACTAAACGCGATCAATTTTTCACTAGACAATATTTAGAACATTTATTTAAGCCTTAGTAATTTTCTAAGCCGAAAAAGATTATTACACAGATAAGGTCGGATCGGAAATCTAAATCTCGAGGTCCTCAGACAAACCCAAACCGAACCGATTCTGCGTGGTTCGGTTCTGGACCGGTTTGCAGCCTTGCCAAGAACATAGTTTAAATTGATTAATTCCAAACGGGCAAAATATTGAAAAAGTAGTCAAATCTGTACAAAAATATTCGCTCGATAGCAGTACAACTCTTCAAAAATCGATATATCTAGTGAGCTTCAGATATGAAGCTAATTATACTAGGATGTATTTTGTTTAAACGTTATAAAAATCTCTTAAATGCTAAAGAGGAAATTTTGCGTGAGAATGAACACTTGGTCTATTTTTTAAAGCAACCTTTCAATGAGCTTTGCATCTAGAGGTACCATATTTATTTGAGTCGGGAAGAACTATTTCTGCCCTTTCTTATCCTAAGAAAAGAAGTAACTGGTTTTTTAAAGTCAACTCAATCCAACCTAATAGTATTTCGCATTAAGAAAGTTTGTGGCTTAAAAAATGCGATAGAAAGCGGTGTTTACGATATTATAACGTGTTCATTGCTGGGATGCAGTGTTTTTGGTATTGACAGTAAGGCATAAGCGATATTTGCGTGAGTAGTTTAACTGAATTTCTTATGTTTCTGATATTACAGAAATTGATTGACATGACAAACAAAATAATGCACCGCTACAGTTATCTGTTCTCATATCTCTTAGAATATTAAGCAATTTGATACTATTTTAGCTAGTTACAATTTGAAAAGAAGAAGAAGAAGGTTTTAGGGTCAATACCTCCAAGTAATATTTCCACCGTACTGCCAAAAGTTTTTTGTAAGATTTAATGGACACTTTGGTTTGTTAAGCTCAGTTAAGATATGGCTACATTGGTAATAATTACAGTGTTCAGTTACTAGAACCTAGAATGTTTGATCGGAATCTACATCAAAGTGCAAGAACAACCACATAAAAGCTTGAAATTTCCTTGTAAATTTCAGTTTACTTTGAAAAAATACAAACAATTATGTAAAATCGTAATCATAAGATCAGCTAAATAAACTAAGCCAAAATATTGATCATTCGTAACAACTGAAATGGAACACTGCCGAGAGATTCAAAAGATCGCAATCACAACGGAACCGACACGAAATTGAGTGACTGCCAAAGGCAACAAAACAGAAGCGCAGAGAAATGTGGCATCTTAAAGCTTCAAGAAACATACACACACGCATATCCACACATATATATATATATAAATCTGTATATACTATTCAGAGCAAGTCGAACAAACAGACAATTTATAAATGTTTGTTTATGCGGCAAGAAAATATTGCATGTTCATATCGTATAATGCCAACGATTTCAAACTGTGTTGATAAATACAGCCAGAAATAAAATTTAGAAATATTCAGCTATTACATTTTTAGTTATGAACAATTAGTTGTTGTTGTTTTGCATAAGTAAACAAATACAAAAAGTGCTTTCAGTTCTGGGCATAAACCATTAAAATTTATGGCATATTCTCAGTGTAGTTGGGGTCTGTCAAAACGCAACAACAGAGCATAAAACATTTGATAATTGAACGGCTCTAAATTGGACTGGAACAAACTGATCACCAAACAGTTGGCCCCCTTTTTATGCTAAACTTGGGTTGAACAAGTCAAATACAAATAAAAATGTAGACTAAACAAAATAATTTGCGCAATTACCGCCAAGCAACAACGCACTATAGTCAATTCTCGGTATATATATATGTATGCTAAATGGAAAATATTTTTGAAAACTTACCTCACATTTGTGTGCCACAAATTTGTGGGCTATCCAAAGAAATGTCAACTCAGGAATTCGCTTGGCTATTGTACAATAGTTCAAGTTGAGAAAGTATTTTGTTTATGTTTTCACAATGTTTCCACTTAAAATTCCACAATCACACACACACACTCACGCGTGCACAACAAAAATTTTCTAATTATTATTAACCATTTAATTAAACCGTTTCATTTGGCTAACTGTAACGACGCGCGTTCCGATCGCAACTGAACGCGTTGCGATGCCCAAGCGACCGAATGCAAAATAAATCTCTTCAATTGAAAATGAGGGAAACAATGAACAACGAACACGAGTGGCCGTCGCCCTCCTCCATCAATGCTGGAAAAAAAGATCTCTTCCATGCACATGTATTTTTGCGGTCGAAAACATTGTATAATCCATATACAGAGCAAATGGGGGGCGAAAAAAAAAAAACTGGGAATGGGATTGGGACAGGCACTGCCACAGGGGCTGGCACACACACATGTGTGTGTGTCTCTCTGAGTGAGTGGCCTTCCCTTGGAAAGTGAAATGTAATTGAGTGCCATTCTAAATGCGTCCAATTTTGAGTCAAATGAGTGAATGGCTAACGCAAAAAGTGTTGCATAGTTTTAAGCGTAAGCGGAAATTCGTGGAGAAATGTATCAGAATTTGCAGATTTGTATTTGGTTGGATTAAGAAGACGGATCAAATGAGAAAAACATTTCGTTTAAAAATATGACATACATATAAACGTTAAAATGGGATCTGGTGAAGTTTTAAGTATTTATCGATGGTACGAGGATTGTTCCATAATACTAGCTTACAGAGATCTTTGTGCGCTGAATTCAAACCAATTCTCCGGTTTTTTATAGCGTCCTGTTTCCTCAATCTTCCACAATTTTGAAGATAGATTTTTTGCACCTCTTTGACATATATTTTAAGCATCATTACTTATCCATCCATCATAAATAGTTTCCCGATCAGATGATAGATAGTCGTAAAGTAAAATAAATAATTACGCTGGGCAGCACTGGCCGCAATCGTGATGGGCAGTACTTGCACAGTTTGTGGGACTCTACACTGAAAAGTTATCAGTTATTTACAAACTTTGACAGGTACAGAGTATACCTGGTCGAAATAAATATTCGTACACACCTTTTTTTCGAAATTTTTTTTAATATTTTATTCTTAAAAAGAAAATGTACATTAAAAAGAGATGAAACTTGTTAAAATTACTTATCCTTCTAGGAGAATCGATATCCTTTAAGTGGCTCCCTTAGAAAAAAATTACTGGTACGCGAAAATAAAAATGATTTTTTTTTTGTAATTAATAATTAGGAAAAAAACTCCTAAATAACACTAGTTTACAGCGAAAAAGATCCATTCAAGTCAATATTTTATTATGATGTACTTTGGATAAATAGCGAAGTTGTGAGTAATTGTGTGAAACAGCTGGGGTCAAATTATACTATTTAACGTCTTTATTAAAAATATTTTTTTCTTTTACTTCTTTTTTGCTCAATGTACGAGTTTTAATAGAAGCCAAATAACTGAAAATTGGGAGCATGGCCAAAGAAGAAAAAATATTAATATTTTCTAATAAATACATAAAACACTGAAGTTTGACTGTTAGTGCTTGTACTCAATTGCTCACAACTCCTTTATTTATCCATAGATATTCTTTATCAATACCTTATTGTCTTTGGAGACGTGCTATTCGTAAGAACAGGAAAAAAACAAATTTATTTTTTTCAGTTTCAAATTATCAGATTTTTGAATAAAATGTCGTTTTTTCGAATTATTTTTGCTTGTAGCATTCAAACTACTGAGCCGATTGAAAATTGACCTTCAACTAGATTATTAGAAATTACATATTTTTTTTTATATTTACGGTGCTTGACACCATCTAAAGATTCTAACTCGAGATATGTCTTTAAATGTAAGGAGACCTACAAAAAAACTAATAAAAATTCTAACCCAAAAACGAATACATACAAAAATTTTGAATTTTAATATTGTGTTTAGCATTCCAAAGTACATCATAAAAAATAATTTAAATAAATATTTCTTTTTATTTTTGTTGAAATCTAGTGTAATAGGTATTGCCTCCATGTTGTGAATGGATTTTGAGCACGTTAAAATTTTAAAATTGGAAACGTGGATTGCAGCGTTATCCTGCTAAAAAGTCCACTCGTCGTCCCAGTATTTTTCTCTAAACTCACCTAATACATCGTCCATAAGACTTATATACATCAGAGATGATACGAAACATGCAGGTGATCTTCCGGGAAGTCGAAATGCAGCCCATACCATAAGCGAGCCACCTCTGAAATTGCGCGCATAGCAAGACTTGCATTTACGGCGTAAATCACGCTAGTATATCAGTTTTCCTTCAGGACCATCCAAGTTTAATTTGTTTTCATCACAAAATATAATATTTATTCCGAACTTGAATTTTTCTGAAATAGTATACGAGCCTGGGAAAAGGCACACCCAAAAAAAGGAATCATCAAAATGACGCAATTTAGTCATTAATTTGAAACTATTGAGTATCGAATTATGCTCAATACTCAAAGTATCAAGTTGATAATTCGATAGTATCAAAATAATATTTTCGATGTTATCAAAATGATAGTAATTTGTAACAGAATGACATTTCTTTGTATTAATTTTAAAGTATCAATTTGAAACTTTTTTGTATCATTTTGAATCTAGCCTTTAACAATTTGGCAATAATAAATAAAAAATATCGTACATTGTTATTTTTCTGAATTTTTGTTGCGATAATTTAGCCGGCATACACAAAAGCGTGTGTTTAACGGCTCAATCGCAAGACGGCAAGGGCAAATTGGTGAGAGTTATACAGAGACTGTTTCAAAGTTTGCCGTATCCCTCATTAGACTCCTTCTTGCTGTTGCGCATTTGTCGCTCACTATCTTGTGCCCTATTTATATCATCAATGAGCTGAATAACAACTTGAGAATTACAAGGGTCAGCATTTTTGCAATTTGCTTGGTAGAGAGAATCGAGTATGACAGTTCGATTTTTCGAACTAGTACTCGATAACATCGAAAATGTGTGAGTTTCGAATTGATACTTTTACGTAACAATTTAATAGGCATAGGTTCAAGTTAACACCTCTAATATTAATTTGATACTTTCTTGAATTATATTGATACAAAAATAAAGATACTGGTTGTAGTTTCAATTTGAGACAACGCTTATCAAATTAATATTGATACGAATTTTTTTGGGTGCATATGTTTCCGCACCATTTTATTACATCTAATGGTTTTATCAGAACTTAATATTTGCTGTATGCGATTGGGGGTGTTCATAAGAGACAGCTTAGCCTTTATAACCCGTGAACTTGTAGCTGTATTTTCATTCAAATTCTTTATTTGACGTTTGTTCTGACACTGTGGAGGGTCGGATCCTTTTTTGTTTTGCTTTTTGCTATGCCTCCAGTTTTTTTTTTAACATTTTTATAGGGTACTCTTGCATATTTCCGCAATATTGGCTTTTCCGAATGCTTTTACCTTCATTTCCCAGTTAAATGATAAATTTTTGAATAGACTCCAACAACTTCACTCCATTTCCCATTATTGCTGTTTTTACTTGTCTCCCAGTAATAAGTTGACATTTATTCAGTTTTAGAAAATGAAAATTACTTTGACACAGCTAGTAAGAATAAAATACTCACCTTTGTTAACCAAAATATTAAAGAAACTGTCAATGAGCACAACTTTCTTGATTGTGTACCTATAATTATTTCCTACTAGGAAAAAACCACATTTCACAAAACGGGGCAGGAAAATGTTACCAAATATATAATATAAACTTTAAACCTGCCGTTACTTTCTTGATATGTAAGAACTTTCAAAAAAACAATCGATCGAGGTAACTCTCCAATGGCAGCTGTTTCAAACTGGGAGATTATTTGCTCACCATATTTCCCTCTTCCCATGATTTTCGACTTGTCAACCAAGTCCAATTTTTAATTTTGGGTAACTTGCTCCATTGCTCCGTAGCGATGTGTATGTATAAAAATTATTTTAATAAATTCCTCTAAAGAAATACCCCAATTAAGTGTTTCATAATATATTTAAATCAAAAGTTAGATGCTGTCCATTCCCCTCCACGTCGTATATTAATCAATTCCATAACCAATCCTAATGACTTCGTCACGCTACATTCCACACTTGATCTTCGGGATATTATTGGCTACCAGGCAAATGGGATTCATTAGTTGGCACAATACAACGCTAAGTAAGTTAGCAGTTATTAATTATGGGCCAAACAGTAGCCAAGTCTTTTTTCATCGACAAAAGAAGGTTCAGTCTAATGAAAGACACTTGAGGCTATCATAAGGCACACACGCTGTGAGCGAAAGACAATGGCATCGTTTAGTGAGAAAGGGTTGATAGCCGAAAATGGAAAACAATTAACGATTATTGGCTGTCAATTTGTGGTTGAGGCCCGTTTTGTGCCAAATGGCGTTATGCTTGACTGATTAATTGAACCGACTACCAGGCGTTTGTTCTGCCTCCAGTTTACGGCCTCGTAACCATAATACTTAAATTTTATGCGCAACCAACTTCTACTTCTAAACGAAAGGAAGGGACAGTGAGAAAGAGAGGGAGGAGACAGTGTACTCTAAGCTTCCGTATGGCTTTCAATTTGGCCAGAAACCGAACACAAGTTGTTGCCGTTTCGAACATAGAAATAAATATTGAAAATTGGCTCAGCCAGCGCTGTGGGACCGGCTTTTGGAGACACGACGATCCGCAACGATCAGAGTTTCGATCTCGTGCAGAGCAACCAAACAGCATAAAGTTAATTGCTAATATGATTAATTGCACATTAACATGAAGTTTTATGGCCAATTATATGCGAAATATGCCACAAAGCCACGATGGGAAATTCAGCCAGAAAGTACAGCTGGAAAAGTGACTCCAAAGAAAGAAAAACAAACAAGGATTCGGAATGGGACTAGACGCAATATAGCCAACTCTTTATTGAAATAAAAAATGGCAACGGAAAGTTTATTTAGTTTTATTTAATTTGTATAGAAATAAATATTAATTAAATCATTTGAACATTATCTACTATATTTTATATGAAAAGAAAAAGGGTTAGTGTGCTTAACACTCATTTGTATAATTAACATTGTGATTTAAGAATTATTTAAACAAAATATAAACAAAAATTATACGTACCCAGATTGAAAATAGTTTAAATTCCGTAAGATTTGCGACGATTGGCCGGAAAACAATGTTGGTAATCAGTGTTGGAAAACAATGTTGAAAAACAGTGTTGATAAATAGTGTTTGTAAAAGGTTTGGAAAACAGTGTTGGAAAACAGTGTAGGAAAGCAGTGCTTGGAAACAATGTTTAAAACAGAGTTGGAAAACATAAATACCGTAAGATATGCGACGGTTGGCCGGATAACAAAGTTGGTAATCAGTGTTGGAAAACTATGTTGAAAAACAATGTTGATAAATTGTGTTTGTAAAAGGTTTGGAAAACAGTGTTGGAAAATAGTGTTGGAAAACAGTGTGAAAGTACTGTGTTGGTTAATAAGGTTTGGAAAACTGTGTAGGAAAGCTGGGTTTGGAAACAATGTTTAACACAGAGTTGGAAAACATAAATACCGTAAGAAATGCGAAGGTTGGCCGGAAAACAATATTGGTAAACAGTGTTCGATAACAATGTTGAAAAAAGTTTTGATAAATAGTGTTTAACATTTTTTTGGAGAACAGTGTTAGACAATAGTGTTGGAAAACAGTGTTGAAGTACTGTGTTGGTAAATACGGTTTGGAAAACAAAAGCAGTGTTTGGAAACAATGTTTAAAACAGAGTTGGAAAACATAAATACCGTAAGATATGCGACGTTTGGCCTGAAAACAATGTTGGTAAACAGTGTTCGATAACAATGTTGAAAAAAGTTTTGAATAATAGTGTTTGAAAATTTTTTGGAAAACAGACAATAGTGTTGGAAAACAGTGTTGGTTAATACAGTTTGAAAAACAGTGTAGGAAAGCAGTGTTTGAAAACAATGTTTAAAACAGTTTTGGAAAACAGTGTTGGAAAACAGATTTGGAGAACAGTGTTGGAAAAAAATGTTGAAAAACAATGTTGATAAATAGTGCTTAAAAAGGGTTGGAATAAAGAAAAGTGTTAAATAGTGTTGGAAAACAGAGTTGGAAAAGAATGTTGAAAAAAAATTTAATCTATTTATTAACATTAAACCTTTTCCCTTTCCTTACACTGGTAAAAATTACAAGATAGCCAGATGAAAATAAAACCTACACGTGGTTGATTGATATCTGATTTTTTTAAACCAATTATGAAAGGATTGACATGGTACAAGCTTATTTCTATAACACATGGAACTGATTCAAGCTTGTTATTTTGCGACCTCTGAACGGTTATTCCAAAAATGTTCTTTAAATAAAGAGGCATCTAATCTGTTCTCAGTTTTTTTCGCTCTATCGCTTTGGCATGGGAATTCAGTATTAACCTTAACCTTGATGAAGGATTCTTGGATTTTATGGTAGAATCTGAATTAGAAATGAGCATTTTCCGATTGCTACAAGAGTTTGGGATTGTTCCAAGCCTTATGTACTTGTTGTTGATTTATTAAAATATGAGTTTAATTAAATTTATAATTTAAAATTTATAATACAAATTATACATTGTTTTTTTGACTGTACTTTTAAAGTAAGCAAAAGTTTTCTCGTCAATTTTGGCATCTTTCTTGAGTGGGTGCCCCTGGGCGCAAAAGATGCGGGTGTGTGTGTGTGTGCGTGTGTGTAATAAAACTGCAAGTCAAAACAAAAACGAAACTCCAATCACATTTCAAATCACTCAAAAACTATTGGCTGCGATTTGAATTTGAATTATTGGCCCTCCCCTTCTTGAGCATTTCCGGTCTTAAATCTTTGAAGCGCGTGAGCTAATCATAACTTACAATGTGGTCCGGCAATTTGACAGGCACTGGCCTGGGCACAACAGTCCCAGTCGTAGTCTTGAGCAGCGCACAGAGAGAGGATCATGGATCATGTGTATGTGTATGGAGCTAAGCTTCGGGCTGGCAAGCTGTGCGAGCTGTCAATGAACTTGTACGCTCTTGATTGATTTATATTGTGTGGCTCACATGCACATTGGCCAGATGTAGATCTGGGTATCTGTATCGATAAATTGTAAATCCAGCTTAGGCCGTGCGGGTCTTTGTGGCATATCTTGTTTTCAACACGAAAAAAACAAACGAAAGAAATCTGTGGAGAGTCGGCAAATCTAATGAAAGGTGTATTAATTATATTAGATATCGGAGCAACACGATCGCACTCAGAGGGTTTGGCTACTGTTCAAAATGGGTGTACAGAGTGGAGCCAGTCCCATAATTTGATGTAGAGGATGTGATGCCTGGCGCTTAAAAAGTGCGTTTAAGGCTGACTAGCCCTGGACCCTGACCGGATTGGGCTTGGCGCGGGCGTGGCCCAACTTAGTCTGTTGTGCGCTCTTGTGCCTAATAATAATCATGTGCTGTAATTGACGATTTATGCTAAGCCCGATATAATTTACGCCGCTGGAAACATTGAAGGCGTCTACCTTAAATGCAGCGCGGAGGGAGAATCGCATAAATCATAACTGCACCTGGGCCAAGGAACTGTAAGCCAGCCTGACTGTGGGATCTGGGATAAGCTGGCTACCGGCTACTGGCCAAGGCAACGGCTCAACCAATTTCCCACACACGCCGACCATGTATGCGAATGTCGGGCAGGTTACACAATGCAAATACTCAACTATAAGTCCAAAAAAGGCTGACATCAATAAGTCGTTAAGGGGATACTCTAGTAGCCTAGAAATGGGGTTGTCTAGTAGAGAAGTACTACAAAATTTAAAAAAATAGCCCAAAAGCCATTTGAAAATGTAAATTTGGACTTCAATAAAAATTTTAAAAGTTAACTAACTTTTTGAATTCTAGGTGGATATTAGGCAATTGAGTGTTGCTTATTTTTATCCGCTAATCATAAGCTAGAACATATTTTTCGAGAGGCCTAAAAGTAGGCATCATACATTTTCTTAATATACAGCTAGATTTAAAACGAGTAACGGGTATAAAAACATGAAGATGAGAAAACGGCCCTTAATGATTGTTGAAATAAGTGAATTTCAGTGTGTAGCTAACAGTGGATAATACCATAACCAGAACCGGAACCGTTCACCGAAATAAACCGTTTAAAGCCAGAAACCGGTATCGAAACCGGAACCTATATTAAAATTTTTTGTGGACCGAAAACCGTTAACCGTTATAATAGGTTCCGTAACCATACCGAAATGCCAATACCGGTATTGTTTCGGTTTTTTATTATTTATTTGATTGTTTTATGATTATTTCAACTGGTGAAATAGCAATATAATCACTCAGAAAAGAGCCTTGCATTTTAGAAATTCGCCTGAAAGAATAACCAGAATAAAATTATTTTTTAAAGATATATTTATAAGATAAGAAAAGAAAAACAAAATATCCTAAAAAGTAAAAATACTTTTCTTTCGTAAATATAATCCCTCTTATTAAATTAAAACAATTTCTAAGTCTTAGAAAAATTCCCCCTTAAATATAGAAATGTTAGAAAAATGATAATATAAATTTTAGAAATTAAGTTTCTGGATTTTAATAAATTTATGCCCTAAAAAAAATTCCGTTTTAATATTTTAAGAAAATGTAATGTAATGAAAAGCTATGGCAGATTTTATGTTTCAATCTGTTTTTGTGTTTTTTAAAGCGATATACTCCTTTGAGAATTTTAACAGCCTAATATGAGCTATAAGTCTAGAGGTAGGCGTAAATCTATCCAAATCGCTAAAGATTTATATATTTAACAAAGATACGGCAGACTTAAAAGCGGATTATTTTGAACTCTTATTAGGAAATATTTTTACAGCTGTATGAAAAATGGACCATAAGATTATAGAATTCCTTAATTCAAGGTTGTTCTAGAAATCGGTATATTTAAAAAAAAATATTTTGTATGTGGCATATTCTTAGGACACCCCTTTTTTAGTTCTATTACATCAATTTTTTTTTTGATATCTTAAAATAATTCAAAAAAAATTGACACTAAAAAAATTAAATTTGTACCGGTATACCGAAATAAAAATATGAGTACCGTTTTGGAACCGAATACCGAAATAGAACCTTTAACCGAAATTCTCATTTCGGTACATACCGGAACCGGTACCGGTACGGGAACCGATATTCGTTTTGGGATTAATCCCTGGTAGCTAAAGTTCTACAATAAATTAAAAAAACTAGACAACAAAATTATTTGCGTCAAAAACTGTTCTAAATGATTTACAAAATTGTTTGGTAAATTTTGAAAATATTTAAATTAAGCCAGGAAAATGAGAAAGTTTTTTAGGGTGTATTATCAAACTAATTCGTACTCAATCCAAGAAATTTGGGTCTTCAATTAAAAACCTTTTTATAATTTTGTAAATTTTAACATTAATTTTAGGATTTAAGAATAATTCATACTTCATTTAAGAATATTTATTTTAAAGGCCTATTCTTAGATGAAATAAATTTTATTTTCGACACAATGCTTCATATAAATAAGACGACATTAAAAGCATTCTGATTTCAAAGCTCTACAAGAGTGATTCTATTCATATGTAGCTCTGTGACGAAAATAATTTGTATTTCATCTGAGAATAGGCTTAAATATAAACAACAAAGTTACTTGAAATTTTAAGTACAATATGCCATTCCGTTCATATCAGAACTAGAAAAATCAGTCAAACTCTCTGAATATTATGAATCCTGTTTAATTATACCCGTGGTATAATTATATAAGGTAGAGTCATCAGAAATTCACCAATATCAACACGGCTTAACGCCTGCTTAGGTGTCTGAAATAATACCTTCAACATTGACTTTTGCTTTGCTACCGACTGTTTTTCACCATTCGACTGGCACCCCAAAAAGAGGCAGCCTACCTTACTGACTTCACCTTACATAATTCCACCATGAGGCAGCCTACTTTACTGACCTCATCTTACATAAATCCACCATGATTATACCTACAGGTTTGCCCATATTCGACGGACCCATCTGGCAACGCCATAACTTTTGACAGAGATGTCAGATCGCTTAATGACATACCGCGTTTGAAGCGTCAGTCCAAGCAGATTTTTACCATGGAACAATACACGCCACGCGAGCGCTCTGAAATAGTTGAAATTTACATTCAACAGAACAAGTCAATTGTGAAAACTCAACCTGCTTTTAAAAAATTAAAAAAATGTGAAAAGTGCGCCTTCTAAGAACACCATTAAGCGTTTATACGAAAAATTTTCGACTGGTGAGGCTCTTTCTAATCCGAAGAGGCCAAATAAAAGTCGACCAAGGCGATCGGCCGAGAATATCGCTGCCGTACGAGCCAGTGTTGAGAGGTCCCCAAGAACATCCCAAAAACGCCGTTCTCAGCAGTTGGGCATGGCTCGGTCCACTTTACAACGGATTATTCGCGTTGATTTGCATTTGTTCCCGTACAAAATTCAATTGACGCAAAGATTGTTGCCTGCGGACAAGCCTCGTCGATTGGAATGGGCCCAAAGAGTCATCGAAATGGCCGAAGATGACGAGCAATTTTGGAACAAAATTATCATGTCCGATGAAGCCCATTTCACATTGAATGGGACCGTAAATAAGCAAAATTGCCGTATTTACGCCACTGAAAATCCTCAGGAGATTCAAGAAGTGCCTCTTCATGACGAAAAAGTC
Organism: Lordiphosa mommai; assembly: GCA_018904225.1. Taxonomy (NCBI): domain Eukaryota; kingdom Metazoa; phylum Arthropoda; class Insecta; order Diptera; family Drosophilidae; genus Lordiphosa; species Lordiphosa mommai. The sequence continues at coordinate 475,480 of JAEIFT010000124.1, read as the reverse complement.
ACAGTTTGGTGCGGCGTTAGTGCGAAAACGGTCATTGGGCCGTTTTTCTTCCAAAATGAAAATGGCCATGCTGTTACCATCAACCAGGAGCGTTATCGCGACATGATGACCAATTTTGTGATGCCAATTATTCGTCGAAAGCGTATGAGGCAGTTCTGGTTTCAACAAGACGGCGCTCCACCGCACACAAGTCGCATAACAATCGATTTTCTGAAGAAATTGTTTCCGGGCCGTTTGATGTCGAAAAGTGGTGATTTGGACTGGCCACCGCGTTCGCCCGATTTGACGCCGCCTGACTTCTTCTTGTGGGGATATTTGAAGTCAAAGGTTTACGTTAACAAGCCAAGGACCGTAGAAGAGCTCAAGGACAACATTCGTGAAGAAATAGCCGCTATTCCGGCCGAAATGTTGGCGAAAACGATGGAATATGCTGCAAAAAGGGCACAATACGCCATCAACGCCAGAGGCGGCCATTTGAGAGATATCATGTTCAAAAATTGATGTAAACAAATCTACTTGGAACAAATTAAATGATTAAGATTGCCAACCGCCAAATTTTTATTTTTTTCTTTGATTTTTTAAAAAAAAACATGGGTCCGTCGAATATGGGCAACCCTGTACTCATTTATAGCTTAACGCACACTACTTAAAGAGTTTCCCTTGTATTTCACATACCCCTATTCTGTTAGGGTATCTTAAAGTGTTGACACGCATATTTGGTTGTTGTTGTGGCTGGATCGAACCGACGATTTTGTGGATTCGCGCGATTCATTCCGCAAAAGGCTACCGTATTTGCCTTAAACCCCCACTCTCGCTGCTGTCAAGTTCCCGGCTCTGCGTGCCAGTGCCAGTTTGTCTGGCAGGCTGGCCTTCCAAAAATGTCGCTGACATAACTGTACCACAAAAAAAAAAACAAAACCCAAACCGCAAGTAAAAGGCGCATGCGTGGTGTGTGGTGTGCTGGCGTGCGCTTAGAACCGCTTCTTGGCAGCCCCAGATTTCGGTGCACGTCGCTGTTTTTGGCATCAAACACATGTCGAAGCACATGAAAGGATCGTGGACTGTGGCCCGGCCATGGACCTGGAGCTGAAGCTGGAGCTGTGCATGTTTGGTTTCTCAATGCGCATTAATTTTACGGCGTTGTTGTTGCGGCCCGTCGACACGAATGGCTACGAAAGGTTAATAAATCAAATGCATATGCTTCGCGGAGACAACGTCGCTGCACCTGAGTCGCCAATCCTGGCATGCGACTCATTTGGTTTATGCCTTTATAATTTCCTCAATGCCCGGTTATGGCATCAATGGAACCAATCCAAATCCAATCAAAGCCCGAGCAGCATTAACACCAAATGAAATTTGATTTTATGACCCAACACCGTAAAGGAAATTGGGTCATCATGGAAGTCAACTAAATAAGTTATAAACGAGAGCCACTTGGGTGCACTTAATCTGCATTTATGACCCAGTTACGACGACTTTTGTTATACCGCTCACGTACTCGGATTAATCACTAAATTAATTGAAACCATTTTCCAGCATAGCCGACAACAGCAACATGAAATTAATCAGTCGATCTCCCGATGGCGCCGAGAGCTGATCACTTGCTGATGGTGTTGATCGGCATGTATGACGTCTGTACGTGTCTGGCATTTCAATGATCGACGTCAAATGAGTTGTCCAACGATCGTACACATGTCGCTCAGATCATCATGCCGCAGCAGCTGTGAGGTGATCTGTGACCAAAAAATATGGCCAATTGCCAGCTACTAAACATAAAAGTCAAGTGTTCATTAATGTTGGCCCCACTCGGCACCCGATAGTTGTCCAAATGCCAGGCCATAGCCTTGGAGAGGCTACAACGGCTAATAACTTTTAATTAAATTAAAACTCCGCCTATTTGCGTTCAGCTCGTGATCGTGATCATCAGCGGCAAAACAACAAATGGATTTTCACACCAAAGCTCCCGATCCGATCCCTGTATAGCCATTGAGCAGGTGCAGGCACGATCACAGTCAGTCAGTCAGTCAGTCAGTCAGTGATCGTGCCCCATTCCAGTCCTAGTCTAGTCAGCCCAGACGCTGCTCCTCCTCCTCCCACTCCAGGCAAAAGCTTTGGCAATCACTTAAATTGTTGCGATTATGATCAGCAAGAGGCATTGGCGTTATGTTTTCCTTAAGCTGTACCACTTAGAGGAGTCGCAAGTTGTGGCAGTTGTTGCCATTGCCTCGCAGTTGTTGTTGTTGTTGTAAGAAAACATAATTGATCAATTAAAAATTAATATCAACTTTGTTTAGCTGCAGGTTAACGAAGAAACTTCCTTGTTGTGGTGATCAAATTTCGTTTTTTTTTATGTATTGATCGGATTTTACTATACTTAAGCATTGTGGCAAAGTATTTATTGTGGCATATTTAATACAGTTTTAAAACTAAAAATATAGCTATTAAATTTTCTGTGCTACAGGGTTACTAAGACCAGGATGTATGGCATTTCGAAGCTAAGTTTGTTGTCGAAATAGTTGAGCCTAGGTAGACAAATCTTAAGGTTGTTTTCTTTCATCCTGCTGAGTACTTTGTCTTTAATGTTAGCTTAGACTGCTTTTCAATCTATTGGAACAATAATATCAACTTCATGGGCACATGATAGTATTACAATAAGGTTTAATCTAAAAATTCATATTTTCCGACCCTGGGAGCGGATTTTTCAAAAATTTAAAAATTATTTTCCATTTCTATTTATTTTGTCTAAAAAGTTTACCAACTAAAGTGGTGAAAAAAACAAAATTAAACCTACTCATCTTCCGACCTTGGGGTTGAATTTTCCCAATAGCTCAACGCATTTAAATTATTGGAAGATCAAATCTTTATACATTTTCTCTACATACAAGCTTACAATCTGAAGCTGCTAGCAGGATAGGCTGGAATACAAGTCTTGTTATTGAACCCACGCTTGTTTTCCAACCTTTGTAGAGGAACTTTTCAAGCTCAGATAATTTTTTTTTAGTTTATATCGCTAATAGGGATTTTAAGCTAAAATTTAGATACTTGTAGCTTCACTGAACAGTCAGATTCAATCATGAACGTACAATCTTCCGACCTTGGGGGTGGTTCTAGACAAAAATCAAAAAACGTTTTGAGGAGTCGATAAAATCGAGAAGGCAAAGCTAACTTCGACTGTGCCGAAGTTTTAATACACTTGCATAAGTTTACTCCAACTAATTATTCTGGAAGAATATATATAGGATATAGATATCAGAAATATAAGATTCAAAATCATTGATAATCAAAATTTGATCACGCTACCATAAAAAAAAACTTTTCTTAGCAAAATACATTTTTCCACCGATCGGTCCTATGACAGCTATATGCTACAGTCATCCGATTTTGATAAAACCTTCCAAAATTAAGTGGAAGCATATAAATCTAATATATATTAAGATTGGTGACGATACGATGGACAACAAAAAGTTTCTCTAACTAGAACTAGTTGTTGGACCGACAGTTCATATGGCAGCTATATGCTATAGTCATCCGATTTTGATACATTTTTTAAGAAATGTGTGGAAGCATATAAAACTAATATGTACTACGATTGGTGACGCTACGATGGAAATCAAAAAAGTTTTTCGCACAAAGACTTATTTTTCGACCGATCGTTCCTATGGCAGCTATAAGATATAGTCTGCCGATCCGGCCGGTTCCGACATATTAGTTGCGCGCAATAAAAAGAAGACTCTGTGCAAAATTTCAGCTCGATAGCTTTAAAACTGAGGGACTAGTTCGCGTAGAAACAGACAGACGGACGGACAGGCAGAAATGAAATCAGCTCGTCGTCCTGATCAAGTTTATATATAGTTTATGGGGTCGGAAATGAATATTTCTATGCGTTACAAACTTCTGGGCAAAATTAATATACACTTTGCAAGTCTCTAGGTCTCCTAGGGGAAAATTTGCCAGACAACCCAGATCTTCGTAGAATGGATTTTCTATATACTGGGTGCATTCCTTAGAAGTGCGGGGCAGTCGCATAGAAAGTGTTATATGCTTTCTATCTCTTCCTCATTCCTACAGCTACGACGGAAGTTCTTGTGGGGTACGTGCAACCTGGTGGCCATGTGAACTTTGGTGACGTGTTAGGTCTCCTATCATAGTCCTAATCCTGTTTTTGCTTAAGTTTAAAAGTTGGGAGGTTTCTTTGGGCGTATTTATTGGCCAAAGAGATCGGGAAATGTGGCAACCAGTTGCGATGTTCCATTGTCATTCTGCCTTGATTCTGGTTATCCTATGTAATTCTGTCAGAATTTCCTGAATGGGTCTTTGCAAGTCCTTACACATTCGTCCGCTCCCTCGTTACCTGGCCAGGATGGAGTGCAGCCTATACTGCGGACTAGATTACTATTGGTGGCGAGTGTTGACAGAGCTTTAGTAGCAGCCTGACTGTCGACAAGGATTGATATGTTCCTTGGTGTTTCATTCAAGAAGTTTATCAACCTCGCCACCTACCAGACTGCATCGATCTCTGCCTGAAAAACTGTACACCAATTCGCCATTTTTTTCACGCCATTATAAAAAACATCAATGTTAAAAATAATTATTTTCAGACATGTAAATAAAAAATGTTGCATATAGAAAAAAATCTTTTTCATGCAACTAACACGAGCATTTTTGCCACGATTGTTTTGTCAATAATTTGACTTGCCTTCTTGACGCCTGTAAAGAGAAGTCGTGGCAAAAATGCTCGTGTTAGTTACATGAAAAAAATATTTTTTTACATATGTAAAATTTTTTTTTTTTCATGACTGAAAATAATTATTTTGTACAGCTTGTATATTTTACTTTGTATTAATATCTTGCATGTAAAGAAAAATTTTTGTTATTTTACGAACCCTGATTCGGAACAACACAACTTTTTTTTATGGTAGAGTACTTAAATTAAAAAAAAAATTTTTTTATTTTTAATTTTTTTAAAATTTTTTTTTAGTTTAGAAGTTAACAATCAGATTCTTAATTCTTCCGATTTTTGCACATATGTATGTCCTATCCTAATCTTTTGTTGGCCAAATAAAGTGAACTTCAGTTCTATTCTTGCGTTGCCCATTGTCTATTGCAAATCAGATTGATATAGGACCGGGAGGCCCTTGAAATAAAGCTGCATGGGCAATCTGTTCACAAAACATATCTTCCTGATTTCAAGCTAATCTTTATAATTTACTTTCCAAATCACTTTCCTCTGGCTTCAACTAGCGCCGGCGCCATTCTCAATTTGTGATACCTTCTGTCATCTATGTGCATGTCTATGAAATATGATAGTTGCTCATAATCAAGCCTAATCAGGCTTAACCCCATGGTAAGGCAACAAACAACAACAACAACAACTGCATCTTTTCGCGCCATTAAATTAGTTAAAGAATGCGGAAAATCTGCACTATGCATCAGTAACAACTAGTTTCGTATCGAATGCTGCAACTGCAACTGCAACATCGGACTCACTTTGTTTAATGTGCACTCTTTGCTTTTGAAAAGTTTTGCCCTCAGCTACTTACAGACAATCAGCACGAAGCACTCTAGTGCCATAATTTCTCTTCCATAGCATTAGAATTTGTCTCTGCAACGGGCCAGGGGCATCCACTGCGCACGCGCACGCGCCACACTGCGGTCCGGTCTGGTCCAGTCCGGTCATGAGATGCAGGTTTGTTATGTATGCCTTGTCGCCGGCGGTAGAATTATGCTCAAAGTGTTAATCAGGAAATTGTTGCATGTGCATGGAGTGTCTAGTGTCTACCCTTATAATGTGTGGCGTCTGCTTTAGTTTAACTTTAGTTGATTAGAGGCGGGAGACACTGTCAATTGCTAAGCCCATTATCAGTTATGATAGCTATGACTACTGTTACAAGCCGGGAACATAAATCAGGATCAGTCAATGTAAACAGCAACAACAATTCAATTCAGTCTGACAGTTTTACTGCCACAAAAACAAGCAGAAACAACATGCCCAAAAAGGGTCAAAACAAAGATCTGACCGCACCCAAATGATCACCAACGATCACCGATCAATGGCGACACACTAAACTAGTTGAATTTCAATTAACAATAAAATTGAATCATAAATTGGACAAAGGGCCACACGCATCCACTGACGATTGTTATGATCGCCCGGATCGCCGGTGGTCCCCGAAAATTAAGTCAAGATAACCAACCAGCCAGCCGGGTCTCTAGATGCTAGAAGAAATTGAATTATCAATGCGACAAGGAAAGTGGTCACAGAGTCGAAACGATCATTGGCAGCGACACCTCGACAGCGCCGCACCATTTGCCAGGCGATCGTTTGATCATTTGATCGTTGATCGCTGGCCATGTGTGTGGCATATTTTAAACTGTCACATAAACTTGAACGCTGATTAGCACAACAAAGTCGGGAGGATTAAGGCCTAGCTGCTCTTAGGGGGGGATATTTCATAAATATAAATCAAAGAGCCGAAAGCTTTTTTCTGCTCCATTGTTTACACGTTGTGTGTCACCGATATTTGGTGGCATTAACTCATTTGATTTAAGTAGCCGGTGGACCAATGCCAATAGATTATGACAAGAGATTCGATGCTGCTGCTGTCTGTCTGTCTGTCTGTCTGAGTGTGTGTGTGGGCTTGAAAGACCTCCCAATGGGTGGAGAGAAAGCTGATGTACTAATGGTTGACCACTTAAAATTAAGTTTACTTTTACATAAGTGAAGCTAATTAAGGTAAAAGGATAATGGATCGAAGTAACAAGAAAAGCAACAACTGCGTTGCCTATTCCTCTGAAAACTTTTAAAAAATTGGTAAAAAAAGCAGCTTACACTGCCAATAAAAACAGATTTCTTTATTAAGATGTCTTTAGATAATCACCAGATTTGTTATCTTAATACTTCTTGTTAGAAAAATAAATGGGGTAAAAAAAAATGAGTAGATAACACTAGGCAACAGCTAAAAAACTTATCCCTAGAATCATCCTGGGGTACCTTTGTACCCCAAGAAACTTAAAACGATTGATTAAAGTTATACAAACATTCTATAAGACATAATCAAGGATTTTTTGCTGTGTCAATGCTTTATAAATATATAGTTTATAGGGTGGGAGATGCTTCCTTCTGCCTGTTACATACATTTGCACAAACTCAATATACTTTTTGTACCTTCGGTACAGAGTATAAAAATCAAGCCAGAAGTGAAAATCAAAATTGTTCCAAATTTTGTAGATAACCTTTATTTATGTGAACCGAAGTTGTGTTGTGCAGATTGACAATATTTTCTCTTTGGACGAGAAAAGCAATCGACAATTCTTATAGAGAATTAGGCAGGAGCTTGATTAAGAAACAGTATCAGCATCTTCATGGACGGGAAAACTCGCAAATTTATCCAGAAATTAAGCATGTCAAGACAAAAAGCATTAGGAAATATCCATTATAAGGCAATTGGCAATTCATATTGGCAATGTTTTTAGTACTCTTGGTAGTAGTGCTTTCAGCAGATTTATAGGGGCTGTTTATATTCTCATCGCATATACAGTACTTGGGCAAGTGGATTCCATAAGTAGTTTCAGTTTCCAAACAAGCGTCACATGATGCACCACCGCCGGGTGGTTGTATTAGTTTACATCCCATTTCTGGTGACCAAAAACAGCAAAAACTTGTTAGGTTTCCTGCCAAGGTAAATTATTCATATGGATAACATTTGCAGTTGTATTTATATTTAGCTACTAACCCTCCATTCCAAATTTTTTTGGTAAGCAGGCAGACAGCGGGCTATTCGCATGATCAAAACTATAACTAGAAGATATTCTCTTCACAGAATGGGAATCGATTTCGAGCTCGCACTGGTAGCCTGCATAACTGGCCGTACACTTGGTGTCCTCACAGGTATCACATGTGAGCTCATGTAGCTCTGCTCTGGCCTCTAAATTAATCAGCTTTTAGGGTTTGAGATGATAAAGGTATTGAATTTGATTATAATTTACCTCGAGAATCTGCATTTGGATATAAAAAGCACAAGGCCAAAAATAAAGACAACAAATTTTGTTTCATTATTAAATTTTGTTTTGCTTTCGAATTTCAAATTTTGATATTATAAAGTGATTGACTGGATGTGAATTTAAATGGATGTGAATAGCATTGCCTACTTGAAATAATAACAGAATCCCTATATTTTAAAAGAGCTGACTTACACTGGCCGCATCATTGCCGAAGTTTTTATAAACTGATTTGATTAATGAAATATATAAAGAAAATGAGAATACGATTGTTGCCTTCAAATTTTGTTAAAAACCAAAAACGGATTTCTCAGTAAGACCTATTTTCCGACCGATCGGTCCAATGGCAGTTGTCGGATATAGTCATTCGATTTGGACCATCTTTTGTAGAATTGAGTGACTGCTTAAAATTATATATAATTGCTGAGTTAAAGAACGCTTTCATTGAAAACAAAAAAGGTTAACTCATAAAAACCTTTTTTCGATCGATTATTTCTATGACAGCTATAAGATATAGTCATCCGATCCGGCCGGATCCGACATATTAGTTGCGTGCAATAAAAGGAAGACTCCGGGCAAAATTTCAAAATTTATAAAAAGAGTGTTGGTAAACACTGTTGCAAGATAGTGTTGGAAAACAATGAGGGTATTCACTAGTCCTCGTAAAATGGTAAATTGTAAATGGTAAACTCCATAAGTTTATGATACAACAACAAAACACATGAGAAAAAAAAATACAACCTTTCCGAGACCCTGGGGTATGTTTATAAGAATGCGTCGTAAAATTGTAAAGTGTTAAAATCAAAGTATCGAATAGAAAAACTTAGTATCGTGTCACTCATATATAGCAATTAAGCTACTTTATATTCGAAATAGGTGATGGCTGAGTGGACAGGCATGATGGTTCCTTTTTGTAATCCCGGCAATGACAAAAGAGAACTGTTTTTTTTTTAAATTTTTTTTTTGTGTCTTTTTTATGTTATTTATTTTTCATTCCCGTTATAGTAGAGTAAAAATGGTACACTATTCTAATGCAAATTTATGTAACTGGAAGAGGAAAGAATTCTCGACCCGCTAAGTATAAATATTCTTTTTCAGCATCAAAAGCCGATATACTTAAGTCCGTCTGTCAGTCCGTACGCCTTTCTTGATGAACAATTAGATCTCGGAGAGAAGAAACGAGAGCGTAAGTTGAAGTCGGTCCTGCTTCGATTAACCAGTTACTCAGGGTAAGGTTTATTTAAGAATATTTTATTAGATCACAACATGCCCAAATTTTGGAAGATATGAGTTTTTTTTTCCAAATTGCGGGGGTGGCAACTCTACTATAGCTCTTCTGATCGGGAAATGATGTATTGCGGATCGATAGGTAAAGATGATTAAAATATATGTATAGAAGGTTCGAACAATCTATTTTCATAATTGTGGGAGTTATGAGGTATTTTCCAAATTGCGGGGGTGGCAACTCACTAAGCTCATCTGATCGGAAATGATGTATGGCGGATCGATAGGTAATGCTGATTAAAATATATGTCTAGAAGGTTTTAATAATATATTTTCAAAATTCTGGGAGATATGAGGTATTTTCCAAATTGCGTGGGTGGCAACTCTTTAATCGTTCATCTGATCAAAAAATGGTGTATGGCGGATCGATAGGTAATGATGATGATTTAAATATATGTCTAGAAGGTTCGAACAATCTATTTTCAAAATTGTGGGAAATATGAGGTTTTTTTCATATTGCGTGGGCGGGAGGGGGCGTGGCAAAAATTTGAAACAAACTTGATCTGCGTGCAGAAAATACAAGTCTACACTGAAAAAATGGTAGCTCTAGCTCTTATAGTCTCTGAGATATAGGTGTTCATACGGACGGACGGACAGACGGACGGACGGACGGACAGACAGACAGACAGGTCTATATTGACTCGGCTATTGATGCTGATCAAGAATATATATACTTTATGGGGTCGGAAATGCTTCCTTCTGCCTGTTACATACATTTGCACGAACTTAGTATACCGTTTTTACTCTACGAGTAACGGGTATAAAAATAAAATTCTTACCATAAGTATAGTATAGAGTAACTGCTAAAAGTGTGCGAAATCTCTGCACATTATTTTGCCGATTGTAAGTGAGTAAAGTGCGTGATCGTTTTTTTTCATACTCAACATGATGCCAAACACGTCAACAACAATCAGCTGTCAAAACAAAACTAAGGGCGGCATTGCGCTGTCTGCCTAAATAAAAATGGACTATAAGGCACCATAATCTTTATTTTTGCAATAAGTAATACCAAAGAATTAAAATACATTTTTTGAATCTCGTCTTAATATTTACTAATGCCAGTGGACAGCTAAACTGAGGGTTAACTTCCTGATTATATTTTTAAAATGTGTAATGCTTCATAACTTCTCGCTCTGTAATCTTTCTGCGTCGGCTCGAAAGCTTAATGACAATTGCTGGCGGGTTTTGTTGCAAAATGCGGGTCTCTGGTAATACAAAATCTTGATCAATGTGCGAATTTTTGGATCCAAGTATGAATTTTGCGTACCGAATTTCTGGGTCCAAGATTTTTAAACTTTATATTCTTTAACTTTGCTATCTCTTAGTTACTTTTACTCATTCTTTTCTCACATTAAACTCACAATTGAGAACAATTTTAGCTCGAATTCCTAATCAAATGTCGTAACATTTCAAGAATACATTTATTAAGATTGTTTAAAGCTTAAAATATATGACTGTTTTCATAGATTTATTTACAGACTGCAGAAATGTTAAGATTTTAAAGATGATTATGTAGAGAAAATAAAAAATAATGTTTTATAAAAAATGTGCATCACACTGATAAATAAATATTTCTCCATTTGGATTTATGGATCCTAAAAATTTCGCTGAGAAGACTTACTTATTGGTGATCTTTTCATTCGTATGAGAAATTGTATTTAATTCTTTTCTTATGATAATCAACAGATGATCCAGCAACTGGTCTCTTCACCACACTGAGAATTCACCTTAGCACTCTCTCTCTCTCTCTCTACTTTCCCCTCTCCAGTGCATTTAAATGCTGCTGGTGCACTTTTCGAATTTCGAAATGCAACGCTCTCTTTCTCTCTCTCTCTCTCTTTCTATCTTTCTCTTCTCAGTCATTTGTGACATTTCCCCTACCGATCTTGGAGATCTTTCATAGCCAGGCCTTCTTATAAGTAAGGCTTACACGGGTGACTTTTGACTGGTGGCCGCAACTGGCAGCCAGTAGCCATAAAAGTCAAGCTAAAGTCGAAACGACCGACCGCCTTTGTCTGCCGCACAGTTTTATTTATGAGCCAAACAACTATTGATTTTCGCTTTGCCTTGGTGGCTGGTCCAAAGACAACAATTAAAAAACATGGAGCTGCTGCTGTTAATGGCTCACTTGGAGCTGCTCTCGCAGCAAATGATGTCATTTGCTTCCAGGTTGACAGCCAGAGAGCATTTATGGGCAACCGGCGAATGTTATAAAGTTGTAAAATTACCGCCATCAATCCATTTATGAGGCAGGCGGGTAACTTTCGCCGTGGCCGGGGCGGGTTAAGCTGTCCAGCTTAACCTTTCCGCCCGCTCTGCTCTGCTCCACTCCACTCAGCTAAGCTAAGCTCTGCCGCTGCGCGTGCCAAAAGGCAACAAACGAGCATTTTACGAGTCGCCAACAAACGCAGCATGGATCCTAGACCATGTTGAACTCACAGGCTCACAGATTTATAACAAAGATATCGGGAGGCAAAAGCCGACATGCTGAGTCGTCGTCGTCGTCTCCCTGCTGCAGCATGAGCTATTAGAGTTCAAGCAAACCAAGTCAGGACCGAGTCTGAGACCGGGACCGGGGCCATCCATCCATTAGCAACTGCCTTGTTTTCTCTCTCTTCGTTTTTTGTTTTTGTTTTGCATCCTCGCCGGCATCTAACAAATCGTTCTGTAATTTGATAGCTTAGAAGTTTATGACTTTGGCCTGGCAGTTTTTAATGGGGCGACTTACTATGGTCAAAAGACAAAAAAAAAGAGTAAACAACTCTTTTACGCCCCGGAAAAACTCGCCTGCCAAATCGCACAAAATATGCTAAAAGGTTTCGCTAGATCAATTTAGAGATTTTTTGTTTAGATAAGTCCTCGTTTATTGGCCAAGCCAAATGTGGCCGGGCGACCGCAAACATGTTACTTAATCTCAAATGGCGCTGACTCCAGCCAAGACTCACTCGAACGTACCGTATCGACAGGCCCAACATATGTTTTCCAACCCATATCTGATCCAAAGCCAACGGCAATGACAAAGCAATGCAAACGAAATGGAGAAGTCCATTTCGCAGATTCAGGTGCAGACTTCCGCAGGCACAAGATGGAAGGCGTGTTGTGCTTTATGACTAGATGAAATTGACATAAAAGACCAAACCCAAACCCACAGCCCATGGGTGGATTGCAGCATAACCAGTTGGTCAGTTTCAGTTGCCTGATTAATGAGCAGGTTGTATGTTACGACAGAGGCATGTCAGTTTAGACAGAGAGAAAGATGGACAGTGGAGAGTGGAGAGAGAGAGGACGAGATATCTCCCCCTGAAGGCTAAAGGTGGATCAAGAAGCGCTGTTGCCTCTGCAACTGGTAGGTGAGACAGTGGCCCCAGCCAAAGGGGGGTAGATCGAAATCTTGGAGGCTTTTGTTTTGTGTTGCTTAAAATTCCCACTTAGTTCAAGCAATACAAGCATGAAAAGACCACTGAAATCCAGAGATGACAGCAAACCTCGCTGATGAGGAAATCTGGTGATTTTCGAAACATCTGTTAGAGGAACCTACTCACTTTGGTGTGGTTGGTACACTTGTTGGTTTTAAAGATATTGAAACTTAACAATGCATAACCTCGAGCCGGCTAGTCACACTATATATAGATAGTAGTAAGAATACTCTAAAATAATCAATAATCTAAAATTAAAATTTATTTGTATTTTATTTGTAAAGGCTTCTATTGGAAATTCTAATTGGAACGGCGAAATTATATCGTTTTAAAATGACATAATTCCGCTAGAAAAAATGACATTATACCGCGCGGAATTATGTCGATTTGAAACGACAAAATTCCGTCAGTTTCGCGCTGAATAATGTCGTTTTAAGACGACATAATTCCGCATTCCTAATAAGAATTTTTCCACGACGAACTATGACGTTTTGAAAGGACTTTTTTCGCACGGTATAATGTCGTTTTTTCTAGCGGAATTATGTCATTTTGAAACAACATAATTTCGCCGTTCCAATTCGAATTTTTCTCGTGGAACTATGTCGTTTTGAAACGCGGAATAATGTTGTTTTTTTTCAAAGGGAATTATGTTATTTTGAAACGACATAGTTCCGCGCTGAATAATGTCGTTTTAAAACGACATAATTCCGCAATAAGAATTTTTCCACGCCGAACTTTGTCGTTTTTTTCAACGCGGTATAATGTCGTTTTGAAAGGACATTTTTCCGCGCTTTATAATGTCGTTTTTTCTAGCGGTATTATGTCATTTTAAAACGACATAATTTCGCCGTTCCAATTATAATTTTTTCTTGCGGAATTATGTTACTTTGAAACGACATAGTTCCGCATTCCCAATTAGAATTTTTCCACGTCGAACTATGTCGTTTTTTTCCAGCGGAATTATGTCGTTTTGAAAGGACATTTTTCCGCACGATATAATGTGTTTTTTCTACCGGAATTATGTCATTTTGAAACGACATAATTTCGCCGTTCCAATTATAATTTTTTCTTGCAAAACCATGTCGTTTTCTCCTAGCTGAATTATGTCGGAATAATGTCATTTTGAAACGACAGGATTCCGCTCGAAACTATGTCGTTTTTCCTGGCGGAATTATGCTGTCGGAACTATGTCGTCCACCCGCGGGCTTCTGTCAATCTCTTAAATGGCTGACGAAAGTAGCTGTGAAGGTGACGGCTGCGTCTTTTTTTTTTCAAAACTTTAACACTACGCCAATAAATAGACATGCTTCCAAATTCTTGTTCCGAGGGAATAAGCTGAACTAATTGAGATATCATAACGAAGCCAGTGATATTAGTTGGTTCTACTAGTCACATATATCCCAAAAACCATGACAATATTTCGGTAAACTGGCAACTAAGATGCTAAGATTTAATGGGGCTATGTAAAATCCATAGTGTACATCAGCGTTGGGCACCAAAAAATCAAAAGGAAGGGTGCAGCAACAACAATATTTTTGTGTCCTTATTTCAAATTATTTTCGCGCTATTTGGATATTATGGTTACTTAACGAAAATATACAGAACAGTTCGAAAATTGATTCAGCAATAAGTTTTCCCAAGCGCACCCCCTTACAGCCCCTCCCAGTGACTGGCTGTGAAATGTGGTATGTGACAGTGTTTACATTTCCAACCCCCCCCCTCCATCGCAGGGTGTCATGTCACTGAAAAAGAAATCGCAACTTAATTAAATAAAAATTAAACAGATCTTGTTGAGGCCTCCTCCTTCGGTTGCTCTTGCTCCTGTCGCCGCTGCCGCCTTGCGTGTCAACTGAACATCATGCGTAGCGCAGAATTTCCCCATCCCATCCCATCCCTCCCCTCCCTCTCTCGCTGGCATTCAGATTTTACATGTTACACCAATTTTTAGTCTGGAAATCCTTGTCTAGTCTTAATATGATTTAGTGGCCGCATGCATGGCTTGACAAGTGTCCATTTGAATACTCATTGGCTCAACAAGCAGGCTGGAGCCAAAGCCAAAGCCACCAGCCAGACTTCCCCGCTGCAACGGCGCAGCCGCCATCCTACATTGATTTGTGTGTAATTTAATGAAATTTACATAATATTTTGTTTTTAATGAGGCCTAAGGTGATGTTTAAATGCTTTGACTTGGCTTAGTCGCTAGACGGTAGTTGGTAGTCTGGCCGGTTAGTCTAGGCGCCAGGCGGCTACCAGTTTTTTTTTTTGTGATTTTACTTTTCGCTGGCGGACTTTGTGCCGCGACCTGCCGCAAAAATTCCTTTAATTGTCTGACAAATTGGTTGCAACTTAATTAAAGGGCGATAACATATTTTTTTGGTTTTTGTTTGCTAATTAAGTGCTATCAGAAGCTGGCACATATTTCATGGGGCTACTTGAGAGCGTGTCGTCGTTGGAGCCAATCAAAAAAACAGCCAAACACCTTTGCAAAATGCACGCGCACTGATAAGTTGCAACGCCTCTGGGGGATACGAGAGTGAAGTCCCAGTCGTTGAAGTACCTGGGGCCGTTAATAAGCGTAGATTATTTATGTTTATTAACCCTTAACATGTTTACATTTTGTAAAACGAGACTCTTAATGTGAACTTTATCAACAGACGTTTGCAATTGCAAATTGCAGGGAAAAGGATACGGTCTTTGCGGTCCGAATTGGGCGCTACGGAAAGTTGAAAAAAAAGTGACAAGAAGTACATAACTATCGTACAAAAAATTAAAGTTGTGTCCACAACCGTGTGCGATGGTGCTGTGCGCAAATGCTCGATTCCTACGGAAGAAATTGGCATATCTATGGCTTGTAAGAATATCCAGCGTGGCTTAAGTCTTAGCATGCTCTTTTCAATTGAATTTGAATTTGAACAATCGTATTCTTATTTCATATATATATATTTCATCGGTTAAATCAGTTTCTAACTTTGCCTTCTCGGCCAGTGTAAGTCTGCTCTTACTTATAAAAATATAGGGTTTCTGTTAACATTTCAAGTAGGCAATGCTATTCACATCCATTTAAATTCACATCCAGTCAATCACTTTATAATAACAAAATTTGAAATTCGAAAACAAAACAAAATTTAATAATGAAACAAAATTTTTGTCTTTATTTTTGGCCTTGTGCTTTTTATATCCAAATGCAGAATCTCGAGGTAACTTGTCATCTCAAACCTTAAAGCTGATTAATTCAGAGGCCAGAGCAGAGCTACATGAGCTCACATGTGATACCTGTGGGGACATCAAGTGTACGGTCGAATCTCCAGGCTACCAGTGCGAGTCTTATGGCGATAGACAGTCTATAAAGATTATATCTCCCTTTTTTAGTTTTGATCATGCGAGTAGCCCGCTGGCTGCCTGCTTACCCGAAGAATATGGAATGGATGGTTAGTAGTTAAATATTAATACAACTTAAAATGTTATCCATATGAATAATTTACCTTGACAGGACCCCTAACAAGTTTTTGCTGTTTTTGGTCACCAGAAATTGGATGTAAACTAATACAACCACCCGGCGGTGATGCACCATGTGACGCTTGTTTGGAATCTGAAACTGTTTATGCAGCGACGGTTCCCAAGTACTGTCAATGCAATGAGTATGCAAACAACCCCTATAAACCCGCTGAAAGCACTACTGCCAAGAGTACTAAAAACATTGCCAATATGAATTGCCAATTGCCTTATAATGGATATTTCCTAATGCTTTTTGTCTTGGCATGCTTAATTTCTGGATAGATTTGCGTAGATTTTCCCGTCCATCAAGATGCTGATAATGTTTCTTCTTATTGGGGGAGAAAATCAAGCTTCTGCCAATCCCCTATAAGAATGGACAAATTGCTTTTCTCGGCCAATGAGAAAATATTGTCAATATGCACAACACAATTTTGGTTTACATTAATAAATATCTACAAAATTTGGAAGAATTTTGATTTTCTCTTCTGGCTTGATTTTTTTTTATACCCATTACTTGTTGAGTAAAATTGTATGTAAAAGGCAGAAGGAAGCATCTTCTACCCCATAAATGTATATATATTCTTGATCAGCATCAATTGAAAAAAAAACCTCATGTCTTCCGCAATTTTGGAGTTAGCTTGTTCGGACCTTTCAAAGATTTAGTCCACTCATCATTATTTATCGACCCACCAAACATCAATTCTCGATCAGATAAACTAGAGTAGAGTTGCCACCCCCGAAATTTGGATAAAACTGCATGAGCATCTATCCAGACAAGAAAAAAGAATGTTTGTGCAAATATGTGTTTATTTGGGATGTTTATACACTTGAAAAGTGTATATTAATTTTGCCCAGAAGTTTGTAACGCATAGAAATATTAATTTCCGACCCCATAAACTATATATATTCTTGATCAGGACGACGAGCTGAGTTCAAATCCGTCTGTCCGTCCGTCCGTCTGTTCGTCTGCCTCTTTATACGCGAACTAGTCCCTCAGTTTTAAAGCTATTGAGCTGAAATTTTGCACAGAGTCTTCTTTTTACTGCACGCAACTAATATGTCGGAACCGGCCGGATCGGATGACTATATCTTATAGCTGCCATAGGAACGATCGGTCTAAGAACTAGTTTTAGTTAGAAAAACTTTTTTGTTTTCCATCGTAGCGTCACTAATCGTGGTAAATATTAGTTTGATATGCTTCCACACCATTCTCGAAAAATTTATCAAAATCGGATCACTATAGCATATAGCTGCCATAGAAACGGTCGGTAAAAAAACTAGTTCTAGTGAGAAAAACTTTTTTGTTTTCCATCGTAGCGTCACTAATCTTGGTATATAATAGTTTTATATGCTTTCAGATAATACAGGAAAAATTTATCAAAATCGGATGACTATATTATATATCTGCCATAGAAACGGTTCTAGTGAGAAAAACTTTTTTGTTTTCTATCGTAGCGTCCCCAATCTTGGTATATATTAGTATTATATGCTTTCACATAATTTTGCAAAAATTTATCAAAATCGGATGACTATAGCATATATCTGCCATAGGACCGATCGGTCGGAAAATGTGTTTTACTAAGAAAAGTTTTTTTTATGGTATCAAATTTTTAATATCAGTGATTTAAAAATTTTAAATATCTGATATCTATATCCTATATATATTTTACCGGTTAAATCAGTTGTAGTCAAGTTTTTCAAGTGTATTAAAACTTCGGCACAGTCGAATTTAGCTTTTCCTTCTCGTTTAATATATATTTGGAAAAATTTGTTTAGGAAAATAAAAATATGAAAATAAAATATATATCAGGGAAAAGAATGGTATGCCATATATGGATCTCTATGCATATAGCTTACTCTGTGTGAAAGCTTGTAGCACATAAAGTGTTAAGTGCTTCATCACTTTGAAGCAGATTATTGATTTCGTTGACGTATTTGCAAAATTAGAAATATAAATATAGAATATAGAAAATTAAATTTCTTATGTTATTAGAACATACCGTACACTGCATTACTGCATGAAGAGCCATATATGGCATCGGCAATTTTTGCAAGAAATAGTATTTATAATGCTTGCCACACAGTCAAATTATTTGTTTATATGAAAGAAAACTTTATTTTATTATGGAAAAAAATTATTCTTCAACAAAAAAAAAAGTTTTTTTAGTTCAAATTTAATTTGAAGTTCAGCAAAATTCACTTTCGGTAAACCAAGTGAGACGCCTGAACAAAACTCATAGAATTACGAAATAAAGCAAGACTCCAAAATTCATCAAATGGTATTCGAATAGAAAATAATGCAAAGAGATTGACTGATACCAGTCGACTTCGCTTTAGTACCGTTTTAAGTAAAAATAAATTCATTAAAAATGAAAGGCCATATATGGCGCTGTATGCGGTAGAGGGTTAATTACAATTAAATTTATTTGTATTATTTTTTTTAACTATGGAGCTTCAAAAAACACAATATTAAAAACTAAGGGACTAGTTTGGTCCATCGACTCAGCGTCTCGTCTTTATCAAGAATATATACAAGTAAGAAAGTCGGTCAAGCCCGACTGTAATATACTCTTTACCTGTTTGTAAACTGTGCAAGTGCTGCCCATCACGATTACGGGCAGTGCTGCCCAGCGTAATTATTTGTTTTGCTTATAATTCGAATATGGTTCATCTGATCTGGAAACGGTGTATGGTGGATCGATGAGTAATGACGATTAAAATATATCCCTAAAAGGTTCAAACAATCTGTCTTTAAAATTGTGTAAGATATTAGATTTTGCTCAAATTGTGGGGGTGGCAACTCTGCCATCGTTCATCTGATCGGAAAACAATGTATGGAAGCTCGATAAGTAATGGCGAGTAGAATATATGTCTAGAAGGTTCGATCAACCTAACTCCAAAATTGCGGAATATTTGAGATGTTTTTCAAATTGCGGGGGTGGCAACTCTACTCTGATCGGAAAACGATGTATGGGGGCTCCATAGGTAATGATGAGTAGAATATATGTCTAGAAGGTTCAAATAACCTAACTCCAAAATTGTGGAAGATATTAAGTTTTTTTCAATTTGCGGGGGAGGCTGGGGGCGTGGCAAAAAAAAAACTAAACTTGATCTGCCTGCAAGTATAAGAAATATATGTTCCATACACCTCAAATCTCTATCTCTTACCATCTCTGAGATCTCAGCGTTCATACGGACAGACGGACATGTCTATATCGACTTGGCTGTTGATGCTGATCAAGAATATATATAGTTTATAGGGTTGGAGATGCTTCCTTCAGCTTGTTACATAAATTTGAACAAACCCAACAGCTTAAATGGGTAAATATTTTTTGTATTTTTGTAAACTAGTGTTATCAGGATGTTTCGGTTGCTGTTGGAACTAAAATTTCTTGCCCACCGCTGGTTTAGATAAGATAAATACTAAACCATTGAACTGCTCGAACTCAAACTTTTACATTCGATTTGGAAGAAGATTAAGAAAAGTCCGTTATAAAGAATCTTCGTTAACTGCATTTAAAATAAACTCCATGTTCATAAAATTTCAGTAAGCGATTTCCTGGATGATTTTAAGTGAATTTGAAATAGTCGACAAGGGTATAATAACTTCGGTAGACCAAGGTTAACTAACCAAAATATTTCAAATTATTCATGAGACATTGAAAAGTAAACGTGTCTAAACTTTCAGCAATTTGCAGGAATCTCCTCTCCATATATATATTCACATGCAGGGCATACAGGGATCTGCTAGCGCCGGCTCTTCTTCGCTTTTTGGATAACTGCCAATCGTTTGGCCTGTCTCTGGTGGCTTTTGCCTGTCATCCACAGCCACAGAGCCCAAACCGATTCCATTGATATTTGACGGCGCTCCTCTGCGGCTTTTTAATGACGCTTGTGGTACACTGGCGCCCGTTTCAAGAAGTTGGCTTAATGCATTTTTACATGATCTCATATGCGTTTATCTGTTGTCTCTCTCTCGGCCCCGGTTATCGGCCGGTTTTGCTTTGGCACTCATTTAATAAGTTTGTTCTGGCTAAGAGATTACATGAACCTGCAGTGTTTCCAATCGCAATCATATTTTCTGTGCCCTCTCCTTTGCAGGTATCTAAAGGTATGCCGCTTGGCGCGATATCTGTCGCCCTTTTTGAGTTGGGTTCGCGAACGAGTTCGTGTTTTTCGTGTCGAACGTGGAGTATCGTGTGACATATCGAGTGTGAAGTGTCAATTTGAATTTATTGATAACGCTCGGAGGTCGTTCGTCGTCGTCGTCTTCAACTACAAAAAAAGGAAAAGAAAAACAGCATTACCCAATTACAGGCTTATAAATTTTCAGCCAGCCAAGTGATTGGGCCATTTGGCTGGGAATTTATGAAATGCTGATTTGCAATCAACTCCTGGTGCGCTGCCATAAAAGTGTCCTCGTGGCGCAAATTGTTATTTATCACATTTCCATATTTCCTGCTCCACACTTTTTGGCATCTAATCAATTTTCCGTATGTCTAAATCAATGATTACGAATGTCCGCGCTGTCCCTGTCGCCGTGTATTGACAACAATTCGATGCGGCTGCGACGACAGGAAACATCGTGTAAAACTAGCAAAAGGTACATGTTGTGAACATGAAAGGGCCCCAGACCTTATCGAAGAACTCGCCAACAATGAGAGCAACAACAACAACAACATTATAATGGACAGGCCAAAGCCACACGCGCGCCGATCGATCCGCGCCAGCCTCTGCGCCTGCCTCCACTTTGGACACGCTCGCGATAAATAAAAGCGGCGCTGCGTCCCAGGCGACAATGAAACGTCTATTTTCCCCACATATCCCCAGCCGGGCTCCGGGCCAGAGCCGGCGAGGGCCGGGCTAATGTACACACACGAGTGTGTTGCAATTGTCACGCCAAGTGAAGTTACAAATTTATGAATGCCAAAAAGGCTACGCCAGAAGAGACAGCGCTGTGTGTGCGCGCGCGCGCTCTGGACGTGGCACGCGGCATTGCCGAACGGCGGAGACAAAAACCCATAAATATGTTAAGAGTCAAAGTCAAAAGTGTTGCGGCCTGGCCCCAGCAGTTGTATCCAACTTTCTCATTAAGCAGAAGAGTTCAATTCGATTCGAAGTAAGGTCGTCTGTCTGGTCTGTATGTTTGAGCCGAGGCGGGATTGAAGTTTTGCGTACAAAATCAGATTCGACAAAGGAAGGTCGAAAATCAGGGAACATTGTGTTCTAACCAAGCACATTTTTGTTACTTTGCTTTGGCCCTAGCTCGAGCATAGATAGTTATACCTTTGTGGTAATGTAAATAACAACATTCAAAATCAACTCAAAAATTTCTTTCAAAATTTGGTAAAGTCCAACATTTC
This sequence comes from Lordiphosa mommai, assembly GCA_018904225.1. Lineage (NCBI taxonomy): Eukaryota > Metazoa > Arthropoda > Insecta > Diptera > Drosophilidae > Lordiphosa > Lordiphosa mommai. Next base: position 453,924 of record JAEIFT010000124.1, on the reverse strand, counting down.
CCACATTTTGTTAAAAATTTAACCTAGGCAAATACTTTTTTGATTCACTGTATATATTGAAAATATTCTGGCTATATAATTCAATATATGAAAAACCGTGTAATCTTTATTATAAAAGAGTTCATCCTGATAATATCTAAACTTTGAAACAATTTGGAACTAGGTCAACACCCAGAAGTTGTTAAAGTACTAGATGGGCGTCTCTAGATGATCAAAATCATTCAACAATATTCACAGTAGTGGATATCTTTTTTTGCACTTGGATAGTAAATTATTTTCAATCTAAATATTTCTACTTCCACTGAACCGAACCGATACTGCAAAGAGCAGCAGTCGAGTGTCCCGACTACGAAATACAATTTACCCTTAATTTTGTGTGTTTTTATACGCATATATACACATATCCACGCTGCAGTCGCGCTGAAAATAATTTAACTTTCAAAACTTCTGTGTTTTTCAACCGATCTTATTGGGCATTGTTGCATTGTTTTTGTGAGTGTACCCTAGCGGACCTTAAAAATTGAGTAAATATATTTCGTTTACAATATTATGAAAATTTTGATACCGTTATGAAACCTTTGAACTTTTTTATGAGTGTTTTTAAAAACAAATTCTGGTGAGAAAACCTTAAGAGCTTTTACAATTTGGGTTTTTGTTTGTGTTATTTATTAATTAAATAAAAAAAATAAAAAAAAAATTGAAATTCGAGGGCAGTTCAACAATTTATCGGCCTGCCAATTAAGACCTAAAAAAGTGTTGAGGTGGTGGCCATGATTCCGGGACTCCAGGTTATCGGAAATGAAAGTTATGATCAGAATTGATGTAATTCTGGCCCGTACCTCAATCAAGAGGAAAAACATTTTTCACGACGAATTTCAAATTATGCCTTGTCTTTTGGTTTTTATTCAAGTTTTCACAAAAGTGTTGCCTACTTTTTAGGGCCCGCATAGCGTATACGCCACATATTCACAAATACATTGCCTACTTTGTGGGGCACGAATTGCGCATACGACCCATTTTCACAAATGTGTTGCTAACTTTTTTTAAAGCCAACGTCCTTCTAATTGCAATATTCAAATGTCTACCAGTCGGATCAAGCAACTCCATATTTAAGTCCGAAATACAAAAAACTCTCACATTTCAGGAACACCGAAATTTGAATTAGATGTTTCTAGAAAAAACTGATTTCAAAAGCTCTAGCGATTTCCGATCAAAAATATCTGATATAAGCAGATTAATAATATAAAAATCATAAAATAATTTATATTTTCAAAGTTTTAAATTAAAAATCGAAGAATAATTCTTAAATCAAAACTTTCAAATAAAAATTGCAATATAACTGTTTATTTCTATGTTAACTGTTAACAGTAACTGTTATATCCGATCCCTGGTATAAACTATATCTGGTATGAGGAAGCTTGTAATACTTTAATAATATAATAATATTAAATTATTGCAGGAAAATCTGTTATCCTTTGAAAACAATCCAAATTTTTTAAACAATATCAATCTAATGTCTTTCACCAGTAAGGCTTGGCTCTTAGGTACGTTTTCTCATGTTCCCAGTTTTGCAAATCCAACTAGATTATGCATCTATGCGCAATTGGTTTTCTCATGTAGATGGATGTGGAATTAATGTATTGTGGTACGGTCACACCGGCAGGGTTGTAAACGAACTAATTACAGGTTGGCAGCACGGGTTTGGCAGCACGGGTCGTTTGATTACAGAGCGACAATTGATATCAAAAATGTCCAATGAGGAAAATAGAAAAAGAAGCTAACTTTTTAAAGGTGGAAGAAGAGCAGATTCTTGTGGATCTCATTAAGGAGAATAAGGATGTGTTGGAGAACAAAGTAAACTGAAAAGAGAATGAGCGCTCAAATTTAAATGTCGAGGAGTATTACAATTATTTGGCCAATAAATGAACATAAGCTTGTTCAGGTGCATTATTGTGTGATATAGGCCTTACTGATTTGGGGCTGATTTCTCATTTACTATATGTCAGATAAACTTAGAATTTATACCAGGGACCGTAACTGTTATAACTTTTGGATAAAAATTTTGAAATAAAATTATTTTCTAATTTTTAAATAAAAATTTAAAAAAACGTTATTTTAGATTTTAAATAAAAATTGTTTTAACGTTAAAGTAATTTTATATAAAAATTTTGAATAATAGTTAAACAATTTTTATTAAAAATTTAAAATTTATTTTGTAATTTTATAATAAAATTACTTTTAATTGTTATGAAAAAATTATTATAAAAATTTTTATAAAAATTACAACAGATTTAATTAAACTTTTTCATCACAAAGACAACTAGATTTACAAACGCCTAAAGTAATTTTATAAAAAATTATAAAAAATTTCACTAAAAAATTTATTATAAAAATAAAAAAAAATAATTTAAATTTTTATAATAAAATAGTTTAATTAAAAATTTTTATATAATAATTAAAGAAAAAAAATTTATTTAAAAATATAAATAACAATTAAAAATTTTTGTGATAAAAATTGCAAATAAAAATTTATCCCATTTAATGACTCGCATTCAAAATATGAAGATCGTGTATCCATTTTATCAGGGGATCCATATTTCTAGTAATTTTTTCACTTCATATGTTTTTTCGGTCCGTTTATACTACTATTTGAATGTTTATCTGACAGGTAAAGCTATGTATAAGGTGAGAACAAACAAACTTAATCTATGATCTTTACTCTCTGTCTACTAAAGAGCGAGTAACTAGATAAAAAAAAAAATCGGTCATCTTTAACAGCTATTGGCTTCCGCTGAGAAGTAAGTAGGCGTGAGAGAACTTTTGTTAGCTGTAGGTTTCCTTTGCTTAGCTCTTAAGTCAAGAGAATAAGAGTAACTTAGCTTTGGCACAAATAATTATTTATTCTAAGCAGCATTTGGAGCACTTCAAATTTCAATCATGAGCTAGTCTGCCCTTACCAAAGACTTAGAGACCCCCCCATCAACAAATAGGCAATTTAAATAAGATGCTTTGCTCTGCTCTGCTTTTCTGAACGTTGCTGCAAGTAACCAGACAACCCAATTGTAATTAAATCGCAATATTGAATATGAATGTGGCTGGGGCACACAGACAACTTTTACCCCAAAGACGCAACCTCAATCGTGGCAATCTCCAATCTTGGGTCTCCGCCTCAGTTTTCTGCAGCCGGTTGGCAGTTGTGCGGTTCGCGGTGCCTCATCAATGCTGGTCGTCGGGCATTTCAATGATTTATTGAATTTAAATCACTTGTATTGGCAACAGTCCCGCTGTGAATTTGTGACATTTTCGTAAACGAAAAATGTCAGTTAAGATTTTTTATTAACCAGCCAAGTTGTTGTTGGGCTCTTCTTTGCAGGGCCTAGGATCGTGATGTTGATGGAGCATCAGCTTAAGCGTTACGGTACATGGGGGCCATAAAACTGGTAAACTACTGTAAAATATAGTTCAAACCTCATTTATAGTTATAAATTCCATTTGTGGTCGTAAAAGCGTTTTCGTTCACTAATAAAGTTATTAAATCGCATAAAAAAAAGTTGGGGCTGTCCCTTGTTAAAACACCATAAACCGAGAGCAGGCAAATCAATAAATGGCCGATACCAACCGATGTACCCGATGACATGTTCACGTTCATTAATTAGAAAGCGACTTTGTGTGTTTTTGGTTTTTTTTTCTGTTTTTCTATTTTATTCCTAATTAGAAAATACCAAAAATGACTTCATTAGAAAACTATAACACGCTTGTTAATGTCATGTCCACAATGCGGGCTGCTGCCCCTGGTCCGAAACATTTGTTGGGGAAATTTTATAAAGTTAAAGTTCTTTGGCCGTTTTATGCTTTTCCAAGCTCATTATCGTCTTGTGACATTCCAGTGAAGACATAAATCTTTTAAAGTCTGCCAAACCCCAAAATCAAACAATATTTTATATGACAAGCAAATCACTTAGCCCCGGCGAGACCAACACAGCTACAACACCAACACCTTAGCCAACTCCAACTCCATCTGCCTGGCAATTGAATTCAATTGGCCTCGGCGCCGAACTCACGACTTAAGCAAAATCAATTTTTATGATCAATCTCACTTGGTGTGTCTCGAAATTGGCAAATTAGCCTGGAAAATTGCCACAAAAGAGTTTTCCTTAGCAATTTATTTGAGTTTAAATTCGATTTTTCCCAACCGCTAGAAATTAAAAATATTTTGATCAGATTTTATCTTTTGGCATTTACGTTTATCGCCAAGTCGGCATCTACTTTGTATCTAATTAATTGAAAAGAAGGAAAACTTGTAGCCCTAATGACTTGCTTTGACACTTTGGCTTTGTCTTTAGAAAAAAGAGAACCCTTTTTTTTCTCTCTTCTTCATTTGAATGCCATAAATTCAACGGCAATTATGTCAGTTTATTTGGAGCAAAGCGTCTGTTAATTTATGTTACCGAAACGATAATGGAGCTACGAGAAGAAATAGAGGCGGAATATGGGCAGTTCACAATTAGATGCTGATTTTTTGAAACCGTAAACAGCAGGTGTTAACAAAGCAAAACAACAAGAAAATTTCTTTATAATGTTTTAGTTAATAATGCATATACATATTTTATAAGCCGAAAAACACACACAAAACATGGAAAAATCAAATGTTAAGTTGGGGCACAGCATGAGCCGATACAAGCAACTGCAGCTGGTACACAAAAATATTGGTAGTGAAACAACAAAAAAAAACAAGCGATTTGATTTGACTAACTAAAGAGCGCCACCTGACTATAAGCAAAACACAGGCTGACAATAAGTTATTCGTACATAAATTTTCTAAAAGCTAATGTAAGCGTAGGAAGTGTAAAATCTCTTCAAACGTTCAGTAGCTGCTCCTTAGAAATTATCAATTATAATTGTCGATAAATGGTTCAAAGTCTATTGCTTAGCATTTTCCAGAACTAGAGCAAGACTTGCGATTTCTTTTCGGTGGATATATACAATATATATTAAAGCGATTTCTTTCTTTAAAGAAGAAAGTCTAAGTAATGTTTGAAAATAACTGATAACTTTTAAATGTGGCGCCACACGCACTGAGTGAAATACAGACTGTCGATGCTGCTACCAGCCGGCACTTTCCAGTATTCAATAATAGGATTCCACAAGTATTGTGATCGAATAAATTGATTATATGTCGTCGCTAACGTTCATTTGAGCGTTTTCAACTTCGTGCATCGATAAATATTGCTGATTACTATATACATAATCAAAAAATCGGAATCCGAATATCCACAAAATTGTACAAAATTTACTAGAATGGTGACCGTACAAGTACACCTAATTCTGATTTTACACGGTTTTGATTTAATACGGTTTACAATTTATAATAAATATATGTGACTTTTTACTTAAAAAATAAATTGTTTTTGGTTTTTCTGTAATTTTTATTTTTTTTTAATTTTATTTTAACAAATTAAATCTAGTATACAATACTAAACTTAATAATAGTTTAACGAGCACTAGCTACCAGGACCTTCGAATCGTTTTCTGTAATTAACTCTGCATTAATGACTGAATCAATCTTATATTTTCATTTTTTTTTTGAGGTTTAAAGGATTTGGAAAAAATCCCCCTTTCTAGGTTTCGATTTTTTTTTGGAACGCATCTACCGTGTAAAAACAGAATTGGATGTATACTAAAACTAACCGAACTTTTTGGATATAGAATTAAATACTAATTATATTATCTTTGAAAGTTACAGTCGTTAGAAGAAACCGTCGTATTCACCGGGTCCTGACAATGTCCCCAGTATTGTGCTCAAATTCTGTGCCGATTTTCTCTGCGATCCCCTCCTGAAGCTGTTTAACTTATCCCTTCAGGTTGGTGTTTTCCCCCAATTATGGAAGGAATCATACATCATTCCTATTTATAAAAAGGGGTTCAGGTCTAATATAGCGAATTACAGAGGAATCTGTAACCTTCTAGAATTTTTCTTTACATGTCAATCAAGGGTTTTTGAATCGGTATCAGCAAAGCCTTTGACTCTGTAAATCACAATTTACTCCTTCATAAACTGTGTTTAGTAGGTCTCCCAAACAATTTTCTTGGTTGGGTCAGATCATATCTAGTCAATCAGTCCCAGAGAGTGCGATTCAAATCTGCGGTGTATGAAATCGTACATGTTATTTACGTGGATCCGCAAGGAAGCCATCTCGGGCCATTGTTATTTAACCTGTTCATCAATGATATTCCTTTAGTCCTATCGAATTCTAATGCTTACATAATAAGCTGACGACCTCAAACTTAATACCTCTTTTAATGATCCAGATTTCCCGCTTTTATTGCAAAGTGATCTTGACTCAATCTTCTTCCTCTTAATACTGCAAAGTGTAAAGACATGATATTTCACCGATCCAAACCGTACTTCTATGAATATAGCATCAATGGGGAACCCTTAGATCGTATATATACCTACCTTCTCTAAGATCACGTAGAATCTGTCATTCACTAATTTTTATCCGCAAGCTTTTGTCTGGGGAAATTGACTCCATTGGTCTTTTACTATCACCTCATTTCTATAACTCATATTTCTGATTAACTGAACCTAAATAAATAAATAAATTAATAAATTATTTATTCAAAATAGGTTCCATTTGACTCAATATAACGTTGGGAACGATGTGCAGCTGTCAATTCAGTTCAATTCATTATATCATTTACCCGAAAATAAAACAGCTTGCCATTACAGTACCTAAAATAAATATACAAAATATCTTTAAAATGTTCAGTTTTTTCGATGAACAACAATCTTTTTTGTGTTATGCCAACAAGGGATGGCATAACAATTGATACCGTTTATCACGAAATTTATTTATGAAATTCAAATACAAATTTATGTTTGATTCATACTCCAGATATCATTTTGTGTTATTATTGTGTTATTAATTAATTAATATTCTTCTGCCAGCATTGCAATAACAGAGTTTTTCTTTCTTTTTTCACTTTTTTTTATATCAGTTTTACTTTTGTAACTTTTATTTATCATTTTTGGCTTGGTGTCGGTTGGGCCACTTGAACGGACTGTGCATTGCACGTCAACGTCATAATAATTCAAAAAACATTTTTTTTATTTTAATACATTTTTAGATGACAAATTTATATTTTAGTGAGCATATTAAATAAATGTTAATATTTTTATGCGTGTATTATCGATCATTTACTTTTAAAACTGATGTTTTTAGTTCAGACTAGCGAAAAGGCTCACCACCGGTTGTTAGAACAAACACTAGTCCCTGATGGTCAATTGCTAACGCGCTAGCCTCAGCTTAGCGTTGAAAAGTATAAAATTGAACTATTGATATTCTTCCTCAAATCGAGGTTCCTGGCACGGAGCTCAAAGGTGAAATTAAATTAATAAACTAAAATTGAATTTATGAAAGAGACCTAACAATGCATTTCAGTCTAGACAACCTAGGCTTAAAAAGTCATCAAGAATTAAATTTTGTAAAACGTTTCCCAAACAGCTAAGACCTCCCAGAACCCCTATAAATGTGCGATGATCATTTACCCATTGCAGCGGCAGCTGCTGATGATGATAAAGCGCAGCGTTTTACTTACCCCTTTTGAATGTCTCCCCCATTTCGTATATTTAAGTACTTATGTAAGTATTTACCACCCAGGCATTTGTCAACGCTGGCGCCAAGTGGATACCCCAATCGAGTGGCAAGTGCCACAACTGGGTGAGTTATTTGCCATCTAATTAAGTTGTTCAAATGAAATGTGACTTATGCACCAGAATGAGGCAGCATCGCAGATATTTCCAATTGTTGCTCGATTTTACACTCAGGTTGTGTCCAGTGGCGTCCTTCACACTTTGGTCAACTCATAAATTATGGCCGTAATGAGCGGCAACAGGCGCCGCGGTTCTCGACTCCAATTCGAATTGCATTTAAAATACATTTAAAAAAGAGTCGCGCCATTTATCATGCAGGTTTATTTATGGCTAGAGCCGCACTCGATGAATAATTGCTACCATCCAGGCTGGAATGTTATCAGCGCCATAATTAAATAACGCCAGGAGGTGTCATCTTGTACCACAATATGTGTTCCACTAATTTTTGGCATGATGGGGCATATTTACGCAGAATTTGGAAAGTCATGGCCTGGTCAACTGGTGAGTCAAAACAAAAATCAATTAAACTCGAACGAAACAATCGATCAATTGCAGAAAGAGAGAAAAGAAGGAGATCTTGATCTCCACCAACTTCCAATTAAACGTCACGCTAAACGAAGCGTAAAATTGCCCGTTGCTGCTGGTCTTGAAATGGAGGAATGTGCGCAATCGCCGCTGTCGGGACGGGCAAATGTGACAGTGTAATAAAAAATCAATTTCACCATAAATATCTCGCGCCAGGAGAAAAAACCTGTATATCTTATCACGGGCAGGCATCGCGTCGAGCCTGAACTGGTACTTAGGGGGAATGCGAGGCAGCGCGAGAAGGATCAAATGAAAAGTGTGGTAGCCCAACTGTCAGCGATTGATGTAGCAGCCCTTTATCATTATCACATCTGGGCTAAGCAGCCTAAGCAGCGCGTCAGCGTCACAGAGTCTGGCCCAGATCGATCCCGATCCCAATCCTCGATTCTCGATACTCGATCCTCGATCACCTGTGGCATGTGAGTTGTTATCTTAAAAACCTTGTTGTCGTCTTAATTATTGCGTTAATGAGTTTTCTGTTCGACTCAACCCGTTTGCCACAGCATCTCGTGCTATTATCAATCAATCGACGATCGCAGGGATCTTCTGTGCTGGCCCCGATCAAAGATAAGCGGCAAACTACCAGTCCATAATACAAGTATGTTTGTATAATAAATAGTGTGCGGGCTATCGCACACACTTGCCCGTACGATAAGCGATCTTCCTTTTTGCAAGCCGCAATCTTAAACACCGACAGGATATGAAAAAAACAAATAAAAAAAATTACAAAAACAAAAAAAAACCATTCCCACTCCTCCCATACCCACTTTTAATTAGCATGTTCAATTATTTCGATCAATAAACAAATTATGGGGGTGTGTGTGTGTGTTTGTTTGTTTGTTGAAGCGTTTCCATTTCAATGCCTCGCTTTAAATACAGTTTGATTAATTGTGGGAGCAAAGATTTCCCACTGTGAAAGGGTTTCGTTTGAAACCAAGATCAATTGCAGGTACTCACTCAGCCGTATAGGTTTTCGGAAGAGTGAAAAATTAATGAATTGTTGATTTATGAATTGGTCGAGAGGTCAAGTCAAGTGTACCATGGATAAACGAACTGTGGGCAGGGCAAACTTTCTGTGCGGTCTTTGGTAAGAGAAATAGATACTTGCTTAGCTGAAAAAAAAACGTTTTTACTTAGTGCCTAAATTCCCAATTTTATTCCCAGTTATTATTTGATTTTCTCCTCCAATAAGAAGAAACATTATCAGCATCTTGATGGACGGGAAAATCTACGCAAATCTATCCAGAAATTAAGCATGCCAAGACAAAAAGCATTAGGAAATATCCATTATAAGGCAATTGGCAATTCATATTGGCAATGTTTTTAGTACTCTTGGCAGTAGTGCTTTCAGCGGGTTTATAGGGGTTGTTTGCATACTCATTGCATTGACAGTACTTGGGAACCGTCGCTGCATAAACAGTTTCAGATTCCAAACAAGCGTCACATGGTGCATCACCGCCGGGTGGTTGTATTAGTTTACATCCAATTTCTGGTGACCAAAAACAGCAAAAACTTGTTAGGGGTCCTGTCAAGGTAAATTATTCATATGGATAACATTTTAAGTTGTATTAATATTTAACTACTAACCATCCATTCCATATTCTTCGGGTAAGCAGGCAGCCAGCGGGCTACTCGCATGATCAAAACTAAAAAAGGGAGATATAATCTTTATAGACTGTCTATCGCCATAAGACTCGCACTGGTAGCCTGGAGATTCGACCGTACACTTGATGTCCCCACAGGTATCACATGTGAGCTCATGTAGCTCTGCTCTGGCCTCTGAATTAATCAGCTTTAAGGTTTGAGATGACAAGTTACCTCGAGATTCTGCATTTGGATATAAAAAGCACAAGGCCAAAAATAAAGACAAAAAATTTTGTTTCATTATTAAATTTTGTTTTGTTTTCGAATTTCAAATTTTGTTATTATAAAGTGATTGACTGGATGTGAATTTAAATGGATGTGAATAGCATTGCCTACTTGAAATAATACCAGAAACCCTATATTTTATAAGTAAGAGCAGACTTACACTGACCGAGAAGGCAAAGTTAACTGAAGTTTTAGAAACTGATTTAACCGATGAAATATATATATGAAATAAGAATACGATTGTTGCCTTCAAATTTTGATCAAGACCAAAAAAAAGGTTTTCTCAGTAAGATCTATTTTCCGACCGATCGTTCCTATGGCAGCAGTCGGATATAGTCATTCGATTTGGACCATCTTTTGCAGAATTGAGTGACTGCTTAAAAATATATATAATTGCTGAGTTAAAGAACGCTTTCATTAAAAACACAGAAAAATTTCTCTCTCAGACTTATTTTCCGACCGATCGTTCCTATGGTAGCTGTAGGAAATAGTCATTCGATTTTACCATCTTTTGCAGAACTGAATGACAGCATATAATATTTAGTAATTGCTGAGTTAAGGAACGCTTTCGTTGAAAACAAAAAAGTTTTACTCACAAAAACCTATTTTTCGACCGGTTGTTCCTATGACAGCTATAAGATATAGACATCGGATCCGGCCGGTTCCGATATATTAGTTGCTTAGCTTTAAAACTGACAAAGCTCAATAGACTCAGCTCGTCGTCCTGATCAAGAATATATATACTTGGTTTGTGTGGTCGGAAATGAATATTTCTATGCATCAAAATTTATAAAAAGAGTTTTGGTAAACTCTGTTAAAAGATAGTGTTGGAAAATAGTGTTGGAAAATAATGTTGCAAAGCAGTTTTGGAAAATAGTGTTGGAATACAAAAAAAAAAAGAAAAAAAAGATAAATCGGCAGTTTTATACTGAGTTTTTGAAAGTCACTACATTGATACAAAAGTTTTTACAAACTAGTTTTTTGACCGACCGTTTATATGGCAGCGATATGCTATAGTCATCCGATTTTGATAAATTTTTCCAGAATTGTGTGAAGGGGTATAAAACTAATATATACCAAGTTTGGTGACGATTCAATAGAAAACAAAAAGTTAAGAAAAAGTGGGTAAAGAAAGTTTAAGATAGTTTTTTACTGACCGTTTATAGGCAGCTATATCTATAGTCGTCCGATTTATAAATTTTTCCAGAATTGCAGGGGTATAAAACTAATATATACCAAGTTTGGTGACAATTCAATAGAAAACAAAAAAGTTTTTCTCACTAGAACTAGTTTATGGACCGATCGTTCCTATGGCAGCTATATGATATAGTCATCCGATCCGGCCGATTCCGACAAATGTGCGCCTATTTAAAGACTTTGCAAAGTTTGGTCAAGATAGCTATAAAACGAGGGAGGAGATAGCATAGAAACAGACGGACGACAGACGGACAGACGGACAGGCATATAGACTCAGCTGCTGCTGATCAAGAATATATAGTTTATGGGGTCGGAGATGCTTCCTTCTATGCGTTACAAACATCGTGACAATTTTAATATACCCTCTGCAAGGGTATAAAAAGCACCTCTGACCCTATAAAGTATGTTCATATATTCTTAATCAGTCTTTCGGTGTTAACACCTAGATCTCAGAGACGATTAAAGCTAGAGCAATCATTTTTTTAGCGTAATTTAATTGTTCAGATATCAAGCTCACCTTTTACATTTATATGTACATGCTTCATATCTATAATCTAAATTTACAGCCATAATAACACATGGAAGACATTATTTGGTTTTTAAGTATTCCGGAATGCTGAACTCAAAAAATCTATTAAATCTCGAGGTAGAAACTTTAATTGGAGTCCAGCAAGGTCTAAATTTAAAGGGCATGATATTTCCAATAATCGCGATCCAGATTATTTTTCTATCAAGTCAGTAGTTTGAGTGCCACAAGTTCAAATATTTCAAAAAAATCTTTTTTTTTCAGAGAATTAATTTTTTTGTTTATTTCTTCTTTTTTTACTTACGAATTGCACTTTTTCAAAGAAGATAAGGTAATCGTTGAATAAATAGCAAATTTGTGAGCAATTGAGTCGAAGTTCTAAGAGTTAAATTTGACTACTTTATGTGTAAAATATTCTTTTATGCTAAATGTAAGAGTTTAGATAAAAGCCAGAATCAAGAGCAAAGCCGAAAAAAATAGAAGCATTCAAAATATTTTCTAATAAACACATAAAACACTGAAATTTGACTGTAAGTACTTGATCTCAACTGTTCACATTTCCTTTATTTATCCATGGATAATCCATATCAATACCTTATTTTCTTAGTAGACGAAACAGTTTAGGCTTGCAGAATATTTTGTTCTTACTTTAAAGAAAAATTAAATGTTAGCCATTTTTTTTAAAACAGCAGACTATATGGTCAATGATATAAACCTAAAGAAATAAGGGACATATTCTCATCTTTATGTTTATTAAGAAAATATATGTTGCCTACTTTTATGCTGCTTTTAAAATACAACGATCCGCGTATGACTTTAAAAGCGGCCACAAGTAGGCAACATATATTTTCTTAAAAACCACCTAGATGTGAAAATCATGAAAAGAGAAAACGGACCAAAATCTTTTACACGAATTGCTTGGAAAAACTAATAAAATGTGTGCTAAAATCCCCAAATTACAATATAAGATCTAGTATAGGTGCTACTATACCATATAAAATATATGTGTATAACCCAACTGAACCAAAGTGTACACCATAGTTTGAGGAATGCAGTTCCAGAGTAGGGCGCATATATATTAACTGATATTAATTTACAGTATTTGTAGAAAAATTTGCATTCAAGTCACCTTTTTTAATTATAGACAACTTGTCGATGTTCCATCCAAGTTTAGCAGATCCATCAAGTATGTAGTGTAGTTGTAGTTTCTAAGTCCCTTTCTCTCTCCCTTTTTTTTTAACTGTTCTTACGAGAGTTCTGTTTTTGTATGGCCATCAATGCAATAGTTGACAACAACAACAAATATATGCAGCATTGAAACTTTTCATTCTTTCTTCATAACCATTAAAAACGTAAGAGAACAACAATTGCAATTCAAATTCAATTGAAAAGAGCATGCTAAGACTTAAGCCACGCTGAGCCAGACAATTGCTGAGAGATATGTTTTGAATGAGTGTGTTTCTTTCTCAAACCCGTGTTCTTTATTTTGCAACTGCCAGAAGTTAAAATCAAAATTCTTTCAAATTTAATAGATAACCTTTATTTATGTGAACCGAAGTTGTGTTGTGCATATTGACAATATTTTCTCATTGGATGAGAAAAGCATTTGTCAATTCTTATAGATTGTTAGGAAGGAGCTTGATTTTCTCCCCCAATTAGAAAATATTGTATCTAGTTGGACGGGAAAAACTTGCAAATTTATCCAGAAGTTAACCATATCAAGACTGAAACCATTAGTAAATATTCATTATAAACTTGACAGTTCATATTGGCAGTGCTGGTAGTGGTTTCAATATCACTATAGGGAATTCTCATTTTCTCAGAGCATGTACAGTACTTGGGAACCGCGACTCCATACATTTCCTCAGATTCCACACAAGCGTCACATGATGCATCACCGCCAGATGGTTGTATTAGTTTACATCCCGTTTTTGGTGACCAAAAACAGCAAAAACTTTTTAGGTTTCCTGCCAAGGCTAAATCATATGGATAACATTTGCAGTTGTATTTCCATTTTGCTACTAACCATCCAATCCATATTTTTCTGGTATGCAGGCAGCCAGCGTGCTGTTCTCATGATCAAAACTAAAACTATTAGATATACGCCTTATATAATGTTCATCGGAAATGGACTCGCACTTGAAGTATGTAGTTGTGACCGTACACTGGATGCTCTCACAGGTATCACATGTGAGCTGATGTAGCTCTGCTCTGGCCTCTAAATTAATTAGCTTTAAGGTTTGAGATAAAAAAGGTATTGAATTTGATTATAATTTACCTCGAGAATCTGCATTTGGATATAAAAAGCACAAGGCCCAAAATAAAGACCAAAAATTTTGATTAGCAAATAGAATTTTAATGGATTTGAATAGCATTGCCTACTTGAAATAATAGCAAAATAACAGTATTTCATACAGTGCAGCATAAGTTATAGTAGGCTATGTCCGACTTCGGTACACCCGTTACTCGGCATAATTTCGCGAAAGAAAATTATCAACAATAGCTAGTATTCTATTATTTTTAAACTCAACAATAGCTTGAAAACTGTATACCAGTGAAAGAAACGACAAAGCTTCACAATTGTAAATATTCGAGATTGGTAAATATATCGATATCAAATTCCATACCTTCACATTTCAAATGAGAAACATATTCTCAGTGACTAGAACTGATCCACCTAGTAGTAGGATTACTGAAACTAATTTAGATGTGATTCAGATTTCGTAGAACATACAAAATGTGCAATTGGATACTGAAATAAAGGTCACACTGAAGTTCATTAATAAAATCAGCTCCCTGGCTGATTTAGATTTGAGTTCGAACTCGTATAAGAAAATTAATTTGCAAAGCTGCAAACATTCTAAAGTTACTGCCAGCAAACTATTATTTAAAATTCTTTCTTTATTGATCACGAAGTCTAAATCAAATTTAAATCAGTTTCAGTAGTGATTTTAATTTGTAAAATAAAAATATTTAAAAATATTACTTCGATCTGTTTTAGAAATCTAGCAGATATAATCAGGGACGGTAACTGTTATAACTTATATTATTAATGTCCACATTTAAGAGTTATTGTTAGAGTTTTAAATAATAAAATTCAAATGACTGTTATTAAGGACTGTTATTTTTTTACTTCACACTAAACATTTGTAGAAAGACTTTTATTGAAAAGTCAATAAATAACAGTTACTTAAGGCTTTTGTTTCATTACTCAGAAATAAAAATTATTAAAGATATTTATTTTATTACTCTGAAAATAAGAGTTATCGAAAGACTTTCATTATTTAACTCAGTAAATAAAACTCAGTCAGTGACTTATATTTTTAAATCAATCTTTTTATATATCGCAGTTAATGATATGAATGGATCATTTAAGCAGAGAGCAAACCGCTGAAGATATAATATATTAAAAAACTTTTATTAGAAAATAAAAGTCTTTGAATGAGTTTTATTTACTGAACTTTATAATAAAAGTCTTTTGATGACTCTTTTTCTGAGTAATACATTGAAAGTCTTTCATAATAATTATGTTCTGAGTAATAAAATAAAAGTCTTTAGTAACTGTAATTTAATAACTTTTTAATAAATGTCTTGAAAAAACTGTGATTACATGAGTTTAATTATACAAGTCTTCCAATAACTGTTATTCAAAAAATAACTATTATTAACTGAGTATTATTTTAACGATAAAAAATAACTCTTATTTTTGACCATTACAATAAAATTCAGCCAAAAAAAAAGTTTATTGTGGATATTGATAGCGGAAAGGAAAACACACGTTTTGGTGTTTTTCGAATAATTTTATCAATTAAGCTTCATTGTTTTATTTCTAGAAGAGTTTTATGAAAATAACTATTATATTCTGTCCCTGAATATAATTGATACTTACGGGAATCGACTTTGAATTCATACACAGATAGTCCCAAATAACTTCTCAATCTATTTTATAGTATCAACGATCCATTTGATGGTTAAGACATTCAGAAGCAATTTGCAGTTAAAAAATAAAATCTTTTCAAAGAGAATTCAAAAACTTGCGTCGACAAAACAACAATAGACAGCAATCTGGACTTCATTTGGGACATCAAGTGCAGCCTCTATTGACTTCCATTTTATGACCTGAGGAGGGAACATTTATTTTGTTTTCTTCTTTTTTTGTTTTTTGGGTGCAGCTACCAGACAGACCTTTCGCAGGTTGCATTCTTATGCAAATTATGGTCGTTCATGGGACAGACAATAGACAAGGAGTAGAAATGGTAGTCACTCCACATTTAGTTACGCATCATCAAAACTGGATTGTTAGTCTCGTATTGTTTGGCCAACTTTATGAAGCGCCAATTTACGACCCTCTCAAGTAGGAAATACCCGAGTGCTACTATTTAAGTAGCAAAACATTTAAATCTACACCTAAAATGTTAATTTCTTTTTCTCTTTTTTTTTCTTCCATCGGCAGACAGAGCGACAGCTTGAACATAATTGCAACAACTTAAGAAATCACAACAAATAAGCAAACAACCGCAAAGGCAAAACTCATGGCATTCAAATTGATTACATACAGGATGAAGTCCTGTCTCTCTGAGCCTCCTGCTAAACATGACTGGGCGAAAAAGACGTTGTTGTTCAGTTTGTTTGGCTGCCGCTTGTTTTTATTGTTTAGCTCGTTATCAAGTCAAAATAATCAGGAGGAGCAGCAGCCAGCAGCAGCACCAACAATTGTCATTGTTAAAGGCGAGGCGATGCGAGGCATACAGGAGCCAAGTTCAACAAGTTTTGGTGCTGGAAGTGAAGAACTGAAATTGTGCCCCATCATTGCCACTGGGCCATAAAAGTGAAGCTCCTCATCATCACCACCAGCAGCAAACGGCAGAAGAAGCAGCAGCTAAAGCAGACGCCCCAAACAATGCAACATGATTCGCGAATTATAAATACACGCGCTCGAGTAGATCAGGCAAAAGTCGTAATCAAAATGTTTGAAACTAAGACGAATAGTGTACACACTGGGAAGGAATTACGACATTGGATTTTCTGTTTGGGAAACTGTAAATGCTGCCACGGATTGAAACAATTAGAATCAAGAAGCATCCCGGACTAGACAATTCGTCATGACAACGTTTGAACGCTTACGTGGGTTGCTATTTAAGTTTTTGGCCTAGGTCACTTCTAGCCATTTTAGGACTAATTGGCCTTTTCCCCAAAAAAAAGTTTGGACTTTTATTGATAAAAGCTCCATACAACTCTTTCATGTGTGACCACGTTTGATATCGATTAACGATTAATCAAAAAATGGAATTAACTCGTGAAAATTTTCGTGCAATCATTTTTCACAACTTTCGACGTGGATTATCACGACAAGAGTGCAACGATAAACTTAAATCTTTGTATGGCGATGAAGCACCATCGTATAGCAATGTGGAAATATGGTTTAATGAATTCAATCGCGGGCGATGCTCTCTTGAAGACGAAGGTCCTGGAGGCCGTCCAAAAACAGTCGTTGTGCCAGAAAACATTGATGCCGTGCGTGAACTGATAATGCAAGATCTTTCATGTGACATACCGTGAGAAAGAGGCTTGAGCATTTCTTCCACCAGCATACATTCGATATTACATAAACACCTGGGCGTAAAAAACTTTTGTTCTCGTTGGATCCCGCATAATTTGACAAACGCTGAAAAAAAGGCTCGTGTGGATTGGTGCAAAAAAGTTTTGACAAAATATAATCGCGGTGTTTCAAAAGACGTTTATAAGATCGTCACAGATGACGAATCATGGATCTATGCTTATGAGCCCGAAACAAAACAGCAATCGACCGTGTGGGTCTTCGAAGACGAGCCAAATCCAACGAAAGTCGTTCGTGGAAGAAGCACTTCGAAGCAAATGGTTGCCTGTTTCTTCGGTAAAACTGGTCATGTGACGACTGTTCCGCTTGAACAACGTAGGACGGTCAATTCTGAGTGGTACACCACAATTTGTTTGCCTGAAGTCTTTGGAGAAATTCGAAAAACGAACAAGAGAAGGCAGATCATTGTGCCCCATGACAATGCGAGCTCTCACACATTAGCTCACACCAGCGCCTTTTTGACCGCCCAAAACGTCGAATTGATGGGTCATCCGCCGTACAGCCCTGACTTGGCACCCAATGACTTCTTTTTATTCCCGCACATCAAGGGAAAAATGCGTGGTCAACGATTTTCGTCGCCAGAAGATGCTGTTGAAGAGTTCAAAAACCATGTTTTGGAGGTGTCTCAATCGGAGTGGAAAAAGTGCTTCGACAATTGGTTTGAGCGCATGCAAAAGTGTATAAATCTTGCTGGAGAATAATTTGAAAAACAATAAAACCATTTTTGATCATAAATATTCGCGTTTTCATTATTAGGCCAGAAATATATATAGCAACCTACGTACTTCTTAGATCACTACAGATTTTGGATGAGAAGTATTACGAGAGTGGAATCCTACAGCTGCTCAAAGGATGGTCAAAGGTGGTCGAACAAAACGGACAATACATAATCGATAAATGTTCATAATGTATATCAAAAAATCACAAATGAATTTTATAAAAAACCCCACCCCAATATCAGTATTTTTTCTAGAGAATATCCAATACTTTACCAACTAATCCACAAAATTTTGCATTTTAACCATTTTCCTTTCACCAACATGCTCTTTCCCCACTTAAGAGTATCACAATGATTTTCGTATATTTCTGGAGCAATATAATCGCAGGCTGTCTCAAAATTAAGCAGCAGCCTCAACTTGTGTTGCAGTTAGCAGTTGCCGGCACTGGCTGGCTGGCTGGCTGGACCCGGGTGCAGTAATTGCGGCAAGTGCTGTTGATGCTACTGCGCTTGACTCTCTCTCTAGCGCTGCATCCGAAAAGAAACCAACACTCAAAGAAACAGCTCCTCCACACCACACAGAAGCCAAAACGTGTCGTCCTTTTGAGTCACTTGAGCGACTTCAGCTGCCTCTTTGTACGTGTTGGCCGTCGTCTCTACGTTTTCTTTTTAATTAAACAATGTAAAGCCGCTGCCGTTTGTTCATTTCAAGTTCAGGAGTTGGCTTGTGTGTGAGTTATGAGTTGTGCAATCACGACTTCTTGTCTGCTGCTGCTGTTGCTGCTCTTTTGGGGGCTGATTAAGTTTTAGAACAAATGAATTAAAAAACGTGCGCCATGCGTTCCGTGTCCGCGAGGTGTGAAATAATTTGAGCCTGGTCGGTGATTACCTGCCAAAACGGCAGCTGTTACTTCTTCTGCCGCATTTATGGCTAAAGAAATTTGGGAATTTCGGGGCAGCTGGAACATTTACCTGCCGCAAGCTCGAACGGATCTCCGCTTAAAGATAAAATATTGTAATTCATTTAAATGAACAAAACAAATCAGAGAGTCCACTCGACTTGAAGATTGTTGTGCGTTGATTATGTCAAAATTATTAAAACAGTCTCAAGTCGCTGTCTCTCTCGCGTATGTCATGTTTCTCTTGGTGTTTGATCGACACTGATCTGAGATAAGGCCAAGTCAAATAACCAAATAACCGAAAACAAAAATATATATATATATGCCCAGAGACAAGTGCATTTGCATCAGGGTCCAAGTCGTGTGAAACAGCTTTCCCAATGTGGTGGTGCTCAATGAATTTGTTGAAAATTATGAACAAAACGAAAATAGTTTCACCCGATGCTTGTAAGGGACAAGGAGCATTGTTTGGGCCCAAAAGTTTAATGCTTTGACAGGCGATACACACAAGGTTGACAACAATGCCATTAGGCCGGTACAAAGACACCACAAAGGCTGAGGGAATGGTGGAATGGGGCATGGGGCAGGGGGATCATCATCAATGGTTTGTTTGGTTTGGTGTGAACCTACAGGCATTGCCATTCTCAAACCTAATCGCTGGGCTAAGCTGTTGACAAAACAGTGCAGCCAAAAAAGAGGAAACATTCTAAACAGAAATTCCTCTTCCACTTTCTTACCAAGAGCTTTGATTATTAGATCGTCTACACTCAAGAAAATTGGGCGTAAAGAATTTTCAAAAATGTTTCTGACTAAAAATCATTGATTTTATTTAACGAAATATTTTACTTCATTTGTTTTAACATAGTTTGGAGGCTTAATAGCTGAATACTTTATAGCAACGTATTACAATTTTGCAGATGGATCGGCTTAGAAGTTCGAGTATAATTTACGATCGCTCTTTCGCTATTAAGAAGCACTGAACCTAAGGTGTTGGTATGCAAATAGTAAGTATAAAATTATAAAATTTTACGAATAAGTTTGGTACGTAGTTATATCCGACTTTTGGTGAAATTCAGCAAATCTACTTTGATTTGTTCGGATAGATCGCCTCTTACAATATTTATACTGCTACCAATCTATTCTGTGCAAAATTACATGGGGGTACAATTGTACCCCAATAACGTATATTGCACATTTCTGTATTTTGATCGCTTTATGCCATATATTTATTTAAAAAACATTAATTCTGACCCTTATAATGTTTAAGTATTCTTAAATCTAGTGTTAAAAGATTCAAGGGGTATAAATGTACCCCAAAGACGTACGTGTTACAGATACAAAAAATTTAAGAAGCAAAAAAATTATGTTTAAATTTTTCACTATTTTTTTCTGAATTTTCTGTCTCAAAATTAAAATCCAAATCGAGTCCGCGATTTTTTAAGCGTAAAAATTCCAAAAACTTACGTCAAAATACTTTATTTATATATCATGAATTAAATATTTTTTTAAAGGAAATTTCGTCATTTATAAGAATTTACATTTGAAATATTTTTCGTCATTTTGATATAAAGCTGAGAATATTAAAAAAAAAGGGGGCTGAATTTCTCTCCTGAAATATTTCGATTCATCCAATTAATTCAAGGATTTCAGCAAAGTCTGTAAAAGAATTCGAACTCTAATCCATTATCTTGTATGGATAAGATTACGCATCTTAAATAAATGATGCATCGACTCGACAGGTTACTATCATATCTTGGCAGGTAAAAAAATACAACATTATAAGTATGTTTTTTAAATCTAGGTGGATATTAAGAAAATGCATGTTACCTACTTTTAGGCCGTTCTTATAATCATAAGCGGGTGGTAAAGATATTTGAAAAGCTACTTACAAGAAGGTAGATCAAGTAGATATGTTTTCCTAAAATCCACCCAGATATTACCAGTAATTGCTTGGTCCGATATATTCAACCCTTACGTTAACCGTTACGTAAGCGATATTCCATAACCCTAGGAAAATCAGTGACCGCTAGCGTTCCCTTTATTTGTTTCGTAATCTATAATCATAACCCATAATCACAAAAGCCCTTTATTCAGACTTATTTTAATCTCAAAGCAGGATCTCGTTAAAACCTTCAGACCAAATTGCATGCATATTAATTTTTGTAAAGCATTAAGACCGGAGATATGCATGGGAGCTTCGGGTTTCTTGATGCCCGATCTGAAATGCTTCCTTAGGAAGGCATTATTCCGATACTTAAGCATTTTTATGTATTTTCCTACAGAAAATGAATCTTTTAAAGTTGGTGTTTTCCGAATTCACGGGGGAATCCCGCACAGTGCCCTTGTCCACTGTGGAGCTGGTCCAACTACTACTCTTTCGATAGATCCACTTCGTCCTTGCTCATACCAAAGTGATAGCAACAATACTTTCCTTTACTAGATTAGATTTTCTTGTGATCTGACCCATGATTTGAAACTGATTTTCCTCCTTTGAAATGGTGGTCACACTTTCTCATCCCATGTACGCAAACTTTTGTTGAAGCTTAGATTTCATCGTATATTATTTTTCTAAGTGTACACTAACGCACACACTTTAAGCTCCTCCTGGTTGACGCTATGTGTGCATTTCCTAGAATCTCGAATGTTGACCACGTTTCCCCCAAACGCATCCGGCCAGTGGAACACTTACACGTCTCGTCTCGTGTAATATGCAAACTAGACTCGCCAAGGCGGCGATAACTGTACACAGATAAGCCCAGACCAGAGAGCGGGTACAAATTGCTGGCAATTTATGACACAACACACAAATCCTGGGGCAGGTAGGAAGGCTTACCTGGGCAGAGTCAAAGCCCAGCAGCAGATGTCGCGAAGCGCAGGATTACCGGGTACTCATTAAAATGTAACTGGGCAGGCTTTGATCTACCTGAGCCGACAGTTTTCACCTACCTGGTCTAGCATAAAAACCACAGTTAGTAGCTCACATCAACACATTCGATTTGCATACCTCAAACAGTTCACATCTTCCAAAAATGTTGCAAAACACAGCCTTCTATAAGCAAGCGCTTCAGGCCCAGCAGTTGACCTGGCGCCCAGAGCCCAACTATATTGACAATCTGCATGTGATTTTCTTTGAGCAGATTTTCGAGAGCATTGACTATCTGAGTGATCAGGTGCGCATGGCTCGGGCTTATCCACAGTTTTTGCCGCAAATATTGAAAATCTGGCTGAAACGTTTACCCTATCGCGTGGTGGGTCCAAACACTGCCTTTTTGGGTCTATTGGACATCGAGGACTATGTTTTCTTTATGGATCACATGGTGGAGCGTTTCACGGAGCTGCATGTGCATGAGGATGGTGTGGGTTCTTTTGCTGAATTCTATGATTACATAACACATTTGTGTGACATCAATATCACACGCTTTCCTCGAGTGGAGACTTGTATACTCACTGGCAATCCGGATACTGTGGTGGATGAAGATGTACGTGATCTGACCGTAATGTTACCCAATTTGAAACGTTTAACCAGCTGCATGAATCTCTCGGGCTTGTATATGCGTGGCTTTAAGAAGCTAGAGGAGCTGATCTTTAAGTCTATGTATCACTCGGTGCCTCTGGACAGCCGCTGGATACAGGAGATTTGTGTAAGCATGTCCCAGTTGAGGGTTCTGGATATAAGCGATTCCTTTGACAGTGGCGTGCGCCTGAATGATATTAAATTGCCACAACTGGAGGTGCTGAAAATCAATCTGAGCAGTGTGGAGTGCATTGTGTCACAGGTATTGCAATTGCCCAAGCTACGTAAATTGGCCGTAAGATTTGATGATTCGCGTCAACTGCATGCCGATCAGGAGACCATTTTCCAACAGATTGTGGTGGCCAAAAGTGAGTGTATTACGCGCATTGCTCTGAACAATGAGGTGGTACAGTTACCGCCACGCTGGCAGCAATCCCTGCTGCTGGAACTGCCCAAGCTGCGTGCCTTGATATGCGAGAATTGGTATCACAATGATTTCTTTTTGGATCGCCAGCATATACCCTGCGCTCAGATGGAAATCCTAAGCTTCAGCGGCTGGGAGATAGTCAGAGAGTATCAGCTACTCGAATTGGTGGCCGAATGCACACAGCTTAGCCAGCTGGCTTTGAATGCCTATCACAGCACCTGGGACAAATTGCACAAGCTGGTGAGCATACGCAGCCAGGAGCGGAATCCCAAGCCATTGCGCGTATTCAGCGATTTGATGTGGACGCACCTAACACCCAACGAATATCAACACTGGCGGGACAACAGATACGTTCAAGTCACTTGCGATGGCACCGACTATGACTACCAGGAGGATGGCTTTGAGTTTGACTTTGAATAGAGAGAGAGAGAGAGAGAGAAGGGGCGATTGTATATAACCAATTTATTTCGTATAATTATTGTAAATATTTGAAAATAAATATCACGCACTGCATATCCTATTCCCCCCTGCCCATTATTTTGCATTATTTATACACATTGCAGCGCTTTAGGGTTTCTGGCCAAATGGAAAAATCAACAGACTTTATGGCCAGCCACAGAGACTCTCCTCCTCACACACATGCCACATGACCTCCACTCACTTTGGCCAGTTAATTTTGGTGAGGCATAAATTATTTGATTTGATTGAGTCGGAAAATGAGTTCGCAAAGTGCCCAAGGCTGTTGCAAACGACGCGACTAGTGGCTTTTGAATTTTGGCCAAGACGAAAATCCAGGGTTGGCCAACAAAAAAACTTCATTACCAAATATGAAAAATTTTTATATGCAAAAAAAATTAAGAATTTATAGGTTTAAATATAAAGGCATGAGTGTCTAGGATTGTGTGCTTTGAGTTTTAGCTCAATAGAAGAAAAACCTTTTTTTATTGGGTGTTCAGAAAGTGAGCATTGAACATAGGCCTTTCGGGTAGTATGTAGGTTGCTATATATATTTCTGGCCTAATAATGAAAACGCGAATATTTATGATCAAAAAAGGGTTTTATTGTTTTTTAAAGTATTCTCCAGCAAGATTTATACACTTTTGCATGCGCTCAAACCAATTGTCGAAGCACTTTTTCCACTCCGATTGAGACACCTCCAAAACATGGTTTTTGAACACTTCAACAGCATTTTTCCCTTGATGTGCGGGAATAAAAAGAAGTCATTGGGTGCCAAGTCAGGGCTGTACGGCGGATGGGTCCCATCAATTTGACGTTTTGGGCGGACAAAAAGCTCGCATTGTCATGGTGCACAATGATCTGTCTTCTCTTGTTCGTTTTTCGAATTTCTTCGAAGACTTCAGGCAAACAAATTGTGGTGTACCACTCAGAAGTGACCGTCCTACGTTGCTCAAGTGGAACATTCGCCACATGACCAGTTTTACCGAAGAAACAGGCGACCATTTGCTTCGTAGTGCTTCTTTCACGAACGACTTTCGTTGGATTTGGCTCGTCTTCGAATACCCACACGGTCGATTGCTGTTTTGTTGCGGGCTCAAAAGCATAGATCCATGATGCGTCACCTGTGACGATCTTATAAAGGTCTTTCCAAACACCGCGACTATATTTTTTCAAAATTTCTTAGCACCAATCCACACGAGCCTTTTTTTGAGCGATTGTCAAATTGTGCGGAATCCAACGAGAACAAACCTTTTTTACGCCCAGGTGTTCATGCAATATCGAATTTATGCTGGCGGAAGAAATGCCCAAGGATGCCTCTATCTCACGGTATGTCGAATGACAATCTTGCATTATCAGTTTACGCACGGCATCAATTTTTGGCACAACGACTGTTTTTCGACGACGTTCACGACCTTCGAGCGAGCATCGCCCGCGATTGAATTCATAAAACCAATTTTTCTAAGTGCTTCATCGCCATACAAAGATTTAAGTTCATCGTTGCTCTCTTGTCGTGTCAATCCACGTCGAAAGTTGTGAAAAATGATTGCACGAAAATTTTCCGAGTTAATTCCATTTTTCTGCCGAGGTAAGTTTTTGATTAATCGTTAATCGATATCAAACGTGGTCACACATGAAAGAGTTGTATGGAGCTTTTATCGATAAAAGTCCAAACTTTTTTTGGGAAAAGGCCAATTGGTCCTAAAAAGGGCTAGAAGTGACCTAGACCAGAAACTTAAACTTATCTTTTGAGGGATTCGTCCTTATGCATAATTCCTTTTTAAAGTGTGAAAGTTTATTACCAAAATTTAAAGTATTATTGTGTATTAATCCATATTGAAAATAATTATAAGTCATCAGACGAAAATACATATTAAAGCCGAGTAAAATTTTTCGAGCCATACCTTCAAATAAAAGGTTATGAATAAGGATTTATTCAGTACTAAGCCAAACAGAAGTAAAAAAGAGGAAAAAGGTATCACATATTGCTACAATAAAAATTATTACAATTTTCTATTAAATTTTGGTGCCATGTTATACATACTCCACTATTTTGGTCAATTTTGGTCACTATCTTAAAGCACAGCCTTCGGTCCATCCCTGGAACTCCACATGCGTAGTGGTTGCCTGAGAAGGAAATTAAGCAATTTTGAAAAACGTTCAACCGCAAAATGATTTACATAATTTTTCTCTCCCACCCCACAAAAAAAAAACAACCAAAAAAAAATCTTGTTGCTTTCATTTTCCATTACGTGGTGTCTCCATGTGGTAGCTGTCTCCCGATCTAAGTTATTGGCCGCACTGACAAGTCAACACAAAGTCAGCTCGGGACTAATTTGTGGCCCCTATGCCCCCAGTGAGAGAGAGATTAAAATGCAAACGAAGGCAGTCAACATTCCGTTGCGACGACAGTTTGAAGTGGACAAAATTTCAAAATAATGGACTATTAATTTATGGCCAGCAGATCGATAGTTGTTGCCATTTCATAGACCTTTTGTTGCTGTTGTCGGTATATTTATGGCTTTTTCATTAATTGACTAATTGCAGCTGCAGCCGGAGGGGGGGCCGGTGGCCGGCCACTTAAAGCCCTAAACTAATGTGGCCCAATTAAAGGCGGTCTAACAGCGCCTTTTTGCCTAATTTCTCAATTAATTTTATTTAACCTGAACACCACAATTCGTTATGGCAATGCACCCAAAAGTGTAACGAATTATGTAGGTGAAATTGGAACTTGAAAACGATCCAATTCGTTCAGAGCCATAACTATGTGGATTTGCAGAGCGGCTGAAGAAAATCAAATCAAATTAAATGAACTGAAATGAGTTGAGATTTTAGCATAATTAAATTAAACATAAAAAGGTTCAAAGGTTGTGTGCGTTAAGTGGTGCACTGTGTCGGATAAGGTTCGATCCAAAGCTTTAAACCATAAATAGTGCGATAAGACGATGCGGCTCGTTTGAAATTGTTGTCAATGATGATGCGGCTGCTGCTGCTGCTGATGGTACCTGGTAGCTACTGCTTATGATCAGCGAGTTGATCAGGGAAAGAACTAGCTGAACCCGCCGCTACTTGGTAAAATATACTTACCATTTTTTTGCATAGTTTAACACCTCTTTGTGCCCTACTTTTGCGGTGCATCCATTTAATAATACATAGTTGAAGACGTCTGTTTGCAGAACTTACTCTAGTTCAGGGTTCCCCCAGAATGGAGAACAGGGAATGTGTAAGTATTGTATGCTTTCTACTGCGAAAGTAAAATAATGAAAATTTTAAAATCAAATTTTAATATATTTTCAATATATAATATGAAGCTATATGTGTGAAAAGTTTGAATTTGAGAATCTTTAATTGCTAATATACTCAGAACAAAATGAAGTATTTATTAGTTTAATCAAGTACAAACGGTGTCAAAAACATTGTAAGTACGTAAATTCTTGATTCAAGTAGAACAATTACTACATTCCCAAAATACTATAACGGTTTGCGATATATCTCTAAATCTGTAAATCTTTCTGTTACAACCCCAAAGGGACACACCGATCTTCTCTGAATCTCTTTAGGATATATCTAGTATGTTTTAACTTTACGGACCGAATAGTCTTTAGTCAATACCGACTTGATCTTGATAAAGATACGACTATTAGCACATTTATCTGTAATCCACCGACATGATGACACCTTAATACAAAAAAATGCACCCTGAACGCTGTTGATTGGTTCATAAATATTATTGTTCTTCCTTTTTGAGATTTAAGTGTACTAAGTAAAAGTTTGGTGTTGTTTTTTTGTGATTTTCTTATACAGCCCCAATGATTAATACCGACGGCATATCGAAATATATTGATAATTCAAAACGAAAGAACATAAAACACAGCCGACTTTGAGCCGGCTATCCTCAATTTCTTAATCAAGACTATGCTTACTAAAATTTAATTTCAAAATATTTTTCATAAAATATATAAAATACTTAAACTCAATTTTATATTTTTTTAAGCCCATAAAATTATTAAGCAAATCACCATTTGTGCTTGTTTCAATGTGCTGTATCAAGTAAGGCTTAAACAATCTAAAGGCCATAGCTTCATCAAGAAATAGAAGAAGTTTGCATTGGTCAAAAATTTACTATCACTTATAAGTAATAGTGATAGAACCAGTTGGAATTTTTGTGGCCCGATTTCTTATCTTCTACATAGTTCTATCTGTCACAAAAACTTTCTAAAAGCAGGGCAAATTCAAAACTTAGTTGACTCATAGCAGATATATACATTCAGAAAATTTATTTTCTACGTTCTAGAAAAAGTAACACTAAAAAAAATTTCCCAACATTTTAGAAAATTCTCTTATTTAAACAAAATAACATATCCTTTAATTTAGGAAAGCAAACCATAAAAAAAACATGATCTTATATAAAAAAATTTCTGGATTATAGAAAAATTACATTAAAATAAAATTTTTCTTAAATTTAAAAATCGGTTATATATACCTTTTTTAAAATTTTTTAAAGTAACGTTTTTTTTCTTTCAGACAATAGGCATGCTGACCCTAAGTCTTTCAAAATTATATAATGTTGGCCGACACGAAGATGGGGTGTTCAGACTGAGTCAAACAATCGGCAAGTTGAGCCTTTGAGGAAGAACCGACAATTATCGACCGCAGACAATGGCTAAACGACTCGAAAGTCTCTATTCATCAGACCTTAGAGTACAAATTGTCAGTCAAATCGCCCACATTTTTGCGTCCAGATTGATGGATTCACCCGATTTTTTTTCGTTTGGGAAATAATTTTAATTTAAGGAAGATGCAAATTTTTTTTAAATAAGTATTTTAGAAGAAGAATTTTTGGTCTTAATTAACTAATATAACAAAGGAAACACATGATTTATTTAAGTACATCCAAGAACAAAACATACTTGAAATGTTAAGCTGCAGTGTCCCGACTGCAAAAATAGTGTGTATAGAATACTGCGCTGCGACTGTATAAGCTCAATGCACATCTGTCAACTTCGTGTCTGTTACCACGCACATATACTTAACCTCACATGTGATTGAATTTTATGCCGACCATTGTCGTCCACCATCCCAAATGTCAACAGCAGAAAGTAGTTTACTTTCATAACTTTCGTGTTTTCTAACCGATTTTATTGGGTGTTTCAGCATAGCTAGATATTAGCAGCTAGGCTTAGGTTTTCACTTAATTTTGAGAATTCCGATTTCAGCAAATACGTACGATTTCAATTCTGTGTGCTCAGAATTTGTTGGATGGCTAGACAGATGGACGGACAAGAAAAAAAACGTATGTCTTCCACTATCTTAAGGAAGATTTTTTGCCACGCAGATGTAAAGAGGCATCAGCATTATTTATCGATCTACCAAGGTTGATGGTAGAATGAATGGTATATGAATCGAAAATTGACTTTCTTTTATAATTTCTGTGCCTATTTCAAGGCTTATCGACCGATTCCCAATAAGCTTCATTAGGTAACGGGCTTGGAAAGCTTTTCAAATCAGTCTAGACTCTATTCACAGCACACATAATAAGAAATTTCATACAACTGATGGACCATGTCCTTCCATTCTTCAACAAAAGCTTGACGTAGGCTTCCGTTTTTTTTCGAATTGTAAACGCCATTAAATGATTTAATGAGAAAGACCAAAAATAACTTTCGATAGAGTTGGCTATGCAAAAGAGTTGTGCCACAACGAAGACATCGTCGTTGGCTCATTAAAAGAAGCTGCCATTTGACTGTCACTCACTCATTTACTCACTTATTCATTCATTTGGCAGACAATTTACACAAAACGCGTTCCATTCATTAGCATGGACCAGCTGGAAGGCTGCTGGTTGCCCCCAACAACTCTAGTGTGTCTACTCCTTTGACCAGGTTATATTTAAGTTAGTTTATTTTTAATTGAATTTGCTGTTCTGGCGCACCTCAAACTCGTTTCGTTTTCATGCTGGTGGGTCTCTTCTTTAATTTCCCTTTTCTTATCATAAATTTCCACCATTTCAATTGGCCAGCATCATCAAAGAGAAGATATATTTATATATCTAATAAGTCGATATCCAGTGACACTTTTATTTGCCCAGTTTTGGTTGGGTGATTTATAATAACATGCTCCATAAAGATCTGTGTATGCTTAGTTCCATTGATGTTATGCAAATTTTGTTTATTTTTATTTTGTTTTATGGCTTTTTGATGGCATAAACCACACAAGATGAAATGGTTTTGGTTACCCATATCTCTCTGCATCTCCCCCAACTTCAATTAATAAAAGTCACACCGAAATACTGGCCGAGCCCAGAAAATATTTTTCACCCAAAACTGCATAAAACTTCTATCAATTATCAGAGCCAAACATTTGCAATTTCAATTAATGCAACGCCCCAAAAAACTCTACAGCGAAGGAGCAAACTAAGTATGTCAAATAAATCATAGGGCTCCAAAGATCTGTCTCAACTTCCTGTGCAGAAAAAAAACAAATTTAAATAAATAAATTGAGTTACCACCTCAAGCCAAGTTAGTGTCATACCGGTGCTCGCTTATATAATTGCCAGAGAATGTTCACTATTAACTCAATTGCTGTTGTCTATGCAAATGAATTCCTTATACCTTAAAAACCATTATCCCATCAAAAGTGCCATAGTTCTCCTCCCTCGGCCAGCGGATTCAACGATTTCTCTATTAACCATAAGCAGGGTAAATAGGCAATTGACTTGAAATTGGCAATTATTTTGAGACAGGCGAATGGGTAAAATGGTAAATAGACTCCAAGCCAGTCCACATGTGAATGGCTGTCTCTCTCTCCTCCTTGAACCCCAAGCGCATTATGAATGAATAATGTATGAATGAAAATTGCCTGCACGTGCCTTCCAGCTATAAAATGTGGCACTCGATGGAAGTCTCGGTGAGAGAAGCAACAACGACTCGCAAGTTTTCAAGATTTGTATAAGATTTCCCCATTTCGAATGCAGAAAAGAAAATGCAACTTCTAGAAGATAATTTTTTAAATTAACTATTTGAGTGACTGAACTTGAATGAATGGAATAGTTTACAAAAATAATTTTAATAATATTTTACAAAATATTTTAGAAACACTTTCGTTCTATGGAAATTTAAGGTTATATTGATTAAATATTTTCTTGTTGAAACCCTTATCAAAGTCTTAAGTAAGGTAAGGCATTGGACTCAACTCTATTACAAACAAGTGAGAAAGTCGGTCAAGCCCGACTGTAATATACTCTGTACCTTTTTGTATATAACTAATAACTTTAAAGTGTGGGGTCACACAAACTGTGCAAGTACTGCCCATCACTAATGCGGACAGTGCTGCCCAGCGTAATTATTTGATTTGCTTATAACTCGAATATCGTTCATCTGATCTGGAAACGGTGTATGGTGGATCGATAAGTAATGATGATTAAAATAAATGCCTAAAAGGTTCAAACAATCTGTCTTTAAAATTTTGTAAGAAATTAGATTTTTTTCAAATTGTGGGTGTGGCAACTCTACCATCGTTCATCTGATCGGGAAACGATGTATGGGGGTTCGATAAGTAATGATGAGTAGAATATATGTCTAAAAGGTTCGAACAACCTAACTCCATAATTTCGGGATATTTGAGCTATATTTTAAATTGTTGGGGTGGCAACTCTACAATCGCTTATCTGATCGGAAAACGATGTATGGGGGCTTGATAAGTTTTAAGGAGTAGAATATATGTTTAGAAAGTTCGAAGAACCTAACTCAAAAATTGCGGGATATTTGAGGAGTTTTTGAAATTGTGGGGCTGGCAACTCTACCATCGTTTATCTGATCGGGAAACAATGTACGGTGGTTCGATAAGTAATGATGAGTAGAGTATATGTCTAAAAGGATTGAAAAGCCTAACTCTAAAATTGCGGGATATTTGAGGGGATTTGAAAATTGTGGGGGTGGCAACTCTACTATCGTTCATCTGATCGGAAAACGATGTATAAGGGCTCGCTAAGTATTGATGAGTAGAATATATGTCTAGAATGTTTGAGCAACCCAACTTTAAAATTGTGGAAGATATGAGGCTTTTTTCAAATTGCGAGGAAGACAGGGGGCGTGGCAAAAATCAAAACTAAACTTGATCTGCCTGCAAGTATAAGAATTATATGTTCCATACACTTCAAAGGTCTATCTCTTACCATCTCTGAGATCTCTTCGGTTATACGGACAGACAGACGGACATGGCTATATCGACTCGGCTGTTGATGCAGATCAAGAATAAATAGATGGTGGGTAGGTGGGAGATGCTTCCTTCTGGCTGTTACATACATTTGCACAAACCCAATATACTCTTTGTACCTTCGGAACTGAGTATAATAAGTACGACGGATTTTACCTTAATTTATTCAGCCTTTTTTAAACAATTTCCTGCATGCCAATTCTCCTTCAGATAATTTCAAAACCGAAACACTAACTTGCATCAAACTTCTCTCTTTCTTTGATCTTTTACAGCTTGACGAACATTTGGAACCAATTTCCTTTAGCCCAAAAAGTTTGCCACCTAAGTCTTTTGTTTTGCAGCGCCCTGAGCTGAGATGTCTTCATTAAACTAAACCAAAACTAAGTTGCCGCCGATAAGTTGGAAATCGTTTTTTAATAACCCAACCAAATACTTTTAATTAAATAAGTTTACCCAAAGGGAGAAACCTCTCGCCTGCAGTAGCCCCTCCTGAGCACAATTTAAATGCAAATCTGAGCTGCTTCTGAGTGCTTTGGATCGTTAAATAGAATTCAATTTAAGCACTTCTTCTCTTTTTTTTTTATCCTCCGCGATTGTTAAAGACAGTTATTAAATTTGACAGTTTACAGTTGTCGCCAGCGCTTTGAAGAGTCGCCGCCGTCGGTCTTTCTGGTGCAAGAGATCAAAGTGAAAGAGCGGCGATTTCAATTAGCATTTTGATGGGGCCCAACAAATGAGCGGATAGAACCCAAAATCGCTGCCATTTGATAGGCCATTGATAGCACTTCATAAAGCAGCCGATCGTTTGTAATTTAATTTCAGTTTACAAAATGTCACGCGATTTTCGAAAGACCAATTCGATCTCCAACTGTGCCAGCTTTGACAATCTTTGCGGTAATTAAAGAAACTTTGACAAATTAATAGAGCAAATGCCGTACATTAATCAATGTGGAGTTATGGCTAAAGGATGTGAGCAAGTACGTCAAGTTGTTTGGCAATAAAAATGTAAGCATTTGTCTTGTAAATTTGTTGACGTTGGCTTTTGTCTGGCGTAGACCAAAACAAGGTTTTTTTTTCTCTTTTTGCATTACAAAAGTATTGAGTTACCAAAACGATTTGTCAATGTTTAGTTAGGGAAGTGAACGAAGGGAAGGGGAGGGAACAGATTTGTTGACACTTGCATATAGCCCAGGCAAATCAACAAGGCAGACCACCTGGACTGAAACTTGAAAGAAAAATATTTGTGTTATTGATGTGAAACAGTTTAAGTTCTGGTATGGAGGAAATGTCGTTTCGCTACATGGCATGCGTCACACATCACGCGTGACTTGTAAGGCTGCCGACATGCTTAAAAAAAATGCAAACACAATGTTTTAATGCAACAATATTGCACGCTATTTAATACAAAAATTGGCAGTTGTAAAACGCGAACACGAAATAAATTATGCACTCAGAAATAAATGTGGCCAAACATTTCCTAAGCAAAGATTTACAATTTTGTATACGTGTGTTCGAATTGACTTAATTTTCGATCACCCAACACTATGCAACGCTTTAAATGGGTTTATGGCACTCAACAAACTGGTTGGGAACATCAAACAGAGTTAATCAATTAATTTTGCAATTGTACTTTTATGATCACACCGCAATAACGTCTACAAATTATTCAGCTGTAAATGTCAGAGATAGTTCTTTCAGCCCATAATAAAGATTTCACCATCCAATTTCATTTGTTCTTAAGTTCGAAAGTTCGGATTTTTTTTTAGGTATGTAGCAATTCTTTTATTACATGAATGATTTTATTTTCTGATGGTACAGTTTTTTGCCAATGTTTGTGCAAAAATTTGTGAAAAAATAATGAATAGTTTTTAAGGGGCAGCTGTTTCCCTGAAACGCCTTTTTTTGGAAGAGCCTTGCGGTGACCGTTCCCCAGGTCGAACAGGTCAACTGAAACCAACAAAATTTCATTAGTTTAGAGTAATTCGGTGTATCTGAACGATCGTTTTCATAAAAAAAAATTAACGGAAACGTTTTATGCAAAAAATGAATGTTTCCAGACGCTAGAAATTTCTTAAAAAATTCATTTCAGCGAAACAAAAATTTGTGCATGAAAAATCGATCGTTCAAGTACACATAAATTTCATTACGAACATTTAAAAAAAAAATTGAAGAAAATCGGTACAGTAGTTTTCCGCCAATCCACGTCACCGCGAAGTCGTTTTGCAAAAAACACCATTTCGAGATATTTGCGTTTAAAGTTTCAAGTTTAGGCTTGGGGCCGGCACGGAGCGCGCGGCAAGAAGCGCTGTAACTTTTTTTCTACTGCTCAAATCTTTATGAAAATTTGGGAAAATGTTCTCAAGGTGTTGTTCTTCAAGATAAAGCAATACAAAATTTTTCGATTTTTTGAAAATGAAAAAGGTATATAACCCCTTAATAAATCACCTTTTATTAATACTTTCCAAGAGTTGAAAGCAACATAATAACTATTAATACAAAAATTCCATCCAAAAATATTGAATATTTGCCTGTTGAGAACTGGATTCCTGAGACAAAATTTTTCAAAGGTAGAATACCCTTAAGGGGTTATACGCAGTTGCAAGGCCCAAAAAAGACGTTTTTTCAATCATTTTTTTTAGAAAATAATTTTATTGTACAGTTGGAAGTAATAATTATTCAGATAGTATCTTAATTTAAGTTTTTAATGGCACTTATATCATGTAAAAATATTGACAATCTCCTGAATGTCTTCCTAAAATAGGCGTTTGGCGGTGATCACTCTATCTCTGGTTTTGCTTTTCAGAAATCAAAAAAACAGATGGATTCTTTTAGGGGATAGATGAATGCTGGGAAATTTTTTTTTAACTTTGTGTAAACTTCTTTTTAAACTTTAAACACGTTTTTCTCAAAACTTTGTTTTCAAATTCCGTGATCACAAGATCTCAAAAACGGATGAAGCGATCGATCTGAAATTTTCACTTAAATGTCTTAGATACATTCTGATACAATATTGGATAAAATTGCGACAATTATAAAAAAAAATTTAACAAATTTTCAATAAAAAATTTAAATTTAATTTAAAATTAAATTTTTATACCCTTGCAGAGGGTATATTAAAATTGTCACGATGTTTGTAACGCATAGAAGGAAGCATTTCCGACCACATAAAGTATATATATTTTTGATCAGCATGACGAGCTGAGTTCATTTCCGTCTGTCCGTCCGTCCGTCCGTCTGTCCGTCTGTTTCTATGCTATCTCCTCCCTCAGTTTTAAAGCTATCTTGACCAAACTTTGCAAAATGTCTTTAAATACAAATACGCTGCACATTTGTCGGAACCGGCCGGATCGGATGACTATATCATTTAGCTGCCATAGGAACGATCGGTCCAAAAACTAGTTTTTGTGAGAAAAACTTTTATTTTCCATCTTAGCTGCACCATTCGTGGTATATATTAGTTTTATATGCTTCCACACAATTCTGGAAAAATTTATAAAAATCAGATGACTATAGCATATAGCTGCCATATAAACGGTCGGTCCAAAAACTAGTTCTAGTGGGAAAAACTTTTTGGTTTTCTATCGTAGCGTCACCAATCGTCGTATATATTAGTTTCATATACTTCCACACAATTCTGGAAAAATTGATCGAAATCGGATGACTATAGCATATAGCTGCCATAGGAACGATCGGTCTAAAAACTAATTCTAGTGAGAAAAACTTTTTTGTTATCAATGGTAGCGCCTTTCAAAAACTGCAAGGGTATTTAAAACATCGGCGTAGCCGATGTTAGCCTTCTATTTTTTTAATTTGTTTTCTTACATTTTGTCTTCTTTTCCAGGGCCATAATATGATAACCTCTGCAGCATCACATCTTCTAATAGATCAAATTGATCTTTTCGACGTGCTATTCTCCCTTCGCAGAATAATTTTCGGAGCTATTTTCTATATAACCTGACTAAAACTGGCATTATTTTTTTTTGTGTAAAATCACCTCACATCTTTCCAATCATTTTTCGTTGATGAGATCTTCATAAATTTCGAATACGGTTTTAGCAAAATCCGTTAGTAAAGTCAGAAAATCATGTGTAGAAGAAAATAATGTGTCTGTAGCCCCAAGTGTCCTTACATATATCTTCGAAAATATTTAACGGATTTCTTTGAAATTCTCAGAGAATATACTTAAATATATGTACATTCCGAAAATGAAAAAATTTTTTTTTGGATTTTTTTGAAAGAAATGCCAACTGCTTATAACCCCTTAAACCAAATGATGATGAAATCTTTCGTGATTTAAATGAAATGATTGAAATCTGGTGTAATTAAAATAAAATGTTAAGGTAACTGCGGAAACCATTAAAAAACTATGATTTAAAAAGTAGAATGTTCATATTGAGAAATGAAGCGTGCGAAAATACCCTCTCCACTGCTGAAGATGGCAGTGGGCCATTTAACTTTAGGAAATGTTTTCTTCACTGTAAGCTTTGAGTTATTGGCAACGTTACATATAACCTGATTGCCATTCATGGGAGCTTGGGACTGCTCGCTTGGGGGCTTTCTGAGAAACATTAGGTGGCAATTTTAAATATTTTTGTTACAAAAAGTTTTAACGAACCTAATATTCCAAAATCAAATATTCTCTATGTCTCCGATATTTGATAAACGCTGGATTTGAATGCCTTGATCCATTTTAGTTTGACTGGAAGGGCAGAGTAGAACCAACGCTGTCTTTAAAATACCCCTCGCGCAGCGCATATTTTGTCTTCATTGTAGCAACGTTGGAAGAAATAAAAACATTCCTTTGCGATTGGAGAAAATCGATTGCCCCAGCCACAGGTTTCAAAAACTACGTACTGGTCGGAATATTGAAAATCGCAGTCTAATAAAGCCCTAGTTGATTTTTGTTTTGTGAAACAACATATTTTTGATCGAATCGTACAATGAATCTCCATCGCGTGGTGACGCTATACGACTGTGATCCCAAAAACAGAAATAATTTTTTCGATGATTTGGGTCGAATTAGTTTTGTTCCATAACCCAGAACCCTTTCTCAAAATCCTTTGTGAGCAATAAAAAAAAATCACCTATATCCAAGTCCGGAACTTTAAAAAATTTATTCTTCGTAGGAAATCGCGGAATTTCGCTAATTCGAAAAGGGCATATAAATTTTGCCCAGAAGTTTGAATGCATTTCGACCCCTAAACTTTGATGCGGACGACGAGCCGAGTTGCTTTTCCGCTTGTCCGTCTGTCCGTCCGTCCGTCTGTCCGTCTGTCCGTCCGTCCGTCTGTCCGTCTGTCCGTCTGTTTCTACGCAAACCGTTCCCGTTTTAAAGCTATCGAGCTTTTGCACAGTCTTCTTTTTACTGCACGCAACTAGTACGTCGTTCGAACGGACGTCTATATCTTATAGCTGCTATAGGAACCATCGGTCGGGAAATAAGTCTTAGTGAGAAAACTTTATTTTCCATTGTGGGCCACCAATCTTGCTGTTATTAGTTTGAGATGGTTTGGCAAAAAAATCGGATGAATACAGCGTAGTGCCATATATGGGCTCGGTCAAAAACTAGTTCTAGTGGGAAAACTTTTTTATTTTCCATCGTAGCGTCACCAATCTGGGTATAGATTAGTTTTATATGCGTCAACATAATTTGAAGATTTTACCAAATCGGAGACTTCGTATAGCTGCCATAGGCTGATCGGTCGAAAACAGAAAAGTTTTTTTCACGGTAGAAATTTTTTTTATCGATGATTAAAAATTTTTAAAGCTGACATCTATATCCTATATATATTTTACCGGTTAAATCGGGAGTAAAGTTTGCTGTATTAAAACTTCCGGCAGTTTGCTTTGGCTTCCGTTTGTTTTAATAATTATAAACTCACCTTTGTCTTCTCCAAAGATTTTAAATATTTTGACCTGTTTGAGGAAGCATATCATTCGACGGGGTAACTATCTCTACTTCAACTGTTACGTTTAATCTTTACATTTTTATACACTGGAAACAGAGTGTATATTAGAAATCTTCTGCCCATATGTTTGTCGCATCGGACGACAAGCCGGTCCATTTCCCGGTCTGTCCGTCCGTCCGTCTGTCCGCCCGTTGTTTCTGCCGAAGTCTCTCAGTTTTAAAGCTATCGAGCTGAAATTTGCCCACGATCTCGGCGAAATATGTTTTAGTGAGAAAACTTTTTGTTTTCCATCGTAGCGTCACCTATCTTGGTATATGTTATTTTATATGGATCCACATAATTGGTAAAATTAATCAAAATCGGGTGACGCTGCCATAGGAATGGTCTAAGAACTTCCGTTAGAAAATTTTTTGTTGTAGCGTCACTAATCTTGTATATGTTAGTTGTGTAGGTTTAAATAATCTGGAAACAAAATCGGATGACTATATCATATGGCTGCGATATAAGGGTCGGTCGAAAAACTTGTTCTCTGAAAAAAACTTTAGTTTTCCATCGTAGCTTCACCAATCATGGTTTGTATTAATTTATATGTTTCCAAGTAATTCTGGAAAAAAATTTATCAAAATTGGTGACGCTACGATGGAAAACAAAAAGTTTTTCTCATTAGAACTATGTTTTTAGGACCGATCGTTTCCTATGGTAGCTATATGATATAGTCATCCGATCCGGCCGATTCCGACGAAATGTGCAGCGTATTTGTATTTTAAGACGTTTTGCAAAGTTTGGTCAAGATAGCTTCAAAACTGAGGGAGGAGATAGCATAAATGCTGTTCATGGGATAAATTTGAGCGGTATCGATATTTTTTCAATATACCCTCTGCATTTTTATTTTATTTTTTTTTTAAATTTTTATTTATAAAATTTTTAATTTATTTATTAAAATATTTAAATATTTATAAACTTTTAATTTAATTTTTTTTATTTTTAATTAAATAAAATATTTAAATTTTTATAACTTTTTCCTATTTTATATAAAAATTAAATTTTTAAATTCTATAAATTACTTAAATTTTAATAAAAAAAAATTTTTATTTTTTTAAATTTATCATATAAAAAAATATTTAAATAAATTTTTTTTAAGGGCATAATAATCTGATTGTACTAAAAAATGATAAAGCTATCTTTAATAAATATATTGAGACTTTGATATTAATAATTTATTGCTGAAATGAATGAAGTCTGTGTTTTGTCTATCAGGATATGATTCAATTGTGTATCAATTTCAAAATTATTGATTTATTTACCCACAAAATATCACAAATTATCTAGCAAGAGGCCGAAGTTAAAGAGGTTCTAACTTCTTCAGATTCATTCCTATTGTTTTGAAACTTTGGGACCACATTCTCGACATATAATATTAAAAAAAAAAAATTTCTTGTAATTTCAAAACTTCAACTTTGCATGACAAAATTTGGGAGATCTGAATAATTTTTTCGAATGGAAAATTTAGTTTTTCTATTTTCGTTATTGTATCAAAAAAACCCTTTCGAAGCACAGTTTTTGTCCTAAACATGGTGTTACATAACAGTATATAAGCTAATCAGCTGAAGCGTTAGTATATCTTAGCTCCTTAATTGACTAAATACAATGCCCGTGTTCAGCAGAAGAACTTGCTTCCAAATCAATGATATATTTCTTGGATATTTAAATAGCCAACTTTTTCTCTTGTCATTAATATAATATTGACATGCATATATTTAACGATGACATATCAATTTAACAAGATCCCCTAAAAGTATGCTAAATAATAAGAATGAATCCCATAGGAGCACATATTAAAGGTAACATATTTTTCTGTTTTTTTTTTTGGCAGAAGAACAATAAGTACTCGGGATATTTTACTCTATTTTATAAGTTCTTCCCCTGACAGACAATACTTTTAACTATACACTCAAAGTGCGGTCTAATGGCTTTGTTATTGTTTTTTTTTTTCACTCTCATTATGAATGAGCAATTACAGTTAATACGTGTACAAAATGTCAAATCGATAGAGTGTGGGTGTTGCGTTAAGTATAATTAATTTGACTGAAGCATTCGTTTTGCTCAGTGTACAGACAGACACTTGAACTAATTTATTGTGCAAGTTTCCTTATTTAAGCATTTTGTTTTGAATGAATGAATGAATGTGGAAAAGAGAGCAGGGGGTTGGGGGGCAGCAATATGAATATGATTAAAAACCAATTGGTTTGTGTGTGAGAAAGAGCTCAGGCTTAGTGGGCGTAGCCAGATGAAAATTCATTCACAAGCGCTGGCTCTGATCCACACCCACAACGGATGTCATCTAAAGTGGAGCACAAAAGAGCGGGTGAGAGAGACAGAGACAAAGAGCTGCAACCTTTTTTTTCATTTTTTTATTTTTGCAATTGAATTTACAGCGAAAATTTATGAATGAAGCCTCCCACATGGGCTTTAATGGTGTGGGTGACGATTTCAGGAAAGCTTTCGCTTTGGTTGCCCAAAGCTTTTTGGACAAGTTTTGTGGGGTTTTACTTTTAGCTACAAAGCTTTGAAAAGCTTAAAGGATAAACTTTGCTTTCATTTAGGAATTTATTCAAGTTGAGTAGGATTTGGCAAGGCAAAGTGCAACAAATGACGCAAATGCAACAAAGGGTAGGGTAGGGGGTTGAGATCAACCATCCATTAGTGTGTGTGTGTGTGTGTGTGTGTGTGGGCTGACAAACTGCACAGCCTAGAAGAGAAACCCACACACACACACACACACAGCCTAGCCCAAGGTGTTTTGCTGACTGACAATAAGTTGGAAGCTCATATGCGGGGGTTGGTAGTCCCCCTTGTGACCACATGCGTGTGACAGAGACAGCTGTCTGAGCCGCTTGTACAGTTGCCCACACATACACCAACAACAACTTGGGGCGACAGATCTCTAAGTAAGGCGATGATCAGCCCACGAGAAACTGAAAAAAAAAAACTGAAAAAAAAATAGCAGCTCCACCAAAAGCCTCAGCCAGCAAAGAGCAGTTTTTTCTGCCTTAGACACTCGGACGAGTCGAATGGCAAAACGCAACCGGAAGGAAATTATCGTCTAATAGAATTTACGCGCCTTGTGCATGAGATCGTTAAGAGAATTAAATCCCCGAACGAGTGCATATCTGGGCTAGCCCATCAAAATTGCGTGTTTCAAATCAAAATTGCATAATCTCCAGCCGATACTGCCATCTCGCTCGTAAGAAACCGCTTGTCGCGTAATCGCAGTAGCCGGCCGCTTCCTTTGACTAGACAACAGAGCGCGAGAGCCTTATCGCTTGTTGGCCATCTGGAGTCAAAGCTGCCGGAGCTGGAGTTGACTCCGCGCGTGCGTCGTCATTCGCCTTTTGGCCCGCCTCGTAATTAATTACAAACGTAGTCGCAGATCGCGCGCAGAGACGCCGCCGCGCTGAAAACTTCTTATTTACGCGCTAGATCTTGATTCGCCTGCGCCTGGTCCTTGGTCTTGCGTGCTTCTTGGCCGGTCTTTCGGTTGCATTGACGACATCTGATTGCCTTTTTATGGCTGGTAAGTAGCCGGGACACAGAGTGAGAGCGAGCGACTATGTCTAGCTAACAAGTATATTAATGGGCCAATGGTTTCAGATGGGGGGATTTGGGAGCAGCTTTGATAATGGATTTTCATGATTTCATTTGAGCAGTTGTTTAAGTGAAAAAATGAATTATGAAATGGAATTCAAAAGGTTTCAAGGCATATCAATCAACTGAGTAAAATTTAAAGCAGGTTTTTACAATCTAGTCGGAGTTATAGAAGAGAGACTTTAGGTATCTTTGAGATCTGTTCTTTCAAAGAGATAGACCCTCAGACAGACCTAGATATTTTGACTAGACTGTTCTTAATGATCAAGAATATCAAATAAAACGATCAGATTATTCATTTATGGCGGAGATATGGGGTTAATTGTTTGATTTCAGTTGAATATCATCCATAAAATGAAACACCAGATCTTATAGACTATTCTTTCAACATTTATACTGCAATCAGCAGCTTTTGCATTTCAATTAGCAGAAAAAGTGTCGATTCTCAATTTTTCAGATGCATTGGTCATTTACCACCAAATTGTAACATTAGTTTGTAGTGGGGTACAATTGTACCCCAGAGCCGTATAGCGTAATTTGTGTATTTTGAAGGCTAGAAGCTATATATTTATACAATAAGCGTCTTGTTACATACAAGGCTGGAAAATTTCAATATTTTGGATGATACTCAATACACACCTTGAGTAAAATTTAAATTTTTCCGGACAGTCAGCAGCTTTTGCACTTTAAATATCAGCAAAAGTATTGACTCTTAATTTTTCAATAGCTGCGAGCATTCACCACCAAATTGTAACATTAGTTTGTACCGGGGTACAATTGTACCCCAAAGCCGTAAAGCGTAAATTTCACTATTTTGAACGCTGTAAGCTATTTATTTAATGAATAAGCGTACTTATTATATACATTTAATATTTTGGAGGAGTTTCTGTATACGTAAAATACTAAAATTAAACAGACGTTCAGTAAAATGTTAATTTTTTCCATTTTTCAATAACAGCGAGCATTTAGTACAAGACTTTAACAACAGCTTGCACCGGGTTACAATTGGACCCCAAAGCCGTAAAGCGTAAATTTCACTATTTTGAACTCTGTAAGCTATATATTTATAAAATAAGCGTACTTGTTATATACATGGCGGCAAAACTTTAATATTTTGAAGGAGTTTCAGTATACGTAAAATTCTCAATACAGACCTTGAGTAAAATTTGAATTTTTTGGCCAATAGCCAGGCCTCAGTTAATTTGTTTGGTTAGGTATTCTGCAATTTGATATCAGCATACGATTGACAAAAATCGATCCAAGTGATGTCAGAGAAATCTGACAACCAACAACCATTGGGGACAGGGCACAACCGCCAAACTTCTTCTAGTGTAGGCTCGTTTTACGGAATTACTTGGAACCATAACCATGCCGCTAGACTTGCTGCTCCCTACAATGACTTCTGCAGGAGTCCGTCTTCCCCTTTTTCTTATGCTGTCCTGAACTGAGTCGACGGAGACTAGTGTTAAGAAAGGAGGTTCCCTTCACGGAACATGTTTATTTGTTCCTTTTTTTCAAGTGAGTCAACTCAGTGCAATTGCTCTATTGTTGCGTTGCTCAGTTGTTCTGTTGTTCTGGGCCTTTTTGATTGATAACTGCAAAGTTCTCGATAATTTAAGTTTGCCGGACAACAGGTTTCTCTTCAGCCTCGAAAAAAGAGTCTCGGAACAAAAGTCACGGAACAAAAGAGAATAATCGAAGAGGAACATGTTCACTTGTTTCGTTTAGTAAACAACTCCTTTTTGTTCACTCACTCTCAACGGGATGTCTCTGATATTCCTGAAACTATCAGGTTTCATCCCAACTTCCGGTTGGGCCTAGATATCTCTTAGTTAGTCTCACTTTTTAGACACATTTTAGACTGAAGCGATGGAGGAGAAAAACACACGGGGTCAAGTCTTTATCCGCTCAATGTGCTGGGTTAAATCTCAGCAATCAATCTAACCAACTAAGTCTATTGTAGTTAAAGTTAATAGACATTATATCTCACTGAAGCTGTTCATCTGTACTTGCTCTTA
This sequence comes from Lordiphosa mommai, assembly GCA_018904225.1. NCBI lineage: Eukaryota > Metazoa > Arthropoda > Insecta > Diptera > Drosophilidae > Lordiphosa > Lordiphosa mommai. The sequence goes on along the minus strand of JAEIFT010000124.1, from coordinate 410,676 downwards.
GATTATTTGAAGACGTCGTTTTTAAGAGCTTTCCAAAATTTTAAAACACTAGTTGATGAATTTTTTCCTAGGCTTTTTTTTGTAGAAATCTTTAACATCATTGACAGATATTATTTTGGATATATGTGGACTGATTTCATTTCTTAGGGCCATTATCTCATTCTAAAAGTAGGCAACATTCATTCTCTCAAAAAACGTCAATATTTAAAAAACATGAAGATGAGAAAACGACCCTTAAACTTCTCTTCTTTGGAATAAGACTTAAAGGAATCAAAAGTCGAATTTTGAATACTCTGATTAAGAATTTTCTTCATTAAAAAGTTTACTTAATATTGAAAAAAAACCTTGGTTCCGGAATGGTTCGCAGGCTTGATTACATTTACTTAAAATTAAGGAAAAAACAAAATTTTAATTCTAACTCATTTGTTTAACTATTCTTAAATCTTGCACTAAAAGTGTCTTGGGGTACAAATGTACCCACCAAAGACGGTTTAACTCCCTCCAATACTGGTACCTCAAAATAAACACCCTTTTTGTGAACAAATTTCGTCTATTGAGCCACTTCTAATTTAAAATAAGGCAGCTCCATTTATGTCAATAGAGATTTAAATTAAATCATTTAATTGATTAGGACTTGATACACCCATCAAATATCTGACACATTTTGCATATAACCCAATCCAGTAATAATACTCTCCAGCAACCAGACATTTGACCTTTAAGTACCTCTGTTTAATAAGCCCATTTAGTTGAGGCTTAATTAAATTTTACCTAACTCAACAAGTCGAGAATACATGTATGTATAACAAATCAATTTACCACACACTCGCACACACACACACATGCGACCAGGTGAAAGGTTAAAAGTTGCGTGAGCTTCTGGTTTTTCCTGGTATCCGACTTTAGCCAGTAAAGGTCAAACTGCAACCGAGGCAACAAGTTAAAAGCTGGACACTAATTAAGGAATGAGGGAATACATATTACAAGCGGACACAGAAAATTTAACTGCAGTTGACATTTGAATCATTTGTGGAAATCGCAGGGACCAAGGCTAAATATCAAAGTTCAAGCAGACAGCGCCGCGAGCCAACCAACCATCTCTTTCTCTCTTTATATGTCTCTGCCACTTTCATATGAATGAAATCTGAATCCCTGTATACCGTCACAGGAGCTTTTTTCATTGATAAACTTGCAACTTCATTTATTCCACCATTTGGTGACATTTATGCTGTTGTTGTTGTCATGGCAGCGACTGCGGCAGCGGCAGCGCAGACCAGCCCACACACGTGCCCAGAAGTCAGGAGCCAGTTGCCGGGAAAAGGGCAAAGCACCTTACCGAAACATGCTGGTACGAGTATCTATTATTCTGAAGCTCCTGTCAAGTGGAAAGTTCGTGCACAGTGGTCGGAGAGATGGTGGAAAAATTGATGTAATTGTAGCACTGATTTGGATTGAATGAATTGATGAAAATTGTTTCTAAAAATTATTCATTCTAGTCTTAGCATTAAAGAGGTTTTGAACCTTGCTCAGGGTTTTTTGAGTGTTATTTTAAAAAACTCGGGAGAGGAAGCCATACAAGTTTTTACAATTTAGTTTTTGTCTTGTGTTATTTATGAATTAAATAAATAAAATTTTTAAAAATGTTAGAATTCGAGGGCTGTTCAACAAGTTATCGGCCTGCCAATTAAGGTCCCCAAAAAAAAGATGAAGAGGTGGTAGCCATGATTCCGGGACTGCAGGTTATCGTAAATGAAAACGGTAAATGAGGTAATGATCACAATTGATGTAATTTTAGCCCGTATCTCAATCATATTTTTGCAATATTTTTTTTAAAAATAGGCGGCAATTTAAAAAAATATATATTGATTTTTTAAGTGTTTTTTTTGTTGTTTAGTGTAAAAAAAATAGTAAAAAAAAAAAGTTTTGCCACTTGATTGAAGTACGGGCCAGAGTTACAAAATTTCTGCGTCAATTGCCACATGGCTGATCAAAATCGATTAAGTGGAACTGACGCCATCATAGATACAAGGTCAAAAACGTGTTTTCGAGAGAAACGCGCTTGAAGCGTTGATCAACGTATAAAATATTCACTTTAGCGAGAACATTGCTTCACTAAAAAGGCTATATCTGCTAAACTATTTTGAATTTTTGAAAATGGTTTGAACGGGATGAAAGGGGAATGTCCAAGCTATAATAATATTTCAAAACAAAAAATCGAAAAACAATTTTTTTTAAAGGTTAAGGGACAAAAATCGGTTCTGAATAGAACCGCCTATTTGTGTTTTTGAATTCGAACCAACGTTCTTTCGAAAACGCGGAACCGAATTCCGCAAATAAAAACAGATTGGCTATGCTATGAAAAAGTTATTTGAAAAATTGTTAAAACCTCTCTAATCCATTAAACCGATTCCTTATTCCGCAATTATTTTCTCAATGCAGACATTCTTATTCTTTTGACCACGGTGATCTGGATGGTTAATTTACCAATCCAAAGTCCAAACTGTTTCGTAATTAAGCCATGGGTTCAGGGGTTAAATTGCAAGCATCGCCGCCTTTTCTATTTAATTCGAAAAATAGTTCGATATTAATTACATGTACATTCCTCATTTTGGAAGAAATATTTTTTGGAAGATTATTCCATCACACCAGCACACCAAAACGTTATTTTAGTCTAAATGTATTCACAGCTCTTCAACTACTTTTTAGCCATTAAACCAAAAAGTTGGCTAAATATGAGGATACTGAACATTGTAAGTGTCGTTTTCGCATGTTCTTGTATTTAAAATCTAGGTGGACTTACAGAAAAATTATGTTGCCTGCTTTTGGGCTGACTTATAAATATTTTCAATATAGTCTACAAGGATCGGGTATGATTATACAGTTCTCCGATTTGCTTAGTAAATAAATAAACCTCTTTGGATACCAAAGATATCGCTTTGAACCAATGTGCTGACTGTTATGATGAGTTACGTTCAGGGATTAATCCCGAAACGAATATCGGTACCGGTTCCGGTACGTACCGAAATAAGAATATCGGTTAGAGGTTCTATTTCGGTTTTCAGTTAATTTCCGTTTTCGGTTCCGATACGGTACTCAGATTTTTATTTCGGTATACCGGTACGTATCGGTACAAGAATAATTTTTTTTAAATTAAAAAATTTAAATTAATTTGAGCTATCCAAAACATTAATGGATGTAATATAACTAAAAAAATGTTTTTTTAAATACTTAAAGGGGTATATCAGCTCTAAAAATCACAAAAACAGATTGAAACTTAAAAGCTGCGTTAGCTTTTCCTTGCAATACATTTTTCAAAATATTAAAACTGTATTTTTAGGGCGAAATTTGATCAATATTAATGAAACTTAATTTCTCAATTTCATATATTAATTTTTTTAACATTTCTATATATTAAGGGATGATTTTTTTAAGACTTAGAAATCCTTTACATTTAATTAGAGGGTTTACATTTACCAAAGAAAAGTTTTTCCACTTTTTAGAAATTTTGTTCTATTTTTTATATATCTTAAAAAGAGAATATGATCCATATATCCAGAGATATTCTTTAATGGCGAATTTTTAAAATGTAAATGTAAATGCTATTTTACCAGTTGAAATCAGCGAATCAAACCGAATCGAATTTCGGTTCCGGTTCTGGTTCTGGTACGTACCAAAACTAATGTTTCGGTAAAAGGTTCTGTTTAGGTTCTAGTTTATTTCGGTATTCGGTTCCGTATCGGTACCTTAGCTTTTATTTCGGTATACCGGTACGTACCGGTATAATTTAATAATCCTTTAATCCGAAGATATAATAGAACGGGTAAAGAAGAAAAATTAAACATAATAAACTTTACCCCAGAAAACAAATGTCCTAGTAATACTTGTGGAACTGGAAGAGCAATCCTTTGTAAATCCAAAAATATTTGGAAATTATTGAACCAAAATAGATGCAAAGAAAAAAGATAAATATTTTTATTGAAAATTCCGTAACAGTGGTCCTTCACAAAATTAGTTTTTTCTAACGTTTACCCTGCGTTTCCGGACGCTGTTGGTTTGAATACAAAAAAAATCAGAAATTTATATCAAAAATAAAGTTCGGTTATTTCAATCTGTTCTTATTTCATCGGGTATTTTCGGTTACGGTTCCGGTTCGGGTTCCGGATTGACACCCTGGTTGAAATATATATTTGAAATAATCATAAATCAATAAAATGAATAATAAGAAACCGAAACAATACCGGTATTAGCGTTTCAGTATAGTTCCGGTTTTTTCGGTTCCTATTAAAACGGTTAACGGTATTCGGTTCTCAAAAAATTTTAATATCGGTTCCGGTTTCGATACCGGTAACTGGCTTTAAACGGTTCATTTCGGTTAACGGTTCCGGTTCCGGTATTATTCCCTGGTTACATCTGTTTAAAATTTATATTTTGAAGTGTCTGTCTGTCTGCAAATGCAAGTATGAAAGAATATCAAACAATATTAAGCAGTTACGCGATTTCAATATTCCTATTAAAATGATATGTCTTACATTTTGTATTATTCCCTGGAGCTCGTCCCACTGTAACCAATGCCTGCTGCTCCCGGGCTATCCCCGGTTTGGTTTCCTAGTCAATGTTGTTTGATATTGTGGGCGTTTAATCGCATCTATTAGCATCATAGTCGAGCATTTGCTGCTGCCCGCCTCCGCGCAAAAGTGTTTCCAGTGAAAGCAAAAGAAAAGCCAAAAAGAAAATACACGCTCAACCAACGTGGAATCAACAAGTTTAAAGAGGAAGTTTGGTGTTTTTTTTTTTTTTTTGGTATTTTAGTCCTTATTATGAGGATGTTTTCGTTGTTTTACTTTTCACATTTTGGTAGCTAATATTTCACTTTCCTTGATTGATGCTCAACTCTGACCTTTAAATGTCAAAATAGGAGGCAACTCTAATTGCCAGGGAGTAGGCGTGTGTTGTTTTGACTTTTTATTTTGTGAAGTTCAACCATTTTTGGTGCGTTGGCAGCTGGCAGATATCAATTGTTAAGGGTCACTAGGCGTATGCTTGATATGCAGATTAAAGTGAAAGGCCTGCATTGAGATCTTATCTGACCGATAAGGATTTATATATATGTATATCTCTCTCTGTCTCTCATACACACTCTTTGATTCTCCCCCAAGCTCCGGCGCTCTCACACTCGCTCTCTACCCGCTGGCCATAGTCACCCACACTCTGGGCACTTGGCTTGCTCTTTTCGCTCCCATTCCATTCCCTCGGGGCAAATCGGAAATGCTGCTTTTTCCTCTCAGACACACACACACACAGCCGGCCCACCTACACAGACCCTCCATTGAGGTGCTCTTAGAATCAACAATTATACAGATGAGGAGGCTAAACAATTTTCAAGCATTTTTGTTTCGTTTCCGACGTCGACGCCGACGCAAAAGCACGACACACGCACACTATGTTTTGACGATTTTTCACCGTTTTTGCCGAGTTTTCCATTTTCATTTTCAATTTTCACCGCTCGTGCCAGTAGCGCATTGACGGCTCAACTGCTCGTCTCGGCAGCTTTCGCAAACCAAAAAAAAAAAAAGAAATAAAAATAATGAACACCATTCAAATCAAACAAATTCGCGCGCTTTACCAAACCAATTAAAAAAATGTGAAACAAATATCAAATTAAAGCTTACAATTACCGTCGGAAATTAGTGTCAAAATATTTTTAAAAATATCTATATGTATTCATAATTTTATTCAACAACAAAAAAAACAAAAAAAATCATGTGTATTTTTGATGGTCAATTTTAACTTAAAATATCTAAGTGTCTTGATGTGATCTTTTTATCGTAGCGTGTTTTTACTGTAGTGTTTTTGTATTAGCTTACTAAGTAAATTTATGAATAGGCTGAAAATTTCAGAAAATGCTAAAGTTAAGGCAGAACAAAATGGGCAAAGTTTTTTAATAAAGAAAAGGTAAGCAATCAATTTTTTAAATATTCAAAATGGGTTACCAAAATGTTACCTTATGTTTCAATATTCGAAATATTAAAGAAATGATTTTAAGTGTTTAGAGCAGGGTTTGCCAAGAAGTGCAAGTCGAAAAAGTGAGAGTGTATTGCTGTGCGAATATCATGAGATGCAAAGCGGCTCTGACCTACCTCGTTGAAGGCTAGGCAGCCACTGATTGGCTTTTGCGGATTTTTGTACTCTCTTTGTGAAGGGCTCGGCATGTGTTCGACTTGTGACTGTGTGAATTGCCGAATGTGTTCAGCCCCCAGGGGCTATGGCTGGGGAACTCTGGTTTAGAGTGCCATAACAGTCGAAGATCAAACCCAAGATACGCAACGTATTATTAGCGATTTCGGCGATTCGTATTTGTACACATATCCATTGTGATTAGAACCTGCTCGACGGGAGCTCTTAAAAAGTACAAGTTAGGAAGACACCGAATGGGGATCTTAAGGTGGGGCATATAAGGCGCAGCACAGCTAAATAAAAAGCTCAATAATTAACTTAGAAATTAGAGATAGCGATCAAGTCTTTGTAAAGCCTACAAGTTGAATAGTCAGAGGCCTTTATTGGGTACACTGATGGCTTACTTATTGATGAGGGGTCACTGTAAGACAATGTTTAAATATCAAGAAACCACTAAGATCAAGGGGCAGATACACATCATCGAAAGAATTACCACCTTCATCCTATCTTATGTTTCGTCAGTTTGTTTCTTTCACTGACCATGATCACTTCTTCTCTTTATGAAAGTGAACCGACTCACTCAAAATGCTCAGTTGTTCAAGTGTTAAGCTGTTAAGTAATTCAGTTGCTTAGTTTTTGACTTGCTCATCAATTATCTTTAATCAATAGTGACCTTTGGCGATCATTTAAACCATTTGTAATTCCGCTGATCTTACTGCAGTATTTGTCCATTTTCTTAGCCTTCTCAGTGAAATAACTCTATATTTATTTTGCTTATAACTCGACTATCGTTCATCTGATCGGAAAATTATGTAAGGTGGATTGATATATAATGATGAGTAGTACAATCACTAGAAGATCCGAACAATCTATATCCAAAATTGTGGAAGATATGCGGTTTTTTTTTATATTGCGCAATCCAAAATAAACTTAATATGCCAGCACGTATAATCATTATATGTATGTTCCATACACTTCAAACCTCTAGCTCTTATCATCTCTGAGATATGTTTGTTCATACGGACATACAAACGAACATGGCTCGGCTGTTGCTGCCGATCAAGAATATATTAACTTTAAAGGGTCGAATATGCTTCCTTCTGGCTGTTTCCATTCGTTTGCAGAAACTCAATTTATTCTTAATAAATAGATTGTTCGAACCTTCTAAACATATATTTTAATCGTCATTACCTATCGATTCACGTGTACAGTTTCCCGATCGGATAAACGATGGTCCAGTTATAAACTGATAGAATTTAGGCAATCGATAGGTACATCTTGTCTGACTCAATTTTGGATGTATTATTTACAAATAATATTTTTATCTAAAGATATTGTATATTAGCAAGGTTCAGTTTTTAGAGATGTGTGATTCTAGATAATCTGTTAATGAAAAACTCCCTCACGTCAGGTTTTTGGTAATTTAAGCTTTATGTAGTCAAAAACAACTATTTTGGACATTGTTATGCATATTTTGAGAGAAATCTACAATTTTTTTTCGAATAATACTATTTCTTAGCTTTAATTTAAATGATCCCTAACAATTCTACCATTTTTTTTAAACGAAGATATACCATGCTAAATACTTGATAAAAATATAATATTGCCTATAATTATGCTATAGATGCGGTTGAGAATTTTCATTACAAATGACTAGCCAACTGTACTGCTTTTAGCATTGCTTACTTTTAGACATTAAAATTAAAAAGGAAATTTCGTCACTTCTTACACTTATAGTATATAAGTTTATACACATCAAATTTATCATGATAAATGCCCTAGAAAGTATGCAAACTTTATTTCCATTAATATCCATATTTAACGAGTCGGTCACTGCCCATATTTTACATATTGTCGGAACTGATATAATTATACAAAATAAATTAGTGTTAAGGCATATATTTATAAAAGAAAAATGTTCCTTAATTATTCCAATTCATGGACATAGCATACCTTGAAGGGCATTTATCATAAAAAATGGTGAAAGTGTCCATAGGCTTTATCTTAAGTTTGTTAATCTTTCGAAAAGGCGAACGGGCTTGAACAGGTTAAATAAAATTTGATCATAAATTTTGTTATATGAAGTTATATATTTTCTTGGTTCAGAATCGTTTCCCAAAAAGGGAACAGCATTTAGTCTGGTTCAAAGTAGATACGAACTGCTTCAAAATTGATTATAATTTGTTTAACTATGAATTTGTGTGGGTAAAATATTGAACTACATTTTTTTTTATTATTTTATTTCTCATTTAAAATATAAATAAATTATCTGATTAACTGTATTTACGTCTCTCTTCCTCTCTGTCTTTTCACAGCTTTTTAAAAAAATGAATAAGTGAACAAGTGAGCACAATCAACTAAAAAAAATTCTCAACTTAAAGACTGATTTGGTGAATCAATTATTAAAGAACAATAACAACAATCTTAAAAAAAAAAACTATTAAAATATTAAATACAATCGCAAACCGAAGCATATCCCCAGTGTCCAAACCAATCAAATGGAGTCTAAGCCCAGGCATTTGTGTATTTTCTCTTTTTGTTTTGATTTTGTTTTATTTTTCAATATTTTGCCTGCTTTCATCTCCAACAACAACTATAACAACAATTACAAAAATGTTGCTGACAATGCGGCGTCAAAATGAATTAACAACAACAACTGCAAATGCCACACCTCCGCCGCCCACTAGTCAAACCTTTAGCTTAGTGCCAACCACAGCAGCTGCTTCAACAATTGCCCCCACCAACACGCAGGATTCACTTAATACACCAACCACTCCACAATTGGGTCTCAGTCGCAATCCCCTGCAGTTTGCCCCAGCTCCGTCCATCTCAGTGTCAGCTGCAGCAACGGCAACCCCAGCCTTTGGCTACTATCAGAGCACCAGTGCAACCCCAAACCATCAACAACCCCACCAATCCAGCACTGCCCCAAATACGGTAGAGTTGGACGAATACGTGGACATTTTGCAGGTGCAACAACTATTACTTGATTCCTCGGCCGCTGCGGCAGCGGCAGCAAATCAAACTAATCTGAGCAATCCGCCGACAGCTGAGCAAGTACAACAGCCTTCGCAGGCAATAGTGGCCAAGCCACGTCCACGTCTCAATCTGCAAAAGGCTACCGAATACGCCGCTCAACTAGCTCAGGGTAAGTTGAGATCAGACTCTAAGCTGATAGGGATTTAGCTTATCTTATTGAATTTCCATAGCCGAATCTTCCAACGGATCGCCGGCTGCCTCATCGCGTCGCGTTTTACTCGACTATCCGAATCCATATTTATACGGCAATCATCATTATCATCATACGCCACCAAACGAGGACCTAGTGGCCCTGTGGTTTGGCAGCAATGGTACAGGTGAGTCCTGCATAAAGTTCACTTATTTAAATATAAGGGAAATAAATCAATTCTATTTTAAAATGCTGAAATGTAAGTTGAAATTCTCAACTGCTTTTTGTTAAGACTGAATTGACGAATCTCCGACTCTTATATTGCCAATTTCCACAAGTTTACTCCGAGAATTGTAAGTGCTTGGAACAGTTTTTCCCAGCTAATGAGTTACATCGAGTGTTTTAACGAGGCAATATTCCCTACTTCCGCCGTTGGGTACAAATGTACCCCAAGGTCAATTCTATGGTTGAATTTAAAATGGCAATACTTTCTACTTCTGCCGTTGGTGTATTTTTAAATATTGCGTTAAAAAATTGTTGGGGTACAAATGTACCCCAGGTGACAGTTCTATGGTTGAATTTAAAATGGCACTCTTTCGGTTGTTTTTAATATCGTTAAATTGGGGTCGTCAGGCGTCTGTTTATTCTACTTCTGCCGTTGGTATATTTTTAAATATTTTGTTAAAAAATTGTTGGGTTACAAATGTACCCCAAGGACGGTTGTGTGGATAAATTTAAAATTGCAATACTTTCTACTTCCTTCTATTATTAAATATTTCGTTGAAAAATTCTTGGGGTACAAATGTACCCCGGGTTTATAAATTTAAAAATGCAATACTTTAAATACCTACCTAGGATAGTTTAAGGGTTCAATTTAAAATGGTTAAGTTTTGAAATCAATTGCAAAAATTTTAAAATTCTATAAGCCTATTTTTTGTATATACGTATATTAGCGAATAATTTCTCAGTAGCCAGTGACAGCTTCTCTGCTCACATTGCCGACACCTACTTTAAATAGAACATCACAACACTTGACTCCAATTATAAGCATATAAGTTTAGTATTACAATATTCAAAATTCAGTATTGGGTACAAATGTACCCCAAGATCGGTTTTAGTGTACATTGGAAATGGTTTTGAAATCAATTTTAAATATTTTAAAATTCTATAAGTCTACTTTGTGAATATGTCTCCGAATATATTCCCAGCTGCCAGTGGCAACTTCTCTGCTCACATTGCCGACCCCTGCCTTAAACAGAATATCACCACACTTGAACAAAACACATTATGATGCAAAATCACTTCGTTTTTTTAGGAAGCTGTCCAAAAATTAGCTGCATTAGTTGATAATCTCCGCTATGAAGTCTGCTCTGCTCATTACATAATTCTCTGGCAACACAGTCTACACTCCATGTCGCTTATGTGTCCATTGGTGCAGTTACTCAAAACTATCTTAGAGGCCATAAATTGCCAAAATTAATCTATGAATGAGCTGACAGCCTAGCTACCCTACCCCCTCTCTCCCTCCCTCCATCTCTCTCTCCCTCTCTAATGGCTCAATAAATAAAATCACAAAATATTTGGCGCCTTCAATGCGTCGCCGCTGGCGCCGTCGCTCCTCCAACGACTAAAGTGCAGTAGAGTGCGGCGACTCTGTTGAAACGTTGCCAAAAACTTGAAATTGAATTTGCAAATGATGCAGTGCAGCGGCCACCGCCGCCACTTGGTGTGCCCTTTCGCTTTCCGCGCCCATGGGCAACAGGTGTGTGTGCTTTTTCGATCTTCGTTTTCGTCACCGCCAGCGCACGTCTCATCGATTACTCGTCTGATGCGACGTGACGTGGCGTTGGCTTTTGGGGTTGGGTCTCTCTCTTGCCAAAATTAAGTCAGCGCCAAGACCACCCAAAGTGTGTCAATGTTGGCAATTGGGTCTTTGGAGGGGAGTTGGAATAGGTTAGGAAAGGGAAAGACATTCATAAATATCGAATTCTGCAAAAAAAAATGATATGATTGGGACTCAATATGACATTTATTCATATCAAAAAAGCCGATAGATGCGTGAAATTGACCTGTTCGAAAATATCAACTGATATTTTCGATCATATCAAAATGATATGTTTAAGATCAGTGGCATTTTTTATAAAAAAAAATTTAGAAATGGCGGGCGCATATTTATTATATTATTTATGTTATATATATTCCAGCTTAATTTAAATGATTATGTAAATTAATTTAGCGCCATAGCCGTTTGGAAAGCAAAGAAATTTAAACATTTTTGTTAGTTAACAACTTATTGTTGGATCGAACCGGGAACCCGCATAGGGATGCGTCCAACGTGAGCCCCGTGCGGGCACTAAGGGACTATTTTCTGTTCTATTCGATATAGCTTTTTGTCTCTTTCCTTTTTCTTTTTTTTTCTTTGTTTGTCGTTATAAATTTATTTTCATCAAATGATATGAAAAATTGATAAATATCTTTGATCAGCCAAGATTAATTGATATTTGATCTTTTTTTTTCTGTGTGAGAAATTTAATTAAATTTATATTTAGTCATTATTCGTTGGAAAAATTAATTAAAGTAAGTTCACTTACGAGAACTCACAAATTTAATTCAAGAGCAGAGCTTGAAAATAAAATGTTGACTGACTAAACTGAAATAGCATCTCAAAAAGTTCAGATAAGTTTAAGATACCCCGAAATTTAAAATTATTTATTAAGAATCTAAATTTCAGATTCCTTTTTGTTGAAGGCAATAACAAAATAATTTCTCCAGTCCCTAGGGAACTGACCTAGTACGTAGGTTGCTATATATATTTCTGGCCTAATAATTAAAACGCGAATATTTATGATCAAAAATGGTTTTATTGTTTTTCAAAGTATTCTCCAGCAAGATTCATACACTTTTGCATGCACTCAAATCATTTGTCGAAGCACTTTTTCCACTCCGATTGAGACACCTCCAAAACATGGTTTTTGAACTCTTCAACAGCATCTTCTGTTGTAAGGCGGATGACCCATCAATTCGACGTTTTGGGCGGTCAAAAAGGCGCTGGTGTGAGCTGATGTGTGAGAGCTCGCATTGTCATGGTGCACAATGATCTGTCTTCTCTTGTTCGTTTTTCGAATTCCTCCGAAGACTTCAGGCTAACAAATTGTGGTGTACCACTCAGAATTGACGGTCCTACATTGCTCAAGCGGAACAGTCGCCACATTACCATTTTTACCGAAAAAACAGGCGACCATTTGCTTCGAAGTGCTTCTTCCACGAACGACTTTCATTGGATTTGACTCGTTTTCGAAGACCCACACGGTCGATTGCTGTTTTGTTTCGGGCTCATAAACATAGATCCATGATGCGTCACCTGTGACGATCTTATAAACGTCTTTTGAAACACGGCGATTATATTTTTTCAAAATTTCTCTGTGCACCAATCCACACGAGCCTTTTTTTGAGCGATGGTCAAATTGTGCGGGATCCAACGAGAACAAACCTTTTTTACGCCCAGGTATTCATGCAATATCAAGTGTATGCTGGTGGAAGAAATGCCCAAGGATGCCTCTATCTCACGGTATGTCACATGACGATCTTGTATTATCAATTCACGCACGGTATCAATGTTTTCGACCTTCACGACCTTCGTCTTCGAGCGAGCGTCGCCCGCGATTGAATTCATTAAACCAATTTTTCACAGTGCTATAGGATGGTGCTTCATCGCCATATGTTAATTTAAGTTCACTCACATTTAAGATGCACTCTTGTCGTAATAATCCACGTCGAAAGTTGTGAAAAATGATTGCACGAAAATTTTCACGAGATAATTCCATTTTTGTGCCGAGGTAAGTTTTTGATTAATCGTTAATCGATATCAAACGTGGTCACACATGAAAGAGTTGTATGGAGCTTTTATCGATAAAAGTCCAAACTTTTTTTGGGAAAAGGCCAATTGGTCCTAAAATGGCTAGAAGTGACCTAGGCCAGAAACTTAAATAGCAACCCACGTAATTCAAAATTAAAAGAGTCGTTATTGTGTTGTATCTGACAAGGAAAAGCAGAACGTATAGCAATAAGAAAGCCACCTCCACGACGACAGGGCCGAACACGTTTATAAACAATATAGTTATTAGTAAACATATCATTATCAGAAATCGAAGCGATTTGCCAAGTTTCTGTTAAAACTAGGAGACTATAGAGTCTGGCAAGTTTACTAAGAAGGCCTCGGACATTTTGATAATAAATTATGAAACTTAGTTATTTGAAGGAGCAGAGGATGATGAGGCTGAAATTCGGACAAATTGTTTGGCGAAGTTTCCTGCACAATTATATGTTCACGGATAGTTTCACTGGATTCGCTAAAACTAACGTAAGGTTACCCGGATATGAGTGGAGTATAATTTTAAAGTGTGAGTATGTGATGCAATTTTACATATTTTTCCATAATTTTTTTGCCCTGTGCTTTTGGGAAATACGGTTCTGAATTTGTCGTTCCATTAAAGTATACATTTCCTTTTGTGGCAGTTTTAGTTTCCGGAGCCATGAGACATGACAATCAAGTAGGCCTTGGTTTTGTCTTGTTTTCATTGTGAATAGCTTGTCATTTGACATTCAAAATAATTTAACATGAAGGCTTACCAGATTATCTCATGCGTCGAACAAAAAATAGATAAAAAGAAAAGCAAGGCACAAAACTAATAAAGTAAAGTTGGAGTTATGGGAGAACTAAAAGAAATGTCAGTTTGATTTACAATTTTAAACCATATGCCATTTCGCTGAAATCAGTTCCCCATTAATTTCAACTCCTCAGCTCAAGTGCGTGTTAAGCTCTTCTAATTGCATTTCAGTCTGGGATCAGACACAAATTGAAATTGAAGTCCACTTTCAAGATCTCGACAAACACACACACACAAATTGACTTAATTAATTAATATCGTAAATATGCGACGGCGCTTAATTGCTGAGGGGATAGCAAAAAAACAAAAACAAAGCAAAAACAGCAGCAAATCTCTCATGGCCACTAATTAGCCAGGAAATGACCCCGGCTGACCGAGCTGAAGTAGCATAGCAAAATATTTGCACACACACACACTCAGCTGACCCTAATCGACAGGAAGCTGACTCAATCTGGCAGAGAGTGGATGTTGGCTGTTGGTTGCTGCTGCTGCTGCTGCAGTTGCACTTCACTTGCAATCAATATTCATAAATCTCTTTGGCAAAGGTTCACCAATTAATAACGTGACCCGTTTTTCAGTTTGCTGTTGATCACAAAATCAACCTGGGTGATCGAGTCGCCATCCACGACAGTTTCCAATGAAAATCAACACACACATACTAACACACAAAAGCCTTTCAGCATTTGTCAACGAGGCGACGCCTGACACCGCCGACAACAAACACGAATGCAACTGCAGCAACAGCAACAGCAGCAGCGGCAACAGTCAAGAAAACTGCAAGAAAATTAAGGCAAACGAATGACTATCGCTTGCACAGTGGCAACAGAGCTGAGTATAAAGCTGGGAACCCTAATGTGTGGGGTTCTACATTTGTATACAAATAGTTATTGCACCACTGTGTCCTGGGGGGGGGGGGAGCAGACAACCTTTGTGCCTTGTGCAACGGAAATCGCTGACATGGACCACACCACAGCACAATCTCCACCAGAAGCTTTGGCACTCAGCGAGGCTTGCCTAATGTTTAATTAAGGTGATTGCTGTGCGGTCACTCGATCGTCGACTTTGCGTTGTTCGCTGAGCGACAACAACACCTCACGATCGCCCAAATTGGTTTGTAAGGATAAGCATTCAAACAAAATAAGAAAAATATATATATATACATATATATATATCCCTATGTCAAATGGCTGGGCCAAAGGACATCTCGGCTTAGTCTTAATGAAGATTAATTGCAATCAGTGAGCCACTTGAGCGGCAATTAATTGCAGGAACAGACATGGAAATGGCACCGACTTACTTGACTTCCTCCTAGGCCAACAGTCTGATGATGCCCAAATGGGTCTGGGGCTGGTTCACAAGTTCACGACGGCGACGGCAACTTAATTGCCATTTACATGAACGTCAGATTGTGTATGGCTCCCGGCCCATTGGCTATGTTGGTGGCACAATGCAGCTGATGAATTGCATTTTGCAGCCCACCTAGACGACAGGGAAATTTGTCACAGTTCATCAATGCTTGGGCCTAAGTCTGATCAACTTGAAAATAATCGTAAATTAACCTTAAGATGATTATTTAGCATAATTTGTATATGTGTTTGTGTGGGTTGCAAAAGTGTGCCATGAATAGCTACGTGTGTTTTTGCATTGTCACCTGTCTGCCTGGATTCGGACTTGGAGTTTGGCGCCAGTCTCTGACCCAATCAAATATTTATAAATTTATATCACAAAAAACTACAACATTAACCGCAGCATGTGGGCAGCATTTTGGTTTGTGGTTTTTAGGTCTTTGGTTTGCATTTGGAGTTAAGTTATAATTTGTGTAGATTTTGTTTTTTTTTTTTTTTTGTATTTAACGACTTTCAAAGTGAACGCTGGCTGACTGGCTGGCTTTGGCGTCATGAGGCTAAAAATAGAGACATAGCTCAGAGAAGGCCTAAAGTAAGTAGCGGCAAGTTGGGATTGTTTTGTGTGGGATTCATTTGAACAGCCATGAATCAAGTGAATTAACTAGTTCATTTGAACTTTAGAACTAAAAGGCCAAAAGAACTTTTAAGTTTAAATCTCAAAGTCGTAGGATATTAATCAAATTTGATTATACGATAATAAATATTATAGTTTCTATTCCTTGTCTTAAAAAACAAAACCGTTTACACTGTAAATTTAACCGAACATTTCTAAAGGAACTATACTAGGGTTAGGCTGGGTTCACACTGTACGACGCATGAGACATGATAATCGAGTACACTACATCAATTCTGATCATATCCTCTTGTACCGTTTTCATTTCCGATAACCTGGAGTCCCGGAATCGTCACTTCTACACCTTTTTTTGGAGACCTTAATTGGCAAGCCGATAAATTGTTAAACAGCCATCGAATTCTGACATTATTTTTATACACTTGAAAAGTGTATATTAATTTTGCCCAGAAGTTTGTAACGCATAGAAATATTCATTTTCGACCCCATAATATATTTTATCAGGACGACGAGCCGAGTTCATTTCCGCTTGTCTGTCCGTCCGTCTGTCCGTCTGTCTGTCCGTCTGCCTGTTTCTTCTACGGAACTAGTCTCTCAGTTTTAAAGCTATCGAGCTGAAATTTTGCATAGAGTCTTCTTTTTACTGCACGCAACTAATAAGTCAGAACCGGCCGGATCGGATGACTACATCATATAGCTGCCGTAGGAACGATCGGTCGAAAAATAAGTCTTTGTGCGAAAAACTTTTTTGATTTCCATCGTAGCGTCACCAATCTTGGTATATATTAGTTTTATATGCTTTCACATAATTTTAAAAAAATTTATCAAAATCGGGTGTTTATAGCATATAGCTGCCACATAAACGGTCGGTCAAATAACTACTTCTAGTGAGAAAAACTTTTTTGTTTACCATCGTAGCGTCACCAATCTTGGTATATGTTAGTTTTATATTTTTATACCCGTTACTCGTAGAGTAAAAAGGGTATACTAAGTTCGTGCAAATGTATGTAACAGGCAGAAGGAAACATTTCCGACCCCATAAAGTATATATATTCTTGATCAGCATCAATAGCCGAGTCGATATAGACATGTCCGTCTGTCCGTCTGTCCGTCCGTCTGTCCGTCCGTCTGTATGAACACCTAGATCTCAGGGACTATAAGAGCTAGAGCTACCATTTTTTCAGTGTAGACTTGTATTGTCTGCACGCAGATCAAGTTTGTTTCAAATTTTTGCCACGCCCCCTCCCGCAACCGCAATATGAAAAAAACCTCATATCTCCCACAATTTTGAAAATAGACTGTTTGAACCTTCTAGACATATACTTTAATCATCATTACCTATCGATCCGCCATACATCATTTTTCGATCAGATCAACGATAGTAGAGTTGCCGCCCCCGCAATTTGTAAAATACCTTATATCTTCCACAATTTTGAAAATAGATTGTTTGAACCTTCTAGACATATATCTTAATCATCCTTACCTATCGATCAGCCATACATCATTTCCTGATCAGATGAACGATAGAAAAGTTGCCACCCCCGCAATTTGAAAAAAACCTCATATCTCCCACAATTTTGAAAACAGACTGTTCAAACCTTTTAGACATATGTTTTAATCCTTATTACCTATCGATCCACTATACATCAATTCCCGATCAGATGTACGGTAGTAATGTTGCCACCCACGCAATTTGGAAATACCTCATATCTCCCAGAATTTTGAGGATAGATTATTCGAACCCTCTAGACATATATTTTAATCATAACTACCTATCGATCCGCCATACATCGTTTCCTGATCAGATGAACGATAGAAAAGTTCACGCCCCCGCAATTTAAAAAATACCTCATATCTCCCACAATTTTGAAAATAGATTGTTTGAACCCTCTAGACATATATTTTAATAATTATTACCTATCGATCAGCCATACATCATTACCTGATCAGATGAGCTATAGTAGAGTTGCCTCCCCCGCAAATTGGAAAAAAAACTCATATCTCCCACAATTTGGACATGTTGATATCCTGAGTAACGGGTATATCGAAGTCGAGCAGGGCCGACTTTAACTTACGCTCTCGTTCTAACTAGGACTTGTTCTTAGACCGATCGTTCCTATGGCAGCTATATGATATAGTTATCCGATCCGGCCGGTTCCGACATATTAGTTGCGTGCAGTAAAAAGAAGACTCTGTGCAAAATTTCAGCTCGATAGCTTTAAAACTGAGAGACTAGTTCGCGTAGAAACAGACAGACGGACAGACGGACAGACAGACGGACAGACGGACGGACGGACAAGCGGAAATGAACTCAGCTCATTGTCCTGATCAAGAATATATATAGTTTATGGGGTCGGAAATGAATATTTCTATGCGTTACAAACTTCTGGGCAAAATTAATATACACTTTTCAAGTGTATAAATATTCGATCAAATATCTCGATAGTGAAATACAGTTTCTTAAAGGAAGATATATATATATTTTGATATAATTCTTTCTTTTCCGGCATCCCAACTTATAGGATCGTTTGAACTTGAATTTCCGCTGTTTACGCTGTACGGAATTCAGAATTTTTTCGGGGTGTAATTTTTTAAATATCATATATAACATATGATATGACAATTGGATTGCAAATTGAATTATTATTCCCCATCTAGCTTAATTTTTCATATATATTTTTTTTCCATTTGTCTTTAGAATTTCATTTGTCAAATAGAATTAATCATAGCTTCCATCCTGGACATTTGAAATTGATTGTACGGTATGATGCTGCAGATTATTATAACGATCTTATATATGATTTATATTTACTTTCTTCTTCCTTCCATCAACCTTCTCCCATAGTTTTTTTAAA
Source organism: Lordiphosa mommai (assembly GCA_018904225.1). NCBI lineage: Eukaryota > Metazoa > Arthropoda > Insecta > Diptera > Drosophilidae > Lordiphosa > Lordiphosa mommai. Next base: position 391,834 of record JAEIFT010000124.1, on the reverse strand, counting down.
TGATCAAGTTAAGTAGCCTTTCCAATATCTGTTCTATTATTCAGTTGAAAATCCTACAAAGTCCTACAAAATGATGCCTGGTTTGCGACCCTTTCTATTCGTCTTCTATAGTTTAGAAACAATTTTAAATCTACTTGTGGTTGCCTATCACGTTCGTGGCTTTTTGGGTGTAGACGCCAATATGCTAACACCAGAGTTGGAAATTCGGAAAAACGTCTATATGCTTGTCTTCTATGTGATAATGGCACTCACAATATTTGCCAGTATTAATGTGTGCACAGGCCATAATCCGAGTATTTGGAGCGAGATCAATCGCGCTGCTTTCGGAGCTATCGGTTACATAAGCATTTCAATGATCTCAATGCGGGATGCCGAAAAGGTGGCTCCCTTACTTGGCAAAAATGATGATGAGGAGCCTATGCATCCATTCTTTTACTATATGAAAGCTCAGTCAATTTGTGCCTTATTTAGCGGTATTACCTTTCTGCTGCATTTGACCATTATGCTGGACTATACGCTAAGCAAGGATGTCGATGAGGAGTATGACTACGAAGAACATACACATGAGGATAATTTTGAAAAAGCAACGGGTGAGGTGGTAATGCCGGTGAAGCTCTACGTATTGGGTGAATGGACAGAGAGACGTATGAAGAAATATAAATGGTTCGAAACCTTGAAAGATAAACGTCGTCTATCGCTGTAAACTAAATATATACTTTTTTTTCGTTGAGTGTATTTCTTAAGCATTTGCATAAACATAAAAAATATGTAAGTACGTTTGCTCGACCAAGCCCCAGTATCCAATACTCGGTTGATTTCATTCATGAACCGCCGCTGCCAGTTGTGCCTCCATTCATAAAGCGAACATTTCTAGTTTAAGGTAAGCCACTGGACACCTACGATCAGGCGGCTCCATGCCTGCAACTGCACATTATTTATAACATTTTGCCGTTTTGGGGTCACATGTTGGCGTGTGTTGCAAATTAAATTTGCAAATTATAGGCTGTCGCTGGAGGTTTCCGGTACCGCTCGGTCTGTCTCTCTCTCTCTCTCTCTGGGCGCTTAAAATGTGTGGCAGCACAAACAGAAATCTTCAAGCTCCAACTACTCCAACTTGAGCTTCAGCTGCAGCACTTCATCACGCTGGGTTTTTTTTTGGTTTTGTAATTTTTGGTTTTTTGTTGTTGCCTGACAACCTCAATGGAAATTCACACACACAAATATGGCGCGTCCAACAAAATGGTCTCGTGTCTTTGTACATTTGAACTGTCATGCCAGGCAGCAGTCGAGACATTTTGAAGCGAAATGTCAGTCAACCGCTCAGTCTCCTGCTTTAGTGTAGAGCGCTTGAGCTGCGACTGAGGTTGAGATGGTAGCCACGGCGGCGGCCATTATCAACGTGGGTTGCTTTGATTGTTTGGCCCAAGATGGCCCACCCAAACGAAAGCATTGGATGTGAAGAAAGTGACGACTCGGTAGAAGGGACTGTGACAGCTTGAATACACTAACATAATCTTAGACAATTTTTGTGGGGTCTAAGACTGCGCATTCCTAAAATTCTAAAGAAGGTTCGGTACGAAAATTCAAAATCGTTTTTGTCTGGTTTTAAGAAGCTTCGAACTCACGGTTTTGGTTGGAACTTTGGTTCATACTGCAGCAGTGGGCAAACCCTTACTCACAACTGCTTGCATTGCCCCGAAACAAACACTTTCGAAATTATGAAAAAATTGGGACTAAGTTATTCTGATCACTAGATGTTTTATTCAAGAAACATATAATCGTCAAAATTAATAAAAGCTTTTATATATATATACTAAAATCATCTTATTCGAGGAAAGCAGCACGTAGTATATGATGGAAATCGACATCTCCTCACCTTTAAGAGAAATCAAACAATATCTCACGCATGTTAATGCATTTGGGGTACATTCTTACCCCAGAGAATTTATAACATTAATAAGAGCTTAGTTTAACTCTGGATCCGTTCCAAGTCAAAACCAACGAGGACTATCTTTGGGGTACATTCTTACCCCAGTATATTTGAATGGTTAAAACCAACGTGAATCTTTTTTGGGGTACATTTTTACCCCACATAATTAATAAGATAAATTAGAGCTTAATTTAATCCTAGATCTATCCATCGTCAAACCAACGATGGGGTTTTTGGAGAACATTTTTACCCCAGTATATTTCAATGTGAATCAATCATATACAAATGTAAAAATCCATGTGTTTTCTTACTGCGCTTAAAAAAATTGTTGTAATTTCTGTAATTTGACATTTTGAATAAATATTAATATATGGAGGGTGACACGGAAATCTCTAGTGATTTAGTATGAACATTTGCATTGCAAATCAATAATTATTTTATATGGTTAGTAACCAGTATATCTTAAGTTGCTAGATCAGATGGCGAATGTTTAGCAAATTTAATTCGACTGCTCAAATTCAGATAGAGTTAACTCGTATGATTTTTACTCCATTTGTTCTACAAACCAAATATATTCTTATCAATTTCCATATAAAATTAAACAATTTTAATTTGATTCAAATCGTTTGTACGAAAATCTCTAGATATTTCAGTGTCAGCCCCCGTATATACACTTAAATGATGTTTTTGGTTCAGCGTAAAGTAATTGACTAAAAGAGGCAAATAATTCGTTACATTTAGGTATCGCAAATGTCGAAATTTTCTTTTGAATTTGGCATTGCTTTATTTACAACCATTACTCGTCAAGGATTTTATGAATTATTAAAAACATAAAAAAGGAAAATGAATTATTTGTAAACGTATGTGTAACATATATTGAGCAAGGGGTACAAATGTACCCCAAGGACGATTTTAGGGTTTTCTTCCATTACAGCCCATACTTGTCAGGCTTTTCGATTCAAAGACATTAAATTTCGTCATTGCCATTCATATTTTCTTAATTTCTCAATTATAAAGACGTCAAAAATAGAAATAGAATTGAAAAAATAAACGTCGTTCTTTTGCAAAAATGAATTATTCGTCTTACATATATTGTACAAACTTTGTACTATAAATAATTAACAAAGCAGAAAAGCATTAGTTCGGATTTATATCAAGTTTAAGAATTATTTAATATTGCGTTAAAAGTTTGTTGGGGTACAAATGTACCCCAAGGACGTTTTGGAGGCATACTTCGAGCTTTCGATGTTCATTTTCATAATTATTGAATTAGTCAAAAAAGAATTGAGTATTTTTCGTGTTACATATATTTTACAAAGGATTGACCAAGCAGAATAACATTGATTCTGATTTTTTTTAAATGTTTAGGCTGGGTGTACATTGCCTTATTTTGTGTCAAATTCCTGTAATTTTCAAGGCAAAACATTTGTAATTTTCTGTAATTCTATGACCCAATGTAAACCTAGCATAAGTATTAGGATGAGTTCACACGGTTCGACGCATGATATACTATCATTTCATTCATTAATTTTTTCATGTTTTCATTGTGAATAGCTTGTCATTTGACATTCGAAATAATACAACATGAAGGCTTACTAGATTATCATGTTTCATGCATCACACAATGTGAACTCAGCCTTATTCAATATTGCGTTGAATGTTTTATAGGGTACAAATGTACCCCAAGAACGGTTTAAGCGTTAAAAATTATTTGCAATTCTTCTCAATTATTATTAAAATATTTAAAATAGAAATTACCGCCTAAAAATAATGTTCTTTAAAAAAGCTCAAAAATGTTAAACTGATTCGGAGTTCTCGATACTGAAACTAGTTTCACTTACCATTTGAGCCCGCTTTGCGTATCTGAACCAAAATAACTTCCCCAAAGCGATTAGGGTTTTAGCCCTGTTAATACTAATTAATAGACAGTAGCCTACTAGGATGAATTCAATCTGAAAATATGCCCATTTCTCCGCCAACGGTTTTTATATCCTGGATGAAAAAAAAAACGATTCTTTCAGTTGAATTCGCAATCTTAGCTACCTTCGGGAAAAAGGTTGTCACTTTCGCTATATTTCTTAGAAATAGAAAAGTGTTTTGAACAATTATGTAAAATTGTGACAAATATGGTGCTATGTTTCAGCAAATCCTTGTAAATGAATTTAAGGTGTTTTTTTTTTGTAACACTATAATTCTGCGTTTCTTTGTCGTTAGAGCATAAACAAATTTGTTAGTTCTCAACTCGTTCATTCACCATCAAGGGTACTCACTCATATCACAACAGATCAAAACAGATTTCCAGCTAAATATGGTAGCCAACAAATAATTTACATCAACTTGATGCTTGTTTATTGTTCTGTTTGCTGTTGTCGCCGCTATTTCTTTCATTATTTGAGTTGTTATTGTTGTTTTGCGTGATTTGGAGTTTTTTTTTTTTTGTTGCCTAGTGGGCGTAGCGCGCGCGCAACTATTTTTTTGTTATTGTTTTTTTTGCCCACTCTATGTTGCCTTTTTTAGTGCCGACGAGAGATTTGATTGGTGGTCAATGCCTGGTAGCCACGACTCAAGCCTGTTGGCTGCTGCTCACGCCACTTGACACATTTCAATGGAGCACAGGCAAAGGCAGCAACCAAATCACAAAAATAGCCTTTCCACTTGCCAGGCCAGGCATCTCACAAATTACGCGCATATTTTCTAATGAGCTCATGCATGGCACAGATCGCCATGGTTCGAAACGGTTTTTGGTTGCTCGAGTGAGTGACTTGACATGAACGTGGACAGTGGTAGCAAGATTTATGCGTTTTCCACTCGAAAGAAGATTTCTTTTCGTTTTTTTGTTATTTTGGACAGCAATGGTTGCCAAGTTTTGAAGGTGGTAATGATGGAGAGGTAGAGGGGGTTGGAAGCAGCATTGCACAAACACACTCACACTCACATATCGTTAGCACAAAGCTAAAGCTGTCTTTTGGCAGTCGGTTCATGTCAATGTTGAAAGATGCGACAATTTGTGGCCAAACAACAGAAGCAAACAGAAGGCTAATTAGGGGCGGAGAGGGAAAAGTCTTTTGTTGCTAATGGGTTAAATGCTGTGAGGACATTTGTGACACTGAGAAAAATCGAATTTCTTATGTTATTTGAAAGCACTTAAGATGCTGAGTTTGCTAGTTGGCGGAAAATCTCGATCAATTTATCTAGTCGTATTGATCAAGCATTTATCAGGAGTGCCTTTATAATGCTTATGGCAGGGCAGACCCCTATACAAACAGCAACAACCACAAGACATGGAAGGAACAAAATTTTTCTGCCATAACCAATTCAAATCAAGGGTTGCCAAGTAAAACTTTAAAATTGGCGCCAAATTATTTTTATATTTGTAAATTTTTATTTAAAAAAAATTACTTTAATTTCAATTAAACATAAAAACAACTCACAACTAAAAATTTGAATATTTTATCATAGACACAAACCTTCTAACTAGATTTCAAATAAGAAAATTTAATCTCTCGAAGTTCTGTGATACCAGGGCTGTAAATGAATCAATCTCGAAATGATTGAAGATCACGATTCAATCTCAACCTGATTTAAAAAATAAAGATTTCATTCATTTTATCTTTTAATCATCAGGATTTAAATCTGATTAAATTATTGAAGATTGAGCAATCAGATTGTAAATATTTTGATTTAATTCATTTGATTTAAATCATTAAAGAATTAAATCATTGAAGATTTAAATCTTGTAGTAGGATAGTGATGGTACATTCAAGCACTCATGGTCACCCTAACGGCTATTCCCTTTAACTCTAACATAACAATAACATACTTGTATATTGTTATCTCTTTTACACATACACATAGACATAAGCATAGCTGTTAAGAGACTGTATTGAGATCTGTAAAAGCGACGCGTTTAGATCGTTCTATCGCGCGCCGACTTGGAGATTAGACGAATTAAAATACCAGAGAGTTCTTATAATAAAGTTAAACATAACCTTGAACCTCACTCGTCTTTCCTCTCACAATCTTAAAGGTTTAAATCATTTGATTTACATCAAAATATTGCAATCTTTAATGATTTTAATCAAAATATTGAAATTTCGTATTTCGGCACATTAGAGCGTAATTTTCTTGGCAAAATTGTATGATTTGAGCTGTGAAAGGAATTCGCAACCACCAAAGTCTCTGGACTAAGCAAACTGTAACTATAATTCACATCTAATTAAAAAAATGACGAAAAGAGATTCCTTTTTAAAAATTGGATGGTGAAGGTTAATCATCTCCTGCAAAATCACGAGAAATTAAATTGTGAGATTTTCATCTGGGCCTTCTATGGTCTCTTCACTGTTTCGATTATTCCTTGGTCTCTGGTGTGGATCCAAGTTTCTTCTACAATTACGAAACGACAAAAAAATAGATAGGCTGTTTAAACTGGACAAATTTACGAACTAGCCAAAGTTTTACAGAATAAAATTTCTCCAAAACTAGACAGTGTGACCGTACTTTACGAAACTTTACTAGCAGTCAGCTAATTGATTCCAGCAAAATTATATTTGCAATAAAAAATTCGTTTTCTTACTTAAAACCAATGATTTATCAGCTGACCTAAGTACAATATATAGATTTGGGGAACTTTGATACATAAAGTTTTCGATTTATATATTTTGGAAAATTTTCAACTTTCAAAAATGTAGTCAAAGGTTGTATGGCCATGCAAATGGAATTGCATAAATAAAAAAATATGAACTTGTAGAAATAAGGGATGCCGGATGTTAGAAAAATATCTTTTTCTTATCATTTCAACAAATTTAACAAAAGAATAGAAAATTTCCTAAGAATAGTTTTAAAAATAAAGTGATCGAAACAAAGTTTCAGGCAAAAGCTCATTCCTAAAAGTACGAATTTATGCAATGATTTGTGCTCCTGGAAAAATTAATGAAGAAAAATGTGTAAGAAAAAAAAGGTAAAAATATAATATTTTTGTGGGATAGGGAATTTTCATATTTATATTTGTTAATAGGTTTATGTTTAAACTAAGTAAAACTAATTTTAAGATGAGCTTCCAAAATAACGCCAGAAAAAATGTTTTTAAATGGACTTTTGGAACTTCTCAACTAATTCGATTCTGAAATCCTGAAACAGTTGCCTTACAATGCATCAACAATGCTCAGGTTAAGAAGTGAATTAGGCTTGATTTTGAAACATATATTGTTCAAAATCCAAAACGAACTACATGCTCAGACTTTTGAAGAATGTCGTTTAAAATAGGATGCGCATTTAAAGACCCAGTACGACTTGGGACGACAGGAATTCTTGGGTTTGGGCCATATCCACGAATAGTTGTTCCCTGAATTCGGCACTATTTTTAATTTGGAGGTGCGGATTTAATCGTTACAATTACTTCATCTTATCCTTATGTAATTTAAACACTTTTTGGGACGAGTGGAATAGAGCGACTCTGAACAATTTGAATGAATTTTGGGATGTTTCGAAATTTAAAATAATGGCTAATTAAATATCGAATAAATGCTTGGGTCTAGGATCTAAACACTCAAATATATTTTATCCTAATTGATTCACTGGTTGGTCATTAACGCCTAGTTAATAGAACAAAAACAAATTCTTAAAATTTCAGAACAAATCGATCAAATCGATAAATAAATTTAGAATGGCATATTTTTCTCAGTGTATTCTTATTATATTAAAAGAAATATAAAGTTTTTTTTTGTTTTCTTAAGCCACGCGAACAAGGAAAACCAAAACAAAAATACTGAAACTCTCACAGCTAGCGGGCATTACAATTTTATGACTTGCAACAGCTGCCACTAAAACCCCAACCACATCCCATGGTCAGGCTGACGTCATATATGCATAAAAAAGCCAAAGCCAAATGGCGATGACATAAATTGCATTTGAATATTGGCCAACAGCAGCAGCGACAGCAGCAAAAGCAACAGCAATCTCTGGCTTTGGACTTGCCGCTTGTCACGAAGTTTGATCGATTTTTAGCTGCTCTGCTCTAGCCAGGTTGCCAAAAATCTCTTAATGAACAACAACATCCGTTGCTGCAGTCAGAGTCAGAGTCAACGATATCAGCGCGTGGGTTGCTCCATTCATAAGCGACAACAAAAAGTTTTTCGCTGAATGAATTGCAGTTTTGTATCTTTAAGATACACACAACTAACGGGGCCCCAAAGAGAAAAGCCAGGAGGCCCAGGAGGGAGCACTCAATACGCTGATTGGAACCCGAAAAGATACAACAACACTACAAAAAAAAAATAAAAACTTGGTCGACGATTTACATAAATCAGCTGCAAATTTGTTCCACTGTTCAAATGCAATGTCGCCACTGTAAGTGCGACAGAGAGGTTCGAGGAAGTGGCAGCAGCTTCCACAAGCCAAGCGAAAGACAGACGTAGCAGACAGTTACCAAAGTCAACGCGTGTCGCGCTTTGGAAAAACTCGCTGGTGCCAGGCGCAGTTTTTTTTTTTTGGGCTTTGCCTGCTTTTTTATTTATTTTATATTAGTTTTTTTTTTTTTGCTTTTTGCGGGGGCCGTTGCCAAAGTAAGTAGCTTTGTGTACAGTTTTGTTCGGTTTGGGAGTTGGAACTAGGCACAAGACTGCGATTTGGTGGCCCGATTGCAGTCGCATGTGTGTGGTGTGTGTGACAGAGACTCTGTCTGGGGGTCTTTTTATGTGGTTGGGGCATCGTAAGTGTCTTTTTATTAATGACCACATTTTTAGAATGATGGACACACCAACGTTTGATAGCTTAATCAATAAACTGACAATTGTGAATATAAAATTAGTTAGGATTAATACAAAAATTGTTGAATTTATGTTTTTTTTACTTAAATGAAGAAGTTCTTGCATCATTTTTAAACCAACTTTAAATGAAGAAGTTCTTACATAATTTTTAAACCAACTGAATAATAAATGTATATTTTGATCCTTAGCTTAGTGGTGCGACCTACGAACTGAACCTGAACCCTTTAATGGTTCCTTATCAAAAATTATTTAAACTTCGGTGTTTCTTGAATTTTAATATATTTTCAGATACCAATATTTTAGAAACGACCTTTTTGATAAAAATTCTAATTAGTCAATTTGTAAAAAGTCGTCAAAAAAGGGCCATCAAAAAGAATCTAATTCGAAGAACTTTTCTAACCAAAAGCAGGAGTTAAAAGTGATCCTGATGCTTTATGACGGGTTCGAATATCCGAATCAAACCTTCTGCCGAATTCCAAAGTTTTGTTTTGTTACTAAATAATTGGTCCCAAAATGGCTAGAAGTGACCTAGGCCGGAAACTTAAATAGCAACCCACGTATGTACGTAACAAACGGTACGCGCCCTAACTTTCCTCACTGACTCTCTCATTCAAGAGAGAACTTCTCTGCAAGAACACATTTTTTTGTCTAATTGATAAAAAGTGTTCTGTTAAGTGGTCTCTGTTAGTCTATTGGCTTAACCAGAGCTACTTAACAGAGTTCGCGAGTACAGCAAATGAAACGTGTTTTGCAATGAGGGAAAGTAGGTCTGCTTTTTTTATTCTGTATTTTATTTATCTTATTATATTTCGATTCAAAGAACCCAATGGGCCAAAATCGAACTTCTTTCACTATCCTGGCTCGTGGGCAAAGTCTTGGATATCGAGATGGTGTAATAACTGGGTGAGGCTCTCGTTTCATATTATAACTCAGATTTAGTAACATTTAATGAAAAAAACATATTATAGCTTTTATGCAGCCTTCTCCTTTACCAGCTACTGGCAGCCATGAAAAAAGTTTCTCAAAAATCGAAAAATTAAATTCATAGATAATAAAAAACCTTTAGATAGTTCCCTTGAATTATGTAGCTCTACCATTATAATCTATCTTTCAGATACCAATTTTATTTTCTCAAGAATTTCCACAACTTAATCAACAGTTCATCTGAACCACACAACAAACCCCATTCTTTGTGTAAGCCAACTCCACTTTTGAATGAGCTGAAAATATTAGAACAGAGATTTGTAGCCATCCGCAGGTTATCGAAAACAATGGCAACCGTTGACAAACGTTGAAATATGATAGTTCCGAAACGGTTCTCCTGCTGATTAGTTCACAACACTTCTCGGCTTATTGATCGTCGGCTGCCCACTGAGCTTTTCATTTCATTCATTCATTGGAAAATGCATTTCGAAATGTATTTCCATTGAATGCCACAAAATGCTGTTCAAGCATTTGACAGTTAATTTGTTTGAATTGACAAAAGTCCGGACATGCTAATGCGGTTCCGGTGTGTTGTGTTGTGTTGTGTTTGGTTGTGGCCGACTTCGTCTTGGCCAGGGCCATCAATTTGCATTTGCTGCTGCCCACAACGTTTCGTTTTTAACATCTCGCATGCCCTTTTGGCACCCGGGGTCGGACAGGGTTTTGGGGCCGCTCCATTCATTGATGATTTCATGATTTCGTCAGTTGACTTAAAGTCGTGGGCGCCTTTTACTACGACGACTATTTTTCGTTTCGTCAACGTTCATTCATAAAACGCAGTAACCCAATACTCCGGCTGGGGGCATTGATTTTATTAGGTTAAGCCACGGCGAAGTGTGTGTGTGTGTTGCGCTTTGCTACTTAGATCAGTTTTGTGTGCGGGATTGCTGCATCTTCTTCACGGCCTGTTCGTCTTGCTTAATTTTAGCAACATTTAACCCAGATTTTGTTTGTGCTTTTTATTTATTTTTTGTTTGTTTGCTAATGAAGTGTCAACAACAAATTGAATGTCTAACATTTGTTGCATGTCGCCAAGCCAAAAAAAAAACCAGCAAAAGGCAACCCAACTGAACATATGTCTGTCGGTATGTATGACTGTGTCTTTGTTAAATGCTTTAAATAAATAAATGCGAATGCGTTAAATGCAAGAGTCCAATTGAAATACAAATATGCAAGTGACGAACACAAAATGCTCTAACCAGCGGACTTTAATAATAAGTATTAATTAATAAGTTGCTAAACTTTTACCGGGCAACGGTAAGTCGTTACTTTAAGGGGGTCTAACTTAAATTAAATCTAAATTAAATGCAATGTATCAAATGAAACTTAAAAAACCGTCTGAAGATTAAATTAAAAATAATAATTTTTAGTCTAAAAGCATCCTAATAAATATTGCTAACTCTTTGTTATTTAGTTAATTTTTCGTGAATTAATTCGGGCATATTAAGGTTAAGCGCATTTTTCTCGAAACCAGGTTTTTTGACCTGGTAGCTGGTACTGAACCGATTGAAAAATTGAAAAATCTAAAAAATTTTTAACGGCCGCCAATTTAAAAAAAAAATATTGAAAAATATGATTGAGGTACGGGCCAGAATTACATCAATTCTGATCATAACCTCATTTATCGTTTTCATTTCCGATAAGCTGGAGTCTCGGAATCATGACTACTACCTCTACTCCTTATTTTTGGAGACTTTAATTGGCAGGCTGATAACTTGTTGAACAGCCTTCGAATTCGAAAAATATTTTTTTTGGTTAATAAATAACACAAAACAAAAAACCATATTAAAAAACTCATGGTTTTCTATTTTAAAAAAAAACACTCATAAAACCCTGTTCAAAGGTAGAAGAACTTCTTAAGGCAGCAATGGGCTTGCCCGTAATTCTTCAGAATAATTCATTTAAAGCATTTACAATTTCGCCTCTTGGCGACACAGAAAACATAATTACAAAACACGACCATAAGTCGCACTGCGTCTCAGCGACAAAGCAAACGTAAATAACGAAAAAGTATTATCATTTAAAGCGAGCAAATTTTTTTTAGTAAACATTGTTTTCTTTTTGTTGATGGCTAGTGTAAAAATGAAGACAAAAAATCAATTATGGTAGATGAATTGGTTTAGGCACATTAGGGATTTGTGTGAATGCGGATTAGCACTAGCCAAAGAAAACTATTCTCTAGGCTCTAACTGTTAAAAGGATAACTGCATCTATCATCTATAATTTACTCAAAGAGGAAATTTGCCTCACTAGATATTTTTGTTCCAGAATCTTGACTGATACCAATAACTCTTAAATTTTTTCGATTTTCCTCCAAGTGTGCATTATAACAGAAATCCTCTATGAGCCGAATTGAAATTCGGTTTAAATAAAATATCTTAAATTTTGGTATAAAAGATGTTTTGGTAGAAGCTACATTCAATTTCAAAGTAACGCATAACACTCACACGTATATAGCACACACATTACTAGCATATTTCAAAGCAATCGCCTGGCCAAGCGAGGCTTGAGTCTCAGCGAGCTTATTCCAATTAAACTTTCGTGAGAACAACTGTTGTTCTCTTTCGGTTTGAATGTTTTTGCAGAAACCAAATAGAGAGGCCAATCAAAAAATTTTGATGCTGTTGTTGTCAATTATTGAATAGATAGCCTCAGGCTTTACTTGCTGGTCATAGAAAACGGAACTCTCATGAGAACAGTTGAGGACTTAACAAAAGAAATGAAGGGACTGACAAAAAATTATGTGATTGAGGCAAATACTTATAAGTAGGCAGCAGATTTTGTATTTTTTCATGAGGAATTTAATCGTAGTAGGCCAGGGTATAGGTACTGAAGAGAAAAACAGAAAGTTTGGGAACCCCTCAACATACTTAGGCCATTAAGTTGGCCCGTTGTGATGCCGCTTACGGTATTGTTCCTTTTTCAATCCTTATATTTGTGGGGCCTAACTAGTTTCAATTTCCGAAGTTTCTTTGTTGCAGGAACCTTTTATGCTAGATCCATCCTGCTGCCTTTATGAATCCTGAAATTTGTCTTGGAGATATATCTGGAATTTCGGAATTATCTATTAGAAAGAGTGAGCCCAGGAATTTGTTTCTACGATGACTTAAAGCAGGACACGAACAGAAGAAGTGTGAGGCAGATTCCACTTCTTCCTCGTCCCTGCAGCTTCTGCAGCAGTCGTTGTAGGCTGCACCTTGTCTTCCGGCATGTGTTCCGACCAGCCAGTGACCTGTAGTAGACCTAACCACTGCTGCCTATGAGCGATTTTCACTGCGATTCGGCCAAGTCAGTCACGTTTTTCTACAGGTACTAACTGACTGCCATTTTTGAGGAGCTTTCTGCGCCAGTTATTTTTTTATAATAAGTCTGCACGTAGCCATGGGCATTCCTACAGTTTCCTTATCGGGAAGGAGGTTGGTGGTAGTGCCTTGTCTCGCGAGTAATTGCTTCTATGTCCCTGTGTCCTGTTCTATAATCTCTTGGAGAGATTTGCGACAATCGTTAACAGATACTGAAGTATAAGGTATTGATCCAAGTGCTTTAAGTGCCTTTTTTACTCGCAAGGATTTCCGCCTGAAAGAAACTACAATGTTCTGGTAGTCTGGAAGGATGACTGATGCCGAGTTCGTCGGAGTATACACCGCCACCCACTTTATTATCGAGTTTCGAGCCATCAATGTAAATTTGTATAGATTTCTGACCCTGATTTCACTCTTTTCTAGAAGGATTGAAGACGTGAAAGGGGGTAGAAAGGTGTTCTGTTGGGATACAGAAGTCAGTGACTGTAGGAAGTAAAGGAGGGTGTTCCCCAGAAGGATTTTATAGCGACCGAAGTTGGTTGTACTCCATTGTGTCGATTCTCTCAAGTAAAGAGCAGATAGGGTAGCTAGTTCTAAGTTTGTGAATATGGGCAGTCTATTCTCAACGACTAATAAAGTGAAGTGTATAACATTAAGCCCCCGACCCAGCTTACTCAACCTCTTCAACTGAAAAACCAGCCACCTACAAACATGTTGGTCCTTCGAGCCGGATGAACTAGCAACCTAAGGTTGTTCAGTCCACGTAGCCAAAAAAGTATTCAGGTTAAGCTAACAGACTGCAAATACACTCAAGCCTTTGCCAAAGTCCTAACTCCTTACCTAGTCAACATTACCCCCAATGCCAGTGTATTAATATAATTTATGCCAACACGTAGCCGCCATGTAGGCCCTGGCCCAGGGCACAATTCCATTTCATTCATGTGCGCTGCCGTTTGCTGTTGCAATCATTGAACATCGCTTGCCAAGTGTGTCGTTCCGCAGCTACTGCACAGCACGAGAGCCACTCAGAGTACAAACCAAAATATAGTTAACATCGGCAACCGCATCGACAACGATCAATTTGCATACAACGTTGGCCGTTTTGTGAATGAAATGATTTTGGTTTTTTTGTTATGTTTTGTTTTGTTTTTGGCCAAGCCACAACAAATTAATGCAGCAAATGCAATAAATTGTTAAATTTTATTATGCTGCTAGGCCACCAGATACAGGGTGCCACACTTCTGCCTACGCATTATAGGCAACGTCCAGTGCCCACTCAAAAAAGTATCTGTAAGATACGCAAGACAAACTGCTATGGTGTAGCGGCTAATTCGATTTCTGCATTGCCAAACGATTTGCTGCCGATTGTTGTTTTTTTTTTTTGGGACGCCTACAAGAGTTCGGTTTCGCGTTCATTGATGATTTTGTGACATTTGCCTTGTCAGTTTTTTAGTTGATTCATTCATTTAATTTTCTCAGTTTGTTTTTTTCTTCTTCCTATTTTTCTAGCATTTACCATTTCATATTAATTGCTTGCGATGCCAAAGCCGTAAATGTGATAATAAATTATTACAGCAAAAGACATTTACTGGGTGGGCGTTTCATTACAGGCAACAACAACATAAATACAAAATCAGATACTTGAAGCGGCTTGTTGCCTTTGTGACCTGTTCAGCTTGATGGTGAGTGTTTGTTGTTGTGTTGTTGTTGGTTTCCAATGCCTTTTAATTATATGCAGAAAAAAAACAAATAGTTGATTATGTGACCGCAAAACATTTCCTGTCTAGGCTTCAGTTAATGGAATATATAGAAAAATCCCTCCCCGTCTTAAGCAATAAATAAATGTCAACCGCCATAAAATAGGTAGAGGAGTATCTAATGATTATCAAATATTATGTAAGATCATCAGATTAGATAATTTTAATCAAGCTGTAAGTTTTTATAATAATTTAATTGCTTGTCGAGCTTATTAAAATGGGGAAAAATCTGAGTCAGCTATTTTTACGATCATGAAATTTAAAGTGGAACGTTAAAAATATAAATAGATCTGTGAATACAAAGATTATACAGTTAAAAAAACATTAAAACTCATGTAGATCAACAAAGATATGAAATTTCTCACAGTGAAAGGCACTTAAAGTGAGTGATAAAAGCAACACCCTTGCTTAAATGGATATAAACAAGAACTATACCCTGTTTAAACTACTTTTTATTATGAAAAAGTGATTTTATATAAAAAGTATCAGTGATGCGACACAAGATTCCAGAGATTTTGAGGTAAAGAACGCACAACGCACTTCCCGGCCTTTGGAGGCGGATGACAATTAAATCAAGGCAATTATTATTTAAAACGAGAGATGCCCGAAATGCTAACCGCCGATTTCTCATCTTCTAAATAGCTGCTATGTGTCAAATAAATATAAATTTTGCTCTGTGATTTGTTAGTTTATGTGACAGAAAGTGCTACGCTGGAGATCAGGAATCGTCCCCAAATGTATTACATATAAAAGTGGACGTTTATAAAAAATATGCCACATACGGATTCAAAACAGCGTTTGGAAAAATCATTTCTTACGTTAATTATTCTAAGTTCATATCTATTTGGTGGAAATAACAATGGTTAAATTAATAAAATAAAATAACAATTTATTAGTTCAATATTTCAATATTCAATATTGCATTTCTCTATGCAAGTAGTTTGTGGTTTCATCCACAGCCGCTGAAGTTCTCAATGGCCTGTTTTTTTTTTTCTTATTAAATTGCTTCTGACACCTGCTGTCCGATTGCGCTTTCCTGATCTGGTGTTTTGCACTCCAATCTTCCGAATCAGAAAATGGCATGGAGCTTCCAAAAGGGCCATCGTTCAGCTCCTCTCTTACCACTAAGGCGGTACAAGAAGGGTCATTGATCCTGACCGCCTGAACATCATTATATGAGAGGAACTGAAATTATTTTTAAGGTTAGGTTGTTGCCAAAAATGCCATCCATATCGCACTGACCGCGGCTCCAGTTTTTTTTTATGTTGTTGAAGGTCTGTTTTGATCTTTGATGCAGCATTTGAACATGTCCATCCATTGATTCAAATATAGACCCCGTGCTGAAAGCTGTAAAGCAAAATATTGATTTGTTATATCAAATTTTTAATTTTCCAATAACTTTTTTAGTTTTATTTTTAGGCATCGAAATATGGAGAACTCGCCTTCTTATTTTTTCGGCGACCACAATTTATAATGTCTGAATCAAGACGGATGACATTAATTTGATGTTTCAGCATGAAAATCTATTATAATTGTGTCTGTTTGGCGATCTCAGATGATGTGGTATCCGACTAATATAAAACAGATATTTTAGGGACATGATCTTAGAAGTTTTTTTTTTTTTGAATCTGTTTTGAATTCCTCTTTCTCTCTCGTGATAGAAGCGATCTCTTGCAAAGCTTGTATCGCGTACTAACGCCAACAAATCTACTTGGCGGTCAATTATTTATGTAATATCAAATGCATTTTGGTGGAATTAATTTTCGAAGATTTTGCTCGTTTAAAATTTTTACGAAAAAAATACCGTTTTTGAAGGACCCAAAAATAGAATGTAGATACGGTTAACAATGTCAAATGACTTTTCAATTGAAATGTTTAACTATACCTGGTACCTAATTTTTCTCTAATAAAAAAAATAAACTTCGCACTTTCAGAAAATATTAAAAGTTTTTTACTTAAACTGCAGAAATTCAATAGAATCGATTTCCAATAGTTTACTTAGTTCAGGGAGTCCGTTTCTAATTTTTGATTTTCAGAACATTTTTCATTTATTCTTCAATAAATAAATTTAGATCATGTCACCTTCAAAATACACATAATTCCCCGATCACAAATCAAATGCAGCACGACGATTCTTTCCTTGCACTTAACGCATCAACTGTTGCCCAAAAAAAAAAAAAAAAACTAAACTAAAGACACAAAATGATGACAAGCAAAATGAAAATTTATATGGGAAGCCATAAAGAAGGCGACGCATAAATAACAAGGCGAGTCCCACTGAGGCATGGAACCTGAACATGGTCGTCGCACGCGCAGCTAATTAAATTAAAGGCGATTCACGGGGTCCGTTCGGACCCGTTATGCTGTGGGTGGGAAAACTACTTTGTGTGTGAAATTTATGTGCAATAATTTAAACGGCGATCGACGACCGACTGCAGTTTCCCACACCCACCCCAAACACTGATCGCTCCTAAGTGCACCCACTTTCCATGCCAAAAAAAGAAAGAAAAAAAACACACACACACACTAAGTCGCGTGGCAACCAACGCCTCCGATCTGCTGATGTGGCGATCTATGGATCGGTTTTTGGAGCGAGTTCAGTTGAGTGACCCGTGTGTGTGTGTAGGACAATTCGGCACGCGACGTCACTCCTCCACAAAATTCTCTGCGTGCTCTTGGCATCGACAAGTGTAGGGGACGATGTTGTCGTCGCAGCGTCTGCTGGCAAAAAAAAAAAAAATACTGTTTTTGCGGGGGTTGTTTGTTTTGTTTGTTTTTCTCACATGCCCACACCAAGAGGCCGGGCCTGACCGGCCGGCCGGCATATCCATGCACACCCACCTGCTCTCTGCTTTGGCCAAATGTCGGTCAGTTTCTCGGAGCGTCGGATGAGTTCAAGGGCGGACTCTAAACCTTTTGGCACACGCCACAGCCCACTGGCTTTGGCACACTCCAATCTTGTGGTCGTTGTCGAACGCCTCGTCGCCATTTTGGCCCACGTTCTTGACAAGTTGGAGGAACTTGCACTTTTTTTTTGTTTTGGTTTTTTTTTTTATTGTCGATCTCTGCGTGTCATTTGGTGGACGTGGTCGTGTGCCGACTCAAATAAATCAACATGTTTGCCTGCTCTCGCCTATCTTAGGCATCCGGTTCGCCCAGGCTCAAAATTTTAAATAGTTTTTTTTTTTAATTTTTTTATGCATTATGCAAACGGCGACTCAATCAAGGCACTTTATAAGCGATTTCGAGGTTTTAATTTGCAAACGACGACGCCGGGCGCATTGTTGCTGCTTTCGGCCATGTCAGCAAGTAGGTGTGAGAGAGAGAGAGAGAGAGGGAGCGAGAGAGAGAGAGCCTGCAACAACATGGCAGTCAACAAATTTACGACATAATAATTTACATTTATCTGCCGCAACGAGGCAGTCCCAAACTACAACAACAACATTAACAAACTGGATCGCCATATAAATGCGTGCGTAGACGGTATTTTTTTGTCGCCTTTTTTGCATTATTAATAACAAGAAAGGAAAAGTCATCTTTGACATAGCCGAAGTGGAAATGTCCTTGCGGTTGAAAGAAAGTCATTTGAAAAAATGTGATCACCACAATCGAAAGTAAAAGCTAGCAGGATCAGAAAAGCACTTATTAATAAGCTCTGGTGCATAACAATAAAAGCAACTACTTTTTCCGTTACAAACAGACTAGTAAAAGTGTGTAAATGAGCAGTGAAAGAGAATCAAAAAAAGCACCTAAGCAATGTAAGACAACAACCACAATGTTATATCTGTTTCACTTATCTGTAAAAATTTGTTTTTGGTCTAGTGCTGTGTCTAAACTAAAAAAAAATTTCAGAGCTGAGAATTGGGTACCACTTGAACAACATGTATCAAGACTGGTTTTAAATTTCGCGATAAAAAAATTGCATTATTGTCATTTGAGTCGATTTCTATTTTTAGACGACAAAAACATGCTAAAACTAGTAAACTCGAACTTCTCTACTGCAAACTTCCGTGCACCGAAGTTTTTTTTTTTCAAAGAATTATTTTCCAGAACCCTACAAGTTCTAAACTATTCTTTCACAGTTGTTCTACAAATCGCTTGAGACCATAAATCACAGAGAAATTGCGTCGTCTTTGTAAAACTCACGGGTATAACGAAGGTATTTTTGGTCCGCTTGGGATACGCTATATGGAATTTCGCCTGTAAATGGAGACTCTTCTTCTTTAAGCAAGGTACTCACACCAGCTAAATCGATTCCGATGGGTATCAACTCCTTAGAAAAAAAGGTCTCGGAATTCTTACTAGTCTCTACGTTTTCAGTTTTCAGACAAACCAAATTTGAACGGAATGATCATGGGTTTGCCACCTGGTGCGACTAAAACAGCTGATTAAATTCTGATGGGTCTGAGCAGTATACTTGTTTGTATTTGTTCCGATGCTACCCAGGCAGGAATTAACATAGAGAGCCACTCTCAAACGCCGCTGAATATTGAGTGATGTTAAGGGATAATTATTATGTAGATCAGGGTTCGACAAGAAGAGCAAGTCGAAAAGTAAGAGTGTATTGGTGTGCGAATATAATGCGATACAAAGCGGCTCTGACCCACAGAGGAAGAGAGATAGAGGGGAAGATTGAGACGGCTCTCAAAATGAGGCGCTGTTAAGTAACAGTACGAGTTGAGATACTTTTAAAATGTTGCCAGCGATTTCAACATCTTGCTAAGGTCTTATAACACAGATAGGAAAACACGGTGGTTAGAGCGAGACGGACATTGTCTTGACTGTACTCAGAGAGCGATAATAACAAAAAACAGCTGATTATTTCGCTGTTAAGTTTGTTGCGAGAGCGACAATAACAAAGAACAGCTGATTATTTCGCTGTTAAATTTGTGGCGGCAGAGCAATCTTTCCCTCTAGAAATACTGCTCTGTGTCTGACCTATCTCGTAGAAGGCTAGGCAGCGACTGATTGGATTTGCCGAATTTTTGTACTCTCTTTGCGAAGGGCTCGTCATGTGTTCGGCTCGTGACTGTGTGAATTGCCGAATTTGATCGGCCCCCAGGGGCTATGGCTGGGGAACTCTGATGTAGATACTTTTGTTAACTTATGATTATCATAAAAAAAAAAATTAATAACTAAATTTTAATGTCAACATATGGCTGGCAGGGCAGTGTGACCGTTTGCGATTTGGATGTATTTTGCTGCTGAACGGTGGTATTTAGTTGCTAAAGGTTCACACTGGAAATTTATCTCACTCCAAACGTAAGAAGCTGCACAGTTCCGCTTAGAGGAATTTAGCTGGTCTGCGTACTAAGCTTTATAAAAACTTTTATTTTAGGTGGAATTTTTTTGGTTGAACGGATAGGCTGTGCTTACTTTGACTCATTTTGTGTCATTTTAAGTCAAGTTCCTGACATTTTAAGCCAATGTAAATTCAGCATTAGTTTACGCTCACCCCAACTGTTTTAAGCTAGCTTTAACTGGCGCAAGAAGGCTCTGAATTTTTGTTGTTTTCTAACATAATAATTTGATGTGTAAAAAGTTTGCATTGCTTTGAAGTTAATTTAATAAATTTATGGAGCAGTGTGATCGAATTTTTTAAAATTTTTCTTATTTGAGTTGCTTTTGAAAATAGGAATTGTAGTTGGTTATTTTTATCAAAAACGGAAAACGGCCTGTTCAAATAACAAAAAGGTTCTCTTAAAACGTATTTCCACTGGCCTACTAGGATCGAATTCTATCAGATAATATGCAAATTCCGCTGTCTATATAAAATCCAGCTTCACAGCTGGCGAAGGTGTTCGGCTGTGTATAAGTTTTTTGGGAACTGAGACGAACCCAGGCGCAGAGGTTGCGCCACATACGACTAGGTGCGCTTATTTCCGTTTTTATACATTATCTATTTTTTGGTTTGATTTTTATTCTGTTAATCATCTGATTATTAAAGTGTCTCGTTTTTTATTACTTTGTGTTAAGAATTTTGGCCAAGCAAAGCTTAACTTACTTAATATTTACTTTCATAAATGACAAACCGTTTTAAATTATTTAAAGCATCCTTATTACCTGTTAGGGTATATGCAAAAGGCAGCGCCATGTTGTTTAATAAGTTACCTTCTTGCGATATGTCTACGTCAGAGTCAGACGACGACGACGACGATGTCGCCTCTTTATCAGTTTATTACTTGGCAAACTTTTCATTTTAATATCATTCGCATTTGCGCAATGCATTTTGCTGTTGAGCGACTTTTAATTTTGAACGCCTTTGCGAGTCAGGTCTCAAGCAGAGATCTTGGGTTGGTTCAGCGAGCAACTAAAAAGAAGATAAATGTTTACCGGTTTTTGAGTGTTTCAAGTGACCTACCAGCTGAGGTCCTGGGTGTAAAGTCAAAGTCAAGAACTTTCACTCTCTCTTTCTCTCTCTCTCTCTGTCTCTCTTGGGTGGTGGCAAAAATCGATGGAGCTAAAAATTGCCGGCTAAAATTTTGTAACTGCAAGCAGCCTTCAGCTGCTTGCGTAAACTCTCGGGGCCCGGCCAATTTTATGAATGAAAATGAATAGCATACTTAGCAGGGCGCGTGCGTTATATGGCCAGGCGGAAGTCAGCCATGAATGACGAAAGCACAGCACAAATGTGTCCTTGACTGTACAACAGGTGGAATTTTATAACTTGCGGCAGTTTCTCAGGCTTTTTATAGTAGTTGATTGTTTGGGCGCTGACGTATGTAAGGGAAATGTTGATGATGAAGTCACAGAACAATATAATGTGTGCACAGTTGACATTTTGCAACTAAAAATAGAAGTTCCCGGCTTACAGTTACGCAGTTGATTATGATCTAAGAATGCGGTAATTTCTTAAGGTATTGTTTGGGATTGTAAGTTGAAACGCCTTGAAGTATGGCATATATTTGTTTAAACTTTATATGACCAGCTGAACCGGCAAAAATAGTTTTAGGAGGATTTAAGTTTAAGCAATTTAATAACCCATTTAATGAAAGTGTCACAGGAAATCAAGGTTAGTATTAAAAGTTTACTTAATGTTCAGAGAATTTCATATAAGAATCAAGTTCGTGATTTTCTATGAAAGAAGCTTAAGTCCGAAAATCGAAAAAAAATATTTGTCTAAATTTTTTCTATCAGGAAAATAATAATATAAAAACTGTACGCAATTGTTGATGGGTACCTTTAATCGTTATAATTTGTTATTATAAACTAAGCTTAAGTCAACTATAACAAAAAGTTTTTGGTCTTAATATTTTAGATCGGAAAACAAAACTGTACGCATTTGTTGTTGGGTGCCTTTATAATCTATCGTAAGGGGTTAACAATAAAAATTAATTTTGTTGTTGGGTACACAAATTTGTTGTACTTCACTTAGTTTCGCTTTTTGCAATTTGTTGTAGACTTCTTTAATATTTTGTATGACTTTCTGTTCAAAATTAAGGGCCACTAGCTGCCCCACCCAGGCTTAAAAAATATTTAAAAATTTTTTCGTCTTTATTAAATAATTTTTTCGGCTTTAACCCTCTCACATTTGCTTTAAAAATAGAATGTGGCATCTCAAGACCTGGTTTTACTGCCTTTTGCCAAAGTTGATGATTAAATTTTGCGTCTTCAAAATGAAATTATTAACTTGTTTATTTTTTTTTTCTTTATCTTTTAGTTTAAAAATGTTTGCCATTTTTGGTGCGAGATCCCAACCAAACCGCAATTAAGCACAAATCACCAAGTTTGCCCAAAATTGGTTAAGACGCTCAAGAGCACAAATGACAACAACAGCAACAGCCACAGCGAAGGGAAACAACAATTCCCCAACTGTTGCTCTTGCTGATGATGATGACGATGCTGTGCCCCGAAATTTGTGGTGCCTACTTTTGACCAAATTTGGTTGAACGTTTATCGCTTGGTGTTTTTTTTGTTTTTTTTTTTTGTGGTCGTATACGTAATATGCTCTCAGACAAAAGCAATTTTGTTACTTGACCCGTTTTTCGGGCTACAAAATGTTATTGTGTATAAATGATTTTTAGTTAAGAGAGTGCCAAATGAATTAAAGTGCCTTGATATTTGTGACATTTTGTGCAAAAACAAAAACACACAAGATGAGCCTTAAAGATGACTTAAGCTTGGCTTAAAAATTAAAAAATAAAAAGTAGAATTAAACTACATTAAAAATCTGTTAACGGTGAGCCCAGAAATTTTTTTTATTTATTTGAGTGATTGTCATTAAATAAGACAACAGAAAATATTAAAAAAATATTTATTTAAGATTTCTGTAATGTATTTGGCGACCTTTCTAATGGTAATAAGTCCGTCAGGTAGTTGTGTTTGCTCACAAAATAATCAACTTAGCGCTCGCACCAAAGAATTCCATTTGACATTTTAATCAAATTATGTGTTGAAGTCTTATTTCAAAATACGAAATCGGTTGTTCTGTTTATCAGAGAAATAATGTAATGCTTGAAAATGCTGCGCTTGTCTTTATTTCAATTTAAAGTTATATGCATTGGATACCTTAACTGTGCAGAGAAACCCAAGTGATATGTCTGCAATGTGGTGCTGCAATGGACTAATGATGCGATTTTGGACAAACATAACTATATGCAGTTGGGAATTTCAAAATGCTGAATGCAAAACAGGGCTTGGAACAATTAATGTCTGCTATTTTCTGTGTTTATGCTTTTCCCATTCCAGTTTAAAATTGAACAGAACAGGAAAACATTATAAAATATCTTAAAATTCTTAATTTCAATGTACGAATAAAATAAATGCCCAGCATTCTCTGGGCGAGTGGATATACTACACAGAAAAAACACGGCAAGATAAATTTAATTTGATTTAAAAAATTTAAAATTTAATTCAAGCTCGTTTTTGATGCTTTCGTACACAAATAATATCATTCAAAATGTTCTTGCTTCACTCCCGTTTGAAATAGAAGAGCAAAAGCGTAGCGAAGAGACGGTCTTTTTTCGATCCAAAGCCGAGAGATCGCTATACAGAAAAATATATAACAGCGACATCAGCACACCAATAGTAAAAGATCGTTACTTCAAAGCCAAATTAACCGGTTTTTGTTCTGCTAAAATGTGATTATGTTTTTTTTTCGAATTACAGGTGTGATGGGATCAGAGGGAAAGCAAACAGAATACACAGCGCTTGTGCAGATAATCCATTCACAATCCAACGTAAAGTGCCTCATTCGAAACCCTAAAATATAGACTACTGCCTCTTATACTTAAATTTACTTCTTCTAAAATTCAATACCCTGGGATGGTAGTTCGTAAATATAGTTCACAAATGAGATATTTTGTCAAACTCAAATATCCCTGTTCATCCGGGTTCTTACTTCGTAATGTACTGCCGTTTACTGGAGTATACTGAGTCGGTTATCCTCGCATCTAATGTGATTATTGACTTTTGGTCTCGACTTCATAGCCACTTGCCAATCGTTCTTAACAAGAGATTACTTATGGAAAGAAAGAAAGAAATAAAGGAAAATAAAAAAATTTGTGTTTTTCATATTCTTACACAATCATTTTAAGCTTATGTGGTAAAGCGAGAGGCCACTTCATATACGATCTTCTGATATTGTCATGCGGATTAGCCAGACTTAAGGTTATCCATAATAGACCGCCGGATGGTTAACGAAATTGCCCAAGTTATTTTGGGCTTACATCACTTTTTGTGAGATCAAATCAATCTTTTTCTGCTCGACGTACTAATATCCTGGATTACCCTTTTGGGATTGAATTTTTGTTGAGTGTGGCACATTATTGTTACAGCGTAAAAAAATCAGATCCCGAAAAACATTGGAATTATGTCTTAATTTCGGGCTGTTTCAATGCCGAAACATGTCTATCCCGTCCTGATACTGACCCTACACCTTCTCGATCCGATCTCGCAGATTTTCGGGCCCTTTAACGCGCCCTTCCTTAGCTTAGTCTGTATTCTGTATTTTCGAAAGAATATCAGTTCGCCTTACAGGCACGAATATGCGGTTCGGTACGGTTGGTTCGGTTCGAAGAGGTGATTGGCAAACCATTAGTACTGATGATAGAAGCGGAAGTTTCTTAAAATAGCAAAATATATATAACTAACTAACTAGAAAGGTCGCGTAATAAATTTTAAAAATAAGAAATTATAAAAACATTATTTTGGCCATCTTTGTGTAAGAGCATGCCTTCTACCAAAAGATCGGATCTGCGAATATACAGCCATGTTTGCATTTCGAAATGGTTTTTAAAATTTCCCATAACATCAGTTAAATAAAAATTTTTTTTTTTTTTTTTTTTTTTTTTTTTTTTTTTAAATTTGGTATTTTTTTTAAAAAACCAATACTGAAATTTTTTTTAAATATTTTTTAAAAACTTGGAAAATTAAAAATTTAAACACCCAACCCCAATATTTCGAAAGCCAATAAGTCTGGCAATTGTTTTTTTTGGTGGTATTTCGCCCACATCATTTAACTCTTTGTCTAATTACAAATTTAATAAATTTTGGCATAAACATGAATATTCATAAATAACAAAAACAAATCTCCCCCCTATATACCCAAATAGGCATAAGCCTGCCCGAAAGTGTGTGGGGGTGGTGGTGGTGGTTGTGGTGAAAGTGGGTCAACAAAATAGCGACAAATATCAGGTACAACAACTACAACTACTTACAAACGATTGAACAACTCATGCTCTATTTATGCACTAATTGCGAGGAGATCTCTGTTGAATCTTTCGCCACATTGGCAAATCATCTAAATATAAAACGCGTGCCTCACTGAACTAATTTTAAAACATTTTGATGAACATATTTAGCCGTAAAGCCAAAGAAAACTCAAAACGTTCATAATTTGTTGTTGTTTTCTTTGCATTTAGCGAAAGACGTAGTAGGACTCGAGAGATTGACAGCAGCTGGTTCTGTGTGTGTTAATCAGCTGCGAGAGTAAAATCTATTTCTCTCTCTCTCTCCGATGACGCGAAAAGCCCCGCGTGCAAATAGCAAAATAATTACAAACAATTTTCCACGCCAAGTTCATAAATTCTCGTGGCGCTTAATCAGCTTTACTTGCTCTAGGTAGAGATCGGTCAAGGTAATTATAGACACACACACAGACACACACACTTGCAGATGGTCCAAACTTTTGCATTTTGTCATGATTTGTCCATTTGCTTTTTTGTGAAAGGAAGAAAAATGCTTTGAATGCCATTTTAATGACTTAATTTATGAGGCAATGCGTTTTTTTTTTTCCTTCTATTTTTTTGGTTTTATATTTATATGACAATGTCGGCCACAAAAAGTTAATCCCACTAAATGCCGTTGATAGTTTATATTACGATTTGTTTGGGGGGGAGAAAAAAAGCAAAAGAGATTCCAAAATTTCTATTATTAGAAATGAGACAAATAGGCAACATTTTTTTGGATTCAATATGGAAAAGCTGAAGAGTTGCTGTGGCATTTTCTATTAGATAATGACTAAATCTATTTCTTTGATAAAGTGCAGCAGCTTAATGGGGGAACATGCTTTCTATGCCAAATGTTGATGCAACAATATAGTAGAAACAATGTTGCAAGATACAAATTCAGACAAAACTTAAGAATTTTATTCTTCGATTAAATAAATGCAAAAGTACTTGAAGCAAGTTCCATACCAATGGAATATAAAATAGATGAAGTACCTTTGGGTTTATGCTTTGTCCTATTTTAACGTTATTGTTTGGTGCTTTTCAAGAAGTTTCTTGAAAATTCAAATAATTCTTCAAAGTGTATACTTATTCTATCTTCTTAAACTGTTTATATAAGTACAAGCATCAGATGCATCCACCTAACTTAAAATGTTTTAAATATAAGACTACGTTTTGTGTGAGAGCACGAATTTTTCGCTCGTGCGTTCTTGATTGGTTTGCCGTATGTATTTACCAGAGATCTGTAATGAGTTGTCACGAGCTAGCTTGATCACCATTGCTTAAAATTCGATGAGTTCAACGAACAAAAAAATTTAGCTTGTTCAAGTGCAGACACAAAGCAAATATCATCATTGTATTGGCGTTTTGCTCAGAAGTTCTTGTTCTCGAAAATGCGCCAACAAGAATACAAAGCAAAGAAAACCAAAATGTGTGAAAGATATAGCAGGTTTGCCTATAACTTTGCTATATCTTAATTTGTTTTTTGTCTCGGCGACACTCGTTCATGTTGACACCGCTAAGCTACACCGCAAATTGGACCAAAACCTTAAAAAGGCTTGAACTACTATAGCAAAATAGAGCAAACATAATGCAACATAATAATTATACCGTTCTCGGTTTTCAATTCGATAGATTGAAACTGGTAAAGGTTCCTATTAAATAGAATTTTTTAACTTATTCGTCAAATTACACAATCGGTTTTTAAAAACGCGAACATTTACAGTATACTTAATATAGACTCAACGTTTGCTCAGTCGACACCTTTTTAATCAAAATAAATCAGCTTTTTCTTGTCATATACGCTCTCTGAGTGCTTTTCTGACAATGTGCGTCTCGCTCTAACCACAATGTTTTCCAGTGTGTACTATAATTTTAAGTAAAGTATCTATCTGCATTCCAATTCCATTTCGAAACGAGAACATGCCTGAATATAATACATGGAAATTCTTATATTATTATTTTTTTTTGCATTGGCATCTAAGACCAATCAATTTTCTAATCCATACAAAATAATGTGAAAGATGTTCTTATCTTTTAAAATAGAAGTGGGCACCTTGTAACATGATAAAGTCGTACAATAGTTTAAACCTGAAGGAATGGTCTCTATTAAAAACCTGAAGGAATGGTCTCTATTGAAAACCTGAAAGAATGGTCACAATGACTAAAACTGAAGCAAACGTTGCTTTAGCACTAAACCTGAATAGATGGTCATTTGTTAGACAAAAGAGGAATGAAATTTAAAAGGCTTTTTTTTGCGGTCAAATATTAAGTATTAAAAAAAAGATTCTATAAATATTGATTAGTTCTAGTGAACCGATTTGGATTAGACATGCTGCAATCGACGCATAATTGGGAAATTACCCGTACCTCAATCGAGAGGAAAACCATTTTTTTACTATTTTTTTACAAAATAAGACTACAAAAATAAATTGAAATTAAATCGGCATTTTTTTATATGATCACCAATTTTAAAAAAAAAAATTTATGTACAATATGATTGAAGAACTGGCCAAAGTACTTGCAATTCTGAACATAACCTCATTTACCGTTTTCAATTCTGATAACCTGAGTTCCTAAACGGTGGCTACCACCTCTACACCTCTTTGTGAGCTTGTTGAGGCCGAAAAAATCAAAATATGGTTATCATCTACATAATTTTTATTTTCGTTTCTGATATAATTAATTAACGATACAAAACAAAAAAAAAAAAATTAAAAATTTTTTATATTTTTTTCTCCCGAATATTTAAAGTTAAAACTCTCATAAAACCCTATTAAACAAAAGAGCGGAAATAAGAACTGTAAGAGCAATGCGGCTAAAATTTCTAATGTGTGTTTTGTTATCAAGTATACTTGGAGACAGAAGCCGAACACTCAATTTTAGGAATGTCCTTGATTGAACTTAGATCGATTTGTTGTTAAAATAAAAAAATTGTTTTGTTCTTTTGACTCTGGAATTTCGCATAAGTCAATCTTAAATTTTTAAATCATTAAATAAAAATACAGTCGATATAGCGAATCTCAACGAGACCAAAAATAACATAGCTATATAGAAAATTTGTTTTATATAGGGTGGCTGATGAATGATGCTACATTAAGGCACGATATTTATCATTTCTACAAAGGTGCGCATTACTTCACTTACTGAAAAAGATTGCGGAAATGTGTGTTTCTTCTTATTGATTGCAGTAAAATTTTGCTCATCCTCATTTTAAATATTGGTCGGTATTTAAAAGGTATAAGGCTTAAGATAGATTTGCTGAATAACTTAATCGGAAAAGGTGCCCCATGCTGCAGGTGCCATTATCAACATTGACATAAGATTTATATGTTGCTCTGATATAACCATAAAGCAGTTCATATATGGGTACACAATCTTATTTAAACCAAAAGCCTTTTGGAAACATTTTGTTTGATTGAATTTAGACCGATTTGTTCCTAAATTTTTAAGGAATTTTTTTTGTGGAATTGAAAAAACATACTGAAAATTGCCTAAAATTGCAGTGCTCTGGAAACGAATTCTTTATATAGAAAACTGAGTTAAAAGGAAGTTCGCTGGGCTGGAATGACACTACAAATTTGTGGAACATTTTTAGTGATCATTTGTCTATGGAGAAGTGTCGTTGTTATAAGCGAGTCAGAGTAAGCTTTAATCCTTTGATGAGACTGAGATACCAAAAACCAATCACTTTTGTCTATTAACGAAAAATTGTGACAATAAATGTCTCTATTTGTAATTGAATTTCACCTGGTATATAACAGAATCAATTTTGACTTGGAGCCTGCCAACAATCAATTTTATTTTCAGTAACGAAATTGAAGTAAACATATTTCAGATTTGAAAATTCCGAAAATAGTCACCTTTTCAGTTGGTTTGTAATTGAATTTCTTCTGAGTGTTGATGAGCTTCGGCGAGATTTTATTAAGTTCCGACTCATGTTTCCTCTTTCAAAAGAAAATAATTTCTAAGTCAAGGAATATGAATCATGCATTTAATGTTTCAGCAACAAATGTTGCTGCAACATTGATTACATCCACAATCAAGCACAAATAATATTGTATAAATTTGCTATTTTTATACGTAAATTGCGTAAATTTGCTTATCGCTTATCAATTTCTGTGACATCTACGTCACAGCTTACACTGATACGCAGGATACAGTTGGGAGAATAATTGTATCTATGTCTATCAAGTTTTAGCGATAAGCCTGGGTAGCGTCACAGTCCACACATTGTGTGCGTCAATCAGCATAATATTGTTTATACATACATATAGATGTCACTTGGCTAAATATAGCCAATCCACCATATACATATATTATAGCTAAAGATACCAAAAGATATATATTCACATTTGATTAAAAGGCCGCGAACTGCTTTCACAGCGTGAGAGAGAGAGAAAGAGAGAAAGGGGCAGACAGCAGAGAGGGGGGCCTGGCAACGGAATGAACCGATTTCCAAGTGCTAATGACTAGAGGATCGAAGGCATCCATGACATACTTCCGAAGTTACATCATTAATTTTCAGCGTTTCCATTTGACAAAAGACTAAAACAAATTTCGTCGTGTTTGCGTTTTGCCATTAATTTTCGTATATATATATATATCGTATATATATATCTGTAGAAATTCTTGATATAGCTTGTAATTTTTATGTTCACAGTGTTGTTGTCTGCTTGGCATTTCGTTGTGCGAGTGAAGTGTGTCACGTACGTTTTGTATGAACTTTTATTGATTAAATGGCCCATTTCCTTAGCCGACTCGAATTATGTATTTATAGATTTCCATTCCCTGATCAGTCGTGACGTGCAACAAAGTGTAGAAAATTGCAAACAATTTCTATTTATAGTGCAAAGCACAAAAACACGATACTATAGATAGATCCGACCGACCGAATGTTTACTTAGTGTGGGAGTCTGTTTAGATCTTGTCGAGATCATACCGATCTACGACGACGTCATGGTTTTTTGGCCATTTTCTCATGAACTTGACGTCGGCAAATAAATAGTTGGGGAAAAAGCATTTGTTTATAATCAACAAAAACAAGCCCGAATATGCGTTACGTGAAGCGATAAAAATAGCTGGATAATTCTGTGGCTTGTCATTTCTCATGCCGGAAAGTTTCTAGGGATGTGACAAGACTAGCGCATAAATCCCTACCAACTCTGTCATGACATGTAAATATTTTCTAAAAGACTCCACGGTGCAACGGCAGCAGCGAACGCTTATAAAATATAATTTCATTCTATATGAAAAATGCAAAGTGACAACATAATTCGCCAGTTTATCATAATCAAAATACGCCTACATTGTTTGGCCTGACTTTGGGATTGCTGCATTTGTATAATGAAAGCGACAGGCGAACAACCAAAACACTTTGCACCGCCACACTCCGGCAACAACAACAACAACCAGCCAAGCGCAGACAAAGAGTGCCAGGCCAAGTGTGCGAAAATAACTTCAAATAGTTTCATTCTGTTTTTTTTTTTTTGGCTTTCCTACATGAAATTTTTGCCAGCTTAAATTTGCACTTTTTGTTGACAACCCCCCAAATGTTTTCCTTGCTTTTATTTGTTGATTCCGTCTAATGATGTTAATCTCATGGCAAATTAATGCTGAACACGAAAATGTCTTATAATGCATCCAGAATGAATCACCTTTAATGTTTTTGTTAATTATGGGCGGAATTGTTGGATTTGGTATGCGAAATGCATTAAATTATGCCAAGAAATTTTTGCGAAAAGCTTGCAAATTTGTAATACTCTTGTTAAGTTTTAAACAATATTGTATACCAATATTTTTTTTTCAAAAGTTTTAATTAAGCCAAAAGCATTAAAGATACTGCATACTGAGAAATCAGAAATATGGTACTTCTTTTATATGTAAAAACTAGAAATTGTAAAATTTGTTTTTTAATTATATATAAGTCAGGTCTTCCTAACCAATTGGAGGAATTCGGTTTCATCGGTCATGTATGTATTGTATGTAAACCATTGATCTAGCAAACGGATTTGGCTGGTTCCGACGTATGTATGTGAGGCCTCTATATAAGATATTATCAATTCATTTAGCTGACTAAGCATAAAGATACTTAATTGATTATAAAATCAAGATCTTTTGATACTGATAATTTGGTGCTTAAAACACTACATCTAAAATAGAAGAAAAAAACAAGTTGGAAAGTCGGTCCTACTGTAAAATATTCTGTACCTGTCAAACTTTTAAGTGTGGTGTCACACAAACTGTGAAAGTGCTGCCCATCACGACTGCGGCCAGTGCTACCCAGCGTAGTTATTTGATTTGTTTATAACTCGACAATCGTTCATCTGATCGAAAATGATTAATGATGGATCGATAAAAATTGATGCGTAGAATAATTCTTTAAAAGGTGCAAACAATCTAACTCCAAAATTATGGAAGTTATGAGGTTTTTATCATGAGGCGGAGAAAGCATAGGGCAAAAATCAAAAATACACATGATCTGCCACTTCAAACCTCTAACTTCTACCATCTCTGAGATCTGTTTGATCATACGTACAGACGGACAGGCGTACATGGCTATATGGACTTGGCTGTTGATGCTGATTAAGAATATAATTACTTTATAGGGTCGTAGATGCTTCCTTCTGGCTGTTTAACCAGTTATAAATGCATACAAAATTCTTGTGCTGAACCCTTTCCTCTCACTCTATTTATCTATTCTGAAACCCCACATAAGATCGTTTAAAAAACACCGAAGTCTTAGTAGCAAAAGGCTTTTCAGTCATCCAACAGGTGGGGTCAGGGTATTTCGTAATCGGGACACTGGACTGCAGCGCTTTTAGTTGTTGTTCTTAAGTTTTTCCAAAAATTATTTACATAAAGGAATATAATTTTATCTAAATTAGAGCTTGATGCGTTCTATAGTTCAAAATGCTTCTGGGCGCTGAAAAATTTCGTTCGCTCGTACCGACCTCACGTTTATGGCTAATATTTTTCTGCCCTAAATTTCAAACAATTTTGGATCCTAATCATTATTCTAGAAACAGGAAAGGCCAAGTTTTTTTTTATCAATTTCCGTATCTATTACTAGACAGAGAACTTTTCATATGTTCAGATTGAATTTTATCCTAGTAGGCCTGAAAAATAACCTTTTTGTGATTTGATTAGGAAATTTTGTAATTTTTTCGCCTCAACACTTCAGTTGAAAAAATGCAAAATCTCAAATGGTCTATCTATTTTATGTGCATATTGGGATTTTGAGCTAAGCTCATTTTTTCTGAGCAAAGATAATAAATCAGTAATAATTTTTGCGAAGGTTCTGACCAATTGTTAAGGTTCAGAAATTTGTGGTTCGAGGTTTTTGTGCTAAGGTTTTGGTTTGAACCTTGGTTTGAACCTTGGTCCGGCCCAAGTTATGTCAAATAATTATAGAAAATAAATTCATTTGTTAAAAATATTCAGAATTTCTTCTGTTTTAGTTATTTAAACGTACGATTTCATTTGTTATCAATTAAAATTTATGAGAAGTATGTCTTTAAGTATTTGTGGGTCTATTTAACCTCTTTGATCATACAAAATATAATTAAGGGTGGTGAAAGCCCCTCTAACTAAGACTTCTAGCTTTGGTTACACCAAACCGAAAATTTTGGTTTGGAAAAGATTTGGATTCAACCATTTTATCCACAAGATGTTCGGTTCAAGGTTTCAGGTTCGGTTTAAGTTTCGGTTTCAGCTTAGATTCGGTTCCAGGATCAGTACCAAGATCGGTTACAGGTTCGGTTCCAGATTGGGTACCAGGTTAGGCTCCAGGTTCGTTTTGCAGGTTCGGTTCACAGTAAAAGAAAAGTCGAAATTCCGTGTTCGAACCGGTTTGGTTAAAAACCGATTTGCAATCCTGCTCTAAACTTTATTTTGGAAGTTCATAAAAGTACACAATTCTCTGACCTCCCTGCGAGATTTTATGAGTTTTTTTTTAAAAAACGAGTGGGCAGGCCCGTGCGTATTCTCAAAGCCTTCGAGAATGATTTAACATTGTGAACAATTTTGATGAGTAGATGTCACTTTTCTTCTTTCTTATGAAGCCAGTAATAGATATATGAGTAAGGCTTCTTATAGTTATCAAAACTAAAGATGTGCTTAAGTGCATGCAATTTTGCATATAAATAGAGTTCGGGTTTTTCAGTGTCTTTCGGGCCTTTTGGTACCTTCCGGGGCTTCTCGTGCCGACCCAAGGCACGCAGGTAAAAAAACACGAATTTGGTTTTGAGGTACGTAGCACAGTGTTTTCAGCTAGAGGCCCGTGGGCACCTATGTGCAATAGGGAATCAAAATAAGGAGTTGACTGACATTTAGGATGGGTCTAACTGGAATACACTGAAACTATTCCTGTCACAAGCAACCAAATATAGGGAGCTGATAACATCTTGCCAATTTCTGTATACCTATTTACAGATCCCTCATTGTAGACACCTTTCAAGTAAGTAGTATATCTGCCTATATGCCAATTGTGTATGTGTGTGTGAGTGTGTGTATGTCGTGTGGGTTTTCTATATGCCGTGTTATCTCATTGAGAACGTGGCCTGTGTGTTCTACGTTTCGCAGTTTGGTTGTGCGTGGGTCAATGGGTAGACGATGCTGACTTGATGAGGCAGAGGCGTTAGATAGTCGCAAGTCGCATGACACATGGCACGCGCCTCGAAAAGACAACAAACAAACAAACAAACAAACAAACATTGAGAGTTCGCTGATAAATATTGTAAGCTGGTGAGCGAGAGACAAGCCAATGCCAATCCAAGGTCCGTTTGCCTGCCCATAAATGGTGCTGACTTTTGTTAGGGCAACTCTTGAGACTCGTCTCGTGTGGGTTGTAATTAAAAGCGTATTGATTGCATTGCAACTTGTTTATTGCCATCCCGCTCCGGCACAATCTCTCAATCTATGAGTTCCATTCACTTGTTATTGGTTGAGGAGATGTTTTGTTTTCTATTTTGCCAGGCGGGCCAATGGAAACTTTGTAGATCTCTCTCAACCAGAGGGCACTTGACTGTTAAAACATATTTACCAAATGCCCAGCTGCGCATTACGCAAGCCAACTTCATTTTCTAAGCATTTATAGCGAAACTATAAACCAATGGCCAGTGGGCGTCATCTTCGGGCATTGGAGTTGAGGTGTGAATAAATTTATATATATATATATATTTTTTTTTTTTATTTTGTGACCATTTTGATGATAATGCGTGAAATTTCATATTGTAAATTTTCACCCAGACAGCGACACACAATTTTCATAAATAACAAAATTTGTTTCTTTATATTTTATTTCATTTAATTTATGAGCATCATAATATGCTTTATGAGCTTGGCATGTTGCCGTAAATTGTTGCAGTCAACAAATAAAAAAAAAATAAAATAAAACATCAGAGACACAAATTAGAAATTTAAACAGCGAAAATTATTAAGAAAAAAATATTCCATGGGTTGGAATTGGAGCAGCAATCAAGGGTTGGGGTGGACACAGGAGGGGCTACAAAATGGTGGCTGTAACGAAAAGGTGAGAATTAAGTTGGAAGGTGACTAGATGACAGATGTTTGTGGGACACAGGAAAAAATAACCTTTGCCCTCTCAATTGGAGTTTCATTTTCGTGTCAAAATCAGAAAAATATTTGTGAAATAATTATGACTTTTAGTGACCTGAATCTGATTTTGATCAAAGATCAATGTGGATTATAATTGAATTATTAACGTTAAGTCCTGTAGGATTTTTTTAATATTACACGGAAACCAGTGTTCTTACAGTACTGTGTCAACAGCCTCCAGGTCCATCAAAAAAACCTCAATCCCACTTCTTACCATTAGATAGCAAATTTCGACAAAAACGCCACATATCGGAGAAGGTTGTTTTTGCTGTTGTCTCACAACGAAAGTACCAGACATACAAGATCACATTGATAAAGTTCAGAAGCAGTTCCTGATCTTTGCTCTTCGTGGCCTAACTAGTATTGTTCTTGTGGTAGGCATCTACCTCTATATAAAAAGATAGCGTTTGATTGACCTTCCTTATCTTAAGTCACGTAGAATTTGTTAGTCTGTAACTTTTGTCCACAAGCTTTTGACTGAGTCCAAAATTATCATTGACATTTTATTACCTAGTCCCTTAACTTTTGAGAAGGTAAATGAAAATGTTGACCTATGTACTTCCGAGATAAGGTTAAAAGTACACAAAATTTGGGTCGATGGCAGCTCTCGGTTATTTTAACGCCACTCGGTCGTTCAGGCAATTGCGTTGCTTCGGAAAGTATAATAAAAAAAAATAATTTAAAAATGCTAAGGACCGCGAAAACAATTACACGCAATGTGCACGACCGAGACTTGGGCTGACAGACAGCTGCTCGACTCAAGCCTCGCTTATATTAATCCTAGGTTCTTCCTTACATTGCCTAGGTCCGCAATGTGCACCCCTTGGCTTGGTTATTTTGACGCCACTCAGTCTCACAGGCATTTGCGTCGCTTCAAAAAGAATAATAAAAACAAAATGCATGCAATTTCGGCGCAAGATCGCCACAAGCAGACGGCATCTAAAAATAAATACGCACAGTGTGCAGTGCACGACCAAGCCTTGGGCTGACAGACAGGTGCTCGACTCGAGCCTCACTTATATTAATCACAGGTACTCCCTAACATTGTCTAGGTTCACAATGGGCCGCCCTTGGCCTGGTTATTTTGACGCCACTCAGTCGCTCAGGCAATTGTGTCGCTTTGGAAAGAATAACAAAAACAAAATACATGCAATTCTGGTGCCAAATCGGAACAGGCAGTCTGCGCGACCGAGTTTTGGCTTAACAGACAGTTGCTCGACTCGAGTCTCGCCATAGATAGAGAGATTACCTTTATATGCCGTAAACTTAAAGTACGAAAATTCTTTACAAAATTTTGAGTACAAAGGTGCCAATAAGCACAATTCATCTCTACTCAAACAACACGCAGTAAAATATTAGTAGAATCTGCAACGTGTGGGAACAAGCGTGTGCCTTCGAGCAGTGCCATTTAATTCGTGCTAAGTGCAAGGTCCTGAATTCGATTCCTTAACTAAGCAAATATTAATCTTAAAGATTTATTTCGAATAATTCATTTTACTCAAAGTTCTGTCTGTCGTAAGCTAAGTCCGTTTTTTAATTAAAAAAAATTTCTAGTCCTTTGAAACGATCCAAGAATCGACCCATTTTTTTGGTTTTTCGTTAGTAGAAAAAATAGTAGTCGACAGAAGTAATATCTGATGAATACGACAGGTGAGCTAGGATATACCACTGTCGAATTTTACCACATGATGCCGAGCTCGGTCGTGCTAGTAAAATATTGCTGGCTTCAGATCAGAATATCTTTTAAGCTCGTTACGTTTTAGGATCGGAGTAGCTTATAGTATACCACTTCGAGCTGATACCATTACCGCTGTTTGGTCACTTTAAAAAGAAACAATTTCTTTATTATGATATGCTTCACACAGCATTTGTCCATCAACTGCACTTTTCTTCAGATAAAAACCAAAATTGTGTTTTGTTGACACAAAGGTTGACATCGTATGATAAAATCAAAAGTATCTTCTTTACACTTAAGCAAATTATTTTATATCGATTTCTGGGGGGGGGGGCAAATAATGAACAGTGTGACCAGTTAAACCGATTAAATTTATTACTTAGATGTTAGGCTTTTGTACATCGGTCAAATCCTTTTTGCACACCCAATATTTATACCCTATAAAAAATTTCATTAAAGTTAAATTAATTTTTTTAACCGATCTTTTTTCTAAAAAGAAAAAGTCGAGTCTGGGTTCGGGAACGAAAGGTAAACCGAACCGGTGGACCGGCCTGCAGCCTTCATTGGCTGCTTCATTCATTCTTTTCAGGCAACGTTATCAACTAGTTGGGAATTTACATTAAAAATCTGTCAGCCAAAAACCAAGCAACATTGACTAATACTGCTATTTTAGTTTTACTAGCCTACTATTGGGTATATCAGAAACTTGAGTCCCTGACCTTAGGAACAAATAAATCATAAATATTAAATTAGAAACCCGCGAATGCTGAGTTTTTCATAATTGTTCAGGATTATCTTCCACAATTTGTAGAATTTTACTTGATTTTTTTTTTGGTTTCAAAAATTCATATTGACAGCACATTTCATCTAACACAGTGTAAAATGAAAACATTTTTCATGTGCTAAGGACAAGGTTAAACATCAGTTTTGCGGCAGAAAATGCATTCCGCATTGTTGTAAATAAAAACATAAACAAAATGCCACATAAACTGAAATTATTGAAACGATGCCAGAACTTGAAGAAGAGAGGAATAGCGCGAAAACAAACTGCAAACTGCACTTGGAAGTGGGTGGCGGTGGTGGTTTTAGGTGGCACGCGTAGCGAATGACCGACCGACCGGCCGGCCGGCCGGCTGGTCCAGTTGAGCAAACCATAACATAACCCAGACACAGTTTGTTGGAGCACGCCATGACCTAAAAATAACACCTAGTAGAATTTTCCCTTTTTTTTTTTATGCCGCATCCGCAAAAGTTCAACAGACAAAGATTACGTGCGCCAATATCTGGCAGATACAAAAACAGAAATAGAACTTTGCCTCATTTGTGAAAGTTTGTGCTCGCCTTCGGCTGGTGGCTATTTTTATATGGCGGAGGGCAAGGCGAGCCTGCCACCTGTAGAAACTCATTACGCCAGGCGGCCAAAAATAACCAATCTATTCACATGATTTGAGAATTGTACAATTCGCCCTGTCGGCTGACTGGTTGTGTGTTATTGTGACGTAGTCTTATTGAAAACTTGGCCGAAAGCTGATGAATAGTTTAACAAACAAGATGCAGCAGCCAGTCGCGTTGGGCCCAGCCCCTGACAACACCCACGATATAATTTGCGCGATAACTATAAATACAATTTTATTATTGTTATGGCCAAAAATAGTGGGTGGCTGCGAAAATGCAGCCAAAGATGGACATGCCATTTGACTGAGGAACTGAGGTGATGACTGGAAGCTGACTAGCTGACTGACTGACTGACTGACTTTACTGACTGCACCTCTTCCGCCATTGGCAGCACACCCAGAGGCTTCGCGTAATAAAACATTCATAAATTTGCTAACAGTCGTCTGGTTGTTTGTCGCATTAGCAAACTAATTGAAGTTTCCACACACAATGCTGGTCCAATGAATAGGTTAAGTTTAGCTGTACTTTTTAATGCCTTATCGATTAATTTCAAAAGACTCTGTACTTGAGTGAAAATTTTGAATAAGAAAAGAAAGTTATTAAGCAGCAGTGTATTTCCCTTTAATTGGAAATTCGTTTCGAAAGTTAGCTTAACTTCGTTTACTCAAGCTGGCATAAGTCAGAAATAAACGTATCATAAGAAAGCTACACAACAATGCACACAGCCTATGCGCGCTTGTGGTCTAAATTGTAATTGACGTGCCTTTCAAGGATTCTTTCTTTTCTGTTAATGAAATGTCAAACAAAGTCGAGGCCACAAAGACTCAACTTAAAATTACTCATACGCCTCGTAGGCAACATCCAACTTTTGAACCAGGGGCGGTCGTCTGACCTTAAGTTTTCCGTACAAATTATTTTAAGTCCATACGTACTGCTTACGAATAAGTTTAACCAGGAAAAGCATTCTTAACTAATTATTTCCTAATTAACTTCCCTAAGACAAACGATATACCATAATACTAAATTTATAAAAATAATATAATATTTAAAAAAAATTAAGTGTAGAAAAAAAAAAAACTGGATGATTTACTTAACCAATATTGATCACGAACTTCGGATTGAAGTTTTAAGTCCAAATTTAACAATTCCTCAATTCTATTATAAAAACCAAAATGCTTATTTCAAATACTGATCAATCCTAAAAATTACAATCAAAAAAAAAAATGGGGGTAGTTATAAAATTATAAAAAAATAAATAATTTAGTACTTGATAAAAAAAAGCGGGGACTACTTTTGACATTGTTAATGGAAGAAAAAGCGAGGAAGTTTTGGTTAATAAAAAAAAAGATGTGGTGTAAAAGTTAGGCAAAACAGAATCTTCTTAGATTCAAAAAAAAAAAACTACTACTGAAATCAAGCATGAATTTTTAAGCTCGATTTGCTCTGTTTTAAATTTAGTCGGCTTCATATCAAGCATGATTTATTCTCGAATTCAAGAATAGATCTTCTTGAAACTTTCTTTAAAAGAAAGTTGCAAGAGAGCGAGAGAACGAAATGCTCTCGTTTTTTCGTTCGCTCTCCGAGTTGCTACCAACTCATAATCGAGCGCACAAGTCTTCTCAATTTCAAGCAGATTTCTTCTTGAAAATTCAAGACGAAAAAACTAAATTGAATCCGATTTCTGTCTTGCCTAATCGTGCTATATTTCTCTGGGTGTAGGAATTGATTTTAGATTGAATATCTCGAATTTTTTCTGTGTAGAAATATTCATTTCCACGCTGGTTAAGTGTAGGAACTGCCCGAATCGCATTGCTATATCTTACAGCTGACATAATCGGTCGAAAAGTTGCTTTAAATTAAAAAAAAAAACATTTTTTGTTTTCAATGATAGGGTTCTTAAACTCAGCAACTAAGAATATTATATGCTGTCAAACAGTTCACCAAAATTTGCCAAAAATCGGTTAACGTTAGCCTATAGCTGTCATAGGATTGAACGGTTGGAAAATGTGTCTTACTGAGAAAATTTTGTTGTTTTTAATGCTAGCCTCATCAAATTTTAAAGTCAACAATCAGATTCTTAATGATTTTAAATTGATAAATATTTAACATCCATCTCTTATATGGGCATTTCCTGAGAACAAATGTAACGTACGAAACTAATATTTTTGCTTATTTATATCCTCCTGATTAAAATATCGTTTGGATAGTACTTTTGAAAAAGGTTTACCAATTGGCTCAGTTTCCGTAAGTATTGAAGTAATGGCTGTTTAAAGTGTCATTCCTATATACGTTATTGAAATGGGAAGTCATCATTGAAATCGACTTACACTTTATTTATTTACAGCTGTGTAAAACAGTCTTCGTCAGCTCTCTAGTGTTTTTCGATCGCCCAAAATGTTTGATTACATTTTTTTCCAATACTAACCGGTCCAATCCAACCGGTCTAGAATGGAACGATTTCACCTTATTGACTATATTGGAAAACTAAACAGCCCCTCCCTCTCGCTAACGACTTTTAATGCATTATTTGAACAGTTATGGCGGAAGACAGAGGATTATCAAAATGATGCGTTTGATTATATGAATGGAGCACCTAAGTACCTTTTTAGGTCGTACTATAGTTTCTCCCTAAATCTACACGAAGAGTCTTAGCAGTCGCGCAACTCAAAGTTGCTTGCCATTTGTTAATTTCTTTAGATTATATAAATAGCAGAATTGAACAATAGCACGTATGCCGACAGCGGCGTACATAATAGCTGTTCGACGAAAGGATATGACCAATTAATGCAAATATTTTTTTAATATTTATTATTTTAATAATACAATTTCTCGAAACCTAAGTAAGACTGCGAGTCGTTACTTTGTGTTTTAATCGTATTTCGTTAAGGTTTACTAATATATTTCAATATAAAGATCGAGGTGCCAAAGTTGTTAGTACAAACTAATAGATTTTGTTCGTATCTTGAGCGGCGATATGTTTTAAAACAATTTTTTTTTTTTTTTTCTTTTT
This sequence comes from Lordiphosa mommai, assembly GCA_018904225.1. Taxonomy (NCBI): domain Eukaryota; kingdom Metazoa; phylum Arthropoda; class Insecta; order Diptera; family Drosophilidae; genus Lordiphosa; species Lordiphosa mommai. Next base: position 350,732 of record JAEIFT010000124.1, on the reverse strand, counting down.
AGCTTCAAGCACAGAAAAAGTTGTGTTTGGAAAGTAAATAGAGAAATTTCCATTACATATTCTTTAAGGTACATATGTAGCCAATTTTTATGTATATTTGGTCGATTGAGTTGGCGCCACTTCTAAAATTGACTCCTCGTACACCTATTTTTGGATCTGCCTAAATATATTCTATTGGTAAAATCAGTTGGAGAGAGCTTTGCAATTGTATTAAAACTTCGGCACAATCGAAGTTAGCTTTGAATTCTCCTTTTCCTAATTAAGGAAAATTCAAATCTTCCACATTTTTACAATATTTTGCACTTAAATAATTTTGTAACTTCATGTCTTAGTATGACAAATTTGATACAGTTTTCAACAGGACTTTTGAGGGTGTCTTCATTGCCACACACACACTTTAATAAGATCACAAACAAATTATGCAATTTGGACATCATCGTTTTAAAGCCATTTTTAATGCTCCAGATCGGGTTTAGGCTCTATAAGTTATTAACTTGCAAGGATTGTGATCCGGTTCGAGGGACCAAAAAAAAACCCAGCGGGTTCTGAGGGGCTCTGATTGCAGCCGAATATTTAACAATTTGATCAAATATGCAATTAACTGCTTACTGATTTCAAAACGCTAAAAGTTTAAACTGATTCACATTAAATTCTATTATTCTTCACTGGAACTAACCTGGCCTAAGTGTGAGCCCTCCCACAAAAAAAAAAAAAAAATATACACATACTTCCTTGACCCAGCCACCTTTATTTTGCGTCGGAAAATTTATATAAACAAAACATCCGACCCCGACCCAGAGCAGCCAGAGCACCAGACCAGACATCTACCAAACTGTCCATAAATGGTCAAGTGAATCATTTGTTTAAATTTTACACCCGAAAGGAAAAAACACATTTTTGGTGGCTGCCTCACACCGCACAATGTGTTTACGTAGATGCAGCCAAAGCTAATGGGCCGCAATTTTCGCGGACTGATGACGTATTTTGGGGGAAATCATAAACATTTGCCAGTCGCACACACACACACACTCACACACAGGCACATAGTGGGGTACCTGTTGTTTTATTTTTACCTCAGCGGCTACAGAGACAGAGAGAGAGAGCAAGCGAGAGAGATATGAAGAAATTCACCACAAACTGTTGATTGGCTGCTCTGCGCCTGCGCCATGAAAATGGCTGCAGCCAAGGGAGGCGACAAGAGCTACGATTGGATCGACAACGGAAAACCAAACCGGCCGGCTATATGGCTATGCGGGGCCAAAGTGACGTCTGAGCAATTCCCCACCACGAAACGCTTTCGCTCTCGCTCTCGCTGTCTCTTCGAACAGTTTTCGAACTGGCCGGTTTGGGCTTTGTTGGGGCGCGTGCCGTGTAGGGGCAAGCCTCTATAGTTTTTCAGATGTTGAGTTTTTCATTCATAAAAACCGAAAGAGTGCGCATCTCGTGCCTCAGTTGTGTTCGAACAAGCAAACGCGACGGTTGAAATCAGAAATCAAAAAAATACAGCAGAAACTTAAAAAAAAAACACACACAAAAAGCAAAGCAAACGCAAAGCGAAATCCCAGTTGCATATACAAAACCAAATACATACAAACAAATGTGATTAAATCAATTCAAATTGTTTAATAATTATTATAATAATTATTTAAAAAAAATAAACACAGTGCAAACAGTTTATAAAGTTTCACGTGAAAGTGAAAGGATATTACTTTGGAATGAATGAAAAGCTTTGTACGCACACAGCTACACACACCCACAAAAGATGTTAACTTAGGCCTGGCATAAGATAACAAAAAAAATATATAACAGAGAATATTTATTGATTTTCCTTCAAGTGTTGACTGTGTGCAAGTGTGCGTGTGTATAACCAAGTGAAATCTTTTAGCTAGCCCAAGCTTAAGCAAAGGAACTCCTTTGAATTCTTCTACACGTGCCATTAAGATCCAGGTGGGTGTTTCTTTAAAAAAAATTATTATGAAACGAACATTTGACACAAATTAAATTTATATTAAAGTGTATTTTCGTCAAAGATTTATGCGCGTTGTTTACCATTTTATGAGTTTTGTTGAGAAAAATTTTAATTTTCATGTTTCAAATTATTTCAAAATTTGTGCTTGATTTTTAATGAAGATTTAATATTTTTTAAATCTAAATTTATTTCAAAAATGTTCATATTTGTGAGTTATGTGTTTTTATAAATTTGCTTATAAGAAGAACAATTTTTTATCAGCGTTTGTTACTAAAATCCACTTTACTCAAAGCAATTTATACACATTTGTTTGTGCCACTTTTATCAGGCATCGTGTTAGCATATAGAAAACTTGCACAAATTGCTTTAAAATGGAAACAATATAATTATATTAGGTGTAAAAACAAAAAAAGGAACAATACAATTCGATGTTGATATTATGTTTCAAGACAATAAATAATTTGTTCTTTGAAATTGTGTTACCAGTTTTCCCAACTTTTAATCGCAGAAGTGCAATGGATAAAGAAGTTAGAAGAAATATAAAGGCTGTATTTAAATTATGATTATCCACTTCGGCAATCGCTAAATTTATTTTATTTCAAATTAGTATACATATCTTAAGCCAACTAAACAACCTCAAAAAGTGTCAACCGTAAAATTGTAAAATTAATTAATATTAGTTGAATTGTTATTGTGACTATTGCATTAAATTAAGGAATTCCTTATAGCACTAGGAATAGAAATAAAATAAATCTAATCTAAAAAAATCGCATTATCTATGCTACCATTAAATAAATTATAGAGACTTAAGTTGTTTTTTGAATCGAACCCTATTTCAAATAGTAGGGGAACGGTTCTGGAGGTCATACAAAAAGAAGGTTCGGTTTATGGTTAATAATCGCATCATTGAACTGCAGTCAGAACAAGACCAAGATTTTTATATAAATTAATACAAAAACGAGAAGGCAAAGCTAACTACACTTGCTAAATATCACTTTAGATTTAACCAATAGAATATATTTATACAGGATTTAGATGTCAGACATTGGGGCCATTCAGCAGATAATTTTGATTATCAATTTGTGTTTTATGATTGCTGATTTTACATAGTATATTTTTAGGTGTCGTATTAAATTATTAATAAGGTTTTTCAACATAAAAATGTCAATTTCATACGACACCTTAAAATATACTATGTAGAATACGTAGTTTTTTTTAAATCTAATCAGTAATCGAGTGTCTGTGGTGAATGCGTCCATTATTAATTTGAAAATATTAAGAATATAAAAGTCCATAATTTGAGCCCGCTACCATCAAAAACAAATAAGTTTTCTTGGTATGACACATTTTTTGGATGAAACGTTTTTATGCCAGCTATAGGATATAGTTTCCAGAATTCGATGAAATCTGTTTAAAATCATTTAATTTAATAATTAATAATAAAAACAATAATTGTAATAGCTGAATTTAAGAACGCTAACATAGAAAACAAAAATATCTTTCTTACTAAGACCCATTTTCTTCATGATCGATTGTATGGCAGCTATAAGATATAGTCATCCAAACTTAAGAAAATTTTGTAAAACTGTTAAAAAACATTTTATTTTCTTTAGTGCTGAGTTTAAAAACGATCTCATAGAAAACAAAAATTATTGTTTCTGTAAGATCAATTTTATGACCGATCGCTTTTAGGATATAGTCATCCGATTTTTATAAAATTTTATCAAATTGCTTAAAAGTATATAGTAGCCATAATTCCAGAGTTTAAGAACGCTATCATTGAGAACCAAAAAGTTGTTTGTACTAAGACCTATTTTACGACCTACCGATCCTATGGTAGCTTTAGGATATAGTCATCCTATGTTGACTAAATTTTGTAAAACTATGTGACAGCATCTAATAAAAAAATTCGAAGTTTATGAAAGCTTTCAATGAAATAAAAAAAGTTTTTCTTCGTTCCTATGGCAGCTATAAGATATAGTCATCAAATCCGGGTGGTGCTGACATATCATAAATAAAGTAGACTCTGCGAAAATTTTCAGCTCGATAGCTTTCAAATTGAGAGACAAACAGTCTCAGTTCTTCATCCTGATCAAGATTATATAAAGTTTATAGGGTCGAAAATGAATATTTCTATGCGTTATGTTGGGTATAAATAGGGTCATAAAATGACACCAAATGAGGCAATGTAAATCCAGCCTTACAAGCTTCTAGGTAAATTATAAAAATTTGATTAAGTACGAATAAGATAAGCTTAATCATAATGGGAGGACGCGTCTCTACCCACAATTCTGTCAAACTCTAATTCAATTAAATTTCACGTTAGCTATAATTTTAAGCTGATTGCTTTTGAATAGCTTCCTTATTCATATGAAGTATTAAATTAAATTTGATCTCATCTGAGTAGAGGCCTTTCAGCTAAAAACCCACTATTCTGACTGTACCTTAATATCTACTTCATAAAAAATAAAAAAATTCATTTTTTATCCAAGAAAATTCAACTTTCAGGTTTAAACCAATCTATTGAATTGACGGCATAATTTTCTTTAATTCCTCAAACGCTGCACCCATCTTAACAATACCACCTTGGGCACTTACTTTTTGGCTATTTATAAATTATCTTCCCGATGTGATAAAGCTCGCGGATGATTTGAAAAAATTCTTGAGTCATAATTCTTCCAACGTTTGGGCCTTGCTACAGCTTGAACTCTGTTTGTATGTGGTGCTCTGACAATGACTCGATGACTTTTTATCGAAGACCGCCACTTATAAATCCATCAGATATTATTATTGGATACCTTAGATTGTAAACTTAATTTCGGTACGCATTTCGAACTAACTGTAAATAAAGCAATGGGTACTCTTGGTTTTAAAAAACGCTAATCTTAAGAGTTCAATGATCCTAACACAACTAAGTTTTAGTTTACCTTACTTGTGAGACCGTTTGGTTCTTATGTTTGGAACACACAATCGTGTCAAATCTGTCCAAAAGCAGTTTGTTTTGTTTTTCCCTCGGATTTTGGATTCCTCCTTACATATCTAGGCTGAAACTTTTAGATTTACCAACACAGGAGCATATACGCACAATAATGGGCATACTGGGCGCGTTCAGCTGAGACACTTGATCACTGATCGGCTTATTATTTTGCATACTTTTAGGGGGCCTTGTTTTAATTGAAATTTGGAAAAGAAAGAAAAAAGTCGTTTACCAAGAAACATATCATTGATCGGGCAGCAAGTTCTTCTGCTGAACACTGCCAATATTTTTGTATAAGCTTATAAATGGAAATATTGACGCCTGCTTAGTCAAGTTAACTTTAAAGTCCCATCAAGACTGTCAGGAAATCATCATATTTACTTATGGACTACCTTTCGTTTCTTCTGCCTAGGCCGCTAATTGTTCCTTTTGAGTTCTGTGCAGGGATTACAACGATTTCTAACATTTCTAACGATTAAGTTAGATCTTTAATTCTTTTTAATCTTACTCATTCATAGTATACTTTTGCTACTATTCCAGTGAGTAGGAGTCGTAGCTGTACTATTACGATAGTTTTCCTATTTTTTCTGAATTCGCCAGGTCTGTTAGTTTAACAGATAATAAACATGATAAACTCTTCCACTGTCACATTGTGCACTCGTTTTAGATTTTCACTTAATTTATAAAAATTTGAGAAAATATTTTATTTTCTTTATTCAGATAATGTGTTTATTTTCTTTTGACTGCAGTCTAACAAAAATGTTCTAAAATATAATCCAAGCGCAAGATATATAAATTCATTTAACGCCTAATAAAAATTTCTGCACGCTATTAAATCTCAGAGAAGCGAGCACATACACACACAAACACACAGGTGTGCGATGCACTACAACTTTGTAGCCTGGCATAAGCAAGATTTTTGTAATTAAATTATTAACATTTTGGCTTAGCGCTTAATTGAAATCAACAAAAACCTAGAAAGACATTTGACATTTTCAGATTTCCGATTTGATTTGATGGAAAAACAATTAGCAAAATGATTTACAGGCAAACTCCCATGTCCAGGAAAAGTTGTTGTATTTAACAAAATTATTATAAGATCAAAAACTGAAAAGCCGACGTTGCGGACGGGGTTCGTAAAGTTCAGTTAACACTTCACCTCCAAAAACGAAAAGTGGAAGCTGCCGTCGGAGTTAGCTGCCAAGTCAAACAAGAAAATCGGTTTTCTTGGTGTTGTTGTTGTTGTTGTTTTTAAGTGCCCACTAAAATGATTTTAAAATTTATAAATATGTATGCCGGCGGCTGTTTATTTTCATTAATTGTTCTCAGGAGGAAAATACCGTCAACATCGAAGCGAAAAGCTGTTGGCATGAAAAGTGTGACAAAGTGTTACGCATGCAAGAGATACATTTTGTTGTTGCCTGGTCCACTGCTGCCCGCTGTGTGAATGATGGACTTTGTTGTCGTCCCCCATCAGCTTGGTGCATGCAACTTGCATGTTTTGTATCTATGTATCTGCAAGATACTTTTACTCCACACACACACACACACACAAAAGCACTCGTGTCTTTTGCATTTTGACTAATGATGCCGCTGCTGATGCCGCCGTTGCCTTCGCCAGGTTTCTCCAATTTCTTTTTATGTTAATAACCAAACACCACACACAAAAAAAAAAAAAAAAACGTTGTATTATTATTGTTAATTGAGAATTTTGTTTTTTGCTGCGTATGCCTGTCAAGGTTATCCGTACATGCATACCATATGCTTATTATTGCCTAAGATTTCATAAAACAACATTTTCTTAGTTTATTTTTGGAGCCGCTAAGTAGCCATCAACTTAATCCTCAATGAGGGGGCCAGCGTTAAAACAATAAACATTCACCGAAGATCACTTTACGTGTCTTTGGGTCAGACCTGATCCTATCCGCCACTTGCCAAGCTAACAAATTGCCGACCATCTATCGAAATGTTAACACTCTGTGGCGCAGTGTTAGAATCTCCCAGAAAATGTACCATAACCGGTTGGGCTAAAAAAAAAAAAAAAACTTAATTAAAATAATATCAGCATAACAATTTTTTTTTTTCATTTCTTTCTTCCTCATTGAGTCTCCTTCTCGCTCTAACTAACTGTGTGCCAATATTCATTCATGGCAAGATCTTGACATGTCTCGATATGTTGTTGCCTACTCTAGTACCAACAAAACCGAAATGCTATGCAAAAATATGCAGAGTGAAAGAAGTCTGGGGACCAGAGACACAAGATTTACAATATATGTACATACATAACTAAACATGGGCCATATACAGTGAACAAAACTGGGGATGAACTTATTATATGCCTTCTGTACAATTCCACTTCCGCAAAACTTAGGTGATTTAGAACTCGAGCTCATGAAGTTTTTGTGGAAGTGGAAGAACTAGGCTGAATGACTGTACTTTGTAGTTCTAGATGCTAGCGATCCACTGGCCTTTGCTATTAACACTTTTACTTCACTTAAGCTGGGTATCAACTTACTTGCGAAAAATGTACAAAGTCTTAGGTCACGAAATATATGATTTTAATATATTTCGCTCTATTGAAATAAGGACTTGTGTAGAGAATGAGTGAAGCCCTGGCCGATAACGATAATAGCGCCATCGGACATATCAATGCGGTCCCTAAATAAAAGACTTAAAAAGATAGTTAACCGATTGTTCTATTAATGGTAAAGTTGGGGGTTAACACAGGACTTACCGATGAACTATCGCGTGACACGGTATGTCAACGCATACTATTTCGCATTTTAGGTCAAGACAAACTTTTAAATCAGCTGCCTGCAAATTTCCTGAGTATTACGAAATAAAACGCTCTCTAGTGTTTTAGTAAGAAAAAAAACTGCACTAGCGTCGTGCATTTTATCATTTTTCATTGTGTCACGATAAAACACAGCGGATTTGAGCCTTTGTATATCATTTCGTGCTGGTTTCGTGCTTTATAGTGTTTTTTTTTTCGTGCCGCACTTTGAAAGCACATAAAAAGAGCACGAATATTAAATGTTGAATACTTGTAGACAAAAAAATGGTGCCAAAAAGTGCAACTAATTAAGGTTTGGTTGGTTTGGTTTGGAGCTTCAAAACCGTAGGTAGGTTCGCAGATTCGGTTTTTAAAAAGCATCGATCACTTGGTTTTGTTTCAAACCTTGGTTCATTTCAAAGATGGGCAAGGAAAGGGATTCCCTCGGGAATTGCCGAGTTTCTCTGAACTTAGGATTCATTTTCTGTAAAAAATTACATTATAATCCGTTAATTTTATAATATTTTCGAAAATTACATTTCAATTCGAGTACCGATCCACTGTGCCCATCTGTAGTTTATATCTAATTGAATCGTTACATAATTTTGGGAGCTATTTTGCATAAATTTTACAATTGATAGGCAATTTGTATTACATTTGGAAGGTCCATTTTAATGTCTTCATACAACATTATTTGTTAAAGACCATCTACTGCCAGAATTGCATAGCCATTTTAGATGTTTACTTATGTTCTTGCATTTCAGCACTTCTTGAAGAGGTAGAACCAAATATAGCGAATTCAAATCAAATTTTCTATACTAATCTTGACATAATGATGCATTAATCCAATACTTGACCGTTATTTTGAAATTTTGAGAAAAGGGCCGTTTTCTCATGTTCATGTTTTTCAAATCTACTTAGAATATATATCAAAAGCAGCCTAAAAGAAGGCAACATAATTTTTCTAAATATCCAAATAGATTAAAAAAACATTAACATGAGAAAACGGCCCTTAAAAAATTTGTTAAACCAAAGCTTTCTTAAAACAGAGCAGAGCCGATTCTGTAGGTCATTAAGATACAAGGTTTAGCTTATGGAAAATCGTATTAACAATATTCACGGTATTTTCTCAACAATATCGACCGAACCAGCAGCTCTGTACGTGCTAATCCCACCTTAAATACTAATTGACACTAATCGTTTTTATAATCTTACTAACAAAACAAAATGTAGTTGATTTTAGGGCAGTAAATGTCCACCGAAAAAAGGAATGAAAGAAAATATTCAGCAATTTCACGTATCGACACAGTTGTTGTCGTTTTTATCGATGAATCAATCTAAAAAGAACGAGCTAAAACTTGAAATTAGTGGAATAATTGATGTTAGTTTCTAAAAACACCTAGATGGATCGAAACTAAAAGAATGATAAGATAATGATACGATAAGAACGATCAAGATAAAAGATACAAGCTCCCAAAATATTTCCATCATCGTCCTTTCATCCAAATTCGACAGAAGTCGTGAATACCAAGTCTTTTGAAAAACCCATAATTTGTGATACGTATAATTTTCATGTAATTCCGGAATTAGAGCAGAAAAATGACCGATACATGGGTGATATATTATTGTTTTCTTCTTTTTTTCCGGGCGAAAAAAACAGACGTTTTAAAAATGATGCTCCTATTGTATATGTTGCTTTTTGGAGCTTTTAATGAAGGAGTCGGCAGAGACGTTGCCTGTATTTCAGTCGCTATAAAAGTATTTGTGAGTCAGCACAGAAAAGTTGTCAATGTGTTGAACAATTTCAAATAAGGAGCTCTATTTACTGCCTGGACCTAGAGCAGTCGAGTAGAAACAACAAAGAGAAAAGAAATCACCTTTAAAAGCTCTCTCTCTATTTGTATATGTATATGTATTAATAATTATTTGCAGTTGCCAGTGGCAACTTATCTGCTCACTTTGCCGACCCTCATTTAAATGTGACTATTTTGTTATTTAAATTTGATTATCATTCCCTCTTAGCCAATGACTACTGTGGCCTAGCATGAAATGTGTGCAGCACGAGCAACAATCGCGCTACAACATCCACAGCTTTGGCTTTTGTATTTTTTTATTTAAGGGAGTGTCAATTGTTAGCCAAGTTATTAAGCGGACCAAGAAGAAGCTGTGGTTGAGCCTCAGACCAGTTTCAGTTCCAGAGTTGAGTTTTGGGCCGCCTGTGGATGATTCATGTGGCAACTCGCATTCAAAAGATACAAATCTTTGATCGACTGTAAAAATTATTGACTACGGCGCATAATTTTATGAATGAACACAGCAACAACAAAAGCGAGGAGAAATACAAACACAGCACGCGCTGGCTGGTCCCCGGTCCCGTCTTCGGGTCTTGGTTATTTTTTTTATTTTTTTCTTCTTTATTTTTTTCTGTCTGAATTGTAATTTCACTGCGCTCGAGCGGCATGTGGAGTGCACTTTGCCATGGAAATTATGCGTGAAATCAAATGTAAATAAAAAAGCAAAAGTGCCAAAAACTGCCAGCAGGCTGCTGAGGTTTTACGGAACGGCACGGCACGGTAGTTATTTTGGCGCATAGCTGCCTGTCAACACAAGTGCACTTGTAATGCAAATCAACGCGGTCAAGCGGCCGCCAAAAACACTTGATGATGATGACGATGATGACGCCACACATGAACCAGCATCCGCTGATGCTGATGCTTAGTTAAGCTGGACCCAAAATTATAAGCCAAGTTTATGAGACAGGCTGCAATTGCTTGGACACTTGCATAAAGATTGCATAAGGTCAACTTCTGACCCAGTCTAAGGTGTGGGAAAGCCTCATGTTCCACTTCTCAGCGAGATGAACTCGTTATCGAGTTAAGTGCTTAATCGATTTCAATTTAATTGCTTAGGTCATGTGGGTGGGAAGCAGCGAAAGTTGGTGACAAATTAAATTGTTTGTGGTTAATAAATTGTTATATGTTGTTGTTGTTGTTGTTGGGTTGGTTTTTTTTTATTTTTCTTCGATGCCTCGACTTATGCAATTGAACAGCTGTCATGGCAAATCAATTGACCAAACCAGGCTTCAAAGAGAGGCTGTGCGTGTGTGTTGGTGGGTTACCACCCGCTGTGGAAACATGATTTTTTGTTAAGCATTTTATTTCAATGGTCAAGGGAAGTTGCTTTTTCAAAAGTGGTTTAGAATTTCAGGCCAATAAAAAAATAATTTATTAAATAAAGAAATGCTGAAAAGTTGGGGAACTAAGGGGGAGAGAGTCTTAAAATTTAATGTAACCAAGTAACACCAGAAAAGTCGTTTTTTCTTCAACTTTTTGGGCAGTTTTGAGCGAACTATTAAAGTCATTCGCTGGAAGGCATCAATAGTTTAGTTTAATGCCTTTAAATCAGTGGTGGTCTCTATTTTGATAGTGTGCGTAAAGCAACATATGAGAATGTGTAAGAGAAAATGTTTATACCCAGAGCTTTGTACTTAAATCAAGTTCAAGCGGTGAAATTGGTACGTTTAGTACGAAAATACTTGATTTAAGTACAAAATTCTTAAATCAAGTACGATTTTTTTTTACTTTTAATACTTGATTATGGATATTTTGATTACTTTTCAAACTTAAGACTATTACAAGCTAAAAGTATGATTAAAAGATCTTCCATCCAGATTTCAATACTTAAAATAAGAAAAAAAAAATATTTATTATTGAAGTCTAATAAACTCTAAAGTAATCCAATTAAAAAAGTTTCTCTTATTTGTGAAATTTTTAAAATTTAAAACTAAAAACCATAACTAAACTTTCCAAATGTATCTTTAAGATGTCTTTAGATTACGAGTACTTTAAGTAAGTTATCTCCATACTTACAATTTCCTTTCCTTTCCTTGTTTTTTATAGGCGGCGTAGCCCCTGGAACCCCATCAGCGGCCATGATCATGGAAGGGCTTGAAACCCTGGTGGCGCCAACGCATCACGCATTCCTGCTCACCGAAACGGCCGCCGCGGCCCATTTCAATGTTTTGAGCTTTGATACGTGTCTGTTTAAGACAAGTACAGCTCAGAGCAGCAGTCCCTCGGCCTCCGCCTATCTGAGCTCAGCACAATTTGGCAATCCGAGCGGTGCTGGCACCAGTTCCCAGCAAACTTTGCTGCATTATTCAACAGCCTCGGCAGCAGCGGCAGCTGCCGCTGCCTCGGCCAACAATTCAGTGCTGCGGGCACGCAATCAAACCACCACGCCCACACAGGGCGGTAGTCCTGGTCACGTGGCAGCACAGCCAAGTGGTGGCAGTACCACAGCCAGTAGCGGACGTAACTCGGCCTCACATTTAAGTCTATTGAATACGAGTCAGCACAGTCCGGTGACAGCCAGTGAACACGGTGGAGTTGCTAGTGGCGTGGAGGGGCACAAACAGCAGCAGCATCAGCAGCAGCAGCAACAGTTGATAGAGGCTTTGCCCGGTGATCTCAATACGCCGGTTACCACATCCAGCGATATACCCTCATTCTTTGGACCATCCACTGTGGTGGAGCCGCCGCCAATTACTGGTAAGTTAAATTAAATAAACAAATAAGATTTAAATTGTGTTAAAGTCATATACTCTGAAATAAGAAACTTTCGTGTTGTTTATCCGATTTCAGAAATTATGGATAAAAGGCAGATCAAACTATATTTAAAGCCACAAGGTTATCTTATGCTTACTAGCAAGCAAAATCGTTTTGTGCTTAACTTTCGTGTTTTTTAACCGATCTTTTTTCAGAATATATGTTTAATGGGCCTAAGAAAATATATTTAAAGCCACTAGGTTCTTACTTCAAAATAAGGCCAACGCTTCCCAAGCTTAATAGCTAGCAAAATCGTTTCGTGCATAACTTCCGTGTTTTTTAACCGATATTTTGGGGCTGTTCAGGGAAAATGGATATAAGGCCTTAAGTAAAATTATTCAAAGACACAAGGTTCTTACTTCAAAATTAGTCAGACGATTCCCATGCTTAAAAGCAAGCAAAATCGTTTCATGCAAAACTTCCGTGTTTTTTATCCTTTTAACTTTTTGGGCTTCTCCAAAAATATGTAAAATAGGCCTAAGTAATTATATTTAAAGCCACAAGGTTCTTTTTTAAAATTAGGCTAAAGCTCTGCATACTTAATAGCAAGCAAAATTGATTCGAGCATACCAACCGTGTTTTTTAACCGATGTTTTTGGGCTCTTCAGAATACATGAAAAAGAAAATATATTTAAAGTTACAAGGTTCTTACTTCAAAATTAGGCAGACGCTTCCCATGCTTAATAGCAAGAAAAATCGTTTTGTGCATAACTTCCGTGTTTTTTATTCTTTTAATTTTTTTTGGCTTCTTTAAAAAATTTGTATAATAGGCCTAAGTAATTATATTTAAGGCCACAAGGCTCTTATTTTTAAATTAGACTAAAGCTCTCCATACTTAATAGCAAGCAAAATTGATTCGTGCATAACTTCCGTGTTTTTTAACCGATCTTATTGGGCTCTTCAGAAAATATGTATAATAGGCTTAGGTAAATATGTGTAAAGCCACAAGGTTCTTACTTCACCATAAAGCTAACGGTTTCCTTGCTTAATAGCATGCAAAATCGTTTCGTGCATAACTTCCGTGTTTTTTATCCGATCTTTTTAGGCTCTTGAGAAAATATGTTTATGTTTAAAAGGCCTAAGAAAATATATGTAAAGCCATAGGGTACTTACTTTAATATTAGCCTAACGCTCCCTATGCTCAATAGCAAGCAAAATCGTTTTGGGCATAACTTCCGTGTTTTTTAACCGATCTTTTTAAGCTCTTCAGAAAATATGTATATTTGGGCTAAGTAAACTTACTTGCAAAAGCTGAATTCTCTTACTCTTATAGTCTCCAAGTTTGAAGCGTTCGTACAGTCAGACAGACGGACATGGATATATCCAGTCGACTACAGACGCTGATCGTGAATACATACATACTGTATAAGGTCGGAAATATTCCCCTCTGTCTATCATGATACCCTTTTTACCCATTCTTAATAGTAAACCTAAGTTTTTATGACTAACTTAGGTCATTTAATTTTTTGTTTATTTTTTAAATATTTTAATAATTGCAAATCGAGTGTGTTTCTACTCATTGTCTCGTTCTTTCTAAACAATAATAATAAAAATGAAAAAAAAAACACACACACACACACTTAATTAATCTAGAGCCACCACAACAATAATAATAACAACAACAACACTAACGGCGCATGTATTAAACATTTCCGTTCAGTGTCAATGTTTCTCAAGCGCAATTCCGAGATATGACATACATATCAGACACTTATATAGACATATACATATATTGTATGCACAAAGCACATTTCTAATTGAATTAAAGGCAAAAAGCCACATTTGCTCCTCCACAGAAACAATTGAATTTAATTGCTGGTCCAAGTGAGAGATTTAGTTCCAATTGAAAAGGCATCAAAAATATAAAGCAAATCCAAAAAGAAATATTTATGTATAACTTTTTGTTTTGGGCCAACAAAATGTCACTCATAAATTATGCCACCCACACACACAATTTCTAAACATATAAATATACATTAAAACAATTTGCCTGATAGAGAGAGAGAGACACAGACATTGATAAAGCTGCTTTTAATCGCTAAACTTGGCAGCAAAACTAAAATACTTAAAAGGCATATTGGCCATTGCATTTCCGGAGCCTGTCAAATCTGGGAAAATAAACGACTCTGGCCAAAGCTAAAATTTCCAAGAGTTCTGTGAATTGTGGCCAGAGTTTGATGTCGCAGCACATTAGGCGCTATGCAACTCAATCAATACCCAAGTCCAAGGCGGCTTTAATGATGATCTTGGAAAACAAAACAAAAAATAAAAAACGCTTGCCCCGGCCTGGCCTGCTCTGGTCTGACTTCACTGGCGTAATTAGTCTTCTGGCCGACACTTCTGTCTCTGTGCTGGCTGCTGATGCTGCGATGAGCGATGATGCGACCTCCCGTGTTGTTCGATTTCTGCGAAATCAAAGCGCGCCCAGCTGCACTTGGCCCCAGAATACGAGTATGCCCATTCAAGCGAACTGTGATTGATATCGTCATGCAGTGGAATGAAAACAAAAAGCAAAAAAAAAAAACCCAACTAATACAACAAGTACTACTGTAAAATGTCACCAGATAAAGGTTAATTTCTGCAATCAGTCGGTGACTTAATGTGTGGTTAAAGGCCTGAATCCAGATGGCATTAAAATTTATTTCGGCACTTTGCTTCATATAAATAAAATTGCTTTTCAAAGGCATTTAGCTTTTAGATTTTTCAAAAGTGTTTCTATTCATATGAAGCATTGAGCCGAAATAAATTTGTATGCCGTCTGGAAGAAGGCCTTAAACACTATGTTTTGCACATATGTGACTTCTTCTTAAAAAAAAAGAGATTTCTTCAAACTTCAAAAAATTTTGAAGTGAACCAAGTGCCATATTGTTTTGATATTGACTTTAAAGGCCTGTACTTAAATAAAATACAATACTTTATACCTAGTGTTCATATCTAGTGTGCTTAGAAAATTGCGATTCGACCGCGATTGTCTACTTCGTGTCTGTTGCACAGAGAAAAAAAATGGCTAGCTAAATTCGAGTTGAAAAAAATGTATTTGATCTCGACCTTCGAGTTAAAGTTTCAAGTACAAAATACTTGCAACAATCCCAGAACTCTTGTGTCCATCCGAAAAGGCTTATTTCAAGTTCGGATCCTTCTTGAAAATCAATCCAGGTCCGCAGCTAGATTTTTCATTTCGGTGGTGAGAGGTTATGATATTATTTTTTTACAGTAAAATATTCAAATTTCTTTTGATTCGAGTAGGAAATAAAGCAGTTAGCAGTCTACTTGTTTCTACAACTTTTTCGATTATATGAGGGAAAAACACTTAGCAAGCCTAGGTATTTTGAAGTTTGGTAGGGGCTGAGCCTCCAAAACCCCCTACTAGCTACGTGCCTGAATCAAGCCCAAGTATTTCGGGATAATTCCTAATCAATTCAATCCTTTAGTACTTGGTATGACAAATTCAGGGATCGACCCTTCTGACATCGTTTAAGATTGATTTTCATCAAAAATTCTCTGATTGTATTTTTTGCCGACCACTGCTTAATTTTATTATTTACTATTTCTTATATAATCACAAATGTGCATTTTGATTAAATAAAAAGAGTTTTAGATCAATAAAATATTGACTTTTAACTGAATTATAGAAATTTCAAAAATAAGTTCACTAAACCCGGACACGACTGCAATATTTAGACTATTTTTATTTAAGGAGGTCTTTTAAATTCTGGAAAGAAAGATATAAGAGCTTTTTCAATTTGGATTTTTGTTTTGTGTTATTTATAAATTAAATAAAAAATTTTAGAATTCGAGGGCTGTTAAACAAGTTATCTGCCTGCCAATTAAGGTCTCAAAAAAAAAATGTAGAGCTGGTAGCCATAATTTCGGGAAGCCATAATTTCGGACATGAAAACGATAAATGAGGTTACGATCAGAATTGAAGTGATTTATATCTTTTAATATTTTTTGAAAAATTTTCGAAATTTAAAAAAATAAAAAGTATTTTTATTGTTTTTTTTTGTTGTTTAGTGTAAAAAAAATAGTATAAAATTGTTTTTCCTATTGATTGAGGTACGGGACAGAATTACTTCAATTCTGCGTCGATGGCAACATGGCAACGTGATTTCGAGAAAAACGCTCTTAAAGTTTTAAGCAACGGTAAATATACTAATTTTAGTAAGAACATTGCTCCACAAAAAAGGCTATTTCTACTTAACTGTTCGAATTTTTGAAAATGGTTTGAAGGGAATAAAAGGGGAATGTCCAAGATATAATAATAATGCAAAACAAAAAAATTCTAAACATTTTTTTTTCAAAGGTATAATTGTCTGTAATATAATAATATTTTAGTGTAGAATTTTTCTGAACCGGTTTTGATCCAGGAAATGGACTTTCTTCATAACCAATCCAAAAACCAAATTTTAAGTTCATTAAAATATGATTGCTGGTTCCTAGCTCTTTAGATAAAGCTATGGAGCTGCTAGCTCAGAGCCGAGCGCTACAAGTAACGAGCTGCGAATCGATTGCTGCCTCTTTCGATGTTGCTATGAACTCAGAGCCGAGAGCTGTGACTCATGAGTTGGATGCTAGCTATCGGCTGCGAACCGAATGCTTTCTCCTGGCTTCTAAAATGTAGCTCTCAGCCTTCTCTTGATAAGAAAGAGCGCTTCAGTGGCCGGACGAAGTGGAAAATTTGATTTAGTTCCATGGGGATAATTGATAAATAGGGTCTGCTTTAGGGTCGCAGAATACACTGTAAATAAGTTTTTGGCCTTGTTCAGCAGAAGAACTTGCTCCCTGATCATTGATATATTTTTTGGTATTTTACGTAGCCTTCTAGACTAGTTTTTTAAAGCTGATCAGTGATCAAGTGTCTCTGCTGAACGCGCCCATTTTTTCCATTTATGACAAGAAAATAGAGTTCTTGGCTTTAACTGTTTCTTAGTCTCTAGAGTGTAAGAATTAGTTAATTCACACTTTTATTCATAAGAATTTCGTTTAAACTATGATTTGAAAGTTATAAGTCGAGCCGTAAGACGAGCAACTACTTCGCACATTTTGGTTGCTCGATCAGGAAGTATCGTATCAAGGAATGTTTTGATAATTTTCAATGTTGACTATGGGAGGTACAGACCTCTTCTTCTTTGGAAAATAAGGTCCCTATCCAGGGAATCCAATTTCGCTTTAAACGAGCTGATATCAATTTACCAAATGATCCTCCCACCTAATAGAGTCTTTACCAGCAATGTCAACATTTTTATTAATTTAAATTTAGCCACATAAGTAAAATATATATGTTAAAAACCGTTTTAAACAAATATCTAAAGCTCTTCAACTGAAGACTCTTAACCTGGCCCATAATTTAATAACAACAAGCGGGAAAAAAAAATATGTCGAACAACAAAAAATTGGTACTTGAAATTTGAAATGTTTGCTTATGATTTTGAACTTGTTTTCTCTGAGGAGCAAAAAAAAAAAGAGACAGTATCCAGAGAGCGGGAGAGGGACTGACTCTGATTTATGTTGAAACTTAAGCCTGACAACGGATTAGTTGCTTATTTAAGAGTATGAGGTGACTGTGAATGTAACCCGGGCTCCAGGCAGCAAGCAAGCAGGCAGGCAGGCAGCTGCATCCATTAGCCCAAAACAGATAAAGAAACTTGCACACAGCAAGGAAAAGTCTTGGGTCTTAGGGCTTTCAAAAAAAAAATACTAACCATATGTACTTTTTTAAATATGTTTGCAGGCTCAATCGAATCGGAGGATCTGTCGCTGGAGCCTCAAATTGTGTCAGTGGCCAGTCCAGTATTGTCTGCTTGCAGTTCGTTGAAGGAGGAGCGTAGTACGCCGCCAGCATTGACCATTGTTAAGGAAGAATCAAGTAATAATAGTTGTAATATGTATACTCAACACAACAACAACAACACATCAACAACAACAACAACCAAACAACAAGCCACAAGTGAAAACAACAACACAGAGAGCGTAGGCTCACCACACCAACAACAGTCACAACAACAACAACAACAGCAACAGCTGCATAACAGCCACAACACGAATACAAATTGCCATCACAGTCATCAGCAGCAACAGCAACAACAACAACAACAGCAACACTTGAGCTCCCCGCAATATCAGCAACAACAACAACAACACCAAATATTACACCAACAAATGCCACATCATCATCATCACCATCATCATCACCACCATCAACACCAACAACAACAACACAGTCACCTTCAGCAACCGCAACATCAGCAACACCAACAACACCAGCAACAACAACACTATCAACAACATGCCTTACAACAGCAACAACAACAACAACAACCTGGCAAAATCTCATATCGTGGCATTTTCACCACCACAGGCAACGCCAACAACAGCAACAACATGAGCCAACAGCAGCAACAGCAGCAACTTGCCTCCCCCCAGCTAAATGTCAGCCTGTCTGGTCAGATGTCTCCACCCTCAAATAGTCTAGGCAATAGCTGGGGTCTACCCAGTCCCGACAAATCACTCTTCCAGCCACCCATGTTCAGTTTGCCCGCTCAGTATGCCATGCAACAGCAACAGCAGCAGCAGCAACAGCAACCACAGCAGCAACAGCAATCGATCACGCCCACCGCCTACGATGAAGGTCGAGCGGCAGCAGCAGCTGCTGCCGCCGCAGCTCAACATGCTGAGCTACTGGGTCTCACCATGGACTGTACCCCCTTGTTACTCAAGCCGGCTGCACCGCCCAGCTATGCAGCCACCTCGACAGCAGCAGGATTTGCCAGCCTGGCGGAGCTGCAAAGCAGTCATGAGCAACAACAATATGCCGTACGCAGTCAACTGTCGGCACCCAAATATCAATGGTTGGACTCACCAGCGGATTATGCAGCGGCTCAGCAACAACAACAGCAGCAGCAACAGCAACAAGTACAGCAGCAACAACAGCAGACTCTGGTTTTACCCGGACCCACCTCATCGGCCAGCTCGAGCAATGCCGCTTTGGGTGTGCTCATACCCAAACAGGAAAGCTATCCGGAAGCCAGTTCAAATGGTACCGGCTACTCGTTGGCATCTGGCAGCAGTGCAGCAGCAGCGGCAGCAGCAGCAGCTGCCGTTCAACTGGCCGAATATAGTCCCTCCACCAGCAAGGGTCATGAGATACTGTCACAGGTGTATCAGCAGAGTAGCATGCCCCTGAAATTGGTGCCAGTGAAGCCACGTAAATATCCAAATCGTCCCAGCAAAACGCCCGTACATGAGCGTCCCTATGCCTGTCCCGTAGAGAATTGCGATCGACGATTCTCGCGTTCGGATGAGCTAACCCGCCATATACGCATACATACGGGACAGAAACCGTTTCAATGTCGCATCTGTATGCGTAGCTTTAGTCGCAGCGATCACCTGACCACCCATATACGCACGCATACGGGAGAGAAACCCTTTAGCTGTGATATATGTGGTAGAAAATTTGCACGCTCCGATGAGAAGAAACGTCATGCCAAAGTGCATCTTAAGCAGCGCATTAAGAAAGAGGGTAAGGCCAGTCGAAGTGAACAGCAGCAGCAACAACAGCAGCAACAGCAGCAGCAACAACAACAGCAGCAGCTGCAGCAGCAACATCTTCACCAGCAGCAACAGCAACAACAACAATATCAACATGCCCACCCACATCATCATCTGCTGCAGGCAGCCGATTTGGCCATTGTCACCAGTGCAAGTGCAACCAGCATGTAGACCTTAGAGAATTCAACATCATCGTTTGATTCCCATGTGCCATATCCGGAGCTAGAGAGTATGATCTTTCCCTTGGAATTGACCTCAGACTATGGCACTTTATCGCCTTTAACCAGCCCCTTGCAGTTCAATTATGTTTTTGTTAGTCAGGATGCGGCCAGTCAGCCGCCCTTCTTCTATCAGGATGTGGAATCAAACGATGATGCTGAATTGTGCAAACAATAAATAAAAACTAAAAACCTAGCTGAATACACGAAGTTGTAGTGGTAATTCTTGGGTTGTAAAATAAAAATATTTTTAAAACTATATATTTATCTAAATATATAGTATATGCAAGACATTAAATCTTACACACGAAAAGTTACTAACACAATACAAAAACAAACAACAAACAAACAAACACAAACTAATTAAACACATATAAATATTTAACTTATGTCTCTAATACTGTGATCTCATGTGTAATAATTATTAATTTTAATTTCTTTAATATTTTCACCCCCTTTTTTGTCTAGCTAATGTTCATTTTTAACACACTAATTTATTATGAAGTTAAGCATTTTTAATATTTATAATTAATATTAAAATTTAACTTATTCATTATCTTACACAACAACAAATTTTTAGATTTTAATTGATAGGCCTAAAGAAAAGAAAAAGAAAAAAAAAAAAAGAAGAAGGAAAACTTCGGCCTGCCGAGTTTTATAAACTTGCAGAGGATTATGGTTACGCGAATACTTAGACCTATCCGAGCATTTGGGTTCTTTTTGTAAATCAGTTTTATTCCTTCACTCACTAGTAGAGCATCTTTTTTTATGGCAACCCTCTAAGATCATTAATAAACAGTTCAAAGTTTCAGTCAAATTAGGGTACACAATTTTTTAAGTTAGTTCACGGTATTCGAACCGAACCTGGCTTCAGATCAATTTTGAGTAGAAAAAAAAACCGACGGCATCTTATGAACACATAACATTTTTCACCGACGGCATTTCACCAATGAAAAAGCCAATCAAATAGAACTCGTCATATTCCTTTTTCCGTTGGAAATCAGCTTGCTTACGAAAAGCGCTTGAAAAATGGGTTTACACCTTTGGAAAAAGAAATCATATAGAAGCCGTCTTATTTCAACGGTTTTTCCATCGGTGAAATTGATAACTTTTTTAACGCCTTTTTTAGCAGGGAATCAAACCGAATCAAATTTCCGTTCCGGTTCTGGTACGTACCAAAACTAATGTTTCGGTAAAGGTTCTAGTTTATTTCGGTTTTCGGTTCCGTATCGGTACCTTGGTTTTTATTTCGGTATACCGGTACGTACACCGGTATGTACCGGTACAATTTAAAAATCCTTTAATCCGAAGATATAATATCAACCTACACTACAAAAAGTAGTTATAAAGAAGGAAAATTAAACTTAATAAACTTTACCCCAGAAAACAAATGTCCTAAATAATACTTGTGTAACTGGAAGAGCAAGAAGATCTTTTTATCTGATGGAACCGCGGTAATGTGTTCACAATTTAACCCTGCTGCTAGGTTAATCCCATTTGGTCCTTTTCAACGCCTATTTAACAGGGAATCAAACCGAATCGAATTTCGTTTCCGGTTCTGGTACGTACCCTGGTAAAAAGGCGTTAAAAAAAATTTCCAATTTTACCAATTTCTGGTACGTATCCTGCTAAAAAGGCGTTAAAAAAAGTTACCAATTTCACCGATGGAAAAATCGTTGAAATAAGACGTGTTCAATTTTTATTGAAAATTCCAGTATATACCAGAATATACCAGAAACCTTAACCTTTACTGTTACCTAACCTTTACCTAACGTTTACCCTGCGTTTTTCACTGAGGAAATCCTGGAACTGAAATAACAAAAAAAAAACTCAGAACCGAAACTGTACCGGTACAATGTTTCGGTTCTTTTCGGTCATTTCGATTCCAAAAATAAAGGTTCCGAAATATCGGTTCTCAAAAAATATATATTAAAGGTTCCGTTTACGGTTCTGGTTCTGAGATTCAATCGTTTCTTTTCGGTATACGGTTCTAGTTCGGGTTCCGGTTTGACACCCTGCTTTTTTGGTAAACCAACCGATTTCTGAATAACATAATATATGTATAGCTATTTCAAGAGCAAGCTCATTTTCATTATAAGAAAGACAAGTAGGAGTCTAATAAGAGACTTACGGGTTTTTTTTTAGACTTTTCCGACCAGGGAGGCGGATTTTCCAAAATTACAAAAATATTTTGACTATATGCATAAATTATAGAAACGTTATAACAAGTCCAGTTTGAAGTACAACAAATGAGACACATTTTTTAGACTTTTCCGACCAAGGAGGTGGATTTTCCAAAAATTAAAAAAAAATATTTTTCTTAATTTCCCAAGTTGGCCTTAAAAACTTTATTTGACGTAAAGAAGGGCTTACAAACAACGTTGTACTCCAAAATCCCCGCTGTTGAATAATAAGCTTTAATCCTTAATCTTTGATATGCAAACTTCGGTGTAGTTTTTTTTTAAATTTAAAAAAGGAAATTTATTTCTTATTTATTTGTATGACCCATAAAGTTTACAAGCCAAATTTCCCAAAGAATGACTTAACAATAACGTTTTCGCCTCAGTTCAACTTTGAAGTGTATTATCCAAATAAGAAGTTCTAGGTTCTAGGTTGGAAAGAACCTGCTTATAAACCCAAAACCAAACAGAATAAATCTCAATTTGGTCCCATTATTTTGTTAAACTCAAGCTCAAAACTCTATGCCAGAAATTAAACTTCGCTTCCAAAAAAAAAGATCCTAAAACAAGCTGGGAATAATAGGACAGATAAGCACGGTCGATTGTCTACATTTTAGCATCCCCCTTTAAAACAAGCAAAAAACCATATTCTTTATTTTCTTAAAAAAATTAAATCCTCTGCAAGTGTATTAAAATATTCACAATAAAAAATAAAAAAACTCTTAGCATATCATTTTCGTTTATCAATTATAAGCTTAATGAAACAAAATTTACAAAATGTACTTCCTTAATTGATTTGAAATCAAAACACAACACAAAAATTGGAAATTTTACATCTATAAATATTATTTAATTTTTAGTTTATTTAGTTTTTTAATTTCTATTGTTAAGTTAAAAAAAAAACAAACAAACACATTTTTTATAAATTAGCTCAGTTTATTTTTCAAAAATATATAACAATTAAAAAAAAAACACACACAATTCTTATTATTTCTTCATTTATCAAAACTACAAAAAAAAATACAAAAAAGAAGGTGCATCCGATGGTTTCGGTTCCGTAAGGTGAAGCCAAATTCTAGCCTTAAGTGTATAACGAACTAAAAAAAAAAGAATACAAAGAAAACTAAATGGAATTTTTGTGCCACTTTAGCAACGATAGCTGAATAAACGAAATGGTTTGAGAAAGTGTTTAGATTAGATCTATTTTATGGCAAAATGTATAGGCAAATACGCCTATACACAAACATTTTGCATAGCCGCTAAAATGAGTCACAAAATGTAGGATAAGGGCAAATGTCATCAAAAAATGGATCTATATTTGTATGGCTTTGAGTGCAAATTCAATAAAAAAATATAACAAAAACATTTTTAGGTAGACTATTTATTCTGTATACATGCATATAAATATATATTTGTTATGTGTTAAGTATATGGTGAAAAAAAAAACAGGAAACATAAATTAAACTATAAAAAAAAACTGTGTGAAACTTATGTGCCATCAAGAAATTTCAAAAATTAAAACCGTAGACAAAAATTACTTAAGTACTATACTACACCACACCTGACCGAAAATTGTACACACACACATTTTGAGCACTATTTTATGAACACTTTAGCAAATCAAAGGCAAAATTTGTTTTTATTTTAGTTATTTAGGCAAATTGTAGTCTTTACCAAAAAGCCTGCTGAAAATAGGAGCTGTAGGTTCTTGAACCAGTATTGTTTAGTCAACCAGTTTTTTTTTGGTATAGATTGCATAAGTTGATTATGTTGAGGACCTGCAAATTTCGCTAAATAACATTACAAAGTCGGCTGATATATTATAAAACATAAAACAAATGTTTTTTACACAGAATCAAAAATTAATTTTGTTGTCAAACATCTTTTAAGTCAATTGACGTTGGACTAAATGTAAAATTCAGATATGATCTATAGCTCAATTCAATTAAATGATTTATTATACTTCCTTAAAAGATATACTTTAAGGATCTTACAAACTGCCTCTACTATGTTTATTATTTTTCAGGTATGCAAACAGAACCGAATTGTTAAATAGTCTGAAAAATCTTACGGTTGGTATCGTATCGTAAAATGCATACCTTATGATAAGACAGCGGATTTCGCATATTTTTAGATTAAATTTTATCCTAGTAGGCCAGGATAAACGGGTTTTTAAATAATCTTTTTGTGATTTGATTAGACCATTTTGTATATTTTTTCTGCTCCTTCAACACATTCCCCCTGTCCTACTAAGATTAAATTCAATCTGAAAATATGGAAAATCTGATGTCTTCCTATTATACCAACATTTGAAGGTTTCGGAATTGGTATCAGAAAAGTCAACCAAACGAAATAGCTCATATCTTTTAAGCCTCATTGTTTTAGCTACTCAACATAATAAAAAAAAAAATAAATTAGATCTTCCCGTTTCTAATGAATGTGTTTTGAAACTCTATATCAAAATTAAGGTCGAAAATTTATAATTGGGTTGCTATTTAGGTAAATGTTAAGTAGAGTTACCCCTCACCAAAAAATTAGAAAAAATTATCCTTGATGGTCCGCGAATTTAATAGAATTATCATGTTTTCAGATCGACTAGCACTTCCGCAGTTTAATGGTAAAAATTATTTTAAAATTGCGTTTTTTTTATCTGAATTTTAAAATTTTCATATTTATAGATTAGGTCACTTATGCGGGTCCCGAGCTGGGGCTCCAAGCTTAGATCCGAGAGCTACAAGTAAAGAGCTTTTTAGATGTTGCTCTCAACTCAGAGCCGAGAGCTGTGGCTCAGAGCCGGGAAGACAGCGGCTGGCTCCCGAGCTGGGGCTCCTAGCTTTGAGCCGAGAGCTACATATAAAGACTAATTCCGAATCCTGAAAAATTCGCCCAAAATTCGCACAAGTGTTAGATGAAATTCGAGAGACGACACATACTTCACCAAGAAAATGCGAGCTCTAACACATCTCCACTAAAAATTTTTAATATTTGATCGATTGATGGACCATCCACCGTAGAATCCTGATTTGGCACCCAATGACTTCTTTTTGTTCCCTAAAATCAGAGTAGAGTAAAATCGGAGTAGAGTTGGGCCAAATATCGTAAACTAGTTCAAATGAACTAGTCATTAAAATGAACTAATAAACAAGAACTCAGTGTTTGAACTATAGTTCATTATTTTAACTATTCACTTTTTTTTTAAATGAACTACAAGTTCAAAAAAAAGGAAGGAAATTTCAAAAATTGTACTAAAATTCAAAAAATGAACCATAGTTCAAAAAATTAAATGATATTAACTATTGATCGAAAAAAAAACTTACATAGAACTATATGAACTAACTAGTTCAAAAGAACAAGTCATTAAAATGAACTAGGTCTCAGTGTTTGAACTATAGATTATTATTTGAACTATTCGCCTTTTTTTTAAATAAACTATTGATCAAAAAATTAACTAAAATGAACAATATGAACTAACTAGTTCAAATGAACTAGTCATAAAAATTAACTAATGAACAAGGACGCAGTGTTTGAATTATAGTTCATTATTTAAAATATTCGCCTTTTACAAAAATTGAACTATTGATCCAAAAATGAACTTAAATGTATGGTTTAACTAGTCGGAGTAGAGTTGTGCCGAATATCGTGAACTAGTTCAAATGAACTAGTCATTAAAATGAACTAATAAACACGGACTCAGTGTTTGTTCGTTATTTAAACTATTCGCTTTTTTTTAAAATGAACTTAAGTTCATAAAAAAGAAAGTAAAGTTCAAAAATTGTACTATAGTTCAAAAACTTAACCATAGTTCAAAAAATTAAAAAAATTAACTATTGATCGAAAAAAACTTAAATAGAACTATATGAACTAACTAGTTCAAAAGAACAAGTCATTTAAATGAACTAGGACTCAGTGTTTGAACTATAGATCATTATTTGAACTATTCGCCTCTTTCAAAAAATTATCTATTGATCGAAAAATGAACTTAAATGTATAGTTCAACTATATGTACTAATAAGTTCAATTAGACTAGTCATTAAAATGAACTCAGTGTTTGAACTATAGTTAATTTATTGAACTATACGCTATTTTCATAAAATGAACTATTGATCGAAAATGTACTAAATCTTTTTTTTAACTATAGTTCATTTTTGAAAGGTAATAGTTCATCAACAAATGAACTAATGAACTGAGTCATTAAAATTAACTAGATTCTTCAACTCCATTTCGAAATTGTGTCCAAACTGCTTCGAAAAGTTTTTTAAACATATTTAAATATAAAAAAATTTGGAAAACAATAAACTTATTTTCTACCACCAAAGTTCGATTTTTTCATTGTTAGTTCTGAAATACGTATATAAATAGCAACCCATGTACTATTTAATCCTTAATTCAAAACTTATGAGTATCCTTTTGTTCAAAAAAAACTAAATATCAAAAAAATATATATATTTTTTTTTCATTCACAAATATTAAATTAAAATCCAATTTTCGGTCAGGTCTTTACACATTGAACAAAATAACTAGAAGATAAGACATAAAAGAAAGAAAATTTTGAATTTTTGAACGTTGTGATTTATATGGTTCACTTTTATTGCATGATTCAGTGTTAATAACAATATATTCAATATATTCTATAAATTTGAACAAATATCCAAGAATTATATCGCCCAATTGTACATATTTAATAAGTTTAATAAACTTTAAAACGGCTTATGGACAGTTTTTCTTCCATAAATATTCACCCTTTAAAATAACACAAAAAAAAAAAACTCATTGGGATAAATGTATTTATTGATGCATTCGTAGCTAGACGAAATATATATATATATAGAAGAAGAAGAAGAGATAGATATATGCTCAAAATCACAGCTTTGCAAAATTTGTTGGTTTTTTTTTTTGTGTGCGTGTGTTAATTCATGTATTTTGATGTATGTATGTATTTAGACTTAAGCAACTCCCAATTCTACTTCTAATTTTCAAAGACTGTCTTTGTGTTAAAACTAAGCATTCGACTCTAAGTTCTGTACTGTAGCAGGAGCTTTTCCCCCCCATCCACAAAATATCAACTCAGTTTTTTCTATAACTCTACATATTATGATATCCCTAGGCTTAAGTTTATATTTTATGTCACCCTAAACTAATCCTTACATACTTAGTATAACAATTTGGCAACCAAAAACTTTTTGAACAAATAAAATGAAAAATTTCAAATTGATCCACCCCCCACTACCGTCCTTTTTTCTGGTCATATAAATTACATTGGTATGCGTATCTATGAAGGAGGAGGGGGAGGACTGAACCAACGAAATGCAGGCCTCAATAAAAAGCGCAATAAAATTGAAAATAATAGCCAAAGCGGAGCAGGAGACGACGACCAAGACGACGACGACGACGATATATGCCAGCACTCAAAACTAATGAAATGTTCCAAAGTCAAAACGATTGCAACCACACGCGCTGGAAAGTCGACTGACCAGCTCACCGGCTCGGCCGCCAGCGACAGGCGCATGTCGGAGTCACAAAATTCTTCAGTTTTTTCCATTCCATGTACATATATGTATATGTGTATGTATGTGTGCATAAAGACAAGCAGCCAAAGAATCGGGGTCTGGATTTTGGTCTAAAAGTTATGAGCGCAATTCTATCGTAAAAATGTTTAAGTGGGGGGGGGGGGGGGGGTTAGTCAAATAACAAAGGCAAATGAAGCTGGGATACTCTTAGTAATGGTTTTTGAAATAATTAAAAAAAACTAATTAAACATTTTGTTTGTTTATGAGCAAAGTGCAAATACTATTAAATATAAAGCAAATCATTATTTTCATGAAAGAGTATTTTTTTTTAGTGCTGCAGCGTTTTTTTTTTTTGTTAGATTTTGGTAATCTCTCCATCTCCATCTCTCGATCAAGTAAACTCTTAGGGCCGTTTTCGTATCTCATGTTTTTGAAATCTGGGTGGATATTACGAAAGTGTCAGTTGCCTACGCGGGTCGTTGTAGACACAAGCATATATTTTGAAGCTGCCTAAAAGTATGCAATACAAATTTTCTTAATATCCACCTAGATTTTTAAAACATGAAGATGAGAAAACGGTCCTTAATAGACTTCAATACGCTTATGGCTTTATTGACAAATATGTGGATATGTGTAATATTAAAGTTAGGATCGATATGAATACCCGGATTATTCATTTGGTAAATGCGATTGAAGCCAGTGTCGAACACAAGCTTTTTAGACAATTTTTGCTGCCCTAAGACTGAAATCTATCAAAATCTGATATTCAGTATCAGAATCACGTATTTTATGAGAAGCAGAGCTTGATATCTGTGAAAGGAAATGTTATAAAGCCACTTTGTAGGAAGATCGTTTATGAACAGTGTAAAAAGCAGAGGATCTAGGGTGCTACCATGTGAAACTGCAGAAGTGACTCTAATACTACGTTTATGTTTAAAAAATATCATGATTTTTTGTCCCTCAAAGTATGCAAGCCTTATTTTCAATTTAAGCCAGATAACTTATAGTTAGTAATGGCAGCATCACACATAATCAACATTGTACATTCACTCAAATTGTCGGTCCAGTTGAAGGTATACAAAAATATTTAGTGTTAAGGCTAATAAAATATTAATGTATTCCTTATTTATTCATCTTCATAAAATTTGCATACTTGAAGGGGCAAAAATCAATCATTTTTATTTGTCCATAAGCGTAGTATAAGAGGTTTAGAAAGATAATTCTCCAGCACAACCTGGAAACTAGGATCATATTCAATGCACCTATCAAATGGCCCTTTCTTTCGCTCCAATCACCCAAAACAAGGTCAATCAATTAATCAAGTCACTCACAAAACTGCAAGGCACCGAGAGAGGATCAAATCCATTTCAATTCCATTGATTTTCATACAAATGTACTGGGGTACAAATGTACCCCAAAGGCCGTGAACTGTTCTAGGGTTCGAGGTTTGAGAATTAAGCATGCATTTGAAACATATTCATCAATTCTGATCAGCAGTACATATATTTAGCCCATATACTTTACAAACCGAACTTTAGAATAAAGATTGATAAACTTGTTTAAAAAAATTTAAATAGAAAATTTTAAAATATTTAATATTTTTTATTATTTTAAAAAATAATTAAATTTTCTTATCTTCTCAAAAAACACACGAACTTCCTTCTTAAAAAGGGTATACAAATGCAAAATGCTTTCACGGCTGCTGAAGCTTCAGCGGCTGCTTTGCCACAGTTAAGGTTCTCTCTCGTTCCGAAACTAGAAATTCTTGTCTTCGCAGCAATCATCATCGAAAAGGAGACGATGGTGGTGGAACGGGAGGGGTGGGGGTAAAAAAAAAAAAAAAACTGGAGCTGGAGGTCCGTTTGTGATTTGTGTGCTTGCGGTACAATTTGAGCCGCGAGCTGTGGCTACCAATGGCCAGTTACCCAGTCCACAGTGCCGTCTCGAGCTTATGACAGGCGCAAACAAAATTATTTCACTCAGCCAAGGCCCCCCTCCATGCCCCACTGCCATTCAGCTGATGAACTGTCTCTCCAGGTGTGTGTGTGTGTGTGTGTGCGTATGCATCCTCCATTCTCCATGTGTAGATGTCGCCTTAAGTGCGCCTATTTGACATGTTTAGGTGTTTAGATAGCATGCCTAGATATGCTCCAAAATTGATTTCGATTTGATAAGTTTAACTGTTCAGGTTTGTCATTCCGGTAGCCGCCATATATGGCCTATTGGTCAGTTATCGCTTGGCCTGATAAGTCAGAGGAAGAGCAAGAGGCGTCAGCTGTTGATGGGCACCAAAAAAAACCGGAACTCGCACACACCGAAACTCAAATGGAATGTCATGCAGGCAATCTGGCTGGAGCCTTGGCTTAATATCTTTGCTTAACTGCTAATGAGTTGCCGTTAGTGATTTATTTTGTAAATAAATAGAATTGCTGGCAGTTACCAGAAGTCAACTTTGCATGCCACATGCAACTGTGACTGCCGTTTGTTTGACACGAGTAGCAGTTGCTGTAGATTCATCACACATTTCAAATGTGTGGCACACAATTGAGTCATTCTTTTGAACAAGCTGGGCAAAGGACATGCATATATTCTTTGGTGACTAGTTTCCTTTTTAAATGAAGAACTTAACTATCTTGAAACCAACTTAGTTCGATATTTCGAAATGTGTTAATAAAATTCTTATTTCAAGTTCTTTTTTTGTAGTCCCGTTCTCTGGAAAAACGATTTTTCCAGTTTCATTATTTTTTTAATAATATTTATTCTTACTTTCAGGTTTTTAACGTTCTAAATTCAATTACGTCCAAATCTAATTTTAAGTTGGCATTGGTTGAAAGAATCGATAAAAATGATCACTTCCAAGTGTATACCAACGTCGCACAGTGGGGCACGTAGAACAAATAAGGTTGCAAAAATCAAAAATTTAATGTGCGCCTACAAATAAATGAACCCATCTTATAGGAAATTCTTCGACGACTTCAAATATATAACCCTTAATAAAATGCGATTTTTATTTTAAAAGATATAACCCTTCAAAGTTCACCGATTTTTAGTTTTCAACAATACACATAACTTTTAGGTAATTTCCGAGATTTTCGGAAACTAGCTAACGAATCATCATAATTATTTTTTTCTATCGATTGATGTTCTATGATTGATGTAAAAAAAAAATTATACTGTTTGCTTAGTGTTTCTCCAAATAAATCACTATTTACCAACTGCCCCTTTTTTAAATTTTTTTTTCAACTTTGATGGAAAATAAAAATAAATTATGATTTTGTACATATGTCTTATTTTTATATGTCAAAAATTAAAAAGATTTTCAAAACCTTTGTTTTATGATATTTTCGTAAGAAAACAGTCAAATCTTAAGTTTATTTATAACCCACTTTGAGATATTCAAAAGCAAAGTTGCTTCTCATTTTGATATTTCCCCTGCACTTTTTGTTTTGATAAAAGTTCTTAAATGTCTTTCTTTATGCATTGACTTTTGCTTTCTAAAGTCTTTCCAAGAATACAAGGATTAAAAAAAAATGCATAGAGACTATGCGATTGCTAAAAAACGTAATTTTTTGATTTGCATCATCGCATATTTCGATGTCCCGTGCGACATTGAAAAACAACATTTTTTATCTGTGTGTCGAAAGTACATGCAGAAGGCTTATCCAACATTCAATACAAATAGAGATCTTAATTCAATTCAAATAAAAAAAATCATGCTGAAAAATTAGAATATTTGTGGTTTTGGTACTTATATAAAGTTGGTCCCGTGCGACATCGTAAGTGCGAAAATTTAAAAATTTTTTAAATCATATTTTATTCTTTTTATATATTTTAATATGAGCAAAAACGGCGGCCAAAAAAAAATTAAGAGAGAGCTGCATACAGTGGAGAGAAAAAAATAAAGCACCATCCATTACTTTTTAAAAATGTCTTGTTTTTTGTTATTATGTGAAAATAAATACGTTGAAATCTTTTGTTGACTAAAAAAACATTTTTACTACGCTTATTTATATATAATTTCTTCAAAAGAATAACTGAAATAAAATTATTATTATGTTGAAAGAAAATGTCCCATGCGACATGTCCCGTGCGAAAGTGCTTAAAATAATTTTAAAAAAATATACGGTATTTTTTGGGTAAAATCAAAAACGTTTTAAAGTGACATCATTGTACTACATTCTAAAATTTAACAGATTGCATTATTGCCTCAGGATAAGCTGAAATCGGCTAGTCACTTGTTGGTCGCTATAACCACTTCTGTTTTTGACCCGTGCGAAAAAGTCAAAATTTCCCAATTATAGGGCCAATTAAGAGCTATAAGTTAAGCCTTTTGTCTTTTGACTTTTTTCCAATTCAAAAGTGTACGAAGGTCCCGTTCGACATAATGGAAATTCTTATATGTTCTTTGATTATATCTTAACCCATTTCAAAAAGTTCCAGTTGCCCGAAGCTGCCACTGCGACTGTGAGGTAAAGGTAAAAAAGACATGAGGGCCTCTTCAACATGTTGGCCCCATCTTCCGATTCACTTTTTCATCTCTGCGGCATGTGAAGTCCCGAAAAGAGTTGGAATCCTATAATTATAGTTTAAAAATAATTAATCTATTAGATATACCTTCTTCTATGAATAATTATATAATTAAAAAAACAAAAAAATAAATTTTCTAAAAAAAAAGTTTTAAATTTTTTTGTGAAATATTTTTAAATCATAAAAACCTTAAGAAAGAAACATAAAAAATATAATATTGTTAAAAATAATTTTAATTATATAATTTAAAAAAATAAAAATAAAATAAAAAAAAAATGTTTTTTTATATTTTTTGTGAAGTATTTTTAAAACATAAAAATCTTAAGAAAGAAATATAAAAAATATAATATTGTTAAAAAATAATTTTAATTAAATAATAAATAAAAATATAAATAAAAAAATTTAAAAAAAATATTTTTTTGTAAAAAGTTTTGTGAAAAAATTTATAATTTTTAAAAAAAAAATAAAAAAAACATAAAAACCTTAAAAAGAAAATAAAAAATATAATATTGTTAAAAATAATTTTAATTATATAATTAAAAAATAATAATAATAAAATTAATTTAAAAAATAAAAAAAAAATTTTAAATTTAAAAAAAAAAAATTAAAAATTTTTTGTAAAAATTTTATTCTTAAAACATAAAAAAACTATAATATTGTTAAAAATAATTTTAATTATATAATTTAAAAAAAATAAAATAAAAAAATAAATTCGAAAAAAATTTTTTTTAATTTTTTGTGTAATAATTTTAAAACATTAATAAAAATAAATATAAAAAATATAATATGGTTAAAAATAATTTTTTTTTTTGGCTACCATAAAATTGATATTATTACAAATTTTGAACTTTGATAACTCATAGGTAAAAATCTAGTAGGCGTAGCATCCGTTTTGAAACACTAATTTCATAGGTTGAACAATTATATATCAGTTGCCATTTAAATTATTCGATTATCTCATTAAGTTCAAATGTTATAATTTTTACAACAAAAAAACTCAAATGTCGCCACTGTGCCTGGCTTGCTCCTTTCTTTGGTGGCATTTTGAGAAACAGCACTTGGCCTTTTCAACTGAAGTTTGCATTGAAATTAATTAATGGCTGGTTCAATTAAAATTGCAACATGCCGTTGAACAGAAAATTTTATTTGCTAAAATCCTTGTCCCTGGGCCCAGCTACCATGTAAAAGTTGTAGCTACAACTTGCGTGCGAGGTTCGCTGATGAGCAGGAACAAGCAACATGTGTTGGTCACTGCTAATCTGCCTGGGACTGCAGTTGCTGGTGTGTATGTGTGTCCTTAGGCTGGAGAATCAATTTAGGTTTTCACTTTGCACTCACGTCCTTGGCAATGGAAAATTGCTGTTCAATTAATTGTGGGCATGTTGAAATTTTTAGTTATATATATTCTCTACGCCAGGTGACAGGAATTATAATAACTTGCTGGTCGACTCCATTTAGCTAGAAATTTATATTTGGAAAAAAACCAATTAGTTCTTCGGACCACACACGCATTTACACAAATTAACATTTCTTTACAAATTTCCCAACGGTATTTAATGTAAAAGCTTAAGAAAGATAACAAAATTTGAGGTAATTATCACACAACATACCAAAACAAAACTATTCAAAAAAAAAACAAAAAAATTAACATTTAAATTGTTGAACGATAAGAAGCCGAAAATGGTGCACTTATTGACAACTTTAACGAGTCGAAAATCCACGAAACAAAACAAAATATAAGAGTTTTGGGTCAACCAGCATAAACAACCTGTTGAAACCCTTTTCTCTCTTCTGGTGGTCATGCGATGAGGGCCAATAAAATGTCATGCAAATTGATGAACCACCAACACAGACTTTGATTAACTGCCTTTTGAAATATCAAATTAAACGCTTGACTGATCGCTGGGAAAATATTTAAAACTAGAGCAACAAGTGACCAGCCAAATTTATGATTCCATTGTCTTTTTTCCTCAACGCTTCAATTGCTGCTCAACTCTAAAACCTGGACAACAGCAACATAAATGCATAAAAACTTTTATGCGCATTCCTCACAACACTCAGACACACACCGAGACAGCGAAAAAAGATCAAAACATGACAATAAAAATCAGGACCCTGAAACGGGTCCAGACCAGAACCAGAGCCAGGTCGTCTCTGGTCGTGTGCCTGTTTTTTTTAACGCCAAAAGTGTGACATATAATTTTGAAAATGACAACCAACAACAAAAACGAAGACGACAACGACGACGATCAACGACAAAAGCCATAACAACAATTCAACAGCAACAGAATGTCACCAAGAGACACCAAGCAAGCCATGCTAAAGGGTCCAGGTAGATCCCCACAACCTGACCATTTACTTTACGACTGCCGTGTGCCGTTTGTGATGTTCCTTTTAATTTTATGCTCCTCTTTTGCGTCTCATTTACAAATTTTGTGTGTGTGAATGACATTTGGGGCCACTAAACCAATATGTAGGAAAATCCATATGAAGGAAATGAAAATTTACCAATGTTGAAACCTGAGAATTTTACATTTCTAAAACTGGAAAACTGAGTTCACTTTTAAGCATAGAAGGAATAAATTGATTAAAAATATACCAGTCGTGGGCACTCTTTTGATAGTGTGCGTAACGCGACATAAGTCAACTTAACCACAGTGGATTTTTAAGAAACGGGTATCATGAAGTCTAAATAATCAAATGAAAACTGAAAATAAGTTAGGCTGAGCTCACACTGAGGCAAGACATTCTAGTGGGCCCTTATGTTGTCTTGTACTCAATGTGAATAGCTTGTCATTTGACATTTAAAACAATACAACTTGAAAGCTTACTAGATTATCATCTTAAGTTAGGCTGAGTTTACACTGTTCGACGTATGAGACATAACAACCTTAATGTTGCCTTATTTTCAATGCCAAATGACAAGCTATTCACAATGAAAACATGACAACATGGGCCCACTAGATTATCATGTCTCATGCGTCGCGCAATGTGAACTCAGCCTAACTTATTAATAAAAACCCGTGCTTAGAAGTGGAGAAATCGCGTCAATCGATTAATTTGAAAACTTTATAAACAAAAAAAAGTAAGAAGCTTACATTGATCTCGCAAACGCTCCTTCTTTCTCAAGCCAAATCATTATTATCCTGCCTCTCTCTCCTCTCCCTGTCATTTGCTGGCCAAAATGCAAATCCATAACCAAACTGTAGCGGCAATAATTTCAAGATTGATGGCCGCGTAGTTCAGTTAACGGCTGCGGCTACTGATCGTCTCTCTCAGCCCGATCAAACGTTGGCAGCCTTCGCATAAATAATAATAGACTTGTGGGCCAATTGTGCTAACATGGCTGGTGGTTAGCGTAATAATTCATTGGCATCTCCAGCGATTGGGAGCCATCATTAGGCAGTCAAAACGGCTACTGAATTTGTGATCGAGCAGTCAAAAAAAAAAAGAAAAAAAAATGCTGCACCTGTTCCCATGTTCAAGGATCTATCTCTATAAATTGGGGCGTATCATTCAGCCTCTCGTGAGGAGATGATCATAATTGTGGAATAGAGAGGCGGGGCGTGGCTGCTCTCCATACACACACACACACATAATTGACTCAAATGTGCGCAAAATGCGTTGCCAAGTTTGTTTAAAAAGCCATTAATTAGTAGTGCATAATTGCTACAAAGATTTGAGATTAATTGGAATATGAAGATATGGCTGGAAGCCGAGATCTCGTACTGTGACAACTATTGGGTAAGTCGATGAGAAGATGGCGAAGACGAAGGGGAAACGATAATAAATTTTCTAAGCTAATTGCACAGGCCACAAACCAAAATGTAGATGGCGCTACGAATAATAAAATGCAAAAACAGGAATAGAGGTAAGAGCGTGAACAAGTCGTGAGCGTGAATGAGAATTTTAAAAATTATGAACCAACCTTGCCAGTGCCCAAATGTACAAAATATGTGTGAGTTGTTGTTGTAGCTTTTCTTAGATTTCGACTATGTCTTCCTTTCTCCGTCATATGATGAACAATACAACAGGCGCAGAGTTACCATAAAATCTACTGAAAATACGGCCACATTAATTATCAAAACGAAATCAGCTCCGATGGCTTCAAAATCTGTGACGAAGTATTTTCGGTGTTTGAGCGTCATGCTTCCTCAAAGACTCTGACGGTTCGGATCATTTGTAAGACGATTTTAAAGGCGTAGAAGTACGAACTTCAAAGAATGATATTTCAAAATTCTGTAATTTGAAAAGGTATTTTTATTAACTTGAGAGCAGGATTTGCACAAAAAGTATATTCATAATAACATTAATGTAAAAAATAATTTTTTTTTCGTGTAACTAATACGATCATTTTTGACACGATTGTTTTTTACAGGCATGTCAATAATTTGTGCAGTCGTGTCAAAAATTCTCGTGTTAGTTACATGAAAAAAATAATTTTTCCCATATGTAAAATTTTTAAACCACTGTGAACCACTTAACCGAAACGGCTTTAATTCTCAAGAGGGAACCGGTTCGAACCCGGAATTCCGGCGATTCCTTTACTGTGGACCAAACCTTTTTTTATAAAAATAGTTGAACCGGAACCTGTTCCGAACCTAACTTTTCGGTTCGGTTCAACAAAAGCTACAAATACTTGTTAATCGAGCTTATACCACCCTAAATTTTATTATGAATGATGAAAGAAGTAGAATTGACTAAGACTAGAAATACTCCAAGAATTATAAATTAAATTAAGAATAAATGAAAACGTTTGCCCATAAAAAATACAGAACCAAATAAATCGCATTTACTTTAAATAAGGTCAAACTTGTGCCGAAGCAGGGTTCGAACCGAAACCTTCTTATAAAAACCTTGGACCTCATATTTCTGAACCTTAACCAGTGCTAAATTGTGGTTCGAACCCGCGATCCAAACCTTCACACAGAATTATTTGATTCTGGTTATCTTTTTTTAGAGAAATAATCAATGGTCTTAACTTTCTTCACTTTGGGCTTGTTTTTGTGAGCGCAAAGAAGCTTGAAGCGCCTAGTATACTTAGAACAGAGCTTGTCACCCGAACGCATGCCGCTGGCCAGCGTTCGATGAAGTAGGTCAGAGCCGCTTTGCGTCGCATTAAATTCGCACAACAATACACTCTCACTTTTTCACCTCGCTCTTGTTGACAAACGCTGACATAGAGAGGTAAGACTGAGAGCACAAGAGAGTAAGCATGGTATAATCATAATTGGTGAGGCGCCCGCTCTCCGTTATCGACTGAGAGCTTTTGCTCAGAGCGCGAGTGTGAAAGTTAAGGGGGCAGCACACAAATTTTGTATGTATGTGCCATGGTGCCATGGTGCAATTTGGTTTTCACATGCTCCAGAGTAAAAACGCTGACGTTCGTTGAGTTCAGTACTAGCGAGTAGGACATTTAACGAGCACAGATAACTATCGGTCTGTTTAAAGATCTGATCTCAGCTGACATACATTCTATTTTTGACACAATACTTCATATTAAAGTGTTTCTATTTATATCAGGGCTGCAAACCGGGTTTGAGCCGAACCGGTTCCGGAATTCCGTATTTTGGTTTACTGTGAACCGAACCTTCAAGCGAAGTCGAAAGAAGAAGTGTTCCAGATTTGCCTTACACTGGCTTAAAATCCTAGTCCATATCCATGCAAAACTGTCGTCACGTTTGCATCTCTAATATAAAAAAAGATTGTTTAATCACCTCAGAGGAGGGAGGGGTGAACGAGTCACTTAATTGATGTCTTGGACGGGGCATTGCGGTTTGAGGCTATCTATTTAATGTTTCGGTTTTAATTCTCCGCCACTTCCTGTCAATGTGTGCAATAATTATACCAAAACGAAAGCAAAGCCAAGCTTGCCAGAGAGTAAAAGAATCATCCAAAAATCTAGATTCAAGTTGGTTTCTACTTTTATGGGAAATTATTGCTATTTTTAATGCAAATGCGCTAATTACAAACACTGATAAGCCAGCCGAAGTCATGGGCATTAGTCAGACATACCAGTGGAATCGAGTGGAGTTGGAGTGGACTAGCATATCGAGTGTCTAGCGTCTAGCGGCGCCTTTGGTCGCAACGCCCGCGGCACAATGCCGGCTTGACTAAGTGGCACGCTTCCGCAAAATGTCTCCAAGAAGAGCGAGCCTAAAATAAAAAAAAAAAAACCGAAAACAAATTAAATTGATCTAGTTTCTGTATGGCCATGAAAGGCTTCTGTGCAGCAACGACCACTACGATGAAATATGTGGCCATAGATACTGGGTGCTGGCTGCTGGCTGCTGTCTTGGACTTTAGATGTTGGCTCCTGCCCTAATGCATCGGCAGCATTCATGATGAATTAGTTTTGATTAGAGCCCCAGATGCGCGTTCTAACATTTGTAGTTTTTCAATGTCATCAGAGTCGGGAGGAGGGCATGAGGATTTTTTACTAACTTTCGCTCATCTGGGCATCATACATCAGGGCTTTTCAATTAGTCAAATGTCATAGGTAGTGCGATATGGTGGCATATTAATAGCTTAAGGCTACTGACCACAGTGGGGTCTTCAGTTGAACTATGAAATATTAACTTAAGTATATTTTGAAGAGATACTGAGGGAAAACGGGCTTTGCTCGACTGTAATAAATATTGTGTTGATATAAATATAATTGAAAGTATGTATGAGAAACTCACAAATCTATTACATTTGGTAAAGGTGAAAATTTATATTGATGTCAAATCGAATCTACATACATACTTATATCTTACTAATCTAAAACGCTCAATAAGATCGGTTAAAAAACACAGAAGTTTTAAAAGTAAAATGCTTTCAGTCAGCGTCCCGGCTGCGTCGTCGTAAGCACACAAAATCCAGGGTACAGCGCATTTCGTAGTCCGGGCACTTGACTGCAGCGCTCTTACTTGTTTATTTCTTTCTGCTGCCTGTTTTTTCAAAAACAAAAACGTACGACCAGAGAACGATCTGAACAGCAAGGAAACAGCGAAATGTAAGCATAGAAGATATAAGAAAATAATAAAAAATCGAAACTTACTTTGATCACTTTGATTCTGATTACTTAAAATCTTAAATATCACAGTAGAGCTGCGAAACTATCGATGAAAATATCGATTAATCGAATGGTAGCTTGTTTATTACACAATCGATGAAGTTTTGGTTTACTATTGAGTTTTTGCAACAGAATCAACCCTTGACGCCTTTTTGCTTGAGCGATAAATTATCGAATCTCAGGGCTAGAAACATCCAACAATTATCTCTTACGTTTTTAACAGTTATCGTTGGAATTTACTGGCTGTAAAGGGTTCGTCACGTCCATATTTAGTGAGCACGACAGCGACGTCAGCTCATCGATAATATAAGCTAATGGCACCTTCTGCGCTGCTGTTGTGACAAAGCAAAAAAAAAAAAAGTTTTTTGTCCATCAAATGATTATTGGCAGGTTTTAGGTCAAGATTGATTGCACAGGCCAACAAAATTAACACTTTTGTGAGCTCTAGCCTTCTCGATGCATAAAAGAGCTATGTTAAATCGAGAAGCCTTTTCATATTTCCTATACACATTAGGTGAATTAATCTAGTAGACCTGCCATAATTTTTAAACCCATTTTTTTGTGAAAACGTTAGCCCAACAAGCTGATAAAAAGGAAACAAAATTCGTAAAAATAGCGGATATGTTAGGTTATACGCTAAAATAGTTGTTTTGGATTTACGACTTACGCTTTGGTTTGTGGACGACGGTTTATTTTAAAAAACTTGCTATAAATTGAGAGAAAATTATCCTCAAGGTCCAATTTATTCACTTTCGGGTTTGCTGATGCGGCTCGCTTGATTTTTTATGGCTGCATTGATGTAAGGAGAATCGCATTAAACTTATAAACCTACAAAATTTATGCTTGGTGTGACCCCCATAATTTTCCATAAGCTAAAAAAAAACTGCAAAATGGATTTTCCGCGATTTCTTGAAAACAAGAGCTGATAGAGAAAAACCGAGACCAGTTTTGGAATCAGTGCACAAGATGGAACAGAAGTTAGCATGGAGAAGGCTAGAGCAAAATGGCTGTTGCCCTGTGTTATAATTAAAAAAATCCACATGAATATTTAGACACTACACACAATAAAGTAGGGTTTTTCGGTACGGCACTGTTTCGAAGGCAACCAAGACCCTCTCATCAGGAGACTTTATACTTGTCAAACTAAAAATCATTTTGCATTTTCTTTTTATACCAGCATTTGTGGAGAATAACATGAATATATTTTTTGCCGACCACTGATCTAAAGCATAGACTTTCAGGGAAGCTTTAGAAGATGCACATAAAATTAGTGGGCGTTGACATGACACAGAGGGCACCCTCTCACACCAGT
Organism: Lordiphosa mommai; assembly: GCA_018904225.1. Classification (NCBI taxonomy): domain Eukaryota; kingdom Metazoa; phylum Arthropoda; class Insecta; order Diptera; family Drosophilidae; genus Lordiphosa; species Lordiphosa mommai. Next base: position 310,057 of record JAEIFT010000124.1, on the reverse strand, counting down.
GCAAGTAAAATGCAGTTATAAATTATGAATGTTTGACGGTGGCTGTGAAAAAGTACTTATTTGACTCGGTTTTACAATTTGTTTGGGTGTGTAAAAGAGTTCTTGGGTATCATAGACAGAATTGCGAGACAATCTCATCTCATCAAAGAATGATATTGCGTACTTCACAGATCTGTATAAATTGTTTAACGATGTCAATCTCTAACTTTAAGGCAAATACTTAAGCTTGAATAAGACCAAAAACTGCTATTATACAAAATAAATGTCAGCAAACGGGAATTTAATATCTTTCCAATTTTATCAAGATCGACGACTTGCTTTTTTGCAATCAACACTTGGTAAGCCTCCACACTGATTTCCAGAACGATTCCAGAATATTTTACACATGCACTTATCCGTTTTTCAAATGTCAACAGAATTAAACTTTCATTTAATTCAAGTTTTTATATAAATAAAGAATTTACATTTTTATCTTAGTACCTTAACTTCACTTAAGAAGCCAAATTCAAGGGTTAAAGGCCTTACAACACATACACACAAAATTTGTGTGCTGCCTCTTTCGCTCACTTGGCAAAAGCTCTTAGCTAACAACTGTTGCCTCAATTCCCTACTTTATATTTGTAACATGGAACAAATTAAATTGCTTTTAATAAAAAAAATTGCTTTAGGTGAGGTAAAAATATATTTTGATCTCTTACATCTTAAAAATAAAATGTTTGTCATCCCAAAAAAAAATGTTTGTATGCCTTCAACTCTTTAGATTTCTTATATTCGATAAGAATTGCACTTCTCATGTACAAGATTTCAATTTTTGTAAGTTTCATTCTTGGTTTTTTTCCCAAGCGGAAATAGAAAAAGGGTTTGGCCCTCTGTCAGAGTGCCTTGATGTTGTTTTGCTTCCCTTTAGGCGCCCAAAGGCGTGACGCCAAAAGGCAATAACAATCTGCCACTCCAACTCCTTCTTGGCCCTGTCTGCAACAACATGAGAGACACGTCACCAAAAGTGGCCACAAAATGGCTAAATGCATTGGCAACGGCTGTCCCTCTGGCTGGAACGAAAGCCACTCTTGACTCTTGTGACTTCAAGACGCAGTTTGTGTATCCTGTCGATGATATTCCATTATAAGTATATATATATTAACTTTTGTAAAATTAATTAGAGGAAAAAAATTCAAATTTGAACCCATGTGGTGTGTCAACGCTGCATTTACATTTACACCTGTGGCAGGCGTCGTCGGGGGCTAGTCCAACGCTAATGAGGCCGGATTGAACCGAGTTTGACATTTTTTTCGTTCAGACCACCAGCCGTGTGGAGCAGCATCTCATCTTGTTGATTTCTTTTGGGTGTTGTTGTCCGATGCTTATCAGCGAAGTGTCTCGGCCAGTACCGTTGCCTCAATTAATGAAAATCGTTGGGCTCGTCGCGCCGATTGTTATCTGCGAAAACAAAAAAAAAACGATTAATGCAAATGCTTTAACTTAGGGCCACAGATAACTTACAATTATCGAAAAGTGTTGAAAACGATTTGAGATATTTTTGATAGCTCAAATATTAATTTTCTTACACTTGACCTGATCGAGACGCATAAATTAGTTAACACATTTTCCTCGCTTCAGGCGAACGGAAGTGCTGCATTAATCTCCCCAGAGAGTCTCAAGTTTGGTTACAAATTTGTCAAGCATTCATGAATGAAAAACAACCACAACCATATCCATTGTCCATTTGCTTGTGTTTATAAATAGAAGTAAATTAATAACATAAGTACCTAATCCAATCAATCAAACTGTAAAATCACAAAGCCCAAAAGCAAAGCTAACCAAAACGTAACCCAACAACAACAACAACTGACTCAGTGACTGACTGACTACAAGATAAAAACATCAACAGCAACAACAACAACAATAATCACAGACAACACAACGAAAAAAAAAAAAACCTCACCGTAAAGTTTTAGCTTTAACAACAAAAATCGGATATGCCCATCCCTAAAAAGGCAGCCACAGTTAGTGACTTAAGGATAGAGAACAAAGCTTTAAAGCGAGTTTCAAATACTCTTGAAATCTCAATGGGATGCTTTGAACTTGTGATGGTTACCAAAATCTAAAAGGAGGGCGCAGCTTCCGATCTGTAGGAAAATAGTTGTTATTAGAAACATTTTGATTTCTGACTGAATATTATATGCCCTACCAATTTTGTTCATAGCATAAGTATGCAAAGTTTTTTTTTTTAAATAATTATTTATTTGCTCGAGATAATTTATAGTCTGTTATGGCAGCACCATTCATAATCCACATTCTGCATTCACTCAGATTTTCGGACTACTTAAAGGTTTACAAAAATAATTAGTGTTAGGGCTACTGAAAACGTAGCATACTTGGGAGGGCTAAAATCATGATTTTTTTACTTGTGCAGTATATAGTATATATCTTATAGCTGCCATATGACCAATTGATCGGAAAATGTGTCTAAGAGAGAACACTTGTTACTCAACCACAATGGTCCCAAAATCAATTTTTGTGGTTTTTATGTTGTGTGCTGTTTAAGGCGAGCTTAACCTCAAAAGAAGTCTGTTTGGTGGAGTAAAAGTTAGATGGATTGTTATGCATCGTCATAATTGTTAATGGAATATTATACTTTGAAGTATTTTCTATACGAAAGTTTAATTGGTTTTTGCCCGATTTTGCCTGAATACGTAAAATCCCAAATTAATGGCCGTACTATAAATGAGCTGTCTTAGATTTTTAAAAAACAAATTGTATAGTAGATTGTTAATATTGTTTCCCTACTATTGGTCTTAAATTTTTATACAAAGATGTTCGCGCACGTTGCTTTGCAAAGCAAATGGTCGCCTGTTTCTTCGGTTGTATGGGCTTTGAGGCCACTATTTCGCATTCGTGGTGTAAAAGTTAGATGGATTCTTGTGCATCGTCATAATTGTTAATGGAATATTATACTTTAAAGTATTTTCTATACGATAGTTTTATTGGTTATTGTCCGATTTTGCCCGAATACTTAAAATCCCAAATTTTTCCAGTTAACATTAAGTTTGAGAACTAAATGGCCGTACTATATATCAGCTGTAGTAGATTTTTTAAAAAGAAATTGTATAGTAGATTGTTGATATTGTTTTCCTACTATTGTTCTTCAATTTTTATACAAAGTTGTTCGCGCACGTTGCTTTGCAAAGCAAATGGTCGCCTCTTTATTCGGTCGTATGGGCAATAAGGCCACTATTCCGCTTTGTGTAAAAGTTAGATGAATTGTTGTGCATTGTCTTAATTGTTAATGGAATATTATTCTTTGAAGTATTTTCTATACGATAGTTAGTTTGCCCGAATATGTAAAATCTCGCATTTTTTCAGATAACATTGAGTTTGAGAATCAAATGACCGTAATATATCTGCTGTCTTTGATTTTTTAAAAAGAAATTTTATCATAGATAGTTGATACTATTTTCCTATTATTGTTCTTCAATTTGTATACAAAGCTGTTTGCGCACGTTGCTTTGTAAAGCAAATGGTCTCAAACTTAATGTTTCTTCAGTCGTATGGGCTATTCCGCTTTCGTGGAGAAAAAGTTTGATGGATTGTAGTGCATCGTCTTAATTGTTAATGGAATATTATTCTTTGAAGTATGTTCTATACGATAGTTTGATTGGTTATTGCCCGATTTTGCCCCAATACTTAAAATCCCACATTTTTCCAGTTAACATTGAGTTTGAGAATTAAATGACCGTAGTATATCAGCTGTCTTAGATTTTTTTAAAAAGAAATTGTATAGTAGATTGTTGATACTGATCTCCTACTATTGTTCTTCAATTTTTATACAAAGATGTTCGAGCACGTTGCTTTAGAAAGCAAATGGTCGCCTGTTTTTTCGTTCGTATGGGCTATGTGGGCACTATTCCGCTTCGGTGTAAAAGTTAGATGGATTGCTGTGCATCGTCATAATTGTCAATGGAATATTATTCTTTGAAGTATGTTCTATACGACAGTTTAATTGGTTTTTGCCCGATTTTGCCCAAATACCTAAAATCACAAATTTTCTCCATCTTGACAATGCGAACTCTCTCACATAAGAAACTTTTTGACCGGTCAAAACATCGAATTGATGGGTCATACGCCCTGATTTAGCACATAATGATTTATTTTCACTTTTGGTGCAGTCCAATAACAACTAAAGAAACCTTAACCTTCATCGGCGAGGCTCGAGTCGAGCAGCAATCCAGCCGTTTGTTTATGCGACGATACTGCATGCATTTTGTTTTTGTCATTAACTCCGAAAGCGAAGCAATTGCTTGTGCGGCAGAGTGGCTCTCGGAGCAATGACCTCAAAGGACAGACAGAGAGACATGGCTATAAGGACTCGGCTGTTACTTACGTTTACACAAACTCAATAGACTCTTTGCACCTTTGGTATAGGCTATAAAAACAGGGTGCCAATTATATGGCTTAGTTTTCATATCAATAATTTATATAATGTTTATTAGTTAATATACTCGCTGATAGGGTATATCACATAATATTATTAATACGACAAGAGTAGAAGAGTCGATTCTTTTTTTCTTTTTCTTTTTTTTTTTTTCTTTTGCTCCATGGCTTTCTATATAGAAGGCATGTTGAGTTGATGCTGGATGTTGATGTTGATGTTGATGCTGTCGCCCGGCGACATTTGCGGAACTGGAACCAACGACGAGAGTTCATGCTGTAGAGTTGGTTGGTCCGCTTTGCGTTCCGCATTGTGTCCAGGTCCAGTTTTCAGCCTCATCTGCGCCGACTCGGCTGCTTCAGATTCACACCCTCGCCCTCGCCCAACCCGGCTCTGCCCTGCCAATCCTTAATTCTGTTTCTGCTTTGGCTTGGTCTCTGGCTGTGGCTGTGGCTCTTTTATGAATATGAATGGCTTAGCACGCGCCTTTTAAGCCACCAGCTGAGATGACTTGTGGCTTTTCAATTTCTTGTTGGTTGGGTTTCCCCCCCTTGTCGTAAGTATTGATCATTTTTTTTTTCTTCGTTTTGCTTTTTTTTTGTTGTGAATTATTGAGTACTTGACGGTTTGGTCTTTGGACCTGTAAGTTGGCTTAGCATAATGACTGGGCAATTTCTTTTGGCTCAATTGTGATACTTGGCGTGTTACTTGAGATGCCTTTGTTTTAGAAAGTATCCTAACGGCATTTGTTAAATTAGTTAAGAGATTTGATGTTTTTATTATTAAGTAAAGGGTGTAAACAAGTCGTTATTGTTATCAGTTAGTCATGGCAATTGCCTTTGACAATTTGTTGTTTGAGATGTGCGCCGGAAATGAGTAATCAAGATTATGTGATATTAGCAAAAAAAAAAAAAAAGAGAAAAAAAAGAAAAAAAGAAGTTGATTTTGATTTTAGGGGGCGCTTCGAATTGATTGATGAGGTTAGACAGCCGTAAGGGCCAGCTGTAAGACAAGATCAGTGGAAAATTATATTGAATCGATGAAATTTGAAGCCTAGTCATAACTCCCGTTTAATTTCCAAGAGTTATGAACTGCCTGAGCTTACCATAAACTAGCGATTTATGTGACTTTGGTAGCCACTTGTCACACACACACACGAGATCATTTACCAATATCGTTTTTCCAGCATTCTACCAACTGGGCCGCAAATGAACTTAATCAAGTAATGACCGGGTTGATGAGGAGCGGCCACATTTCTTTTGGACGTTGGTAACATGAGTAATGCTTAGCTACAGATACAGATCAGTAGCTGGTCAATAAAACCCAGACGCAGCTTGGCCCATTGCCATTAAAACCCAGCCCGGAGTTGCCCTTCTAATTGGCGCGTCGAGTAAAATATATAAAAAAAAAAAAAAAAAACTCGAAGTGGGGCATAAAACTCAACATTTTATGTAATGTGTTCATTAGAGACCGCATCTATATCTCTCTCTCTTCTTGCTCTCTCGAAATAATTGATCCCATAACACAGCAAGTCGTTGATTTTTACCATCGAACGATAAAGTTTTACTATCGTTTGATCGATATTATCGCAAAATTGTTATTAATTGCCTGTTCTGTATCTTGGCCAAGAATTTCCAAAGTGTTTTCTTTTGTCTGTGGCGAAATACGATTTGCATATTAACGTTTTTCTGGTATTTTGTTTTTTCTGAACTGCGGGTGATGGGGACGGGGGGAATCCCAGTTAACGATCGACAGACAAAAACAAAAACTTTTTCGACATGGCTCATAAAATTGTTAAAACTATTAAAATGGTAAATGTTAAACAATCACTGACAAAGGGAAAGGTATCATTAGTTTATAGGCCAATTAGGCATTGGCTAGCGTATTGGTGTAGTTTACTAAACTTTTTGATATTCATTCTGATTTTATTTATGCACCCACAACTGAACTAATTACTTGCAGTAAGAGTGGCCCTGATTTATTTCATATGTTTGTTGTCAATGTACAGCAAAAATCAAAAAACAGCTATAGCAGCCTTATCTTCTTAAATTGATAAAGTGAGAATCGAAATACATTTTTTTACATATCACCAACCCACCAAAATGTATGTTTGACTATTATAGGATTACCCTGGAAATATTATGTCGTGTTTCTTATATTTCTCATCTTGATGTGAGAGTGTTTGGCGAAAGTTTTTGGGTAGAGTTTGATAATAGATTTGGCGATTTACAAAAGCAAGGTAAATAAGTTAATTTAGCAATAAATGGAATCGCTGTTTAATCATCCCATCGGTAAATTGACGATATATCTCTCAACATTCGCCTGGAAGAAAAGGAAGTAAGATTCACAACAAATTAGGAATTCGCCAGAAGCAGTAAAGTCGAAAAAAATACTTTGAAAAACTTGAGAAGAGCGCATAAAATTATGATCCAGCTAATATATACCATATATATAATATATGCAAAGTAATTAAGAAAAGTGTGTAGATTAATAAATAATTTACACTACTTGCCCCAACTTGCCCCGTTTTAAAAAAAATTGCTTTTAATATATTGTCAAATCCAACCATATTGGTGTTGTTCGATCAGTTCGGTTGTCCGAATCAGACCGAATCATTTCAGAAAAACGGCAGCTATATGAAATAATTATCCAAACCAAACTAGATTTTGAAAGTCGTCTGGGCAGTTAAAAATATGAATACAAACCAAATTTAGGTGAAATATCTTAAAAAACAAACAAGTTGGTGCAAATCGGACATATATATTGTATGGCAGGTATAAAAAATAGTGATCCAAATCGAATCAAATTTTGTAAGTCGTCTTATGAGCTAATAATATGGATACAAATCGAATTTAAGTAAAATAGCGTAAGAAACAACAAGGTTGAAGGGCTGCTTTTCGACGGGGTTTCCACCGTTCCTTTTAAATTGAGAACCGAGGTTCCCCCGGTTCGGGTTTCGGGTTGGATTTTATATATTTATGTATATAATAAATAATTTAATAGAGTTTGAAGAAGAGATGCCTTATAAACTGTGAAGTTTTTGCAGCAATAAAATGATCTGTCTAGATTGCTAGACATTCAGACATTGTATGTATGTTTAGAAGAGTTCAGCGATACTGCCAACTTGCACTTTCAACGAAAGTCGATTCTCTTTGATGTGCTTTTTGTGGCTATGAAACCTGCAAAAACACGGCCACTTTGGCTTTAAATAAGAGATGACCTTTATCGGCGTACCCGGATTTAGTAACTGTGATGGGCCATAGTGATTAAGTCACAGTGACTTTAGTCACCAAATCACACTGTTGCTTTTATATCCGTCATGTGTTTGATGATTGCCAGTACAGTGACTTAATCTGTCTCATCCTAACATAGTGTGGCCGACGTTTATACCCTCGAATCCAGCAGAGGTATTTTTCCAGGAATGGGACCGCCACAGCACGGCTTTGACTGGCATATTGTGAGAGTGAAATGCTAAAAGTATTTAAATTGTGACTTGTGTAAAAAAATGAAGACATTTAAATGACGTACAACTTTTACTTGTATTCACCGTGCGAACAAAATATACCCAAAATCGGTTTCGGGTGCAAATTGATCTTGCTTGGGTTGTGTTATTTTGTCCAGTCTTTTGTTCCGGACGGGAAGAGTGTCGCCGCCAACATGGGCAAAGATGGATACATTTTCATTCATCTATAAATATTTTATCATCAAATTGCAAAAATAAATTCTGTGCTTGGAATTTTTTTAGAACCGAACCCCATCAATTAGAAATCTGGGTTAGGGTTCGGGTTCCACGTGATTATTTTCAATGGGGTTCGGTTCCCCGGTTCCGGCATCACCAGAACCGAACAGTTCAAGGGTGTTCCGGACCGGTTTGCAGCCCTGGTTTACACAACCACCACCTTTACCAGCTATTGGCGTCAGCTGTGAAGTCAATAGCTTTGAAGAAGCTTTTAAAGCTTTTCCCTTTGAATTTGGCCTTAAACTTTAGGTCTCATTTACATGGCACACAAGACAAAAGAACAAGAGAAGCTCGGCTTTGGCAACAGTTGTCAACAATTTAGACCTTTTTCTGGTTTCTGGTCGAAAAAGATTTTTTTAATAGATATGGGATTCAAATGGACGAAAAAATATATTTTACTAGATTTTTCTGTGTTAAAAATTATTTTATTAGATTTTTCTGTGTTGAAAATTATTTTTGAAGAATTTACCAATTTTCCGATTTTTATTTAGGTCGTTCCATTTTCTGTCAGTGGTTTTACATATTCCGCCATAGCTTTCGTTATCATACACCGATTTTAAAATGTAATATACAAAATCACTGCCAATAAATAGTCATACAAATAAATCAAAGACACTTTATACTTAAAGTAAGTGGTTTTCTATATATTAAGTTCAAAACTTCGAAAAAAAATTAATTTTTTTCATTTGTTCCACAAAATTTGGAAAATTCTAAAAAAAAATTAAAAGTGGTTTATTTTCTTCTTTGATTGTAGTAGTACATCAATTAAGCGTCAAAAAAACAATAGTGTTTGGAAATCTTTGGATATGGCGGAATATATAAAACCACTGACAAAAAACGACCTAAAAATAAAACGAAAGTTTGGAAAATCTGAAACACTTTTTTTTCGTCTATTGGGAGCACATACCTATCGAATTTGACCACTAGTCAGTTTGGCAGTTGCCTAATATAATCAGAGACGTTCAAACCAAATACATACATACATCAGACTTCTTTAAACACAACGCTATTTGATCTTTACAGGAATGTCCTGAAAATCTTGGAAAATGTTAGTTTAAACGATTACATTTCGAGTAGTCGGTTTTAATTCCCATAACTTTCGTATGCCACTTATTCAAAAATTTTTTTACAAAAATCTCTAGAGTTATCTGGGATACCACCAATAGATTTGAAAGTCCCAAAGTCAACCGCTTAAGGTGTTATACCATATCAGTGATGCTCCAATTTATAAGTTTCCAGATACTGTTTTTTTACTACCCATGAAAGTCACCGCTGAGTTGACTACTAAAATCCATGCCTTTAAGAAGCAAACGTTTTAAAGTCCTAGGTCCTTAAGTTAGTTAAGTTCATGACCGAAAAGCTTGTAGGGGAAGCCTTGTTTTCAGTACTAATCCTTCCAAACCCTTCCAAGGAAGAATATACTTTTGTGTAGACGTGCTCATAAGTTGAAACTAACCTCAAATATATGATATAGTTTTATGCAGGAAACTGTTTGTTACCCTTTGTTATTTGATACCTCTAATAGACAATTTTACGATTCTTGATATTTTGTATATTTTTTATTTTACAATTAAAACTCAGCTTTTGCTAAATCCTCTTCTGTTTAATTTGAAGTGAATCATTTGATATCAGTTTAAGGTGTAAACAGCAATTAGCCGAAAGAGCGGGAGAGAGCAAAGAAGCAGCAGGACCCACTGATATTGTCAAGCCAGAGCAACTTTGTCACCAGACTTAAGACCTGTCAACTCAATGACAGCAGACTGGACATAAATGCCACACGCACGCTTAGCCATTACCATTTAACCATGTCGCGCGGTGGTCACTCTGTCCAGTTCCGTACTTGGTCGCCATAAAATCACAAAGCGATGCGCTTGCAGTTGATATTATTGGCTATGGGATATGGTTGTTGTGGTTGTTGTTGTTGTTGCTAGTTGGGCATAAACTAGCCAAGTGAATGGTTAGTCGGATCATTAGGCCAAGCCACAAAATTTTTTCAATACACAATTTTTGCGATTCAATTCACAGCCATAATCTGGCTTAAGAGTTTGTAAGCCTATCATAAGATTTTTTTTCAATTTTGTATACCCCGTAGCAAATGGTAACCAATAATGGGGTATAATGAGTTTGTGCAAATGTGTGATAGAGGCAGTAGGAAGCATATATGTATATATATTCTTGATTAGGGTCAAATACCCGGGCCTTTGTCATATCTTGCCGAAACACTCTACTCAGAAGGCGACTTTATGTTAATTGCAGGATTTAAGACATTTCGCTTCATATCTTGATGTTAGCAAAATACAAAGCTTTTATTAAAAGGTGGCAACTCCTTGCTAGAGCTTTGCTGCGAGTTGCCAATGCGAGCAGAAAATGTCGGAAATGTTGCCAGTGTAAGGTGAAATATACAAAGTAGGATTTTCATGGTGGTGCAATGGATATTTGCCTTCAGAACGGGAGACCTTGATTCGACTCCACCTTGGAACTTCAAATAAAATGTTTTTTCTTTTTTTTTTTAAATCTAAAAAGTTAACTTGTTGTCAACAACTTGAAGGGAAAATGATCTTCCCACTAAGTTAGCACTCAGTGACATGCTAAAGTTGACCTATGACAACGGAATTTTTCTTAACAGCAAGTTTAAGTAGCCTTCAATGTTATAAGCAAGATATGAAAACGTCCCAATGAGTTAGAGTTAGTCGGGATTTACACGATGAAGCAAACTTTATGATGTTTTCTAAAAAAACGTCTTGCTTGTTTTCAGTAAGGACAACCTACGTTGATCAAGAGAGGCTTTTAAACGTGCTCAACCCCCTTTCATTTTTATACTTGGTCGATCTTTGACAAATTTTCTCTGCGAACTTACAAATACTATTCCAGCGGCTGACGTCTCTGCTCACATTGCCGACCACTGCTTTAAGCGCGAGACGGATCCGGTTGTCATGCACTGTGCGCGGTTCAAAGAAGACGCAGATTCTTTGAGCTAAGCCTAGAAAGTGATAGGACCACTTACAGTCGCTGACGTAATGGTTATCCAACTTATTTCGTTAAAGAATTAGGCTGCAACTTGAATCAATCTAGTTAAGGCCTTCATGCCAACTTCTCTTGTGAATACTTAGCAGTATTACCGGGAGAGGGAGACTAAGATATGGATGATCTAAGTGGGGGAGGCACTCCAAGTCCCACAAGGTTACAGGGTATTTCATAGTCGGGTTATATTTACTTTTTTCCCCTTTTTTTTGCTTACCTGCTTTAAATTTCATAAATCAGAAACTAACGAGGTAGCACTTAAACCCTTAAAAAGCCGAAACATAATGGTCCAGATGCCATGTGATTGATTAAAAAGTGCCAAGTCGATGAATGGTGAAACAAAAAAAACAAAAAATAACTGTGCGCTTCCGCCACAGTAGCTGGCCATCTTCAGTCAGCCACTTGCAGGTGCCCACCCTGGGGGCCATCAAATTACCCACCAACTGATGGTGGTCGGTTCGCTAATAAAGCCGTAAAATTAAACGCCAACAGCCACAACGAGACCAGTGATAAACGCCCCAGAGATGTTTCGAATTGTTTATTTGCGTGCAAATAATTGCAGCGTCTTGCACTTAGTCGGGCAATTGTCTTGGTGATTGGCCGAGCGAGCAGCAATTTTTAATCAGACGTCCAGATGTAAAGGGCGTGGATTTGCGTCAATTGGCCAGCCTAATGAGCCGCTAATGAGAAAGCGCACAGCTATCAATTGTCGCGGCAAGACCATCGATTTCCTATCTGATATTCAGAGATCGTGTAGATAAACGTTAGCCACTTGGCTAACGCTTTTTTTGTGGTTTAAGGGGCGTTTTGAAAATAATTAAAATATTTACAAATGCCAGCCGAGTGGGCTAAACCCCACAAGCATAAAATCAAAACTATAAGACATTCAAAACGAGTTCAGGCCAACAAACAGAAATATGTTAACGCCCCAAAATGCGAGCAGAAACCAAGTGTCTAACCACATACAGGCATATGAGTATATATATTGCAAAATGAAGTCTAGTCAACAAATTTGATCCACCCGACAAAAGTAGGGCGAAATCATTTGAAGAGCAAGATGAATGGATTGCTTGAATGGGGGGCATTGGCAGAAGAAATTTTAAGCAGAAATTCCGAGAGATAGGGTCAGGCTTTATGAAGAAAATTATAATCCTGGACGTTTGTGCTGTTCACGTAAGACTGGATTTACACGATGAAGCAAACTTTATGAAGTTTTTCGAAAAGATCTTGATTGAAGGAAAGAGGTGTTGAAGGGTAAGTTAAACCACTCCCCCTCTTTTCTACAAAAAAAGCTATTGCAGAAGCTGCAGGAAGTTTGCTTCATCGTGTAAATTCCGACTAAGTGTTTATATATCTGAGCGCAGTTAAAGGTGTCTATTTTAAAATTGGGTCGTTTATTTGTTGGTATGTTTGTTATGTATTTCATCTCCAAAAAAAACCGTTTGCTTTATTATTATTCTTGTTGCAGAATTTTATAAAATTTTTATATACACGGGCATGATTTTGAGCCAGCACAATACAAATGTGGGATATAAAAGATCATATCGCCAAATCTAACATATAATATTATATACCATGAATCGTAATTTATCTCATGGTGGAATTATTACAGGCGTGGCGGTCACTCAAAGCTTTTACTTCATACTACACATATTGTAAGTCTCTCTCACTCTCGCACAGCTCTCAGCTCTGAATGCACAAATTTCCGTCGCCGCCTCACCATGTATTATTCCACCATGATTTCTCTGGCGTTCGTGCTAGCTTGGTGGAATTTTACCTGGTGTGGAGGTCATTAAAAAGATTTCACTTTATGCTAGGAAAAATCTTCAGGATCTGGACGGGACAGGATCGAATTTAAAATTTGGCGTCGGGCGGGGAATTTGGTCTGGTTGGGGTTTATTCTTGATCCCAAAATTGTTTGGTTCCCAATTTATACTTCGAATCCTTTTGTTTAAGCAAGGTTTACCACAGCAATGAATTATCGAACTTATTGTATGGTCACACTTACGCACAAATGAACAATGACGGTGATATCAACTTGAAACTGTCATCATCCAAAATGGAATTGTAAAAATCTTTCTTATTGTAGAAGTCAATAAAAAGCATGAGAATTGTGACGGGACTGAATTTAAAATTTGGATTTGTGATCGGGAGGGTTCGGGATAGACTAGGGTCAGGAACGAATTTTCTGTCCCGCGCCTATCTCTACTTTAGTAAGAAACTAAAACTAAACTAATTTATACATTTTATACATATTAAAAAGAGAATACGATTCTGGATATTCATCAAGGGCGAATTTCTAAAATGTTAGACTCTTTTCTGAGTGTATATATTGGTAATTTACCAGTTGATATATTTGTTTTACTTAATCATAAATCAATAAAATAAATAAAAAGAAACCGAAACAATACCGGTATTAATTATACCTATTATAACGGTTAACGGTTTTCGGTTCTCAAAAAATTTTAATATCGGTTCCGGTTTTAATACCGGTACCTGGCCTTAAACGGTTTATTTCGGTTAACGGTTTCGGTTCCGGTTACAGAATTATTCATACATTCAAATATTATGGTGTGCCTCTGAAAGGTCTTTTCTCACATTTTAATTGTTTGTTTGCTTTAGTGCCTCGTAAACATTGGAGGTGGTTTTTTGTGCAGCGCTTAGCCACACACACACACCTCCATGGACACGTAGTCTGTATCACGCTTGTGCATTTAGTAAAAGCTTAGAAATGAGACATTTCACCATGCTTGTTAGTGTCCGTTTTTAAGTTTACTCGAAAGCTCAAAGCTCAAATCTTTCGCTTAAACACACACAAAGCTACTGTAACTACAGCGTCTGCTCTTTGGTCTCGGTTTTAACGACTGCTGGCTTGGAGTTCTCAAGCACTTATAGCAACTCTTGTTGAAATTCGAACAAAAACTGGATTAGCTTAATAAAAAGAAGCTGCAATCAATGATTTGATTTTTTATTTTCAGAGCTGCAAAATTAAAAAACTTTTTGAATTCCTGATTTGCGGGCTTAAACCAAAATTTACCAATGGTTGAGCCTTGGTAAGAAATATCCAAAAATAAATGACGTGACAACATGACTGTGAGATGGTTTACTTTGGTGAGACGATCTATTCCAATTGTTCAATTACAAAAAACGCCCTATATCGTTCTCCAGTTTAGAAACCCTTTTAGGTCGTGCCCTGAGCTACTTGGTGGTCTGTCCTGTTTTGTCAAAAGTTCTTAAAAACAAGTTTATTTTTCTTTTTTAATTCGCTATCTGTTAAAAGAACAAAATTGTTTAAACTAAAGTTTAACTCTTGCCAGCAAATTAATTTGCTAAATAATTAATTTAAAAAAATTGTTTTCGAAAATAATAAAAAGAATTTATAAATAAGAGACTAGAGAAAAATATCACAGATTGTCTGCGGCAATTTTGTCGGTCGTCAGGCCATTGCAAACCTAAGTATGCCTATCTATTTATTTATATCCCAAATCTGGGCTGGGTTAGCTTTGGAGCCACCCAATTGCAACAAAAAAAATATTTCCCATTTCAGGTGTCCAAACTGTCACAGGTTGTACATTTGCAACGGCAGTCGAAAACAAAAATTTAATTAACTTGCGTCTAAGCTGTTGAAAAATATTAATAAAACATTTCAATTTTCATGTTTTCCAGCAAAAATGTATTTTCCGGCTGCCGTTTAACGAGTTTTTTTTTTTTTTTTTTTATATTTAGTTTTGGGGTTTGACAAACTTGTTTTGGTCGTGCGACAGGGAAGAGTCAAGCGGCAATCTCTTAATTGATGCCAAAGTAAAATGTTTTGGAAACAAAAGCAGAGATATGACCAGCCAAATGCCATAAATAAGATCCAAAAACAACTGGGCGGCTCATTAGCGGCAGATGCGAGAGTCGGCAGAAGGAAAAAATCACAGGCGAGTCCCCCCACCGATCAGGGCCACCTGCCTGGGTGCATAAAATGAAAATCACTAGCGCCGTTTGAAATGAAAACATTAACCGTGGCTCGTTAGCAACTGGAACCCGAAAAAAACTCAGCAGGGTTTTTTTTGGAAATGGAAACCAAATTCCAGCCAAAAAATTTGTATCACTAGCAAGCAGCAACTTTGTTTATTATAAAAATCAAGACTGTCACCGACTAGATCCATTATGGCCAGATCTAGACCATATTAACACCTTTAAGAGGTACCAGATTAGAATTTTTTCAATCTGGGTTTTTAAGACTTTTTCAAGGTGTACTAGTGGATGTCTCAATTTGGGTTTCTTATAGAGAATTCAAATAGCTTAAGTTAGTCTTAACTTTGCATATAAAATCAATTTATTCGCCGCCAAAATAAGTAAAAAATTAGCTAGTTGATTTTTTTTTTTAAGATTTTTTAAACTAAAAAACTCGTAAAAAATTTCAAAAAAATTGGCATACTTTCTTTTGTTGATATAATACAAGCATTAATTATCTTTTAAGTCATAGCTCATTAAAATCTAGAGTCGAATTGTCTGTTACAGAATGATTAGGCCTACCTGCAATCTTGGTGCAATTGTTGAATTCGTATGCTCGCGCTATAGCGGTGAGTGAGGCAACAACACATGAGCACTGAGAGTATAGACCCTGGGCACCTCTGGTGTAGATGGTTCGAGAACAAATTTAGTGATGCCAGACGAATTTCGGGTTGTTCCAAAGTGTGAGCACGGGAATATATCAAAGGGTCTTTTTTGATAAAGTATCTTTGTAGTTTCTCTACTTTCAAAGTAGGCAACATTTAGTATACTTAGTTCAGGGTTCACGCACTTCAATATCCATTTCGATTTAACTTTTTTTCTTCTTAGTTCAACCAAACATATCCTAGTGCTAATCACCTTAAACCAGTCTCTTCTTGTTGCTAATTGGCCGCCTGCCATGTGGTGATTTCTCATAGTCGTCGGACTCCACGCATGCGCCACGCATGTGGCACCCCACCCTGCCACATCCCTCTGCTTAAGCCTCACGCAATAGCTACACGATTTTCAACAACAAAATTTGTCATATGGCTACTTCGACAATGTCCAACGGCGTTTGGCTCGGATATTTTTCTATTTTTTTTTTTAGGCTTTGACCGTTTTGTCAGTGGCGGCCACCGTTGTGGAATGCAAACAAATTTGTGAACATGACGCAGTTTACAGCTTCAATATATATATGCTTATGTCTATGGCCCACCCATTGTTATACTTATTGGGCGCCCATGTGCAAGTGACAATTTAACTTTGGTTGACATTTGTGGAGCAGCAACAAGCGACATGTGTTGAAAGTTGGTTCAGAGGGGTACAGTTCGATCCAGCTAAGCAAATGTATTTTCTACACTTTGTATACAATTTCCAAATACTTTGTAATTGAGTAAGTACTAGGTAGATATACAAGTTTAGAAATTGATGAAGGGTGGATTTTTTAGACGTTCAATTTTGTATTAAAATGTGGGTCTTTGTGCTCAGTTTGTTTTGCCATTTCATTATGAACCAAAAAAAAAAGATTACAAATTTTCGAGAATATTTTATTTTATTTTTAAAGTGAAGAAAATTTACTGAAAGCAACGTTGCATTCAAAAAAAAATTGTTCTCACATTTTTTCAAAGCATATCTGTTAGCATTAGTCTTGCCAAAAAACTTGGTTTTTTTAAGCATTTCAATTGATCTTTCGTAAGAACTTTTCCGACTGACGACTTGATAGTAAGCGTATTTCGTGAGAAAAAGTCCAAAATTCTGTGATATCTTATATTTTGTAATTTTTTTGTACTTATTATTATTATATGTTACTTTTTGTTTTCAAGGCCTGGCAAAACATACAGTTTCGCTGCAGCAGGATAATGTTGTTGTTGTCAACTATTAAATTGTTGGCTTAAGCCTCTGCTTGCTGGTTATAAAAAACAGAACCTTCATGGGAACAGCTGGAAGCTTAACACCAGAAACCAAATAGAGAGTATTAAAAAAAAACAACGACAACCTGATGAGAAAGAGAGAGTCTAAGCCCGCATTAGTTAGTGAGAAAATGACAAACAATTTTGTTGTCGTTGGTACTGTTCTCAGCTAACGATGGATCTGTAAAACTTGGCGGAGACATTGATAAGATGTCTATAATTATGAGATGTAACTTCATTCTGATATGATTATGCGAATGAATACAATATCGTTATATTTATACACTAGACAAATAAATTAGACTTTTTACAGTTTAAAATTGATTTGTGGTGATTCCAGATGATTTTCGTGTGCAAAATACTTCATCGTATCAGGATTTTTGGTAATTTGAGCCTAAAGTTGGAAAAAGTGACTTTATTTAATATTATGAGCAAACTATTCGATTGTTTTGACCACCCATGATCATTATCTCATAAAGTAATACACCTTAGCTTTAAAATAAATTGTCCCAAACAATTCAGCGATTTTTTTACCACCGGTCCTTCGAGCCGGATACAAATTTTATTGTAACGAGAAGGCAAAGCTAACTTCGACTGTGCCGAAGTTTAAATATACTTGAAAAACTTTTCTCCAACTGATTTAACCGGTAAAATAATATATAGGATATAGATATCAGATATTAAAAAATTTTAAATCATTGATAATAAAAAATTTGATAACATAAAAAAAAAAAAATTTTTCTTAGTAAAACACATTTTTCGACCTGATCGGTCCTGTGATTTATAAAGCTATATGCTATAGTCATCCGATTTTGATCAATATTTTTCAAAAATTTGTAAAAGGACATATAAAACTAATATCTAGCAAGATTGGTGACGATAACGATGGAAAACAAAAAAGTTTTTGCTCACTAGAACTTGTTTTTGTGTTACCGACCGTTTGTATAATAGCTATATGCTATAGTCATCCGATTTTGAAACATTTTTTCTGAATTGTTTTCAAACTGAGTGAACATATAAAACTAATATATACCACGATTGGTGACGCTACGATGAAAAACAAAAAAAGTTTTGTTTTTTCATCTAGAGCTAGTTTTTTGAGCAATCCGTTATTAATGGGTATAGCTATAGTCATCCGATTTTGAGAAATTTGTTCAGTATTGTAAGCTTTAAAATTAAACTGTCGATCAACCCATATAATAATATTTCCATTTATTATACAAAATCTGTAAGTTTCTAAGGATCAAAATTTCCAAACATTTCACTTCGAACCAGCAGCAAAATTGTCAATTTTCACTTCAGACTTCTTGTGGAAAATGATTTGTATATTCTCGTTAGGACAATATGGTCGCTGTAATCGCTGCACCTTAAGAACGTTTTTTCTGCGTTGCCAATGGTCAACAAGCTGTAAGAAAATTACAAAATTACAAACTCTTCCCGAACACACGCCACACTTTTCATACATTCTTTTGATACTGCTCCCACAAATCTGGACAATTATCCAACTTTAGTTTCAATGCACAACCATTATTCTCACTACTTCTTACTTTGTAAAACTCGTCAAGCAGTTTACCCGTTAACAAAGGACATTGTATAAGCAATAGATTTTTGAGCCTGGGACTGGCCTTAACAAAGTCCAAAAGTTGATGATCTTTGAGATCAAGACATTGGCAAAATACTGCCAAATCTTCAATATGGGTTAGACCCAATGTGGTCATATCTAATTGACCGAATTTTGCTTCAATAAAGGTAAGACCACTGAGTTGACGACAACGTTGGAGTTGCAACTGATTTAACCACTTGACCTCATCCAAGTGGTGACAATTAAGCTGCAAGTTCTTGATATAACTGCCACATTTACGTACCACACAGGACAAGGCTTTGATGATGGCTGACCTGCTCTTTAAGTGTGTAAGTTCCAAAACCAATAGCTGAGGCAGTTTAAGTATTTCCTTAGAGCTGGAATGAAAAGATTCCACTGAAAGCATTAAATCTTTCAACCTTCGACACTGGGAGATGCCACCGAGTTGAGGCGTTTGATTGCCCAGAAAATGCAAATGTTCCAAACGCCCACAGCCAGCAAAGATAGCGCTCAAAGCGGCAGGGGTTAGCTCTACCATTAGGGTCAGATATTCCAAATTCGAAAACTGTTCTATAAAACAGACCTGTATGTGGCAGCTGATCTTGAGACGACGCAATTGACTTAGCAGTTTGGGTAAGGCATGCAAGGGCCACTGTGGAGCTGTAGTTGCGGTACTCAATCGATGCTCACTCAGGCTTATGATGCAGGACTCTACACAGGGTAAAGCATCGATACCAGAACGTTCGAGCACATTTAGTTCCTCTTGCAATTGATCGCAATGAAAGTGTATGTGTCGAAAATGTCGGCACATATCCTGTAAAAATATACGTAGACTTGGACCATTCAATTGTCGTTCGACATAGGCTAAGTTCAATTGACAATGATGATGTCGCCACAGGGAGTTACAGGCCGGAGGTATATGAGCAAAACTGCGCATTAGTGTCAGCTGATCCCCTACACTTAGCTTTCTCAAAATGACTTGTATGTGATTGAGAACCTCCTTGGTGGAATTGGTTTCTGATAAAATTTCACTATCTGTATGATTTTTGTCTCCTTTCGATTGAGACATGGCCACCGAACGTGGGCCACTCATTTTGTGTTTGGTATAAAATATGAAATACAAAATTTTGTAGAAAATCGTTTTTTGTTAAATATATATGTATATGTGTAACAAACTGATATGAAGACCTACTGTGTACTGAAAATTCAATAGAAAAAAATAAGTAACTAAAGTTAAAAACTAAAACCTGATCAACTTTTGGGTACATTTCAATCTTAATTTGATGATAAAAACTATCAGTTTGATCCTTACCTTCGTTATTTGATCATACTACTACGTAGGTTGCTATATATATTTCTGGGCTAATAATGAAAACGCGAATATTTATGATCAAAAATTGATTTTATTGTTTTTCAAAGTATTCTCCAGCAAGATTTATACACTTTTGCATGCGCTCAAACCAATTGTCGAAGCACTTTGTCCACTCTGATTGAGACACCTCCAAGACATGGTTTTTGAACTCTTCAACAGCATCTTCTGGCGACGAAAATCGTTGATCACGCATTTTTCCCTTGATGTGCGGGAATAAAAAGAAGTCAGGCCTGTACGGCAAATGACCCATCAATTCGACGTTTTGGGCGCTCAAAAAGGCGCTGGTGTGAGCTGATGTGTGAGAGCTCGCATTGTCATGGTGCACAATGATCTGTCTTCTCTTGTTCGTTTTTCTAATTTCTCCGAAGACTTTGGGCAAACAAATTGTGGTGTACCACTCAGAATTGACCGTCCTACGTTGCTCAAGCGGAACAGTCGCCACATGACCAGTTTTACCGATGAAACAGGCGACCATTTGCTTCGAAGTGCTTCTTTCACGAACGACTTTCGTTGGATTTGGCTCGTCTTCGAAGACCCACACGGTCGATTGCTGTTTTGTATCGGGCTCATAAGCATAGATCCATGATTCGTCACCTGTGACGATCTTATAAACGTCTTTTGAAACACCGCGATTATATTTTTTCAAAATTTCTTTGCACCAATCCACACGAGCCTTTTTTTGAGCGATTGTCAAATTGTGCGGGATCCAACGAAAACAAACCTTTTTTACGCCCAGGTGTTCATGCAATATCGAATGTATGTATGCTGGTGGAGGAAATGCCCAAGGATGCCTCTATCTCACGGTATGTCACATGACGATCTTGCATTATCAGTTCACGCACGGCATCAATGTTTTCTGGCACAACGACTGTTTTTGGACGACCTTCGTCTTCGAGCGAGCGTCGCCCGCGATTGAATTCAGTAAACCAATTTTTCACAGTGCTATACAAAGATTTAAGTTCATCGTTGTCGTGATAATCCACGTCGAAAGTTGTGAATTAGTTAATTAGTGAAAAAGTTAATTCGATTTTTCTGCCGAGGAAAGTTTTTGATTAATCGTTAATCGATATCAAACGTGGTCACACATGAAAGAGTTGTATGGAGCATTTATCGATAAAAGTCCAAACTTTTTTTGGGAAAAGGCCAATTGGTCCTAAAATGGCTAGAAGTGACCCAGGCCAGAAACTTAAATACCAACCCACGTACCAAATAACCTTGCGAGAAGGCTTCTCAAAAGAAGGAGAATAAATGGAACCAGAGTTAGTAAGAAACTTCAGAGGATCCATCCCACAGAACTGGCTAACCGAAGGATTTAGCCATCGAAGGTTTAACTTCCTCAGTTTGAAAAACAAGACCGGAGGTTCTTAAACGCAGAGTGTTTGGTCTTATTTAAAGCTTTCTTTACTTAAGCCTATCTTTGGTTTCTAAACGTCTTCATAGAAATTAGCCAAAACCTATACTTGATCTTCTCACGGCTTTATCTCCTAAGCCGATTGAAATTTTAATTTCCTGTCGCGCAAACAATGGAAAGAAGCCTATTCAAAAACGGCGAATCTAGTTCCTCAGAATCACAAAAATTTAAAAACTATTATTGTCTCATAGCACAAAAGTCATTTGTGGCTCTCTGGTAAATATTTACCAATCGGCTAATGAGATATAGCCGTGAGAAAATAATAATCTCAATTAATCCCAAACCGGGTACGGTTATAAAAGATTTCACTTAATAAAGTGCACATTTTATATGTTGCACTGTGTAATAAAATAAATATAATTTAAACATTTTCCAACATCATTTTGAATCGTTAACATAACCATTTAACATTAATGGCAAGTGTTATTAATACTTGATGATATCGATAAATTTTTTAATGGCTTAATGCTATTTTTTATGGCCAAAGTGATAAGCTACAGTATTGCGAAAATATCAAATTGTAAGTTACTTTAATTTTCTTATTCCCCACCTAGTACAAAATAATGAGTACCTTTTCTATCAACTAACTTCCCCCCCTCCGTAACACTTGGCACATTCAACGCTCTCGCTCTAATTCGTTTTCACACTTTTCATTCTACAGACAGTTGGAAATACCTGGCGGCGATTTGACAGCGCCTAATTTCATACACCGATCTTATGATCTACCCCTGCTCCACCAACAGATCGTCTGGCTCCTGACTAATATTTATATTTGCCCTGCATTTCTCTATGGTCGATGCAAGCGATTTGATAAGCAAATGGAAATGCAGTTCCAGCTAAGAGGCCACAAAAAGAGTTGTGGGGTGTGGGGGAGGGGGGACGTTGGCGGCGAAAGGTGCGAATAAATAATTTGCGGTAGCCGCTACGGCCAACAGACGACCAAAAGCGACGGCCAGACAAATATTTTATTGCAAATTTGCTGATATTGGACGACAGGCCCGGCCACTGGAGTAGTGGTGCCTGAATCTAGTGCTGCTGCAGCAATTGTCCGGCTGTTTTGCATATTAAATTTATTTTATTGAATATAGGCAGAGAGATATAGATAGATATACGAGGTTAGTTGCATAAGTATGTTTAAATAATGATTAACAGTTCTGCTGAAATTTGGTTAGATAGTTTGCTTAAGATTTCTTATTTTGAGCTAATCACAGCGATAACTGTGACTGCATTTTTTATAGGTCAGTAGATAACATTTAATATATGTAAATATATAGAAAGTTTCAACATTTAAATCGCACTTAACGATCCGATTGGACAAGAATGAGAAATGGAAATCAAATCGACACAGAAAATTCAACCTACTTTTCTTTTAAATTACGTCGAAAAGCTAACTTTGACTGTGCCAAAGTTTCAATACATTTGCAAAAGCTTGCTCCAACTGATTTAACCGATTGAATATATATAAAATATCGTTGTCACATATTTACAAACTCAAAATCATGATGAATATGATGTTTGACTTCAAAATTTGAGCCCACTTCAATCACAAATCAGTTTTCTCAATAAGTCACATGTTCCGTCCGATCGGTTCTATGGCAGCTATAGGATATAGTCTCCCGATTCCTGCCAAATTTTGCAAATCTCTTTGAAAGCAGTAAATTTTAGTAATTTCAGATTTTCATAGAAAACAAATTAAGACCCATTTTTTACCTGATCGGTTCTATGGTAGCTATAGGATATAGTCATTCGATTTTAATCAAATTTTCTAAAACTGCTTTAAAGCATATAATGTTCATAATTACGGAGGCTAAGAGCGCTATAATGGAAAACAAAAAAGTTTTTCTTGTTAAGAATCATTTTTCGACCGATCGATCCTATGGCAGGATATAGTCATCCGATTTTGACCTTATGTGCAGAATTGTTCAAAATCATATAATATTCATAATTATTGAGTTTCAAAACGCTTTCATTAAAAACAAACAAGTTTTCTCAATAAGACCCAATTTACAATCGATCGTTGCTATGAAAGCTATTAGTTATAGACATTCGATCCGGGCGGTTCCGACATTTAAATAGCGTGATATTTGCAAGTGTATAAATACCGATTGGACATATTGGGTTCAAGAAATGAATTACTTTTTTATACACTTGAAAAGTGTATATTAAAATTGGCCACGATGTTTGTAACGCATAGAAATATTCATCTCCGACCACATAAACTATATAAATTCTTGATCAGGATGACGAGCTGAGTTCAATTTAGCCGTGTCCGTCTGTCCGTCTGTCCGTCCGTCTGTTTCTATGCTATCTCCTCCCTCAGTTTTAAAGCTATCTTGAGCAAACATTTTGCAAAAAGTCTTCAAATTACTGCACGCAACTAATATTTGTCGGAATCGGCCGGATCGGATAACTATATCATATAGCTGCCATAGGAACGATCGGTCTAAAAACTAGTTCTTTGAAAAAACTTTTTGTTTTCCATCGTAGCGTCACTAATCTTGGTATATGTTAGTTTTATATGCTTCCACATAATTCTGGAAAAATTTATCAAAATCGGATGACTATAGCATATAGCTGCCATATAAACGGTCGGTCAAAAAACTAGTTCCAGTGGGAAAAACTTTTTTGTTTTCCATCGTAGCGTCACCAATCTTGGTATATATTAGTTTTTTATACTTTCACATATATTTGAAAAAATTTATCAAAATCGGATGACTATAGCATATAGCTGCCATAGGACCGATCGGTCGAAAAATGTGTTTTTCTAAGAAACGTTTTTTTATGGTATAAAATTTTTATTATCAATGATTTAAAAATTTAAAATATCTGATATCTATATCCTATAAATTTTTTACCAGTTAAATCAGTTGGAGTAAAATTTTTCAAGTGTATTAAAACTGGTCAAAGTTAAGTATATTTGCCTTCTCGTTTTCTATTTAATTTTGATATATTATTCCTAAAATCAGATTCCTTTATTTCGGATATTTTCTTTGCTTCGCACATTACAAAAGTTGCATTGTGACCATGAAAGCCATGATGGAATTAATAACTCTCTACGCAAAAAGTTTTTTTTTCTGGATCTAAACCGGTTCTGAGCCAGTTTTAAATAGTGGTTCAAAAGAGGTTCGGAGCCATATTTTTGAACTAAAATTTGGTAAGAAGGTTGATAATATGACGTAAGACATTTTACTGTTTTGAGATTAAACTGGTTTAAAAGTATTTCACAGCTATATCAAATATTATTATCTACACTCAAAAAAAAAATCAAGAATTACGTACTTAAACAGGGGGAAATTTAGGTAAAAACGATCTTATAAGCTGAATTTGTTTTTTTCGGAATTTTGACAAATTAGAGAACAAGATTATTATATTTAGTTAGTTTTTTGATTATCAAGTCAGCTTCAACTTGAAATAAAATGCATTCTGTTACATTATCAAATTATTCTTTATCTTATATTTTAAGGATTTAGAATTGACTTACTCGTATTTCTTATTTTAAGAATAAAACGGTCTAAATTCAAACACGGACATACTTAAATTTAGCTTGACTTTTTTTCTGAGTGTATGGACTTGAAAGTAGGTGATTGGGTGTCAAGGACGTAGCTAGGTAAGAACGGGGGCAAATAGAGTAATCTGAACGGAGTTTCTTCGTATTATCCAATAAGCATTCACTTATTTAAGGATTTGCGGCGCAGATTTTTTTCATAAATATTGAGAAGGTCTTTTTCTGTGGCGGATATGCATTTTTGGGAACCCTTTCGGTGCCTCCCTAGGGGGGTGAAAGCGATTCTTATAGGGAATCCTTAAAGTGCACCCTGTGGACTTCGCTGTTTGGCTTTGGAAAATTTACGCTTTCAACACCCCCTAAATGAAAGCTGGCTTCGTTCTAGGTGGGTGTTGTGGAACACAAGTATAACAAAGAGAAGCTGCGTTATGAGGTGTTCATACATTTGCGCGTTGCTTTTGTCGGCAATCTAGATGAAACAACTAATATCAGGCTACCAGTTTCAAGGTGAATTATTCTTTTGCCCATTTCATTTAGACGCCTGCATTATCCAATTCGCGTGGCATTCGCAATAACTATTAATAAGCCCCCAGGCAAAACAATGTCCAATTGTGGGTGGAATCTGAAAAATCCTTGCTTCTCACATTTCACAATTAAATGTTGCGTGTTTTCGCGTAGGCAAACCATCAAGTTTATTCATTTATACACCTCAGGGATTGATGAGAAACCTTGCTCATCAACTTGCCTTAGGATAAAAAAAAAGCAAAAATTATGGGCAAATTTCTCATATTTCTTTCTTATCATAGTTGATGTTGTTGTTGTTTGTTTAAGGACTTTGTATGACAAAAGTCTGTTTATAATAAGAGGTTTTGCTCCCATGAGATATCAAAATGATACAAACCACTTTTCAATCTACCCTCGCCTAGATTTCTACCGCTTTTGTATATCTACGTATGTCTTTGCCTCCATCTCTAACTCACACTGGCCACATACATAATTGCCATGACGCCATAGAAGCCAACCCCAGCGGGCGATGAATTATTAATTGCCGTTGATTTGCATTGAGATTTCTTTTGGGGTCTCCGAGGATCATTACCGGAACACTGCACCGGGCCACATACCCATACACCCTGGCCAAGTGTAAACATAATAATCAACGGGCATTATTAGATGCCGATATAGTCGTATGTAGTTGCTCGTAGGTAGGTAGGGGCATTGTTCATGCTGCACTTTATATATGGGTGGATGGTGATCAAGTAAATGCGCTTTGGCCAAAATGGCCGTCGGACATGACAACGGCCACCAATTGACACCTGAGCGGTATTATTATTGTTGTTGTTGTTGCTGCTGCTGCTGCTGCTGTTGCAGCTGTAATTGTTATTTATGCACTTGCATTTAGTGGAATGTAATGGCCATGCCCCCTGGTATGGGCGTAACGGGAGCAATTTGGTCGAGTATAGCGATTACATAAGAGTTTAGCACTCTCAATCGAATGAGAGCAGAAACCGTTAAGTTTGTCTCTAGAGATGTGCGCCAAAGGAGTTTAAAATTTTAGTGTAAGACTCACTGAAAAATTTCTTCTTCAATGGCGGCATTATGAACATCCATCATATTCATTTAAGCCACATTCGACCAAAATTCTCCCATTTGCATACCTAGCTAAACTGTTGAAATTTGTACTAGATGTTCTTAAAAGATACTACTTTACATATGAGACTAATAATCAGGGCTGCAAACTATTTCCGGCGGGATTTTCCAGAAGACCGAACTAAACCTGAACCGGACCAAAATCAATTAACAATAGTTCGGTTAAACAATTTTTTTTGTATTTTTAAATTTATGAATGGGTTGCCTAACAATTAATTTAAACCAATTTTTAAAGTATTATCTTCTATCTCTAAGAAGTCATGGCTTGCCCTTAATATGCCCTTGAAATTAATTTTGGTATTGAAAATGTCAATGACTCAAAAAATCCCATTTTATAAAAATATTTAACAAGAGTTCAACTTTTTTCGTAACCATGTTTTGATTGCGGCCTTAATGCAGAGTTAAAATTCTGGAAAGTGCAAAATAAATTTTACTTTGAACCCGTCGGAATTCGATACAAATACCCCTGATGTAAACGAGGTGCAAACCGCGACTTGTATAAATCCCAAATTTTTAACCTTATTTATTTTTCAACTTGCAATTGGGGTTCCTCACCTTGTTTTGGGTATATTCGCCATGGTTTGTTAAAGCTCTTTATAATTTTTCCACATTTTAAAAAATATGAGGAGGATAAAACGCTAAAGCAGTACATTGCAATATTATTATCCAGGCCAATCATGTTGAAAAAATACTAAATATACTTATGGAAAAATCTATAGACCGATCTTATAATTTTTCTCAGATTTTTAAAAATGCAGTCCGCAGACTTTTAAAAAATGCGCAAAAAAAATTTTTAATTATTTTTTTCTTTGTTGTGGATTAGGTACCACTGTAATTCCCTGTGTGATTACTTGTCCCAATATGATAAAACAAGAACATTTTTTTCACATTTTAAAAAATGTGGAAGGCGGTTAAAACGCTAAAAGCAGTACATTGCAATATTATTATGCAGGCCAATCATCGTTGAAAAATACTAAATATACTTATGGAAAATCTATAAACCGATCTTATAATTTTTCAGATTTTTTAAATTATAAAAGCCTCTTATATAATATATCATCTCTATTTTCAAAAGTTACTGTTTTTACTTTGTGTGTATCAGTTGATTGGAGCTCTCCTCTCTAGAATCCTTCACCAACAAATGGACAACAAAATGTTACCGAAGTTATCATCTTTGTGCAGGATAGCAAGCTATTTGAACAATAAGTTTGGCAAACGTTTAGACGGCGACAAGGAATTAAGCGAGGCTATTCTCAGCCAAAATGAAAAAAACAAGTGCTCTGAGAACTTTCTTGCCAAAGAAGTTGAAGAAAATGCTGGGGAAGACGTAAAGTCCCTTTTCAGGAAATATGCTCCACCGACCTCATGGATTTTCCAGAAATGACCGAAAATGACTTACAAATATTTTTTACGGGCTCATACCAATTAAGTCAAGCCGTTTCTTACTTAGCGGAAATACTAGATGAAAACGGGAAGATGAAAATGAGTTGGGTTAAAGCAAATAAAAATATACTAAAAATCAAAGTAAGATCCCGGCATATTAGGAGTAAAAAGAATAAATGCTTTATTGAGTATACTTCTGAGGCCATCGGTTACTCAAGTATTCGGCGGCATTACTGCGAATGTGCGAATGGTAACAGGACCATTGGTTGCTGCTCTCACGTTGCCGCTGTTGTATATTTTTTAGCTCACGGTCGATATTTGTCGAAAATTATTAGACCTGCCGAAATTTTGAGCAAATTATTTACTACGGTTTCTGCCAATCCAGTAATAAATGAAGTCAGCGAGGATGATTAAAAAGTCTTAAGAAATGAATACAAACTGTCTTTTTTACTTTAACAAAATATGGGGTATTTAATCATATTAGGACAGTGGCACCTAATCCACAACAAAAAACGAGAAGGCAAAGCTAACTTCGTCTGTGCCGAAGTTTTAATACTCCAACTGATTTAACCGGTAAAATATATAAAGGATATAGATATCAAATATTTACAATTTTTAATTCATTGATAAGAAAGATTTGATACCATAAAAAAAACTTTTCTTAGTAAACCACATTTTCCGACCGATCGGTCCTATGGCAGCTATATGCTATAGTCATCCGATTTTGATAAATTTTTTCCAAATTATGTGAAAGCATATAAAACTAATATATACCACAAATAAGGGACGCTACGATAGAAAACAAAAAAGTTTTTCTCACTAGAACTAGTTTTTTGACTTACCCTTTATATGACAGCTATATGATATAGTCATCCGATTTTGATAAATTTTTCCAGAATTATGTGGAAATATATAAAACTAACAAATACCAAGATTGGTGACGCTACGATGGAAAACAAAAAAGTTTTTCTAACTAGAACTAGTTTTTTGACTTACCCTTTATATGACAGCTATATGATATAGTTATCCGATTTTGATAAATTTTTCCAGAATTATGTGGAAATATATAAAACTAACAAATACCAAGATTGGTGACGCTACGATGGAAAACAAAAAAGTTTTTTTAACTAGAACTAGTTTTTTGACTTACCCTTTATATGACAGCTATATGATATAGTCATCCGATTTTGATAAATTTTTCCAGAATTATGTGGAAGCATATAAAACTA
Organism: Lordiphosa mommai; assembly: GCA_018904225.1. NCBI lineage: Eukaryota > Metazoa > Arthropoda > Insecta > Diptera > Drosophilidae > Lordiphosa > Lordiphosa mommai. The sequence continues at coordinate 280,848 of JAEIFT010000124.1, read as the reverse complement.
ACATATACTTTGGTTGAGACGCTACGATGGAAAAACAAAAAGTTTTTCTAACTAGAACTAGTTCTTAGACCGATCGTTCCTATGGCAGCTATATGATATAGTTATCCGATCCGGCCGGTTCCGACATATTAGTTGCGTGCAGTAAAAAGAAGACTCTGTGCAAAATTTCAGCTCGATAGCTTTAAAACTGAGAGACTAGTTCGCGTAGAAACAGACAGACGGACAGACGGACAGACAGACGGACGGACGGACAAACGGAAATGAACTCAGCTCGTCGTCCTGATCAAGAATATATATAGTTTATGGGGTCGGAAATGAATATTTCTATGCGTTACAAACTTCTGGGCAAAATTAATATACACTTTTCAAGTGTATACAAAAATTGATTGTACCTCAGGGATTTTTAAAAGTCGCGGACTGCATTTTAAAAATCTGAAAAATTATAAGATCGGTCTATAGATTTTACCATAGAAGTATATTTAGTATTTTTTCAACATGATTGGCCTGGATAATAATATTGCAATGTACTGCTTTTAGCGTTTTAACCACCTTTCACATTTTTTAAAAAATGTGGAAAAATTATAAGAGCTTTAACAAACCATGGCGAATATACCCAAAAAAAAAAGCAAAGTGGAACCCCAATTGCAAGTTGAAAATAAATAAGGTTAAAAATTTCGGATTTATACAAGTCGCGGTTTTGCCTCGTTTAAATCAGGGTATTATTGTATCAATTCGACGGTTCAAAGTATTTATTTTGAATTTTTCAGAATTTTAGCATGGCCCATTGTCTTAAAACAGCTTACGATCAAAAAGTTTAACTCTTCATTAAAAATACACCATGAGCGCTAGGACAAAACCAAAGATGGGGAATTTGTTAGATACCCAACTTTGAATCTGCATACCAAAAATTTAATTTCTATGAAACCGGCTACGCCCTTTACAATGCAAGGACTATAATTATTTTAACCTTTTAAAAATCAAACACATCACCCAATGATTTTTTTGTTTCGTTTATCTGGGTCATTCTTTTTGTAAACCGAAATGATTGATTTAAATAAACAAAATTTACGAAATTCGCCTACGATTATTCAATTAAAACGAAATTCGCGGGATTTACCAAAAAAATTCGTTTGTTGATTTATAAACAATTTTCAAAATAAGAGATATATCAAAAAACCGAAAAATAATTTTTCAGACCTGTACTTGTTTAGCGTCGCATACTTTTAGACACCAAAACTGAATAGAATTTTTTTTTAATTCTAACACTTGTATAAAAATGCATTATCTTTAATCAACAAAAAAATCCCAGAATTATTTGGGATAATTTATTTTATAGCAAAGAAATAGAACTTTAAAAACCCTTGGGAGCGGGTTCGGTTCAGGTTTTTTTTTGCATTGCCCGAATCGCACCATGAACCCAACCTGTTACATTTTGTACCCCTCGAACCCGAACCAATTATTCAAACAAAAAAATGTTTGGAATTTCCCAACGAAAAAAAGTCAAAACAAGACTTAAGGAAAAGTATATGAAAGTAATAGAAATTTTGAGTTTACCATACTACCTGTTCCAGCAACCCAGGCGTCTGTTGGTCATGCAGTTTTATCACTAAAGTTTGTTTCTTGTAATCTATGAGTTAATATAGGTAAGCATCTTCAGGAAAAAATATAATGCCTATTAAGTTAAACTAGGTTGGGTTACATCAGATTAACCTAAGGTCATAGGGTTTTGATCCCCCTCATACAGACACCTTACTGTCCATACTACGAGACCTTGCATAACTCGCACTTCAGTCCAGAGATGTCAAAAAGAGAAGCGAAAATATGTGATTAACTACGTATTTAAGATCGCTTGGTAAAAAGCCGCAGTTAAAATCTCTCATTCTGTTTTTGCTAAGCGATCATTTCGGTTGTGCCAATATTTTTGATAATTCAAATTGACAACAAAGTGAATGAGTTGGGGCGGCCTGCATTATTCCGATGCAGAACTTGTGTGCATTATTAGTTCGAAAAATATATGCCCAAAACAAAACATATCAAAAGCTAAAAATGGCAATAATTGAGGCATGGGAAGAACTTTCACCAAATTTGCTAAAAACTCTGGAAGACAGTATGCCACATCGAATTTTTGAGCTTATTAAAGTTAATGGAGGACATACTCATTACTAAAATAAATAAAGCAAATTTTTTCCTGATCATTTGTATACCTTTTGTTTGTCGTTCTTGAAAGTGCGGCCATAGTTGTGCACCAAGCATAAAACGATAATTATTTCTTAACGGTGAATTTTGCATTGCTAGTGTTGTTCTTTGATTCTGGCTTATCCTATTTTTTATTCTCTTTTTATCCGTATTCACCAATTGTAGCTCTCTCCTATCTAAGTACTCTTACACTGAATTGGGTGCGGCGATAATTATGCACCGGAGTTTACTTTAAATCTCATGTAAAATCAAATTTTTTTCGATTCTCTTACTGTAAAAAAATGTATCCAAACGTCAATTCCTACATTAATCTTTGAATTAGAAAAATAATGGTTAAAAATTATATATTTTGTACAAAAATCAATGGAATTTTTTTTAAAAATAAATTAAAGAGATGATCAAAATCATGCTTTTTAGCCCAAACGAAACTTTCTACAGGATTTTTAGTTGCTGTCACGACGAAATGGTGTCTGCAGCTGCCTGTTTTGATCGTTAAACCTAATTACAAGTACAAACGATGACGAACCCAAAAAAAAACAAAAAAATAAATAAACCGCCCAGGTCCTAGGCAAAAAGGCAAGCACACGCGCTTAAGTTCAACTTGATGATGAGGATGCAGATTGGAGTTGACTACTGTGCGCTGCCTGCCTGACTTTGTGATCCCTGGAATTTCGTCTTGGGGGCCTTTTGTTCCGCTCCTCGCCAAGCACTTAAACTCGCTTAACGCGCGCGCTGTTCGCTTGTCAAAATTGCAGCAGCAGCAGCAGCGTCGGCAGCAGCAACCGAAGCTCTAGGGCCCCAGCCGCCACCGCCACCGCAAGGCAAAAAGCCGCAAGATGACGCAGCTTCTCCAGCAGCTTGTGGCCAAATGAATTAACCCTTTTACTTTGCATACACTCACACACTCGCACACGCTCGGGCAACGGGCAATACAGTGGCTACAACAACAATGAAGTGTGGGCTATATGCGTGTTTTGGTTTTGTTTTTTTTTTTTTTTTGGGACAAACAACAAATTAAGCTACACCAGTTTAAAAATGTTTGGAAAAGGTTTTCAGGACGAATTTTATATCAGGAGAAAAGTGTGTAAGATTCATATAAAGTACTACTGTCAAAATCGCCCTTAAATTTAGAAATTCGCATTGAAAACGGGGTCAAAGGCGATTCGCCATAATTTTATGAAAATAATTTTCTAAAAACAGGGCAAACTCTTCTTAAATTAAACCAGGTTTTTCTTAATTATAGAAAGTCTTTCTGAGTACAAGAAACATTTTTCTAAAAAATATAAAAATTCTTTCTTAAAAATTCCAAAAAGAAAACCTTTCTTCCAACTAAAATGTTCTTATTAAGGAAAACCTTTTTGAACTTTTCTTCGATAAATATTGATATATATTTTTATAATTTTATTTTACATATGATTAAAAGAAAATATTTTCAGTTTATGGGAAAACTATTTTCTGGGGAAGGTCTTTGAGGATTATTAAAGAGTGATCATGTTAAAATAATGAACTTGATGAGTGGAAAAATATTTGGAGAAAACCAATTGCCGTAAAGCTTAAACAACAATTGAAGAAGATGGATAATATTTTGTTCTTTGTCTTTTTTTTTTCTAAATTTTAAGGAATTTCTAGATTACTTTTTCTTAATATAGGAAACCAAATTCTGAATTGAGAAAGGTGCTTCAAAATAATGGCGATTTTCTAACTTGACTTTATTATACTTTGTAGAAGATACAAGAGTATATTGGGTTTGTGCAAATGTAGTAACAGTCATGCCCTATAAGTATATATATTCTGATCACTCAACAGCGAGTCGATACCATGTCCGTCGTCGTCGTCCGTATGAACAAACAGATCTCAGAATGGTAAAAGTAAGGTTTGAAGTGTATGGAAAAGGCTTTTATACTGCAGGCAGCAAGTTTATTTTTGATTTTGGCCACGCCCTGCCTCCCACAATTTGAAAAAACCTCATATCTTCCAAAAATTTTGCAGTAGGTTGTTTGAACTAACATATATTCTACTCAAATTTATCGAGCATAATTTTTTTCCAATCAGATGAACGATAGAAGAGTTGCCACCCCCACAATTTGAAAAACTCCTCAAAACTCCCACAATTTTGAAGATAGATAGTTCGAACCTTCTAGACATGTATTTTACCCATCATTATTTATCGAACCCCCATACATCGTTTTCCGATGAGATGAACGATAGTAGAGTTGCCACCCCCACAATTTGAAAAACTCCTCAAAATTCCCACAATTTTGGAGTTAGATCATTCGAACCTTCAAGACATATATTCTACTCATCAAAACTTATTAAGCTCTCATACATTGTTTTCCAGTCAGATGAACAATAGCAGAGTTGCCACCCTCACAATTTGAAAAAAATCCTCAAACCTCCCACAATTTTAGAGATAGATTGTTCGAACCTTCTATACTTATATTCTACTCATCAAAACTCATTAAGCTCCTATATATAGTTTTCCGATCAGATGAACAATAGTGGAGTTGCCACCCCCACAATTAAGAAAAACGTCATAACTCCTATAATTTTAAAGATAGATTGTTCGAACCTTGTAGGCATATATTTGAATCGTCATTTCTTATCGATCCACCATACATCATTTCCAGATCAGATGAACGATAGTCGAGTTACAAGTAAATCAAATATTTACGATGGGCAGCACTGGCCGATATCGTTTTGGGCAGCACATACACAGTTTGTGTGACCTCACACTTTAAAGTTATTAGCTATATACAAACAGGTACAGGGTATATTACAGTCGGGCGTGACCGACTTTCTTACTTGTTACATTTAATAAAACTGTATAATTTCAGATGGTCCTACACCATATAATTTTGAGCACCAATAATGGCTGACCAACCAAATTTTGAAAGGAATCTCCGAATACATTACTAAACTTTTTGTGTCTAAAAAAAAAAAATAAATTAATTTTATTCCTTTTAGAATATGTTTTCTTCTTTTAAGAATAAAATTGTCTGGAATTAAGAAAATAATTTCGAATTTTCCAAAAAAAAATATTTTAGTTTTTAGAAAATAATTTTCTAATTTTTGAGAAATTTTGTCTTCTTCTAATTTTGAGAAATTTTTTTCTTCAATGGAGAAACATTTTTTTGAATCATAAGAAAATAGTGTTCTAATTTGAAGAAATCATTTTCATAATATTAAAGGATTTTTGACCTTGGTTAAAGAAAAATTTGCATTGTATTTTAGAAAAACTAACCACAATATTTAGAAATGTTTTTTCTTAAATTTAGGGCGAAGCCCCTCTGGAATTTTCAGGGTGAGCAGAAAAGTGAGTAAGAAAGAAAAGTAACTGGTGTTACCAACGGCATCACATTTTTTTGGGGCTTGCCAAATCTTTTCCTTCCCTGAGTACTAACATTTTGTGCTTTGTTTGTTTCTTTTTGGACATTTAAATGTTTACCACTTGCGACTCTTCAGACTTGAGAGTCGTCTAAAGCTGAAGCACAACCGAGTGTGTGTATGTGTGTGTGTGTGGAGAGAATTGCGCGTAAATTCGTTGCGGTCTGGCGCGTCATCAACATAATCGCCGTCAACAGGGCCCGTCAACAGCATCAAACTGCCAAGTCAAATGTTGCTACTGTTTCCAGCAGCAGCAACAACAACAACAACAACCCATAAAGGCGAAATGTGAAGTGGTTGGTTGGTAGTTGTATTTTTTTTTTCGAAAGGAACAAAAGCGTGTCGTGTCAGAGATTCTGGGCGAGATCTGTCTGTTTTTATACAAAAAATGCGGCCCGTTTTGTTTCTATTCTATACGGCGGAAACTATCATCAACATGCTGCTAATGGGTTTCCATATACGTGGTTTCATGTCCATCGATTTGAGTTTTCTGGAAATTGAAAAGCAGCTGGTTAACTACTTCTATGCCGTTACTTTCTATATCTTTACGGTGCTAACATTATTTGCCAGCATTAATATCTGTACAGGTCATTCACCCAGCATACTGGATGAGATATTGCGCACACTTATCGGTTGCATACTCTATGTGGTCATTTCGATGATGACTCTGAATGATGCGGAACGGGATTTTCATTTAATGTATGTGGGCATGGGTGATCCCTCACAGCCGGAGATGCCGGTGCATCCATTCTTTGCATATCTTCGTTCCCAGGCGGTATGTTGTCTAGTCTGTGCGGTTGTCTATTTGCTGCACTGCATCATAGTGATTGATGTCTTGCTCTCGAATGAAACGGATGGGGATGGTGAATATTTGGTAAATGAATCCTCGGATGATGGTTCCGATAATACGGACTATGTGCCGGTGCGTTTGTATGTGCTGGGTGGTATATTGGAGGAGCGTTTGGAGCGATATCAATGGTTTCGCGATTTTTCGCATGGTGCACGCCTTAGTTTATAAAAAAAGGTTGTTTGATTTGAATAAAAGTTTTACGCTTTCCTTTCCCATGACGTCAGCGGGCAGCGGCAGCAGCAACAGTTTTATGGGTGGAACTCATTGACGACAATATGGGCCAAGATAAGCAGCTGGGCGCTGGGAGTTGACTACCCTTAGTAAGGCGCATGTGCCGCACAAAAAAAAAAAACCAAAATCAATAATTTATGGGGTAAAGCGGCAAGTCAAGAGCAAGGCAAAGCATTAACCTGCAAAAGCTTTCCGCAGAGTCGAGTGGGAGTGCGAGTGCGAAATGGAATTGGGATAGGGTAGTGTCAGTGGGTGTGGTGCTTTTTTCATTCATAAAATTAAGCGTTCACTTTCCTTTATTCAAGGTTAGGTTACAGGCTTGCGAAACAACTGCCGGCCGGATATCGGATATGGACAACTTTTGCGCTCTCTGAATTCTCTTACATAGCTACAAATTAGAAACTTCAAGCCTGCAATTCAACTAGCACTTTCAGAAGTCATTAGTCATAAGAATATGCTTCCAAGCAGTGTAGGAGTTGTATGTAGTACTTACACTCGAGGAAAAATATCCAGTATTTATTCAAGCATAATTTTTTTAATTAGTTAATTTATTGGCTTAAAGCTTGAGCATTTGAGTATGTAATACGTAGGTAGCTATATTTATTTCTGGCCTAATAATGAAAACGCGAACATTTATGATCAAAAAAGGGTTTTTATTGTTTTTCAAAGTATTCTCCAGCAAGATTTATACACTTCGATTGAGACACACCCCAAACATGGTTTTTGAACTCTTCAAAAGCATCTTCTGGCGACGAAAATCGTTGACCACGCATCTTTCTCTTGATGTGCGGGAATAAAAAGAAGTCATTGGATGCCAAGTCAGGGTTGTACGGCGGATGACCCATCAATTCGACGTTTTGGGCGGTCAAAAAGGCGCTGGCACGCATTGTCATGGTGCACAATGATCTGTCTTCTCTTGTTCGTTTTTCGAATTTCTCCGAAGACTTCAGGCAAACAAATTGTGGTGTACCACTCAGAATTGACCGTCCTACGTTGCTCAAGCGGAACAGTCGCCACATGACCAGTTTTACCGAAGAAACAGGCGACTATTTGCTTCGAAGTGCTTCTTCCACGAACGACTTTCGTTGAATTTGGCTCGTCTGCGAAGACCTACACGGTCGATTGCTGTTTTGTTTCGGGCTCATAAGCATAGATCCATGATTCGTCACCTGTGACGATCTTATAAACGCCTTTTGAATCACCGCGATTATATTTTTTCAAAATTTCTTTGCACCAATCCACACGAGCCTTTTTTTGATCCAACGAGAACAAACCTTTTTTACGCCCAGGTATTCATGCAATATCGAATGTATGCTGGTGAAAGAAATGCCCAAGAATGCCTCTATCTCACATGACGATCTTGCATATTAGTTCACGCACGGCATCAATGTTTTCTGGCACAACGACTGTTTTTGGACGACCTTCACGACCTTCGTCTTCGAGCGAGCGTCGCCCGCGATTGAATTCATAAAACCAATTTTTCACAGTGCAATAGGATGGTGCTTCATCGCCATACAAAGATTTAAGTTCATCGTTGCACTCTTGTCGTGATAATCCACGTCGAAAGTTGTGAAAAATGATTGCACGAAAATTTTCACGAGTTAATTTCATTTTTCTGCCGAGGTACGTTTTTGATTAATCGTTAATCGATATCAAACGTAGTCAGACATGAAAGAGTTGTATGGAGCTCTTATCGATAAAAGTCCAAACTTTTGTTGGGAAAAGGCCAATTGGTCCTAAAATGGCTAGAAGTGACCTATGCCAGAAACTTAAATAGCAACCCACGTATAAATTCTTTTTTTTCTTGTTAGAGTTTAGGCGATTTTACCGTTTTAACTATATTAATACTATCTAAGAATATTATTTAAAGTAGAAATTATTATGATGTGATGTGGGGAAATATCAAAAACCCACCCAATAGTTTGGAAAATAAATCCATTTAAGTGGAGCAATATTTTTGCTAAACAAAGTATTTTATACGTTGCTCTATATTTTAAGCGCGTTTTTTCCGAAATCACATTAATGATTAAGCCACTTCTGGCCCGCATCTCGATCAGTTATATAAAATATATTGAAAATGGCCGCCCCATTTCACGTTTTAAGTTCAGATAACCTGAAGTCCCGATTCATGACCTTTTTTTGGGTAGACCTTAATTAGCAAATAATTAATAAATAACACAAAACAAGAAACCGAATTGAAAAAGCGCTTATGGTTTTCTCTCCAGAATTTAAAAAAAAAAAACACTTAAAAAAAACGCCCCCCTTAAGCTATGAACTTATAACCTATGGTTTTATAGATTTAAATACTTCAGTGTTAATTGTCTTAAGTTTTAATTTTATAACAAACTCTCTCATAACGGAATCGAAATTTTCTTAATTTTTATGGAAGAGAGATATATGTCTCAACACAATTTTTACGGGTATTTGGCTAGCTATTAGTAAATAAAAACCATTTTCCTTTTAGGATTCCACTGTCCAAGAGCAAAGCGAAAAGTGAGCAATAAGACGCAAAGCAGCTCTGACCTACTTTATTGAACGCTAGACAGCCACTGATTGATTTTGCGTATGTTTTTGTATTCTCTCAAAGGGCTCTGAATTACATAACTTGAAAGTCTTAAATAAAATTAAGTATACGCAATGTGGGCTCATATAGCCGGCGAGGGTAGGCGTGATTGATTGGAGTGAAATTTGGTACCCTATGTTATTTTGTCTATAATTATGAAATTCATTTACAGCCTTTTTAAAAAAATTTTTTGGCAAAATGCTTCATCGCTTCAGAGTTTTTGTATATTGTAGCCTAAAGTTGGTAATTTGTGGCGTATTTTTATCATTTTTAGTTATGCTTTGTGAGCAACCTATAAGTTATTCAAAAGTAATATTCATTAGCTTTAAAATAAATGTGCCCAAAAAGTTTTACGATTTTTTTAAATGAAGATTTACCATTTTGAATAGAACCACAAAATGGCAATGTGAACTTTAAACGTGCCGCCTAAAAGCAGGCAACACTTTTTCGTATTTCCTGTGCGGCCCACACAAAAACTTAGCGAAAAGGGAAAATCGATATGGACGCACAAAACTGCGGGAGCGTTGTCATGTCCTTGAAATTGAAAGCCATTCATGAAAACTAAACTAAAAAAAAAATATATATTCATGAATGAAAATGCTAGGCAAATTCGAAAAAAAGAGGGGAAGCACAGATTTTTGGTGAGCAGGCGCAAAGCACAGCAAACAAGGAGTGTGCGCCCCTCATTTTGGGCACTGACGCAACCACGAGGCAAATGTTCCAAGGTCAGCGTAGAATTTCATTCATAAAATTCAAAACCGAAACTGTGTGTGTGTGTGTGTGTGTGAGAGTACACGCGCGTGCCCGCTTAGGGTGTAGCTTAGTGGGAGGAAGTTTAGTAGACTGGATGTGGGTTAAACGAGGGCTCCATTTGCAGCTTGTTGATTTTTCTACGCGTGTAAAAACAAACAAAAGCGGCAAAAGCTATTTTCATTCATAAAAAACCCAGCAGGTTCCCACATTGAAAGCCGGCTCGTGGTTTTCAAATCAAAAAAAGAAACAAGACAAACAAAAACAGACAAAGAGCTCGGTGGGAATTATAAAAAAAAAAATATTAAGAATTTCTCCAGCAATTAGGTTAGGAACCCATCTGTAGTATTTAGTTTAATTACTCCATTTTAATTTAAAAACAAATACGGCCCCTGTCCCTTCTCATTCCGCTCCAGCTGCTCTGGCAAAGCCTGCTCTTGTATCCTGTTCATTTCCTCTCGCATTTTGATCTCATTGCACACACAACCCCTTAGCGGTTGCATTATCGGCTGTGATATTAACTTTAAATCAGATTTCCTTAACAAACTGCGACACAACAGCTCTAAGGGTGCATCCATATTCCAGGCCGCTCGCGCTGACATCTCACAGTAAGACAAATTGGCACGCTTCTGATAGCTTACCTCTGTGTGCATTCTTTCCAAATCCGCCTTATTGCCACATAACACAACGGGCAGCTGTTTGCCGCATATTTCCTCCAATCTCCTCAGCCAGCCCGCCACACTCGCTGCGGTGGAGGACAAACTCAAGTCGAATATAATCACCGCACATTGAGCATAGAAAAAGTAACCATTTTGTAGTCCACCATGTTTCGAATCACCCGCCACATCCCATAGTTCCAAGGCCAAGGCCTGATAATTGGTCTGCAGCAGCAGTGTGTGCACACCTAGTCCCAGGGTGGGCACATGTTGCTCGGCAAACATCCCAGTGGCATGGCGAAGCAGAAATGTGGATTTGCCCACACCAGAATCGCCCAGGAGCAGACATTTGTATATGTGCTGAGCCGGGAAATTGGGTCGAAATTCCAGGTGGGATTTAGTGGAAAGTGTGGGTTTGTACAAAGCGTCCATTGAAATAAAAAAAAATAAATCAAACAATTTCTCAGAAATAAAATAAATGTCATAGAGCTTAAAAAGTGTATTTGTTTTATGAAAAGTTTTTCACAAAAAGAAAATTTGAAAAAAATTTGAAGGTCATTCTCCCACAAAAAAACAAAAATTTTTTTTTATAAAAACCAAAAAAAAAAATAATAATTTCAATTTTAAATATAAAAAAAAAAAAAAAAAAAAAAAAATAAAAATAAAAAAAATTAATAAATAAAAAAAATTTAATATATTAATTATGATTTATTTTCACACTCGAATATCGTTCATGTGATCTGGAAACGGTGTATGGTGGACCGATAAGTAATGACAATTAAAATATATGTCTAGAAGGTTTGAACAATCTATCTTTAAAATTGTGTGAGATTTGAGATTTTTTTCAAATTGTGGGGGTGGCAACTCTACCATCGTTCATCTGATCGGAAAACGAAGTATGGGGGTTCAATAAGTAATGATTAGTAAAATATATGTCTAGAAGGTTCAAACAACCTAACTCCAAAATTGTGGGATATTTGAGGTGTTTTTCGAATTGTGGGGGTGGCAACTCTACTATCGTTCATCTGATCAGAAAACGATGTATGGGGGCTCGATAAGTTTTAATGAGTAGAATATATGTCTAGAAAGTTCGAACACTCCAGCTCTAAAATTGTGGAAGATATGAGGTTTTTTTCTAATTGTGCAAGTATAAGAATTATATCTTCCATACACTTCAAAGCTCAAGCTCTTACCATCTCTGAGATCTCTTCGTTCATACGGACAGACGCACAGACAGACGGACAGACGTACCTTCGGTACAGAGTATAAAAATAATTCGAAATTTTATTCCTTCCCCTAAAAGCTTTCCACCACAAAGGAAGTGATGAAATTGAAGATCAAATAGACCCCACAAATAAGTAGGAGGAATGTACGAGAATAGGTCCGCAAGAGGCATTACAAACGAGCCAATTTAATGACCCTGAGCAATATATCTAAGTAGTTTTTGGTGCAAAAATTTCAATTAGATCGGTTGAACCGCTTTTAAGATCGAGTGATCACCGCTTTTAAAAATGCAAGAAGCTTACACATAATTACATTTTTTTTTCTTTGTCTTCAGTATCATCAGCTTCTAATAATAAGCTTCTTTAATCCTGCCTTTGCGGAATGATTTTCGAAGTTAGCTTTCATATGAACTGATTATTACTTACATTATTTTTGTTTGTGTACACTGTACAACCACCTACACATCTAATTCTAATTCTAACGTCGTATAACCCCTTAAGGGGTAATTCTACCTCTGAACAGGGTTTTATGAGTGTTTTTTACAAATTTCTGGAGAGAAAACCATAGCATCTATTTTAATTCGGTTTTTTGTTTTGTGTTGTTTATTTATTAAATAAAAAAATAGAATGCTAAAATCGGCTACGCCGATGTTTTAAATACCCTTGCAGTTTTGAAAGGCGCTACCATTGATCACAAACAAGTTTTTCTCATAAGAACTAGTTTTTAGACCGATCGTTCCCATGGCAGCTATATGCTATAGTCATCCGATTTTAATAAATTTTTCCTGACATGTGTGTACGCATATAAAACAAATATATACCACGATTGGTAACGTTACGATGGAAAACAAAAAAGTTTTTCTCACTAGAACTAGTTTTTGCACGGACCGTTTATATGGCAGCTATATGATATAGTCATCTGATCCGGCCGATTCCGACAAATGTGCAGCCTATATTATTTTTTTTGCAAAGTTTGGTTAAGATAGCTTTAAAACTGAGGGATGAGATAGCATCGAAACAGACGGACGGACGGACAGACGGACAAACGGAAATGAACTCAGCTCGTCATGCTGATCAAGAATATATATACTTTATGGGGTCGGAGATGCTTCCATCTTTGAGTTACAAACATCGTGACAATTTTAATGTACCCTCTGCAGGGGTATAAAAAAACTTTTGCTAATAAGTCTAGTCCTAGTCCTTGAAGGAATTTGCCATATATTCCTTCCAAAGCACAGTGTGACCAGAACGTACAGAAAATTACGACGAAAATTAAATTGTTTTGGTATTTTTCAGCAATTTGTGGCTGTTCACACTGCTCGAACACCTGTTTTTGTTTTGGCAGCTTCTCGCGATGCTTTGCTGGCCAACAACAACTTAGCAAAACTGCTATCACTTTGCTTCCAAACAGTATTGAAATAGCAAATGCAATGGCGACTATTAAATTTACATACAATAAAACACAACTTGAATTACAAAAAAACGCTTAATTTCTTGTGTTGGCCAATTTTAGTAAGCAATTCAAACCCGCTGATCATTTGTGATGTCCCATTTACCTTTTTTTGTCTAATCTCCATCAATCACAGCCACTTTTCACACTTAAATTACATTTTGCAGTCAATTTTGGTTTGGCGCTAAATTTGAAGTTGACAACTGATACAAGTATTTAATTGCTGCACAATAATTTCTCAAGAAATATCAGCTGTTCAATACAATCCACAAAATCTATTGATATGGCAACTCTGGAAATTGCTTGTGGGTATTACTTGGCCTTCTCAGTACCCAACCGAGGAATGAGGCAAGGAATAATTCCTCAAGCAATTTTTTTGTATATGTGATTTGACAGCTCAAGGAAAATTCCACCGCCCTCAGTACCAAGCTTATAAAAGAAACAAAGTCAAGAAAGTCGGTCAAGCCCGACTGTATTATACTCTGTACGCTGTTTGTACGAAACTAATAACTTTAAAGTGTGAGGTTTTTTCAAAATCTGGGGGTGCCGCAACTCTTTCGAACTATCGTTCATCTGGTTGAAAAACGATGTATAGGGGCTCGATAAGTAATGATGAGTAGAATTACCTAGTACAAACCCGTAAAATTATAAAATTTGTATATAATTTCCTATTAACATAAACGTAACTATATTGTCACGCGGGAATCACGCGTGATTTCTGACCGCAGGCCATCTCAATTACATCGCTCCTCATAGCAAAGGTCCAATGGGAAATTACCAGTCCTAGCTATTGCCTTCTCGCTCTCTCGTTCTCGTAAGTTCTGCAACGGTTGTTGTTGTTGGCGTTGGTTTTATATTTCTTTTTCTAATATCGTATCTGTGTATGATACAAAAAAATGTTCCATACACCTCAAACCTCTATCTCTTACCATCTCTGAGATCTCTTCGTTCATGGGAAAGAGACGGAAAAACGGAAAGACAGACAGAGGGACAGACAGACGGACAGACGGACATGGCTATATCGACTCGGCTGTTGATGCTGATAAGAATATATATATACTTTATAGGGTCGGAGATGCCTCCCTTCTGGCTGTAAATTACATTTGCACAAACCCAATATACTCTGTGTACCTTCGGTACAGAGTATAAAAACAATTTTTTTATACTAATTTTCAACCATTTACAGAATTTAGGAACAAATTTTTGCGCTTTTTTTTTGCGAAAATCGATTTTTCGATTTTTCATACTACACAACCAAATGTTCTTCGAATAAAATATTAGAAATTGCATACGCATTGAATTTGCTTGCTTGACTCTATCTAATGTTTATAAACCGAGATATGGCTTAAAACGTAAGGGTACCAACGGATAAAATTAAAAAAATTCGAATTCAAAATCGAATTAGATGTTTCGGTAAAAGGAACCAAAATGGATTCAATTTTTGGTCTCTTTAAGTTTTATTTCGGTCGAGTGGTAAATGCTAGTACAATGCGTAAGTCTTTTACAAGCTATATGTAATATTTTATATTTTGCTAGTTTCAACGCTTTATCCAAAACGATGACGATAAGCAGTGATCCCCAAAGATATCGGCTACAAATTCCCTTTAAATACTAAAAGTACAAAATAGAGTTGGGTCATATATCTTTTATATAGTGCTTATACTGGGACTTATACACGAATTGTTTGTAACTAGTTGAATATAAGATGGAAAAATAATTTAAATTTCGATAAGTAAAATCAAGTATAAGAACCATATGACTTACTCTATTTCAAAGTGTTCTTTGGAGAAATATAAAATTGCTGATATTTTAATAAAGTATTCAAATATTTGAGGGGTTTACAATACACTGATTATGTTTAAGATTTTTTCTAGAATTATCCAAAACAAATTGTGGCATATAGGATTTCCCCTTCAGTTTGCTTAATGTCTTTGGCAAGATGAAGATAGTTTGTGAAGCGTGAGAAAAAGAGCAGAGAACAGAGAGCGAACTAAAATATGACAATACATTTAACTTATATACGTAGGCTCTATGTGAAAGTAGCAAGGCCACCATGGACAAGTTACATCAAATACAAAATAAATTAGCTTCCATTTATGGCTACAGTTGGGTTAAGACTTTGTATGCCCGGCTCAGATTCGGAACGTTTGTGCGTGCGTTTGGGTAGACGCTTAGCCGCCTGTTGGGCCAACGATTTGGCCTCACCACCAACTGATCCAGCATTAGCTACTCCTGCGCCTTCAATAAGTTGCAGCAAATCCGGTTCACTGCGTGCCAGATCCTCCTCTTGATAAATAACCTCCGTGGCAGCGGATTTTGTCACCTGCTCATTTAGGCACACATCATCCAAATCCACATCGCTATTGGAGAACAGAGCAGTGGCTCCCAGTTCCAATGAATTGGTTACATCCAGCTCCTGCTCACTGGCTGCCTTCTTGGGCGTGGAGTTGCTTTGCGGTGAAATGGGAGACACTGAGCTGGAAGGCGAGGGAAGGGTCTTAATACCCAGACTTATATTATTGTTGTTGTGTATGGTAGGAAAGGGCAGGTGCAGTCCACTCGTGCCGGCTGATACAGTCGCCCCCACAATGGGCACATTTGTCATGCTACTCGGTGTGGAACTTGAATTTCGTTCCGTTTGATGTTCCTTCATTAATTTACAGGCCTTGCCCAAGGCACAGATAGTCAAACAGATACGCAAACCCAAGGCAAACAGATAGGCCAACAGGAAGAGCAACCAAGCGGCCAGATTTTGAAATGACACAGCCGTATAAATGGCCTTGATGAGCACCACAGACAAAGGAAAGGGTATGAAACCCATGCGTCTAGCCACCAAATCCGAATGATCCGAAAAGGCATGCTTCTGTCGAGTTTGTGTCATGTCATAGGCCAAACTGGTGGTGTACTCCCGATAGATGCCCTCGGGCAGCTCATTGAAACGTGTAATAAAGGCATGCTTCACCCAATCAATCAGAATTTCGGTAAACAGCACAGCAAAGCAATCGGGCAGCATGACACAAAACTGGGTAAAGCTCCAGTCAAACTCCTTCATGGTTTGAATCATGACAATAAACAGCAGAACAGAAAGATGAAAGCGTTCTCTCACATCACTACAGGTCAGCTGGAAGAGATTGTTCTTATCGAACTTTTTGAAGACCGCTCCCTTGAGCTCCACAAAGTTGTTGGATATCATGATGGTCAGCAGACCCTTGTTGTTGGAATTGACAGCCACATTCAGGCAGGTGGCCTAGAGAGGCAGAAAGAAGGGTTAGTTGCTCTGAATAATAAACTTTAACCACTCACCTGAAACATGATAAGCCCACTGTGCAACACCTCATATATCAGTGTAAAGAGTATATGCGTTAGCACACCAAAATGTTCTCGCTTCGAATGCTTGGGCTCTGTGGCCGTCCAGAACAATGCATCAATTGTATCCTGTCCAAAGGCGGATAACAAACGATCACCCACCTCCAGCATATTGTAGAATATATACAATTTGATAATCGATTGTGATTTTATGATATGATACACACGATTCGTATCCACCAGTAGCATTATCAGCGTCACCGTCACCCAAATGGCACCCTTCAATAAATCACAAATCTCGGCGGGTGATAGCAAACGTTGACCGCCGCCACGTAAACGACATATCCTAGCCACCACACGCGTCAGCAGTGACCACACAGCCATTATAAATCGCACAGGCAGAAATGTGTGTATATAGAGAAAGGAATCGGCACACTGCATGATACCATAGACCATAAAGCGTTCCAAATCCCTTGGTATGCGCATAAAACTATAAATCTTTTGACGTCTAGCCGAATAGCGTTCCTCATCATGCTCAAGCATATAGCCTCGTGTCAGCTCCACCTTGAAGAAGTCATAAAATGTGTTGGTGTTGAGTTGGATGGGCTCTGCAAAATGTTTAATTTGTTATTGCAAAATGGTTAGTGCCAATGTCTGGGAACTTTACGCTGTGGAGCCGGCACTGGGGCTACGTCATCCTGGAATAATTTTAGTGTTGGTTTCTTGTCCTCCGGTTGAGATCGGTGTGAGAGTTCCTCTAAGCGTTGGGCACTGGCACTATTGACATCGCCACGAAATCGTAGCTGCCTTTTGCTGCCTCCTCCGCTTACACCTCCCGGATTGGTATTAAGTGAATTGAGCATTTAAATTAGCAAAATCGCCATGAAAAACAAAGTAAATAATAACAGAAGAACTTTGAGTCGGCAGTTGGGGCTAACGCGTTTTGGGAAAAATACCAAATGGTCGAAGTGGCAACTCTGTTAGCTAGAGATGAGTGAATTTTTTAAATTCATCGCTTGCTGCTGTTAAGTGAAATTATCACGAACTTAAACTTAACAATAATAGTTGTATTGTTTACTTATCTCCTCCCGATAAAAAATGTGTAGTTATTATTTACTTATTTGTGAAAGATGAATTTTAAATTAAAGACAGAACAAAATCAAGAGCTACAGTAGCTTAAAACTTGGATTGTTGGAACAGAGCGTAGTTAGAGAAAATTTCTAAGGGCCGTTTTCTCATGTGCCTGTTTTTTGAATCCAGGTGCTCTTTGGATCAAATTTTCTCAAAAAGCACCTCGTTTTAAAAAACATGAAGATGAGAAAACGGCCAACTATTGATGCCGGAAAAAAGCTAAGTCGACTGTTTAAAATGCCTAAAAAATGTCTAAGTTCTATCCAAAATGCCTAAAAGATGGCAAATAATATTTTTTTAAATAACTAGAAATGCCGGCATCGTCAAAACTGAATAACTTCTAGTTTTCGACCTTACAAAATAGGTTAATCTGTCCGGAAAATGGCTAAATTGGCAACACTGGTCTTATGCATTCGGATCATGGTTTAATAATACTAAGAAGAGTCCATGCGAGAGGTGCGCGCGTGACGTGAATTCAAACGTGTCACGGTGTGTCACGACGTGATCGTGAGAAAACACAGCCTTTCGTGCATGTGCATCCGTGATCCGTGCGTGTTAAAGATATACCTCGTGAATATAAGTCATGCAGTATTCACGACCTTTTTCGAGCGAAGCTCTTTAACGGACGTTCGGCTGGGGGACTAAAACGAGAAAAATTTTTACTCTGATTTCTATGCGACAGCTTTTTTGCGTGAGATTATCTTTGTTTTTGCGTTTTGTTTTTATTTGTGCTGATATTCGTTTGCATTGAAAACAGCACAAGCAAGCGCAACCATGCACACAAATACAGGGATCTGGGATGTGGGATCAGGGATTTGAGATTAGGTATCTGGAATCAGGGATCAGGGATGGATCTCGGATCTATGATCTGGGATAAGGGAACTGGGATCAGGTATCTGAGCTCTGGGTTCAGGGGACTGGAATCTGGGGCCTGGGATCATTGATTAGGGATCTGGGATCAAGGATCAGGTTTTTGGGGTCAGGAATCGGGGATCAAGGATCTGGAATTAGGGGTCTCGGATCAGGGATGGATCTCAGATCTGTGATCTAGGATCAGGGGCCCGGGATCATTGATTATGGATCTAGGATCAACGATCTGGTCTTTTGGGATCTGGGTTCAGGGATCCGGGATGGATTTAGGATCTGTGATCTGAAATAAGGGAACTGGGATCAGGTATCTGAGATCTGGGATCAGGGGTCTGAGATCTGGTATCAGGGGCCTGGGATCATTGATTAGGGATCTGGGATCAAGGAACTTGTTTTTGGAGTCAGGGATCTGGGATCAAGGATCTGGGATCTGAGATTTGGGTATTTGGATCAGGGATGGATCTCGGATCTGTGATCTGGAATCAGAGGCCTGGGATCATTGATTACGGATCAAGGATCACATTAAATAATTACACCATGATTCGTTTAATTTCACTATCACGCTTCTTGCATACTTTTCGTTTTTATCACGCTCCCATCTCGAATTGTTATTCGGCATTTTGCACTTACCGCCTTACGGTCACATTGACCAGCAAAGCCAAAAAAAACGCGAAATAATTTTAATACTTTTAATATATATAGAACAACAAATAATGACTGCCTCCGTGGAATTAAGTTCCTATCGTGATCAACATTATAAGGTAAAAATTTCTACAATTTTGCTACATTTTCCTTTTTAACCATTTAAACAACTCTTTTTCCCCTGCCCAGGGCTCCCGTTCGGAGCAGGAACGTTCGCTGCGTGATTCCTGCACGTTGTATGTTGGCAATTTGAGTTTTTATACCACAGAGGAACAAATCCATGAGCTATTCTCCCGTTGTGGTGATGTGCGTCTCATAGTCATGGGCCTGGATAAGTACAAAAAGACACCTTGCGGATTTTGCTTTGTGGAATATTATACCAGATCCGAGGCAGAGGCGGCCATGAGGTATTAAGGCCAACAATCTTACAGTTACAGCTTTTACTTCATTAATTAATCCTCTTTGCAGATTTGTGAATGGTACCCGACTGGATGATCGGCTCATACGTGTGGACTGGGATGCCGGTTTCATTGAGGGACGTCAATATGGACGAGGCAAGACAGGCGGACAAGTGCGTGATGAGTACCGCACCGACTATGATGCGGGTAGAGGTGGCTATGGCAAGCTGCTCTCCCAAAAGATTGCACCCAATACAGATCAGCGTTAAGTTAGTTAATAAATCTTCCGATATATTTTGATATAATTTGTTGCACCTAATTTTTTTACAAGCAAATTTTTTTTAAATTCCATCTTACTTCTTGCCAATATGATTGGCCAAAGAGCAGCTAAGTCCAGTGCCATCTGGCTCTACATTCAACTCGGTAATGCGTCCATCTTCTACCACCAAAGAGTAACGCTTAGAGCGTACTCCACCCAATGGTGGCAAATCAATGGTCACATCCAAAGCCTTGGCAAAGGCAGCTGCCGGATCAGCCAAGAGACGCACTTTGCCGCCGGCTCCATGTTCTTTGCCCCAGGCAGACATCACAAAGGGATCATTAACAGATACACAGACAATCTCATGCACGCCCTGCTCCGACTTGAGTTGATCCGCTGTGGATACATAACCGGGCAAGTGGGTCTAAAGCGGAGTAAATTAGTGAATAAGGATTGGGAAGTAAAGTGTACCATTGACTTACCTTTGAGCAGCCGGGTGTGAAGGCACCGGGCACACCAAAGATTATCACTTTCTTGCCATTTGTTAGTTCTCCCGTGTTGATCTTATTGGCTGGCGAATCCTCGAATAAGTCCACCGAGGGCAGCTTGTCTCCCACCTAGGTACATACAAACACACACACACATACAAAGACCTTTAACCTTGATATATTTCCTTCCGCTTTCAAATCAATATGGAAAATTATGTAAGGCCGCCCTCTGGGTGAACCTTGGGGTGCACTTGGGGCCACTTACCTTCACCATGACTGCTGGAGTTTTGCAAAAAGATCGCACTGAATTCAAGTTTGTGGAGTTAACTGCAACTCGATAAAGCAATTTGCATGAATGTGAACGCATTTCTCTCTTTTTTGCTCTACGCTTTGCACTTGCTCCGGCCGCACTGCTGCAAGTGAAATAGGGTTGCCAGGCTATGACAAAATAGCTTATAGTTTACAGTGAAGACTGGTTAAAAATACGAAATGGTTTTCAAAAATATATTCAAAAAGTTTTGTGATTTTGTGATATGTTAGTGATGATGAAATAATTGGATTTTAATGTTTGCAATAAAAACGATTAACAAAACGAATAACCATTTGTGTGTAGACTTTAAGAAATGAAAAAGTCGAATGAAAAGATGGGTTTGATGTGAACTATATAGCATATATAGTAATATACGACCATATTATTGTATTTGTGTTTTGAAAAAATAGTGCACTGCGACCATGATTGAGTTTACAACTCACCTGGCACCTTAATTTCCTGCACTAATATCAGGATTTTCTAAGGGTCAATGTGCCTAATGCTTTTTGGGGTGTAGCTTATGCTTCCCAAAGCTTCTAAATCTGTATGTATGTGCTCCGTGGACTCCTCCTTCTCTTCGCAGTATCTATATAGTTGGGTATTTGTTATCCCCAATTTATACAAGTGGCTTCGCAGTCTGCAGTATCCTATGTAGAGCCATGTTAGGATCCTTAGGGTACTCTTTCTTTGGTGGAACAGTTTTTCGAACGTTTCCTATCTGTACTTTCGCTTGTCTCAACCCCCTGGTGATTTCCCTGGATATTGTTCTAAGCTTTTTCTCCTCGTTTCGTCGCCCGCCGGACTTTTGTCATTTTTTAGGGCTTTGTAACACTAGGGGAAGTTATTTACGTTCGAAATGAAAATATTCTGATTTTTGAATATTAAAAAAAATTACGTACAGTGTATTAAAACGGTTCGAATCTGCGTGACCTTGTTTTCGTACGTGTACCGGTCCGGAACCGATATTCGTTTCGGGATTAATCCCTGATTCATACATATTCATACAAGTTCTCACAAATTCATACGACTTTATAAAAGCTCTCTCCTTCAATCTTTCAGTATATATACATTTTGGGGTGCCGATTACGAAAACTATGGTAAAAATTGGCGAAGATGTATTTTTCTAGGTTCAAACCGTTAAAAACCGGAAAAACTATACTTTTTTGCAGATATATACACGTTATAAAAATTGTTTCACCATAAATGAAAGATATTGTGAAAATGCATGTTTTAATAACTGATTTTTTTTTGCTAAAAGCTCATAGATGTTGAGAAAAAGAGGAAAATAGTCGTATGCAGATGACTGTAGGCCCGTAGGCGTTATGTCGTTCTGAAAATGGGCGTTATAACACTTTTAGAGAGTGACATAACGCCTGTGGGCGTTATCCATTTCCTACAGTAGGGTTTATTCACCTTCTGGTAAGGGTATTCTTGACAGCACAATGCGATGTGTTATGGAATGCGCTCTCAATGTCCAAGAAGGCACTTAAAGCTACTTCCTTATGCTCTATGGATTTCTCCAGGGTATTCCTAGTTGATACAGTGCCGTATCAGTTGACCGGGAAGTCCTACAGGGGGGGTTGTTCACAAATCCCACTAATAGTCAAGTGCTTGTTCATCATAGCGTATGTTTACTGTATCTCTCTGACACCTTGTCTGCGGAAAGTCTCATCTTTTATTTTGTAACTCAAACTAAAATTTACAAATTTTAAGCCGACAACCGGCTATAAACATTCTCTGCAAAACGTTCCAAATCATCTAGACTCTGTTCCTTGAGTTTCATGTCGAAATCAGTCATAAATTCATTAGTCAAACGCTCGGACTGCTGTTCCGTATAATATTTTCGGAATGCCCGATGTATACAGTCCCTTAAGCTGGGTTTCATCACTACCAGATTAATTTTTGAGCCATCTTTAATGTTGTATGAGCTCACGGTTTGGTCATTATTGAGTGGGCGGCCGAGGAGCAGTAGCTTTTGATTGGCTGGCGGTATTTGCAGTGCCGTTTCGATTTGTTGTTTCACTGACAGAATGCTAGATGCCTCATCAACCTAAAAGAAATATTAAAATAAATGCTGGAAATGTGAATGACCTGAACCCTCACCTCGAGTGTGCAATCCTTGCCCTTGAGCACTTTAATTGTGATCTGCATGTCTAAAATAGAAAATAAATATTTATAATTATGACAATTTCTAAGCCAGGGTTGCCACTCTGCTTCAATATCAGCTGTGCTACGGTATGACCGTTTTGACTACTTTTGGCATTTTCAACTTAAACATCGGCGGCCACACTAAAATTGCAGGCAACGTTGCGTGAACTGAACTTATTCTACATAAAATTAATACTTATAATTAAAGCTAGCCATTTAAACTATTTATGTTGTGCGTTTTTAAACAAAAGGTGAAACGATTAAAACCAATTTAATAAATAATTAACCAAAACAAGGCCACAAAATAAGCGAAAGAAAAATTTTTGCAGCGCAAATAAAATACAGTGTGTGCGTGTGTGCGTTGATGTGTGCTGGTATGCGTGTGTGTGTGTGTTAGAATTTCGCATTTTACGTAAAGAACAACTTTTTATCCGAAATTAATTTGATGTTCTCGAGCTTAAATCGCAGCAGGGCCAAATTGAACAAATTGCTGCAGCTTCTGGCGGTAAATAGAGGTGCCCTTCTTTCCCCCCCAAACCCGCCTCTACCCACTGTCAACCCCGCCCCTTGACATTCACAGTTTGAGAATATTTACATATCTATATGGCTGTATGTATGTATGTATTTTTTTTTTGCACATCTATTATTGTGTTTGGGACTCATGAATGCAAGCAAAAACTATTAATTATGCATAGTATACATTAATTTTATTTTTACTTTGCACATTTCTTCTTTTAACATCTAAACAACATTTCTCTGGCCCCGCTTCTTCACTTGCCGCTGACAACTCTATTTTTTTTTTTTATTGAAGCAACTCTGTATCGGCCATTTAGCTTCGCAACTTGTTGCTCTCTCTCTCTCTCTCCCTCACACTCTTTCTCTCACCGTGACTGTGATTCTGTTTGTATGTTTTGCAAAAATAAAAGAAATATTTTTCATTCGTGCTTGTGTGTGTGTGTGTGTGTGTCCCTAGCCAACTTATGGATCTCTCTTAAGAACCCAAGTGCATGCTGTGTTGGAAGCTTTGAACATGTTTTTAGTACCGTTTAGAACCGGATTTGTGGCATGGCATTAATTTGCAGCCACAGTGGGACACAGTTCTTCGTGTGACAACTTTGGACCGAAGCGGTTTTCTTTTTTTTTTTTATTCCCAACCCCTCCCATATGTACAGTGAAAGCCTACTAATTGGGATTTTACAATCTGACTAGAAAATTGCCAATACGACTGATCGGTTTCTAGTTGTCAGGGTCGATACTGAAACTGATAATAAGAATGGGTAAGAATGGCCGTGTTTAGCAGAAGAACTTGCTCCCTGATCAATGATATATTTCTTGGTCATTAACATGATTTTGCAAAATTCAAGTTAACAAGACCCCCTTAAAGTATGCTAAATAATTGTCAATTACAATCAAAAAAGTCTCAATACTGGTAAGAATGTTACGTTCCAGTG
Organism: Lordiphosa mommai; assembly: GCA_018904225.1. NCBI lineage: Eukaryota > Metazoa > Arthropoda > Insecta > Diptera > Drosophilidae > Lordiphosa > Lordiphosa mommai. Next base: position 256,545 of record JAEIFT010000124.1, on the reverse strand, counting down.
TTGGTTAAAACTTAACACTTCAGTAAACAAAGTGAATGAGTTGTGCTCTTTGCTTACTTTATTTGTCAGTTTCTCTCTTATTGTTGCTAGAATTATTTCACTTATACAGTCAAACTTCCTTTTAAAGAAATATTTTATGGTTTATAACAAGTTAATTTCCAATTTCTTTATTCTATATTACGAATTTTCTGTTTAAGGAAGTTTTTTTTTTTTGTCCCCTTAAGATTCGCTTTAGGGAAGTTTAACTGTAGTCTGCAATGCTTCAGCAGTGGAGTATGCAATTATAATTTTTTTCACCTGACCTAATGGCTTTCCTAACTGCAGCGTTTGCTCTTTCATTAATCTCTATTTCAAACTCCATAGAAAAAAAAATTGATTTCGCGCGATCTTTGACTAATCGATAAATTATCGTGTGACACGTTATGCATCGGATGGCAACTCTGTGACATCGATATGACTATTTTTGCAACTCTAGACAAGAGAAACTATTGAAATCATTTATTTATCCCATATATGTTTTTCAAATCGCTTCCGCCCCAAAAAAGAACCAATTCCCATACGATTTGGGTCGTTTTGGGCACATGGGTATACGTAGTTTTTGATTTCGCGAATATTTCGCAAATACTGAACGAAAATAACCAGAAACCAGCCCATATCTTGTGCGGTTTATCATTTTTAGAAAATACACGGTATCGATTTGTTCCACGAATAAAACGAACCGCTTTACAAATCTCTTAAAAACAATTTCAAGTAGTCGTTGATTTTCTTCATATGTATAGATTAGAGTTGGAGAATCTAGTTCATTTCAATGATCTAGTTCATTTTTTGACGAACTATTCTCTTTCGAGTTATAGTTCATTTTTGAACTATAGTTAATTTTTTGAACTTTGAATTTTTCATGAACTAGTTCGAATGAACTATTCATTTAAATGAACTGGTCTCAGTGTTTGAACTATAGTTCATTTGATGAACTATTCATAAAATGATTTTCTTCATATGTATAGATTAGAGTTGGAAAATCTATTTCATTTCAATGACCTAGTTCTCTTTTGAGTTATAGTTCATTTTTGAACTATAGTTAATGTTTTTAACGTTGAATTTTTCATGAACTACTTCGAATGAACTATTCATTTAAATGAACTAATGAACTGGTCTCAGTGTTTGAACTATAGTTCATTTTATGAACTAGTTCACGAACTAGTTCATGAAAATCGCCACAACTCTAGTATAGATGTATACCCTGCCATAAGCATTCTGTAGGCATCCCTGTCTTAATTTCACTAGGAGTCGTTTTTTAAAAAATAAATTTTCCAACTACTTAATCCCATTATTTTTGTATGAATGTGAGTGACTGCACGAGTGTTTTTACTTTATTGAACGTTAATTTGTTAAATTTTTTTTATCAGTTTAAAATCAATTGAGAGAGCTGGGCCTGCCTTTTATGGTATAATATTATTTATTTAATTATATTTATTATTTTTGTTTTTTGGTTTATTTGAAACTTTTGGTAAGCAGTAATAATTATTACAAAAAATCACAGAACAAAAGCTAAAGCTCATAGCTGAAAGCGTATTATGGATAACGAGGCGTTAGAAACATCGACAGCAGCAGTAGCATCGGGAGTAACAGCAGAGGCCACTACATCAACACCCACAGTGACGACAGCGACGATAGCCACCAAAATCGAAACGGCCACAAATAACAATAATAACAACAGCAGCAGCAGCAGCGGCGGTGGCGTCAGCGGCAGCAGCAGCAACATAGTCACAACGACTTCAGCAACTAACGGTATCAAAGAAAATAACAGTAACTTTAGTACAACAACAGCAACCACAGCCAGCATACCAATCGTTGTGACCAGCGGCGGTGCTCCCATCAACAACAGCGAGGTGAGTTGTGTGTCTAGTTTCGCCTCCGTTTGCCGTCACTCATTTATCTGACCCCCGTCTCACAAAGCACACTCTCAGCATGCCTTGGCGAAAATCATCCACAATATATATATATATATTTATATAGATGGATGTGTATAATGCCAACCCTAATACCAGTTTATCTAATCTTATCGCTAGAAATTGTTTGTATTCCTATTCAACGTACAAGCCAAATGACCGATTCGAATTAGATTTTCAATGTTCTGAGTGTTATTTTCCTTTTGTTGTTCTTTTTGATAATCATTTTAGTTTAACAACTTCCTCGAAATCGATTACAAATTATGATTTTTATTACTGCAAAAATGTAATTTTGATTTGGTCCAGTTTTGGTCTCTAAGAACATATTTGAAACCATGAAGTCCCTTAGGTAACCCTCCCTTCTTATTTTGCAAGTGGTTGGGGTCACCAAAATGGTGCTAAACTTACAAAATCCGCCATAACTCGGCCGTTTGTAGGACTAAAAGGATGTGCTTCGGCCAGCAAATAGTCCTGGAGAATTAATCTTCATTGGCATCACCAAATATTGGTTTATTATACAAACAGGCGAGATATTGGGACTTTTGTCTTAAACTTTAATAGGCTATATCTACCAGATCCTTACCAGGATCAAGACCAAATTGGTATCAAAATGATTCTACTTCGGAGGACTATCATAATAATAATTAATAATATATAACAGAAAAAAATTTCGTGAATGCTGCATGACTTATATTCACGATGTTTAACTTTAACACGCACGAATCACGGATACACACAGCACAAAAGACTGTTTTTTCTCACGATCACGTGGTGACACCTTTAAATTCGCGCACCTCTAGCAGGCACCTCTCAAAAATTATCCACACTGAAACTGATAGCAAGCTGTTTGATCGATATGATTCGACATTACACCTCGTGATGTAACCCAGTCGCAGTTGAGCAAGTTGTAGAGCCGGACAGGAAGTCAAAAGCCTTTTTGGACTTAAGTTCTTTGTTCCACAAGAATGATCGGACAAACTGGCAGTTCGAGTTTCTAGTTCGGTATTTAGATGAGGTTGTAAGCTCTTTATCTTAGTTTAGCTGGGGATTTTTCAAAGGACACCATTTAGGTTTGCGGTTGGGTTTACGAGCATGAATTAGCAGTTTGGTTTAAAATCGGGTTACATCTCTGTTATTTACTTTAAATGTTTCTTTTAAAGGCCTGTTCTCAGATGACATAAATTTTATTTTCAAAAGCATTACAGCTTTCAAAGCTCGACAAAAAGTGTTTCTATTCAAATGAACTATTGTGCCAAAAATAATGTTTATATGATCTGAGAATAGGCCTTTATTTTACAACATCGAAGACGGGTTAAAATCAATGGCATTGATTGTTTCTTTGTCTCTGGTCTATACTAATGAAACAAGGTTTTTTTTGTAATTTATTCAGATTACACTTAAACAGGGCCCCAACACTGTTTAATCGTATCACCTTGTTGTAAATCGTAAGCAACCGCGGCCCAGATCGCGTCGATCTTGTCGCGTGAAATGTTTATAGCCTTCATGTACGACCTTCTGTTATTTCTCGCACTTTGGTTCGCCGTTCAGCAAGTATTGTATCATGCAAATTTTTGACGAATTCCTCTGAACACACGTCTTTTAAGCTTTCTGAACTCGTTAAACCAGTATCTCACAAATGTTGCTTTTATTTCGTCTCATGTTTTTCCGTTTAAATTTGAGAACTATATGAAGTTAAAGGTGATATATATAATACGTGAAAAAGAGTTAGCCAGAGATTAAAACCGTAACCGTAAACAGTTTAAAAATTTGAAACCGAAACCCCTTAACTTTTCTTAAAATAACCAATGTACCAGTTATGGTTAAACCCACAATTAAAAGTTGATCGTTTTCTTTTAGAAGTCATATTTATTATGAATCCCCACGGTAGTCGCTTGGATTAAAGAGAGGGACCTTAATTGAAAAGCTTTCTCCCGTAGGAATAATTTTGAAATTATGAATTTTGCAGGGCTGCATACCGGTTTTGAACCGAACCGGTTCGATCTCGGAATTCCAATTTTTCTTTTACTGTGAGCCGAATCTTAAAGCGAACCTCTTGTGAAAAAATATCTGAACCTGTTCCGATCCAACTCTTTCGGTTCGGTTAAACAAAAGTTACAAATATTAGTAAAGCGGGCATTTTACTAATAAAAGAAGTAGCATAAAGCAACAAATGATCGTAAATTGAAAAATATTGAAATAATTAAATTCGTACGTTTAAGTAAATACAGATTCAGAAATTCAGTATACATTTTTAACAAATTAATTACTCTTCTATATTATAAACCATTGGAAAATTTTGGTTCGAACCCGAGAACTGGACCTTCGCAAAAATTATTTGGGTTTGTAGCCCTGGAATTTTGGGTATAGCGACATATCTCCGACCAGTACGTTTTTCCGTCGGAGATATGTCGCTTTTTTCGAGATATGTCGCTTTTTATGACGCTATGAGTTATGTCGTTTTGAAGCGTCATATCTCCGATCAGAGTTATATCGTTTTGAAACGTCATATCTCCGACGAGTTGCAAACGACTCGTCGGAGATATGTCTTCGGAGCTATGTCGTTACAACGAATTTTGATGTAATATCTTGCAAATTTCGTGAAAATTCGCCAATTCCAGCGGGCATTTCGTCTATTTATCGAACACTAAGGATCCTTTTTTCATTTACGGGATATTCAGAATTTGTTTGTTGTAAAATATCGATTTGTTGTATATATCTATGTAAAATATCTATTATTTGAGTCAAGATCCGCCGGCTATATTATCAATCTACCTAAGGCCCTTAGTTGCATCTGTACTCCCTCTTGGTGAATTTCAATCAGGGATCGGCAATATGAGCAGAAAAGTTGCCAATGGCAATTGAGAAAATATGCATATTCATATACAGAAACAGACAGAGAGCTTTCAAAAGCTCATCTTGTTCTCTTTGTAGTTTCTAGCAGGGCCAGGTAGAGAATAGAGAGCTTAAAAGCTCGGTTATTAAATGTGCTCAACACATTGACAACTTTTCTCTGCTGTCTCTCAAATACTATGGCAGCGAATGAAATTCCCATTAAATAAAACTGGGGGATCGGGACGGGATTGATTATAAAAATAAGGCGTCGGGATCGGGAAGGGATGAAAATTTGTTTTCCGCTCCCATCTCTATACAAATAAGTAAGTGTAAAGCGAAATGTATAAATTGTCTTCGTAAACTCTTAGGAGGATTATTTTGCGATTAGCGCTTAGTTAACCTAGAATTTGGATATCAAAAACTGCTTTAAGATCAACCTTTAGTCTAGTCTATTTAGTTAAAAAATTGTTAGCATCATTACAAAATAGTTAAATATAAACCGGTTCTGAATTCCACTTGCACGAAAGTTTTGTGATTTAGAAGTGGAATTCAGAGCCTGGCTGATATTTATAAACCGTGTCCACCCCATTTCCTTCCGTGTTTGTGTGAATGTGTGTCCATCTTTTCGATGTTTGTTGCCTTTACTAAAACTCAGACTAACACCCACAGGCAGCGCGTCTAAGGCGACAAGGATTTGCCCAGACTAAGGTAACGCCCAGGCATTCTACGTTTACTCTCTAGGCCCTCTCCAATTGACTTTTTTTTGCAAGTGGTTTTTTTGCTTTATCAGTTCAATTTTCTGATTTTACTTGTGATTTGCTTTCCCCTTTCAAAGTTTCCATTCAGCTACTCTTTATGTCCCACTTTACTCAATAATTTTTCTCTAACATATTTTACAGGCTAACAAAGATAACAAGGACACAACACCGCCACGCGATGCACCGCCTCCGACACCGATCACCAAGGGCTTGAACCTTACAACCACACCATTGGTGCGCAAGGAGAAACGTCAAAGTAGTTCACGTTACAATGCATCCAAGAATTGTGAATTGACGGCGCTTAGTCCGCTAAATGAGAGTAAGTAAAGCATAAATCGGCAATAAGTTTAACTTTAAATATAGTTTAGAATTAAGTAATTGATACCCCTGCTGAGATAAATCAAAAAAATTTATCAATTGGAATTAATTAAGGAAAATATTGTTTTCGAGTGTTTTTCAGGGTTCTTAGTCTAAGAATTCTAAGAGTGATTTTGCCTAGCATTATGAGTTTCAGAAGTCTGTAGATGTTTTGATTGTCTGAAGTTAGCTTTATTGTATGTTTTCCGATGCCACAGAAGGGGTTTGCAGCCCCATTGATCTTCTTTTTTACCTGGTATACAGGCATGCTTAACGATAGCTTATTTATGTTTCTAATTGGTCAAGTTTGGTCTCGTTTTCCAAACCATTTTTGATGATATTTTTGTACTACTGTTTGCATTTATTGTAGCCTAATTGCAAGAGAAAAAAAAAACAAGTTTCAAAAAATTTAGATCTGTGCAGCCTAAATTACGCGTTTCATTTATATGGAGTGGAATATATTACGGCAACATCATTGGAAAGTATTTTTTTAAAAACCCGCAATGGTTTTGGAATATTTCTTTCCCGAGCGGTGCAATTTGCCACACAGTTCGCCTCACAATTAGTTTATTGCGTGTCAAGTTCAACAACTCACTTATCACAAGTTACGACCCTTACAACAGGCTATGAAGATCATGTGATTGAATACCGCTTATTTATTTGGGTATATGCATTTACAGCAACGCTCCCAAAACTCTGGATCGCCTCGAATCCAACATCCACAGCAGGGTCAGAGAAAATTGTAAGAACAGGTTAACTCAGTGCTAAATACGGATTTCTTCTTGCCGCTGTGTGACTTCACTACACAATACGAATTGAGTTCTGTATTCGTCTGTATTTTATACTTCTTTAAGAGAGAGATGGCCAACTCTGTGAGGTGCAGCCTTATGATTCATTCCAAAACTGTTTTTGGTATAGCTCCATCTGCTCTTGTTTTCAAGATATGACAAAAATACATATTTCTAGTATTTTTAGCCCTCAGGAATTTGTTTGGGTCACAGTGGATTTATCTGGCCCATTCGACATAGCACATGTCAATGCTTCTGTAAAAAATCAAATACGCAATATTCGTGCAGGCCAAATTGGCCTCTGAATTTGTATAGGAACTATTGGAAAAACTTCTGGAACTACTTTATAAAAAGGCTATTTGACTCATTACATTGAAATTTATAAACAAATTGTACTTTGTGAATCTGATTTTGGGTAAATAAAAAAATTCGATGTTAAAATTATTTTTCGGATGGTATCAAAAAAGTTGAAAAATCGATGGAATAAGTGTATCGACCTACAATTAAAAAAAATAATAATTTTATTTCCAAGGATGTTACTTTTCACCCCACCTAGTACATTTGGCTACAGGCTAAAACGGCTAAAATTTGATCAAATCTGGGATCGACAATCTACATTAGACATCAATTGGAATTTATTTAGTACAGGACTTTTTCTTTGTGTAGGCATTACATCTTCCTGAAACTGAGGTGAACAGCTTAAAGCTTAAAAACATTTTTGGTGTATGTTTTTTTGGACAATTTCTGAAAGAATCCATTACATCATTGAAAGATTTTATCTATACATATTTGATATTTTTTCATTGCTTCATAGTAATCTCATAAATTGTCTCATTAAAAATATCTTTTGTTTGAAAAATTACCTTATATTGTGAGCCGAAACTTGTTTTTTTAAATATGTGGTTCGGTTCGAGGGATCAAAAATCCTTCAGGCAATTCAAAAACCTCCGGACCAGTTTGCTGCCTTCACTATATTAGCTTTACGATTTCCGTTTGATTTTCCAAAAAGGATTTCAAATAACATTATCGAGTTAACGGAATTTCGTGAAATTTCTTCGTGATTATTTTGCTTTGTCAGTTGAGGCATCAGATATAAAACACTTGTAGTGAAATTTGATTGCAAGTTTTTAGTTGGAGTTACAAACTGTTTCGAGATAACCATATCTCTTATCAGATTCCTTAGAATCAAAGGCAGTTTGTCCTTCAAGAATACGAACCACTCCCATCTCTATTCCAGATCAATGAACAAAATTTTAAGAACTTTAAACTCGAACTTGACTTTGAGAGGGGGTTTATATTTTAGATGTTCACTTTATCTAAGCATTCGTAACAACAATATACTGAGACCCAAAAAAGTCTCTGAAAAATCGAGCAAAAAAGAAAATCAGGAAAATTGTTATACCCATAAATATTTCCTTAATCTTTCAGGGGTATCAAATAAAATTGTTTCGGCTTTGCCGAATTGAGCAATTGTTGTTGTTGTTATGGTTTTCTTTTGTTTTGTTTGCCGCTCAGCTGTTGATTTTGATGCGCATACAATTAATTTATTATTTATTGAGCAAGTAAAGGTCAAGGGGAGGGCCATTTGATTAGGTGGGGGGCGGTAAGAGTGTAATACCTGACGCATGATAATTTTCCGGCCCGTGTTTTTTTTTTTTTTTTTTTTTGAGACTTGCGCATTTCAAGTCTCTCTCTCTCTCACCCACTCACTCTCTTAACGTGGCTCTCTATTTTAACAATAATTAGCAATTTGCTAATTATTTAAGCTTAAAAAACAGTTAATAAAAAAATGTAATTTTTTTTATTTATTTTAGCTTAGCCTTAGTCATTATATTTGATGACTAGAGTCAAGTTCGCGCACTCTCTCTCCCTTTTGCTCGCTCTCTCTCCAAAGTATGTTATAATACTGAGCACAAATGTATTGATTTTTCCGATTTGAATCTTAAAAGCCAGTGTCAAAGCTAGCGGCAAATAGTGTTTCCTCAGTTTTAATAAAAAATAAATTTAAATTAAATCAAATTTTAAATTGTAAAGTAGTTAGAGTGTTTATGGTTTTCGACTTGTTTTTTTTTTTAACTAAATTTTTTGGTTCAAGAACCGGTTCGCGGTGTCTGTTGCATTGTTGTTGTTGTTGTTGTTTTTTGCGTATTTAGTAAAATTGTAAGTGCTGCCTTAAGTGTCGCGTCTCCTCTCTCCAAGGGGCGTCGTTTATTCAACTTTTGTTTTCAAATTTTTCACGGGACGGCGTTTTATCAGTTTCATTTTCATTAACATTTCCATTTCCCCTGCTCTCCTCATTTCATTTGATTATTAAATATGTTTGTAATTCCATTACAGATGCTAATATGCTATCATTTATCATGCTAATTGAATTGCATTAAGTGTAAGAAAAGTTAAGTGCATTGTGTCCTTCGCGGTTGTTGTTGTTCTATGGGTTGTTGTTGTAATAAATGGTAAAACCATTTGTACCAAGTGCGCTTCACTAATGAAATGGTCATCGGTGCTATGTTGCTGACGGGTAACCACTTAAACGGACCCTCCAAACAGCAGCAGCAGCAACAGCAGCAGCAGCCACCTTCGCAGCAGCAGCACCAAAACCTTGAGGATCAGGAGTTACGTCAACAGCAGGAGCAGCGCACTGCCGCTGGTTATTATGCTTTGGGCATACGCATACCCAAATCTCCTTCATTTCACAGCGGTCTAGATCAACTGGCCGACGACGACCAGGAGCAGGAGCAGGACAACCAGCCTGCGGCCACTCCAGAGCCCAAATTTAAATTCACCAGCGTTGAGGAACTGAAAGCCAAATTTGAGGCACGTAACATGCCTTTATCCCCGCCAGCAGAAGCTATAGTAACCACCGCCGTTTCATCATCATCGCCCTCCTCCTCATCCACCTCATCGAATTCCTCGGCCTCGGCCCTGTCATCGTTATCGCAGGCCGCCTCATCCTCCTTAGCCTCGGCAGCGGCCAATTCATCGGCCTCCTCCTCGGCTGCCACGTATGGAGGTGGGGCCAACTCGGCAGCAGCCGCTCTAATAGCCTCCTCATCGCCATTTGGTTCGCAATCGTCCACCTCCTCGCTGTCGCTATCCTCGAGTGCTGGAATGGCCAAGACAAATGCCCCAGCTGCCACCACCACTAGCACCACCACGGCAACCACTGGGTCAGTAAGTGGTGTGGTGGTTGGTGGTTCACTTGTGTCCACCCTGGCGCAACATTTCTCGGCGGCCACCTCTTCAGCCACTGTATGCATCAGCGCCTCAACTACACCATCATCATCCGCCAGCACCAACAAGGTACCATCAACACCACCACCACCACGACCACCACCACAACACACACATCCACACATCTTCACCAGAATACACACCAGTTGAATCCGTATTCTTAACTCTAACTCTCATTTCATCATTCACGCATCCATGCCATCCTCTCCTCCAGTCACCCGTGAGTGCCGCTGCAGCCATTAAAAATATATTGAATGCCACCAAAAATGTGGGCAACAAGGAAGTTGCCGCCACCACTGAAGCCTCATCCACTGTTGTTGAGGAGTTGTTGCGTCCACCACCCACAGTGGCCCAGAGTCTGGTGGGTGGCATAAGCATCTCTCTGGGCATAGGCCAACGAAATGGTGGCTTACGTCAGAATGGGGAAGCCAGCAGCAGTAGCAGCAGCATCATCACCACCGCCGCCGCCACAACAACAAATCTCACTTCACCCCAGACGCTGCAACAGCTAACGGGGAGTCCAGGACGGGCACGCGATCGGAATCTATTTCATTCGCCACCCACTGCTTCAGTTGCCTTGGCACTGCCGCCATTGCGAGGTTGTTGCCTAATTTTTTGGTGCATTTCGATCAGATTGACTAGGAAACGAGCAGAGAAAACGTTTTTTTTTTTTTTGTTTTTCTTAACTCAAAACGTCTAGATAAAACATTTTTAATAGCTTAAGACAAATCACATCCACATTTTCATTGCATTTTTGCTACAGCATCTGTTTTAATATTGATAACTGATATTGTGCTTCATTTCCATGTCCTCCTTGGTCACTTATTTGTAGCGTATTACAAGCAAAGGTTCTGTCTATCTAGGAAGCTAAGGCTTAACCCTGTGCCAAAAGTCTCTAGATAAGACGGCCCAGCACTCTAAATATTTATTCCAACCAAATGGATGAACACGAATATGCACTATTCAAGACGACGACTTAAATTCAAATCCAATATTGGAATTTCTTCAACTGATTTGCTTTTAATTTCTTAGAACAGCTCTTCCATTCAAGTGTGACCATGAAACCAGCAGAAAACACGGTCACTTCAATAATCTAAACGAAATCAGGTTCGAGTCTAATTTTGATATCATTATTTGAATGATGGTACGCCTTTTTGTTTGAAAGTTGACGTACGATGCGCATGAGCGAAACACAGGCAAAATTGCAGCCCACCTCCCGCCCAAACAACCGATTAAGGCAAACCACTGGCTTAATACGTAAAAAAAATAGGATTTTAATAGCAGAAAGAGATACTTTCAAGCTGATTACTTAATAGAGTTTATTGATATCAGCACAGCGGACACGAAACGGTTCCAAAAAAGCATAGTTAGAAGATAAGGGTATAAAGTTACAAAAGGAACACTGAGATTAATTAGATTCGTCAACTCTGATGAGTTGATTTCTCCATTTATTAAAGATAACGATTATCCCAAGCATAATTCTCCGGTTACGGAACTCAAGGTTCCAATTCAGAATGCTAAATTGAATAAGATACCAATTCATAAGACAATCGGACCTGTTCCGAATTCCGGGTCGATTTTCGTATAAACTTTTGGAAATTGAAATTTTATAAATTTATACGTTGGTGTCAAGCAAATCTCTTTTTGCTCGAAACAAATACACTTTGCTTTCAGCAATCGGTTTCAACTAATAGAACAATTCCAATGATACTCAAATCGTCTTTAGTAGCCGTAGATATACTTGTTAACCTTCATATAATAATATGAAATTTCAACTTGAAATCAGGGACGATAACAGTTATAACTTTTATATTATAAAAGTCCACATTTAAGAGATATTTTTATTACGCTTCATATAAGAGTTATTAGGGACTTTTATTTTATTACTTCGCCGAAAATAGTTATTCAAAACTTTTATTTTTTGTCTTCGATTATACCAGTTATTAAAGACTTTTATTATATTACTTAGTAAATAACAGTTGTAGAAAGAATTTGGTTAAAAAGTCAATAAATAACAGTTACTAAAGATTGTTTTTTTATTACTAAGAAATAACAATTATTAAATACTTTTATTTTATTACTCAGAAAATAAGAGTTATCGAAAGACTTTTATTATTTAACTCAGGAAATAAAACTCAGTCAGAGACTTCTATTTTTTAATCATAATATAGAAGTCTTCTTTATTTATCCCAGGCAATGATAAGGTACACATAATGGATCATTCACGCATAATAAATTTAAAGAATCTTTCTCCGAATAAGTTTTATTTACTGAATTTTAAAATAAAAGTCTTTCGATAACTCTTATTTTCTAAGTAATAAATTAAAAGTATTTAATAATTGTTATGTTCTGAGTAATAAAAAAAACCAAAATTTACCAATCTCGAGTAAAGGAAAGGAATCGAACAAATAGTATGATTTCAATCAAGTTTTTAGTGTGTCCGACTATTTTAAATACAGAAACGTTGAATGAATGAAAATGAGTTAAGTCTATTCGCTAATTGAAAGAATTTTATTATCAAAGAAATATATATATTCATTTTCGAAAAGTCTATTTCGAAAAGAAAAAGATATATGTACCGTGATGATATAAATATCAGAGATTAATACCAAAACGAGTAACGGTTAAGTTATCGGTAATTGATGAAATACAAAATTGAATTCCGTACCGATTCCCGATTCAATGGCGTCCCCTAGCGCAGTTTTTTCGAAATACCGAAAAAAAAACTCATAAAGAGATTAAGAGAATCTCGGCTTGAACCTTTGGGGGCCAGTTATCAAAATGAAATGAATTGAACCATTTTCAATTAAGGTTTTTGGTTCGGTTTAGCATTTTCGACAGAACACCGGTTCGGTTCGTTTTACGATCACAAATTAATGGTTCGTTACAAAAAACCGAAACTGTATTCGGTCTTTTGGGTTTTAAAAAGATCGTTTTTAGAATACCGGTTTACAACAAAAACTCACAATACTTGTTCCGATTCTATTTTTAAACTTTAATCAGTTCTTTTTGGATTACGGTTCCGGTTTGGGTTCCGATTTTATTCCCTGAATAAAAGTTTTCACTTTAAAAACTAAATGAATAGTGAATCAAATGAACTAAGAACTAATTGACTATTAAATTAATTCATTTACCAAGAATAATTGTATTTTCAAATACAAGGTGCATTTCAAAATGAGCGGAACTTTGTGATAAATCTGTTTTTTTTTAGCCTCTTTATATTTAGTTCAGTTTCTACGGTTACGGTTCGGATACCAGCTTAATTCTCTGATGGTAACACTTTTGAAAAAGCAACCTAAGAAGGATACCAGTTTGATTGTAACCCCTTATAAGCATTCCTTTACTATCTGACATCCTAACGTCCTAAGTCAAAGAATATCAACGTATACAGTCGGTTCTTCTTCCTACCATTTGATAGGTCTAAAACAATCAAAGGTCATAATATCTCCAAATCTCTTAACACATCTTTTAAAAAGAATGTCAAATCTGCTTGTTTTCCATAGTCAAATTGGTTGAAGCTTTTTTCTGATCCTTCATTCGATATGATTTTGAGTTTCGCTTACTTATTGGTTATTTTTAATGATATTTAAGTTGTTTTTTTTAAATAGATTAACTATAATTTATGGTTTATTATCAAAATATATTTTTGTATTATATAATTTTTTCATGTTTTTTAGAAACCGCTGCCAGTGAACGTGAAGAGCTTTTCATACAAAAAATCCGGCAATGTTGCACTCTCTTCGATTTTTCCGAACCGCTAAGCGATCTAAAATGGAAGGAAGTAAAGCGAGCCGCTTTACACGAAATGGTGGAGTTTCTCTCAAATCAAAATGGCGTTATAACCGAAATTATATATCCGGAGGCCATCAATATGGTAAGGGATTTAAAAGGAGATTCATTTGTATTTATGTTTAATATTTTTTCAATTTTTAGTTTGCTGTGAATCTGTTTCGCACCTTGCCGCCATCATCAAATCCCAATGGCGCTGAATTTGATCCCGAGGAGGATGAGCCCACGCTGGAATCATCTTGGCCACATTTGCAATTGGTCTATGAGCTGTTCTTGCGTTTCCTGGAATCACCAGATTTTCAACCAAATATTGCTAAACGTTTTATTGATCATCAATTTGTATTACAATTATTGGATTTATTCGATTCGGAGGATCCGCGTGAACGTGATTTCCTAAAGACTGTCTTACACCGCATCTATGGAAAATTCTTGGGCTTGAGGGCATTTATTAGAAAGCAAATCAATAATGTGTTTTACAGGTAAGAGACAACAAAAAAAACAAACGGAACGAAAGAGATTACCATATTTTTATGTCAGATTCATTTACGAAACGGAGCATCACAATGGCATAGCCGAACTACTGGAAATCCTGGGCAGCATTATTAATGGCTTTGCTCTACCACTTAAAGAGGAGCATAAACAATTTTTACTTAAGGTATTGCTGCCATTGCACAAAGCCAAAAGCCTCTCGGTCTATCATCCTCAGTTGACCTACTGTGTGGTGCAGTTCCTCGAGAAGGATCCCAGTTTGTCTGAAGCGGTTATTAAGTGAGTGACAAAAAAATTGGTATATGAAAACAAATGCTTTAACAAGAATCTTCCTACAGAAGTCTCTTAAAGTTCTGGCCCAAAACGCACAGTCCCAAGGAGGTCATGTTTTTGAATGAGCTGGAGGAGCTGCTCGATGTCATTGAACCGGCCGAATTTCAAAAGGTGATGGTGCCCCTATTTCGTCAGATCGCCAAATGCGTCTCCTCGCCACATTTCCAGGTGGCCGAGCGGGCACTTTATTATTGGAACAATGAGTACATTATGTCGCTGATAGCGGACAACTCGCAGGTCATACTGCCCATTATGTTTCCAGCCCTTAATCGCAACTCCAAGACGCATTGGAATAAGACCATTCATGGTTTGATTTATAATGCACTCAAGCTGTTCATGGAGATGAATCAGCGGTTGTTCGATGAATGCAGCAAAAACTACAAGCAGGAGAAGCAAATGTAAGATAACCAAACCCACCGATTAGCAGTCCAAATTTTTAACCTTATCCTTAATTAAAGGGAACGCGAAAAGCTTTCACAGCGCGAGGAATTGTGGCAGCAAGTTGAGAGTTTGGCCAAAACGAATCCCGAATGGACAAAGGCACGCCGTTATCCCGATGATTGCAACAGCTCCCAGCTCTCCGATAGTCAAACCCTGTACGATCAATACAATGAGAATTGTGATCTAACCTACGAGAAATTGGAGCAGCAATCCCGGCAGCCAGCACCGCCTCTGCTCCAGAAGCAACCTGGGCTGCAGGAGCCCAGAGAGGTGAGACAAGCCTTAGCCACACTAACCACACTTAACAACTACTAACTTAGCCCACAAACAAAGTGTGAACTGATCAACTGTGGCAACACCACCAACACCTACACCACCAACACTACCAGCCACAAACACCTTCTTCTTTAATTCTAATCCTTAACTTACGAATGTCTGTTACAAGAATTAATAATCGCACTCATGTCATTTTTAAATACATATGTATGTGTAATCTGTATCTCTGATAATTGTCTACTTATTTATGATTTTAGTTGGTTTCACCATCACCATTCCTACACACTATACGACACTATTGTCTACTATTACAAGTTTTGCATAGTGGTTCAGGTTGGATTTTCCATAGCTCAATCGATTGGTCTCACTTGGATACCGATTCAGTTAGGTAACTAGGTGTTGAAAACATTTACAAGGGTAGATCGATAGGTAATAGGTATTCGCTGTAGAGTTTCCTAATCAGAACCGTTCTTGGGGTACTTTTGTACCCCATTAAACTTTCAACGCAAGATTTAAGAACATTCAAACAATATATATAAATATAAAATACTGAAAAAAAACCTTATGAAATAATTCTATAAATATTATATATAGCAGCTCACAGCGATCAAAATTCAGAAAAGTTAGCTATACATCATTGGGTACAATAGTACCCCGGTACAAACAGTAAGTTTAGTCTGCGAAATCAGCTATTCGTCGTTGGGATACAATTGTATCCCGGTACAAAAACTTAATTTAGTCGCCCACCAAAAAAAAATGATTCTATAAGTATACAGCTTACCGAGATCAAAATACTGAAAACTTAGCTATACTTCTTTGGGGTACAATTGTACCCCGGTACAAACAGTTCGTTTTTTTTGCTTCGTCAATCCTTTGTAAATATATGTAACAAGTACGATTTCGAAATAATTCTATAACTATTATATATAGCAGCTCACAGCGATCAAAATACTAAAAAGTTAGGCTGAGTTTACACTGTTCGTCGCATGAGACATGATAATCTAGTACGCCTTCATATTGTCTATTTTTTAATGTCAAATGACAAGCTATTCACATCAAAAACGAAACAACATAAAAGCCTTAGCTACACGTCTTTGGGGTACAATTGTACCCCGATACAAACAGTTAGTTCAGTATGGTGGGCAATGCTATTAATCGAATTGCCACACCTACTGTCAGCATATCGACTTTTTCGCTAACAAACAAATAACCTACTCAAAATATTGAGATATCAGCTATACGTCGTTGGGGTACAATTGTACCCCGCTATAAAAAGTTAGTTTAGAGACCTTGTCGACAACTAACTGCAAACGAATTGTATGCATTTTATATATCGTGTATATTATTTTGAGTGATTCTCATACAAATGTTCTGGGGTAAGAATGTACCCCAAAGAGGATCCACGTTTTCTAGGGTTAAACTCTAAGGTTTGATTTGAGGACCGAAACCTTTGAACTTGATTGATTTTCATACAAATGTTTTGGGATAAGAATGTACCCCAAGGACGGTTCATGTTTTCTAGAGTTTAAGTCTAAGGTGGCCTTGTGTGGCCAGTGGTTAACCTTGCGGAATGTTGACTGGTTTTCATACAAATTGTTTTGGGGTAAAAATGTTACGAAGTCACCTTTAAGACTGTTGACGTCTTCTGGAGGATTAAAAAGAAAGCTTCTCATTACCATTGCCGTGGACTCCGTTAAACTTAGGTCCCTTTCTCTGGCAAAAATTAAAAAGACCAACAACAGGGATTGAGAAAAGCTCGCTGACCCCATAGGGCTGTTTACAGTCAATTTTGGCTTTAAAATCGAAGGTTCGGTTTTAGTAGCGAACCTTTGAATTTTATTGATTTTCATACACATTGTTTGGGGGTAAAAATGTACCCCGAAGACGGTCAACGTTTTGTAGGGTCAAAATCTAAGGTTCGGTTTGAGTACCGAATTTTGATTTTAAATTCTCATACAAATGTCGGTCAAGTGTTCTCGGTACAAAAGAAGTCGTGCCTTAGTGACGATTTTCTTAAAATGTGGTATAGTACCCCAAAGACGTTCGATTTCTTGGTTAAGTTCCAGACCTGTAGCGGTGCGCCGATTTTCTTCACTAAAATGTATCATGCGGTACTAAGAATGTACCTCAAAGACGGTCCACGTTTTGTAGTGTTAAAGTCTAAGGTTCGGTTTAAATTTGATTGATTCTCATACAAAGTTTTCTGGGTCTCAGTGTTTGGTACCCCAAAGAAGGTCCAAGTTTTCTAGGGTTAAACTCTAAGGTTCGATTTAAGTAGCGATTCTTTGAATTCAGTTGATTCTTATACAAATGTTTTGGGGTAAGAATGGCGGTCCAAGTTTTCTAGGGTTAATCTTTAAGGTTTGGTTCGAAGACCGAACCTTTGAATTTGATTGATTCTCATACAAATGTTTTGGGGTAATAATGTACCCCAAAGACTGTCCAAGTTTTCTAGGGTTAAGGTTCGGTTTGAATACCGAACCCTTGAATTTGATTGATATTCATACAAATGTTCTGGGGTAAGAATGTACCCCAGTTGGAAAATCATAACTTATATCCCATTTTTAACAAATAGAGGTAAAGTCTCTAGGATTTCTCACTCTTAGTTTAGTTCAGATTTGCTTACATATAATATTACACATATATTTTCCACACCTTACTCTACTTTTATAACATTAAAGTTACTTCTATATTACCCCAGATTTCACTCACTTTTCATAGTTAATGTAAATATATATATAGTATACATACATGTGTAGTCGTGTTATTGTCTCTCTGTGTGCGGTGTCCTTCTTTGATTTCAAACTAATCCTTCATACAATTATGTACATATAATGTATGTTTGTATGCGCAACACTGGGGCTGTTTTATCGTCGTTTCCATTAACTCACAGATACGCGGCGAACGGAATAAGGACAAACCGCTGATGCGGCGAAAATCCGATCTACCTTCGGATAGTGGCACAGTGCGAGCCCTCATCGAGCACAAGCGACCTGATGAATTCCTAACAACAATGCCGCCGGATGCTGCAAACAACTAGCTACAAACAGCAGCAGCAGCAAATAAAAACATATCCCAAAACGCTGGCGTTGCAAGCAGCTTGCGCCTACCCCAGAAAAGAAAAACCATTTTTTTTTTCTTAATATTATAAATTTGCATTTTTCGGGGACGTGGCCACGATTACAACACAATTTCTATAGTTTATAAAATAAAATTATCAAAATAAACACTTACTTAGTACCAATAAAGAGCTACAATCCCAATTAAGATCAACCAGAAGTGTGAAAAATGGCATGTGAATGTTTTTTTTTTTTATATTTATTTTCTACTTTTCAGTAAATTGCATGCTGCATGCGCCTAACCCCCCTTGGCCAACAGTAGAACTGTAATAATGCGGGGAAATCCCCTGTTTATGCTCTTACCATTTCAGTGAATACGTCACATATAGACACCTTTTGTACAGTTATAAAGGCGCAGGATTGCGCATACCCACTATTTCTACTACTGCAACTATCACTACATACATATTTCAAGCTAGCTCTAAAAAAACCATATACATACACTTACATACTATATATATATATATTTATCTACGCTCTACAGCTGATCAGTAAATAAACCTAAATCTAAATATATATATTAAACTATAATATGCGATTAGCTTACCAAAAAAAAAACACCTAGCAGCTTACCTATAAAAACTTATAGCTTGTATTTTGTTAAAACAGAGAAAATGAAAAAACAAATATGACTAAGTAAACAATTGTGGTATGTTTTTTGGACTAAGGTCATATATAGGGCTTAAATAGTGTTCTGGTATAACTAGACAGAGGATTAGTCTATTCCTTGGCTTAGTGAAAATCCAGATTCGATTTAGCCAATTCGACTATAATTCTCAATATAAGAACTATATAAAAAAAAAAGCACAGCTGCTGTATGACCCAAGTTTAGTATGTATGTATGTAATTTGTGTGTGTTTATTTTTGTATGTATTACATATATGTATGTGTATGTTGAGGGGAGACTCCAGAAAAATTCCCATAAAATATATAGATATATTTAGCTGGAAAAAAGGATCAAACCCTGTCCATTTGTTTTTAGGTTTTTCTAGCTTCTCTTAAGCCCATATGACACGACATAAACAAACCCCTTAATAAGTCTTTATTTTAGTCCTGATCTAAGTTTTTTTTAACTAAATTATTGTCATATTTTTGATTTGCTTACACTAACAAATAATCACAGGAGAGACCTTATTAATGACTTCTAATAGCCTAGTTCCATTGACTCATTTAAATTTGGCGATTCCATAGCCAATATTCATTTCTGAACCGACATGTGAATGGCAAACAACAGCTGATGCTTGCTTACGTTTTGATCCGGTGCACATAAGTCAAAGTTTAGGAATATAAAAACCAAAAAATGCGGTCCCGGAACTGTCTAAGTTGGAGCAACAGAAAGCGGAGTTGTCTATTCTTTGGAAAGAACGCCCACCGCCAACGCACTTGTTCAAAAGAAAAGGAAAGTCGCTCTTTGTAAAAAGATGTACATTCGACCGAATGAATTGGTTCATTAATGTCGTGTCATAACACCATACGTGGGTTGCTATTTAAGTTTCTGGCCTAGGTCACTTCTAGCCATTTTAGGACCAATTGGCATTTTCCCCAAAAAAGTTTGAACTTTTATCGATAAAAGCTCCATACAACTCTTTCATGTGTGACCACGTTTGATATCGATTAACGATTAATCAAAAACTTACCTCGGCAGAAAAATGGAATTAACTCGTGAAAATTTTCGTGCAATCATTTTTCACAACTTTCGACGTGGATTATCACGACAAGAGTGCAACGATGAATTAAATTTTTATGCGATGAAGCACCATCCAAAAGCACTCTAAAAAATTGGTTTAATGAATTCAATCGCGGGCGACGCTCGCTCGAAGACGAAGGTCGTGAAGGTCGTCCAAAAACAGTCGTTGTGCCAGAAAACATTGATGCCGTGCGTGAACTGATAATGCAAGATCGTCATATAACATACTGTGAGATAGAGGCATTCTTGGGCATTTCTTTCACCAGCATACATTCGATATTGCATGAATACCTGGGCGTAAAAAAGGTTTGTTCTCGTTGGATCAAAAAAAGGCTCGTGTGGATTGGTGCTAAGAAATTTTGAAAAAAAAATAATCGCGTTGTTTCAAAAGACGTTTATAGGTGACGAATCATGGATCTATGCTTATGAACCCGAAACAAAACAGCAATCGACCGTATGGGTCTTCGAAGACGAGCCAAATCCAACGAAAGTCGTTCGTGGAAGAAGCACTTCTAAGCAAATGGTCGCCTGTTTCTTCGGTAAAACTGGCGACTGTTCAGCTTGAGCAACGTAGGACTGTCAATTCTGAGTGGTACACCACAATTTGTTTGCCTGAAATCTTCGGAGAAATTCGAAAAACGAACAAGAGAAGACAGATCATTGTGCACCATGACAATGCGTGCCAGCGCCTTTTTGACCGCCCAAAACGTCGAATCGATGGGTCATCCACCGTACAGCCCTGACTTGGCACCCAATGACTTCTTTTTATTCCCGCACATCAAGGGAAAAATGCGTGGTCAACGATTTTCGTCGCCAGAAGATGCTGTTGAAGAGTTCAAAAACCATGTTTTGGAGGTGTCTCAATCGGAGTGGAAAAGTGCTTCGACAATTGGTTTGAGCGCATGCAAAAGTGTATAAATCTTGCTGAAGAATACTTTGAAAAACAACAAAACCATTTTTTGATCATAAATATTCGCGTTTTCATTATTAGGCCAGAAATATATATAGCAACCTACGTAGGGTGTGCTATTTGATCATGACAAGGCTCGACCGCATACTTCTTAGATCACTGTTCAAAAATTATTCCAGCTCAATTGGGAAGTAAAGGCACATCTACCATATTGCCCCTACCTTGCACCTGTTGAATATCATTTCGATATCTACGAAATTCTTTAAATGGTAAAGCAAGGTACACCAATAATATTCTGAGGTGGCTAATAATCCATTCTCAACCAACTCTATTCAATTCAATTCCTATGGAAATCGATCCTTAAGACTGTCGACGGAATTAAACATTTAGAATCATGGTGTAATTATATAAGGTGAGGTCAGTAAAGCATGCTGCGTTTTTAATGGTAGCAATGAAGTGGTCAAATGCAGTCAATTTGAATGGTCGAAAGCAGCGGCTATCAATGGTTAGTGAATTTTTTGATGACTCTACCTTATATTATTATACCATGTGTAGAACGAACCTTTTGCAGAATGATGCAGGGTTTACTGCAGCAAGTTATTCACGTATTAAGAGAATGCTTAGATTAATACCATGACATCTGTTGCTTGAATTGACATTAAATGTGTGAGAAATTATTAGGTCTGTTCTCGATTCCGAATCCGATCGATCGGATCCAAGAAAGGATTAGAAAATTCGGTTCAAACTAATTGCCATCAAGATAGTCGAATAAAGATAAATGGAAATTGGAAGTAAAGAGCAGAATCACTCAATTAGTTAATGGAATAGGGAACATTTACCAATTCCGATTTCGATGGGAAGAAACGATATCTCAGATTTTTAAACAATTTCATACCATACTCGCTTTCGCTCTCAATCATTATACATATATATATATATATTTCGATATTTTAACCCCCCTAATTTAACATCTCATCAATGACATTCACAAAAAACAACCTTGGACTTTTGCTGGTCATGGCATCTACTACTTCTAAAGATATATATATTTATATAATCTATATATGTATATGTAAACACATACAAATCCGTGTCAACCAAAGTCATTCTGGGTTTATGCTAGACAAATTTACCGCCGAGTACCCCCGAGATTATAATTGTATGTACGTTTAGCTACCACTACCAAGTGCTGTACAGGCCAAGAAAACTAAAAGGCTTCGATAGTTATAGACACATATATATTATATATATTATATATTATTATAAAGAGATGTATTTACATATTTTTTGGCATTATAGATACACATACACGAGATATGGAAAGTTTGCAAAAAAAGAGAAAAAAAAAAACAACAATAATAATAATAAAAATATTTAACTGAATTTGAAAGTGGGAAAAAATTTTTCATACAGGAAACGGTGAAAAAAAAATAATCAAAAAAACTTTAAAAAATATATATATTAACAATAAAACTTAAAAAAAAAACTATTGTAAATGGATGCATGTAATTTTTGTAAAATTATAAATAAAAGGTTATCGTGTCGAATTAAAGGAGTTTGACCTTAAAGCTGCTGCTGGGAGTGGGGGGCAAGAAACATTTACAAATCAAACTAATTACATAAAAATAAAAATACAGTAGAGGGGAGGGAGCGGCGCCATTTTTTTGTTGTATTAAATTACTGCAACTTTTCGGTAAGTCCGCGCGTCTTGATGGCCATTTCGGAGAGATGTTGCTGAAGCAAACGCTTGTTGACCTTTTCCCTGTTTAAAAAAGGAAACATTTTAATTAATAAACAAAAAAAAAAAAAAAATCTACTCACTTCACTATAAGCGTCATATAACGCGTCTTGTCCGCCTCGCTGATCAATTGTGTGGGAAAATTTGGAACTGCCATTAAAGTTTTCATCCAAACGGCCATTTCAGCTGGATACTTTTTGTTGAGAGCCAAGAATATGTCAGCAAATTTATCCACCTGTGAGCGTGGCGTCAAATAGCCCACACAAATTAAAGCCGTCTGTAAAATCTGTTCGCCCGAGTTTAGCACCACCTCGGTAATGTGACTATGATTTCTGGACTGCATAACAAAATGTGAGATAAATTGTATGCTGGTGCGTATGGCTCCACTCTCCGGTAAAGTAATGGCTCGTTGGCCATAATAAATGAGACGATCATACGCCAACGATTTATCCTCCAGTGTTTCGGGAATTTTCTTGATAATTTGCGACAGACAGCCAAAAAACGTTTCCATGGTATCAGAAATATTGGAAAAGTTTTGTTCCGGTGTGGTTTCAAATAGTTTAAAGCTGTGCAAAATGAATTCCATGAGAAGTTGTTGCATTAGGGGCCGGCATCTCTCATCCTTGTAGAACATGACAATGGCCTGGAAGAGGGAGAACAAGTGATAAGTGTATAAGTGGGGGAAAAAAAGCAAATTTGCATTGGACTTACCGTCTTGGATATCTCCAATGTGGGTGCACAGCAGCGTGTTTGAAAGCTGGCCACTATGAAATAGCATAAATCTTGTAGCATGGGTTGAAAACTGCTTCGTAAATTCATAATGGCATGCTTCATGGCGCTACAGGCCGCCTCCAATACATCCAGTTCTTCCACCCACATTTCAGCTATTCGTCGAAATATGGGCATAGTCTTTTGCATGACCAAAAGAACCGGCTGCACTTTTGCAAATCCTTAAGCTCATCATCCACATCCGTATTAAGTGATGAGAACAAAGTGGAGATCATATTGAGACGGAATATGGTGCGTATGCGTGCAGCGGGAGTTTTCTACCAACAAAAAAATACAGAAATTGTAATTGTTTGCATTTTTTTTGTTTACTTTCAAGCACTTACCGAATCCGCCTGACATATAGCCTGTAGCTCCTCAAAGCAGGGGCTGACAATAATGTCCAAATATTTGGGTATATCCTCGGGTGGTAACAAACTCATCAATTTGCCTATGCTGAACATCAAACGCACCGAATCCGAGTTCTTCATGCGTCCAGTGCATAGCGTGGCATGACAGGCATTGAGCAGCGGTTCTGCATATGGCTTCAGCTGCAGTTGACAATCCCGCGACAGCTCCTTAAGGCCCAGAGTGGCCTGTGCCGACATGGAGGAATTTAACCCACGCACCAATAGATCAATGGCTGCGGGTATATAAGCGGGATTTTCCATTAACCAGGCACAATAGGAGCCTATGGTCTCCAGTGCAGTGCCCAGCAGCTTGACATTTAATGTTTCATATGGTATTTCGGCCAGCACCCGCATTAATCTGGGTATTTGTCGTGATTCCTCGCCACCAAAGTGTTCGGCCACCGATTGAAATGAATAGATACAGGCCTCCAGTTTAGTCCAACGTGTGGGATTTGTTTGCAATTCAGCAATGGCCTCCTCCAGCATAGCCGCCAGTATTTCTAGTATATAATCGTGTAGGACATCATAGCAGTACATAAATGTATCCGATATATCCTGACGATAGCAACGAAAGCATTCCAAATCATCAGAATTCCATTTGTCCAAGGATTTCTCATCGGGCTGTTCGGACTTTCGTACCAAAATGCTGGTCAAGTGGGCATACAAGGGTTTAATGTACTCCCAGCATTTTAGTTTCTGCTCTTCGCTGGGCATGGCAAACACCTCATCCTGTAGCATATACCAAAAGGCCAAGGCCATTGTGCTGCATGACTCCTCTACGGGATATATGCCCGGCTTGTCTGTGCATTGTAAAATCTCCTGCACCATGCGACTCACTAAAACTGCCAGCTCTGGATCCGAAGAAGAAATACCATTCAATAGCAAGGTGGAATGACGCTCGACGGCGGACACAAACAGCATGTAAATGTGTACAATAATATCCTCATTATCATTGTCCCGTTTCCATTCCATTTTGGTTATATCCGTCAACGAATCCAGAAACATTTTAATCAAAACGAAAGCCGTCTTGGGATAATTATGGCAATCCGGTTGTATTATAATGTTCACCAATGTTTTTAGACAATTCTCGGCCAAATCATTCTCGTCGGCGGACATACAGCCATCGCCCGAGCGTATGCAGGGCCAATAGCATTTGTTAACCACCTCCAGGAGTACAGCACTAATGCTTACGCAGCCCTCAATGGAGAAGCCAATGTTTTTAATCCAAGTGCCCACACATTTAACCGCACGTATCATATTGCTATAGGTCTCGGCATCCCATTCACTGCGTCCCATTTGCAGCTTCAAATATGTCTCGCATGTCTGCAACACCACCGGCACTCGCTTGCCCAACTCGGCCCTCAAGATGACCCGCTTGACCGAAGTGTGTATGACCTGTGCCTCCTCCGGTATGGCCTGCAGCACTTCCAGCATAATCCACAGCTGTACATCGACACTGACATTTGGTATACGCTGTTGCTGGAACGTATTGATCACCTCCTCAATGGCACACGGCCAATCCTCCTGCAGCATGTGCACTATATAGGCACCCAGAGCAATGCATAGACGGTTGAGGACAATTTTGGGCCCACCCGCGAACTGTACAATGGTCTCGAGTATCTTTTGCTTCAATTCCTCACGATTTTCCGGCGGAACCTCGTGCCAGTGTTTCATCAACTTTGAGTGCAAGGTGATTGCGCCAAAAAACTGCACTTCTTGAGTCTGGGGAAAGATAGATATATATATATATATAAATATGGGGATATAGGTATACATATCCAATTAATTGATGCGCAGGTCATGTTTTTTTTTTTTTTTTTTTTGCGTTCTCACCTTTCCCAGTTGCATGAGCTGCCAGGCAAATTGCCAGGCTTGTGGACTATTTTCAGCCTCGGTCAGCCATTCGTGGGTAATGGCCTGCTCCTGTGAGTTGGAACGATAGAAAACCACAACGGCCTCCTCTAGACGTTGTATATCAATGGGTTCCACCATGGCTGCCATTGCCTAGGCAAGAGGGGGGAAAGTTTTATTTTACATTTTTATAGAAATAGAAACACAGTAGGCCATATTAGAGCTTTGCTAGATTAAATAGTTATCGTACCTTGGTTAAATTAAACTTTTATATCCTCCAAAAGGATTATGCTCTCTAATTTGATTAGTATGCCCAAATTTCGTTTCGAAGTTGTGTGCGGGCACACAAATTCAGTGCGGGTGTTGGCGGAACTATTAGGAAGAGAACTAGTTCTTGTGAGAAATTTGTTAACAGATAATTAAAACGGAACCATTAAACGAAACTAACAGAATAAAGCCAATGATTAAAATTTTTTTTTTAAATTAAGAAGAGCCGAAAAAAATGATTCTTGGTTCTTTGGCAAACAATTCAAATATAATATAAAATTTTTGCCTTAAACAGCCCAAAAGGCCAAAGCTAAGCTCAGCTTATGTGCTTTGAATTTAAGCACAAAACAAAGGGACCTTAATGGAGGAGCTTAATGCATCCGAATTTTATATAGGATTGAAAATGCTTCCATTTGCCTGTTACATATGTATATGATAAATATACCTTATACCGGAGTTACACAGGGCGCATCATTGTCGAAGATGCGAAAAATGATGCAGGCGTTAAGACCGCAGCCGCATCATTGAAACAGCGTGCCATGCCAAACGTAAACAAACAGTAGGGATTATGAAATAGAGCAATAGAGGATATTAAGGGGTGTTCGTGTCCAAAAGAAAGGGTGCGCGTTTTAAAAGGTTGTTTGAGAGTGAGTCGGTGTTCGCTCAGCAAATTGGTCGGGGGGTGGGGCGTGCGCGAGCCCAAACGTAAACAAACAGAATTAGTAAGAAGAAGAGAACAAATGTAATTTATTGAAATAGAGACAATTATGAGCGATAATATGTTAAATGTGACACCTGGTGTATTTGGCAACGGCACTCCGTTCATCAAAATGGAAATGGTGCTTGCTTTTGCGGATCATTTATTTTTTTAAATTACGCGGTCCAATTATGTTGTTGTTGCTCATCGAAATTCGATGGCTAAATCAGCTGGTCGGAATCGATGCCGTGAAATAATACTCGATACTCTTCAATATACGGTCACTCTTTTCGCATCATTGCCGCATCATTAAACATGCGGCTCTTCTTCTATCCACAGGTTTCTTATGGGAAACAATTCCGCACCTTCCGTTTAACGGAAAATTTCAATGATGCGGCCGGTCTAAACAGCGTATTAAAATCACTCAAAATAAAGCGGCGTTTGAGAGTGGCTCTCAAATGATATATTCTCTCTGTTTAAAGTGAATTTAAATTAGTGGTAAAATGTTAAAAATCTACTTCGGGCGCATAAAGTTCAGTATTTTTATACTTAAGTCACAGTTTACGTGCAAAAGTAGTATTCGCGCGTCAAAAATTAATTTATTTCTTATTTAAATTGGAATTTATGTTATACATTTCACTATTTTGTTCCAGCTGACAAAAGATTTTGATTCAACTGGAATCAGTTCTTTTGAACTAGTGCGAGGCCGATATTATTTCACGATCGCATACTCGACAACCCTGCCGCTTATCGATAGTTAGCGGTAAGGCGGCATGAATTATTTAAAAAATACATATAAAACGAAAAATGCTGTACGTAACAATATAAAACATTAATAACATTCTTATATATATATTCAACACCTTTTAGTTTTAACTTAAACTTGCCTAAAGGTTTTATAACAAACGATAGTTGTTTTGTATGTGGGTGTCTAGCAACCCTGCAATATAACTGTAAAGCTCTGGAAGCAACAACAATTTATTCATTTTCAATTTGTTACGTTCAGCCAAAGCGTGTTAAAATGTTTGTTAAAATTAAATTAGAGTCGGATAATGTAAAGGTAATATCAATTAAAACATTCCATACCAAACACACTTATAAACATCTCTCTGACAGCCCGAGATATTTAGCATTGAGGATGGTGCCACAGTTCTAGAGTTGAAAATCAAAATGGCCCCGCTTGTCAGCATCCCCGCCGAGCGCCAATACATACAGACGCTTTCCCGCCCTTTGGATAATTGTGATATTTTATCAACAGTTGTCAGCTGTGAGGCGGAGGCTGGTGTAAATGAGATACATGGAGCAGCCATTTCCTTGTATAGTTCGGATGAGTTTATTTGCTTTCTACAATTGTACAACCAGGTGGAGGGCAGTCTGCAGAGCGACTTTTTAAATCAGCCACCAGAGGCCAAAAAGTTGCCCATTGATCGCATGCCACAATATTGTGAAATATTGGATTCGCAGGAGTCGTGGCATTCCTCATTATCCAGCTCATCATCGGAATCAAGCTCCTCCAGCGGTAGTTCTGAATCCAGTCCACAAAGATTGAAGCGGCCTCAAACTGATGTGGAAACGGAACCAACAAAAAGGTAAAGTTTGATATCGACTTTTTTACTTAATTTTAATAATTTTGTTTATAGAAAACGGCTATTAGAAGATGACAGGGCAAATGTGACAGTCCAGCAAGTTGAAGAACCAATCGAAAAACCGGCTTGCTCGATTGAAGTGACTGCTAACCGGGTACATACCTCCCCAAAGCATAACATCCTACCCGAGCAGCGTCGTTATACTCTAGTTATAACCACAGCTATGGAATCTCCAGACTATGCCCCACTTATGCAGCATTTTTATGAACTCTTTGAGTGCTCTAAGAATTGTGATCGCTTAAAGTTTAGCGAATTCGCCTCGGTGACCACTTTTGAAGGCATCCTGTGGGTGGTCTGTGAAGATGATATCACCAGCGATTGGATTACCAGCGGTGTACGCTCTTTAAGTTCCACTTACAAATGTTTAAACTTCATTGAGTATTTTAATTTGGTACCTTGCACTGTGGTCTTGCCACGCATTGTGGCTAATAAGCAACTGGAGAGCATTTTTCATTTATTGGAATTACAAAATGTTGGTCTTTGTACCAATAAATGGTGTGTTTTAGAGCGGAATCTATTAAGTACAAGTGCAGAGGACGATGCCCAGAAAGCGGTATCCAGTCTGTGTGAAAATGAAGAGCTGGTGCTCCATGTGGATCCGGAAAGTGTGGAGTTAATTAGGCAACAAGGATTGAAACTTAAATATTGCTTCTGGAGGTTGTGTTTTGTATTTTAAGAGGTAAATAAAGGTTTTATATATTTTTTTTTTATTAATTTGTACTTTTTTTTTAGTCTGTACCAAAGATTATATCTATTCAATCTATATAATATAATATATATATATCTCAGAGATGGTAGGAGTTTGTAGTTTAAGGTGTATGGAACATAAACTGCAGCTGAAATGTATATTGGATTTTTGCCACGCCCCTTGCCTCCACCGTAATTTTAAAAAAACCTCATATCTCCCATAATTTCAAAGATAGACTATTGGAACCTTCTAGATATATATTTTAAGAATCATTGCCTATGGTTTCACCATACATCGTTTCCAGATCAGATGAATGAGGGTCGAGTAACCGCCTCCGTAATTTGAAAAAACCGCATATCTCCCACAATTTCGAAGACAGACTATTGGAACCTTCTAGATATATATTTAAATCTATTATCGCGCCCTACTTGTTTTCCGACAGATGAACGAGTCGAGTTGCCATCCCCCGCAATTTGAAAAAAAAAACCGAATTGCCACAATTTTAGAGTTAGGTTGTTCGAACCTTCTAGACATATATTCTACTCATCATTACTTATCGAGCCCCCATACATCGTTTCCAGATCAGATGAATGATAGTAGAGTTGCCACCCCCGCAATTTGAAAAACACCTCAAATGTCCCGCAATTTTGGAGTTAGGTTGTTCGAACCTTCTAGACATATATTTTACTTATCATTACTTATCGAGCCCCCATACATCGTTTCCAGATCAGATGAATGATAGTAGAGTTGCCACCCCCGCAATTTGAAAAACACCTTAAATATCCTGCAATTTTGGAGTTAGGTTGTTCGCACCTTCTAGACATATATTCTACTCATGAATACTTATCGAGCCCCCATACATTGTTTTTCAATCAGACGAACAATAGTAGAGTTGCCACCCCCACAATTTGAAAAAATCCTAATATCTCCCACAATTTTGGAGTAAGGTTGTTCAAACCTTCTAGGGATATATTTGTATCGTCTTTACTTATCGATCCACCATACATTGTTTCCAGATCAGATGAACGATAGTCAAGTTATAAGCAAAAGAAAATAACTGTGATGGGCAGCACTGGCCGCAAATTAAATGCATTTTGTATTTGGTACTGCACCCTTCAGTCATATTTTGGTGCCCAATGTTGATTTAAATCATTCTTCCAGGCATTGGTGACCCGATTCAGGCCCTTTTCCTCCTCCTCCATCAACACATACAAAACTGATCATATAAATTTTTAGCAAAGTTCGATTTAATTTATCATGAATTTTACTTTATTTATAACTAATTTTGTGCCACTTCCACTTCATCAAAATGTCGTCGCATCATGCGATGCTTCTCCAGTGTGCTGCTCTGTATGAAACGTTCGCCACAAGTGCCACATATAAAGGGACACTCTCCCGTATGCTGCTGCAAATGCAACTTCAAATCCTTGGCCTGTCGATAACTCTTCTCACAATACGTACAGGCATGCGGTTTCAAACCGCTGTGCGTCAACATGTGCCTCTTTAGCTTCTCTGCGCGTGCAAAATCCTTGCCACAGACCGTACAATGGAAGGGCTTCTCGCCCGTATGCATGCGACGATGCGAAATCATTTCCGAGTGCCGGGGAAAGGCAGCTTCGCATAGATCACATTTGAATGGCTTCTCGCCGGTATGACGACGCGTATGTGTAAGCAATTGGTAGGAAGTGTTGGTCTTGTAGCCGCACAGGGAGCAAAGAAACAGCTTAACGGCCTCTTTGCGCTTGCGATCGCCATTCACATGAACATCTCGTATGTGATTATTGAGTCTAGATTTCTGTTGATAAGTGCGATCGCAATGCGGACATGAGAGTAGGGAGGGAGCAACCAAAGTTTCACTGATGGGCTGCTGCAACTCGCCCAAGTGGCCATGCTGCTGTTGTAGATGTAGCTGCAGATTGTCGGGCCACATGAATTTGTAGCTGCAGTGACTGCACGAAAACTTTTTCTCCTGGCTCTCACATTGCACCAGACGATGATGATCCAGTATGCTCTGTTTAGGATAAGAAAGATTAGTTTATACCTGGTTTCAAATTTGATTTTACTCACCTTGGTCACACACTTGAAGATGCACTTGTCACACTCATGCGGCATCTTGTCAAAACAATGCACTGTCCTTTGATGCTGAATCATTTCGTACTTGCGCCTGCACTGCAAACTACACAG
The DNA here is from genome assembly GCA_018904225.1 of Lordiphosa mommai. Lineage (NCBI taxonomy): Eukaryota > Metazoa > Arthropoda > Insecta > Diptera > Drosophilidae > Lordiphosa > Lordiphosa mommai. Next base: position 225,340 of record JAEIFT010000124.1, on the reverse strand, counting down.
CTCACAAATGTAAACCAATTGTGTTTCATCCTCCGTCTCGGAATCGCCTAAATGCAACTCGAAACCCGATTCATTGGTTATGGAATAGTTTTGCAGCGAGTCATAGTTTTGATGCAACGAAGTGGATAATGAGGACTTTGATATCATCAGCTCCTGCTGTATGTGAGCACGCAGATCATAAATGCGCTCAAATTGAAGATTACAAATTTTACAGCTTATACGCTTGACTCCATGCGGTTTGGAAGTGGCCGCTATTATGGTTTCGGCCAGCGGTATATCCTGTTCTCTTAAGCCATGACGTTTCAGATGTTTCACCAAATAATCCTGACGAAAGAACTTGCGATTACACCAATGACATGGCAGCACTGTAGAATCTTCGGCATGCACACCCAGCAAATGAATTGTTAGAGATTTTTTATTGCGAAAAACACTTTTGCAATGGTGACACTCATGGGGTTGAATCTGTAAAAGGTAAAGGTATGTAAGTAATGTTAAAACTGGGTTCTTTTTTCTTACATTTTTTCGATGCTCTCGCACATGAGCTCTAAGATTTCGTTTCCAGCGAAAGCGTAGCGGACACTTAAGGCAATGGAAACGCTTCTGGACATTTCGGCACAGCGTTTCATTGTGATGTCTCAACAGCTGCAGGCTAACAAATCTCGCATCACATCGTCCACACACATGAGGAGCCTCTAGCCAGGCATGTGACTGACTTTGATGTTCATACAGCTGATACTTTCTGGCATATCCCTGCGGGCATAGTTCACACTTGTATTTGACTTGAGGTTCCTCCTTAATTTCCAACTCGCATTCCGTTTCCGAACTGTCCAGTTCCATTTCATAACCCGACTGATTGGTTATGGAATAGAAATTTTGATATTGTCCATTGGATAAATCTTGGCGTATCAGTTGCTTCAATCGATCGTCACTTATATCCTTGGCATTGGGATAATACAGTTTGGCCAACTCTTCTGGCTCCTGTCCAGTTGGAGAAACAATTTCCGGATGCTGCTCCAAATGCTGACGAAGATCAGCTATTTTACTAAATTGATTCTGACAGATCATGCACTCTATAAGCTTATAGCCATGAGGCTTGCACAGATTGAGATCTATGGCCTTGGCCTTTTTGTGCTCACTGACACTGGCCGGCGGCTTGGGATCCTCATGGACTTTTAAATGCTGTTTTAAGTGGGCGGCACGTTTAAAGGTTTTTGGACATTCGGCGCACTGGAATTTGCGTTTTTGTTCCTTGATGTTGGGTTGGCTAGGCTTTTCCTTAGGCTGATATTCCACAGAACTAGAAATATATATATTTTGTATACACACTTTAAACTATTTGCCCAGACTTACTCTTCATCATCCGTCTCAGAATCTGGTGTCTCATAATCTGGGTCCTCCTCCGAAACATTATGGGGGTTTTCAGTTCCCGGCTCCTGCTTAACAGTTACCAGCTTTATTAAGGGATCTACAGAAGATTTATCAACAAACTCCTTAACCGGCAACTCGGGCAAGTCTATGCAGGTGATATCTTCTGCATCTTCTGTTTCCATTTTAAGCTCTAGATGTAAATCGGCACACATTTCCATGGGTGTCTCTTGCAAACAATCGCTGGTGGTTGCCGTCTTAGTTAGTTGCTTCATCAGCAAATCATGGGCATTTAAAGCCTGTTTAACATATTCAAAGGCTGACAACAGTTTCTTGGAGCAACTGGAGCACAGGCTTTGTGGCCAGTTCTGACCGGAGGGTACATTTAGCTGCGAGGCAAAAGGGATTTGGTTATTTGTAAAAGTAAGTTGGTATGTTAAATACTTACATCAAGATTGGTCAGTTCGCTGAGCATATGCGCCAGGGATTTGTCTGGATACTTTTTGCTGATGGTGTCGAGATTTAACAGTTTGCCCGCCCCCCTGGCACTTGCATTGCAAGTGCGACAGACAACTGGCAGTTTCATATTAAGGCTCTTATTGCACGTTTGCTTAATTCTCTTTTATTTTAAACAAATTACAGAAAACAACATCTAATCTCTAGTAAAAATTATAAATTCCTATGTATATCCTATCGATAGTTAAACTTATCGATTATCGATTACTAAACTTTTGACTTAGAGATGAGCGCGTGCAGCGATATATTGCGTGAGAGAAATATGCAAATATGAGTGGGAAATGCTAGTTCATTATTTTAATTTTCTCAAGAAATCCACAAATTTAAATAAGATACTTGATGTGGCCACAGGACTCAAAAATGTAAATATATTTTAATTAATACCGAAAATGAACTGTAGTTAAAGATGTAATTAAAGATGTTTCACATCAAAAATGAACTAATGAAATATGTCTTTTAAATGAACTAGATTTTCCTTGCAAGCCTTTTCTCACGCGTACAACTGTAATTTCAAGTATCGATAACTTTTCACTACGTTAAACGATAGCGATAGGTTTTAGCATATACGTAATGGTTTGTTTGTTGTTTTCTGTAATCTCTTAAAACTTATTTAAAAATTTGAATAAAAACATGAAACTGCCAGTCGTGTGTCGCACTTGCGATGCAACTGTGTGCAAACTGTTTAATCTGGACACGCCCAGCAAGAAGTATCCAAACAAATCGCTGGCGCATATGCTCAGCGAGCTGACCAATCTTAATGTAAGTATTTAACACACCGACTTATTTTTACAAATAACCAAATCCCTTTTGCTTCACAGCTTAATGTACCCTCCGACCAGAGCTGGCCACAAAGCCTGTGCTCCAGTTGCTCCAAGAAACTGTTGTCAGCCTTTGAATATGTTAAACAGGCTTTAAATGCCCATGATTTGCTGATGAAACATTTAAAGAAGAAGGCGGCACCCAATAGCGATTGTTTACTAGAGGCGCCCATGGAACTATGTGCCGAGCAGCATGTGGAGGTTAAAATGGAAATGGAAGATGTGGCAGAAAATAAGCCTATAGATATCAAGAGTTCCGTTGATCCCTTAATAAAGCTGAAGGAAATTAAGCAGGAGGACTCCTCAGAAGACGAATCCATAGATGCTGGCACGGATGACGAAGAGTAAGTGGTGTAAGACAGATTGATTTATGTAAACAAAGCTTTTCATTCTAGTTTCTTGAAAGATTGTAAGCAAAAACCTAAACATCAGTGCACCGAGTGCACAAAAATCTTTAATCGTGCCGGAAATTTAAAGCAGCATCTTAAAGTCCATGCAAATCCCAAACCCCCGGCCAGTATCAGCGAGCACAAGAAGGCCAAGGCCATAGATGTAAATCTGTGCAAGCCTCATGGTTATAAGCTCATAGAGTGCATGATCTGTCAGGGACAATACAATAAAATAGCTGATCTTCGCCGTCATTTAAAGGAGCATCCGGAAATTGTAACACTGACTGGACGTCCCAATATGGAGCTGCAGGAGCTGGCCGAACTCTTTTATCCCGATGCCAAAAATGCTAGCGAAGAGCAATTAAAGCAATTAATACGCAAGGATTTGTCCAGTGGCAACTATCAACGTTTCTATTCCATAACCAATCAATCGGGCTATGAAATGGATTTGGATAGCTCGGAAACGGAGAGTGAACCAGAAGCGGAAGATGAACAGCTAAGTTCCCCTGTCAAATACAAGTGTGAACTATGCCAGCAGGGATATCCAAGAAAGTATCAACTGTATGAACATCAAAGTCAGTCACATGCCTGGCTAGAGGCTCCTCATGTGTGTGGACGCTGTGATGCGAGATTTGTTAGCCTGCAGCTGTTAAGACATCACAATGAGTCACAGTGTCGCAATGCACAAAAACGTTTCCTGTGCCACAAATGTCCGCTACGTTTTCGTTGGAAACACAATCTCAGGTCGCATTTTCGAGAGCATCGAATTACGGTAGGAAGTCTTTATTTAAGCCTAACTTCAGTTAACCCTTTGTTATCTAATTGCAGAACCAAATCTATGAGTGTACGGATTGCAAGCGTGTATTTGATAAAAAGAAATCCCTAACTGTCCATTTGCTCAGTGTACATGCCGAGGAATCTAATTTAATGCCTTGCCAGTGGTGCAGTCGAAAGTTTTATCGCCGTGACTATTTGGTGAAGCATTTGAAACGTCATGGCTTACGTGAGCAGGATATACCGCTGGCTGAAACCTTAATAGCCGCCACCTCCAAGCCACATGGAGCTAAAAGCATTTATTGTAAAATTTGTAATCTACAATTTGAACGCATTCGGGAGCTACGTGCTCACATGCAAATGGAGCTACATAAGAACTATTCCATAACAAATGCTGCTGGATTTGAACTACAGCTGGACGATTCAGAGACAGAGGATGAAATGATGGGTTTGGTTAGTCGTTTGTTGTACAAATGTGAACTATGTAATGTTCAGTGTCGGCGTAAATATGAAATGATTCAGCATCAGCGTACCATGCATTCGTTTGATCAATTGCCGCATGAGTGTGACAAGTGCATCTTCAAGTGTGTGTCCCAGGTGAGTAAAATCAAATTTAAAACCAGGTATAATCTCATCTTTCTTATCCTAAACAGAGCATTCTAGATCATCATCGTCTGGTGCAATGTGAGAGTCAGGAGAAAAAGTTTTCGTGCAGTCACTGCAGCTACAAATTCAAGTGGCCCGAGAATCTAGAACAACACATACACCTAATGCATGGCCAGCGAACTAATACAAGCGACCACAAAGATGACCTTTCTCTACTCCCTTGTCCTCATTGTGATCGCACTTATCAACTGAAATCCTGGCTTAACAATCATATACGTGATGTTCATGTGAATGGCGATCGTAAGCGTAAGGAGGCGCTTAAACAATTCCTTTGCTCGCTATGTGGTTGCGAAACCAAATCAGCCGCCAGCCTGGTAACCCATATGCGTCGTCATACCGGCGAGAAGCCATTTAAATGTGATCTATGCGAAGCTGCCTTTCCCCGACGCTCGGATATGTTAACACATCGTCGCATGCATACGGGCGAGAAGAACTTCCATTGTACGGTCTGTGGCAAAGATTTTGCTCGCTCCGATAAGCTAAGGAGGCATATGTTGACGCACAGTGGTTTGAGACCGCACAAGTGCAACTACTGCGATAAGAGCTATAGACATACCAAGGATTTGAAACTGCATTTGCAGCAGCATACGGGAGAGTGTCCCTTTATATGTGGCACTTGTGGCGAACGTTTTATACAGAGCAGCACACTGGAGAAGCATCGCATGATGCGACGACATTTTGATGAAGTGGAAGTGGCACAAAATTAGACAATTTAAGACCCTTTTAGAGGGCTTCTATTGGCATTTATTGTAAAGTAAAGTTTAAAAAACGTTTCCGTTTTAGTTTTTTTATTAAAAACCTTTGAAAATGTCCTGAAAGATCGATCACATTAGTAGTTTTCAAATTGTGGTCAACAATGATAGCGATGGGAGAACTGGAGATAGCAAGTCTATCGATAGTTTTCAGTGCTTGGGGGAGAAGAGCGTGAGTCTAGGGCTCGTGTTTATTTCGATAGTGCTGGGAACAGATTTGAATTTGAAGTTGGACCGTCCTGGCGAAGAAGAAGGGCCAAAAATTAGAAAATTCATTGCATTGACTATTAGAATATAGTACAAATTTTGGAAAGTGGAATCGTGAATTCGGTAGGAGTAATAATAAACCTAATGGATTTCTATTAAAATCATCATCGAGAGCGCGAATACCACAGAAGAATTTGGCAAGTCAGAGCCACCCCAGAGGATCCAGTTTGCAGTTGCTTCAGGTTTTAATATATATTAATGCCAATTCCTGATTATTTAAATGTATATTTCTTTTGTTAATTAATTAATATTTATTAAGTGTCTTGTACGTAATTAATTAATATTTATTAAGTGTCTTGTCATTATACGTCCCAGGAATTGACAGCAAAGTTGCAAAAGGTATTTTTTTTTTTGCATTTTAAATATAATATTTTAGAAAGATCAAAAAAAGACGCACAAAAGTTCACAATTATCAAAAAAAAGCAGGGTAAGCAAGGGACTAAATGGGTCCGATTTTCAATGTCCGTTCGATACCGAAAGAACATAGTTATCAGTGTGCACAAATTGGAGGAATCGAGTACAAAAATTAATAAAAAAATCCCAATCAAATTGTTATATTTAAGTCTCAAAGTCGCGGGGGTAGTGTAAAAATTTTTTTTGTTGTGCAAAAAACATTCAAGGAGTGAGATACACAGGAAAGAATTATAGTTAAAATGCATAAATATTCAAATCATACCCACTGTGGAGTCGTATTAGCAGTTTAATACGATTGACCAAAAAACATTCTCCATTCTAGATTTAAATTGGGTTTAGAAAGGTTCAACAGTAAAAATATATATTTTGGAATGTATTACTGTCATTGTACGCATTCTCGCACTATTTATAGTGCCCTCGCCCTTTGCATAAGCTGTAAAAAACAAATTGAAAATTTTTATTCCTTTTTTACTTTATGTCGTACGAACACGACATAGGAAAGCCCTGTGCAGAAAGTGCAACAGTATAGTAATATGTCATTGTACTCATTCTTGCAACACTGTAAGTTAATAATTAATTAATGAACCTTTTCTTTAATAAATATATTTAATTATTTAATTTTTATTTAATTTATTTAATTATTGACCTAATACGTGTAGAGTTCCAAAACGCAAGCAATTTTAAATCTTGCCTCCATTGGCTTAAAAGTAATCGATAGTTAGCAATAGTGCCATCGCTGATATTCGCCCACCTTTAGTTTTGCTGCCATCTTTGTTCGGGTTCGGAGCGCGCGTCGAGTTAAGTGCTATTTAAATTATTGTTTATTTGTCGCGTCTAAGTTCATGTAAAAGCGCAAAAGTGTTTTTAACTTAACTTTGTGTTTGTTTACTTAGTGTTGGTTTGTCGAGAACAAGTTTTTTCATCGGTAATTGTGGTTTTAATTCAAATGCAAGCCGGTCTTCCTCTTGCTCGTTTTCCGTTTTACCGTTACGTTGCGTTGCGTCAGCGCCAACCTAAGCCAATACACAAACCAACCAAAGCGAATGCGCAAAATAACCTAAGCCAATACACAAACCAACCAAAGCGAATACGCCAAGTCACCACAGTTTACAAGTCACCTCATTGACACACAAAAATGTCTTATGCAGAGATTAAAATCGAAACGAATATCGGTAAGGCTGGGATGACACATTCAATTTCTACCCTCAATTTATTGTTGGGCGAAAACGGCGAATTCGGCGCAGACTAAAAAAAATTATGAAAAAATCCTTAAATCGCGAGGAACAGTGTTCAGAATCTAGTATTTTGGTTATTTTCTTTGGTATTTTGGAACTGACAGGGTCACACTCAATGTACGTGACAGCTGTTTGTGGTAAACAAATATTTTTATAACGTACAATTAAAAAGTTGGCAATAATGGTTTTTTGGAGAGATGCGGATATCAATTGCCTGATTGACACCGTCAAAAACTGTCGGTTTGTCTGAGACTCATCGTCTGTGGACTATAAAAAGAAACAAAAAAAATATCTCTTCTGGGCATCCGCTGCAGACAAAATCAATTCAAGTTATTATCCTCATCATGGATTTCACGCAGAAGCTTGTGGCTAAAACCTGTGAAACCAATTGTATTTTTAATCTGCTGTATATGTATTTTAATCAAAATTACCTTCACTCTCCTTTGCAGAAGCCATCTTGAAGACCACTTTTTTTTTTTTTTAACTTCATTTTAATAGCTGGAATAATTAAATAATTTAATAGTTGGGTGCACAAAGCTAGATTTACGACATCCATTCTGATCAAAGATGTAAAAAACACAGCTGTCTCAGTAATCAGATGGTTTGCGACAATAGTTGTTTCTAGCAAATTCAATTCTGCCTGCTGCGCTGCCCCCAGATGCAACGAATTGCGCGGCGAATTCAACTAGCTCCTTTCTCGCTCACACGCATTACTATTCCCATAAGAGAAAAATTGCAGCTAGAAATTGTCTGTAAAAATTGAACGTGTCATCCCAGCCTAACTGATTTTGCCTATATGTATACGATTTTACTAGGGTTTTGAAATATCGGTTATGTAACGGTTCAATATAACAAAACATTGGATTTTAAGTTATTTTTTTTCTTCAAAATCTAAAACGAGAATGCAAAGCTAACTTCGACTGTGCCGAAGTTTTAATAAAAAATTTTATAAAAAATCATCCGATTTTGATAAATTTTTTCAGACTTGTGTGGAAACATATAAAACAAATATATACTACGATTGGAGACGCTAGAAAGAAACAAAAAAGTTTTTCTCACTAGAAGTACTTTTTTGACCGACCGTTATATACAGCTATATGCATAGTCATCCGATTTTGATAAAATTTTTCAGAATTGTGTGCAAAAATATAAAACAAATATATACTACGATTCGAGACGCTTCGATGGAAATCAAAAAAGTTTTTCTCACAAAGACTTATTTTTCGCGTCTTCTATGCTATATGCTATAGGATCCGATTTTTATACATTTTTCCAGAATTATGTGGAAGCATATAAAACTAACATTTACAAGATTAGTGACGCTACGATGGAAAACAAAAAGTTTTCAACTAGAACTAGTTCTTAGACCGATCGTTCCTATGGCAGCTATATGATATAGTCATCCGATCCGACATATTAGTTGCGTGCAGTAAAAAGAAGACTCTGTGCAAAATTTCAGCTCGATAGCTTTAAAACTGAGGGACTAGTTTGCGTAGAAACAGTGAACGTCAGCTCGTCGTCCTGATCAAGAATATATAGGTTTATGGGGTCGGAAATTAATATTTCTTGGTTACAAACTTCTGGGCAAAATTAATATACACTTTCAAGTGTATAAAAACACAATTTGGATTTTTATACACTTGAAAGTGTGCCGAAGTTGTCTATTTCCGATATTTATACACTTGAAAAGTGTATATAATTTTGCCCAGAAGTTTGTAACGCATAGAAATATTCATTTCCGACCCCATAAACTATATATTCTGGATCAGGACGACGAGCTGAGTTCTTTCCGTTGTCCGTCCGTCCGTCTGTCTGTTTCTACGCGAACTAGTCTCTCAGTTTTAAACTATCAAGAGTTGCACAGAGTCTTCTTTTACTGCACGCAACTAATATGTCGGAACGGCCGGATCGGATGACTATATCTATAGCTGCCATAGGAACGATCGGTCTAACAAGTCTAGTTAGAAAACTTTTTGTTTTCCATCGTAGCGTCACTAATCTTGGTAATGTTAGTTTTATATGCTTTCACATTCTGGAAAAATGTATCAAAATCGATGACTATACTATAGGCCATAGGAACGATCGGTCGAAGAACAAGTCTAGTTAGAAAAACTTTTTGATTTCCATCGTAGCGTTAATCGTAGTATATATTTGTTTTATATGTTTCCACATAATTTTGAAAAATTGATCAAAATCGGATGACTATAGCATATAGCTGCCATAGGACCGATCGGTCGGAAAATGTGTTTTACTAAGGAAAGGTTTTTTTATGGTATCAAATTTTTTATTAGCAACGATTTAAAAATTTTAAATATCTGATATCTATATCCTATAAATATTTTTGCAGTTAAATCAGTTGGAGTAAAGTTTTTCAAGTGTATTAAAACTTCGACACAGTCGAAGTTAGCTTTGCCTTCTCGTTTTGCTCTGTATTGAAGGTACAAAGAGTATATTGGGTTTGTGCAAATGTATGTAACAGCCAGAAGGAAGCATCTCCGACCCTATAAAGTATATATATTCTTGATCAGCATCAACAGCCGAGTCGAAATAGCCATGTCCGTCTGTCCGTATGTCTGTTCGCCTGTCTGTCTGTCCGTCTGTCCGTATGAACGAAGATATCTCAGAGATGGTAAGAGATAGAGGTTTGAGGTGTATGGAACATATATTTCTTATACTTGCAGGCAGATCAAGTTGAGTTTTATTTATTGCCACCTGCCTCCCCCGCAATTTGAAAAAGAACCACATATCTTCCACAATTTTGGAGTTAGGTTGTTCGAACCTTCTAGACATATATTCTACTTATCATTACTTATCGAGCACCCATATATTGCTTTCCGATCAGATGAACAATAGTAGAGTTGCCACACCCACAATTTGAAAAAATCCTAATATCTCCCACAATTTTGGAGTTAGGTTGTTCAAACCTTCTAGGGTTATATTTGAATCGTCTTTACTTATCGATCCACCATACATTGTTTCCAGATCAGATGAACTATTATCAAGTTATAAGCAAAAGAAAATAACTGTGATGGGCAGCACTGGTCGCAAATTAAATGCATTTTGTTCTTTTTTCTGCGCCCTTCAGTCATATTTTGGTGCCCAATGTTGGTTTAAATCATTCTTCCAGGCATTGGTGACCCGATTCAGGCCCTTTTCCTCCTCCTCCATCAGCACATACAAAACTGATCATATAAATTTTTAGCAAAGTTCGATTTAATTTATCATGAATTTTACTTTATTTATAACTAATTTTGTGCCACTTCCACTTCATCAAAATGTCGTCGCATCATGCGATGCTTCTCCAGTGTGCTGCTCTGTATGAAACGTTCGCCACAAGTGCCACATATAAAGGGACACTCTCCCGTATGCTGCTGCAAATGCAACTTCAAATCCTTGGCCTGGCGATAACTCTTCTCACAATACGTACAGGCATGCGGTTTCAAACCGCTGTGCGTCAACATGTGCCTCTTTAGCTTATCGGAGCGAGCAAAATCCTTGCCACAGACCGTACAATGGAAGGGCTTCTCGCCCGTATGCATGCGACGATGCGATATCATTTCCGAGTGCCGGGGAAAGGCCATTTCACAAAGATCGCATTTGAATGGCTTCTCGCCGGTATGACGACGCATATGGGTTACCAGGCAGGCGGCTGATTTGGTCTCGCGACCACATAGCGAGCAAAGAAACAGTTTAACGGCCTCTTTGCGCTTACGATCGCCATTCACATGAACATCTCGTATATGATTGTTAAGCCTCGATTTCATTTGATAAGTGCGATCGCAATGTGGACACTGCAGCATGGCCACAACATCCTCTGTGCTGGTGGGCTTAACTGGAACTTTGGTGTCTTCACTGGTCGAGGGTAGCATACTGTTTGCGCTGGTACTCTGGCCATGCAGTAGGTGTATGTGTTGCTGTAGATTCTCGGGCCACATGAATTTGTAGCTGCAATGATTGCACGAAAACTTTTTCTCCTGGCTCTCACATTGCACCAGACGATGATGATCCAAAATGCTCTGTTTAAGTTGAGAAAGATGAGATTATACAAGGTTTTAAATTTGAGTAAACTTACCTTGGTCACACACTTGAAGATGCACTTGTCGCATTCATGCGGCATTTTGTCAAAGCGATGCATGGTACGCTGATGTTGAATCATTTCATATTTACGCCTACATTGTACGCTACAAAGCTCACAAATATATATCAAACGTTGACCTGTTGAACCCATTATTGTGGGCATTTCATCCTCAGTCTCTGAATCGCCCAGCTGTAGCTCAAAACCTGATTCATTGGTTATAGAATAGTTAAGCAACGAATCGTAATTCTGATGCAGCGTTGACGAAGATGACAGCGATAGTTTTAACTCCATTTGAATGTGAGCACGTAGCTCCTGAATGCGTTCAAATTGTAGATTACAAATCTTACAATAAATGCTTTTAGCTCCATGTGGCTTGGAGGTGGCGGCTATTAAGGTTTCAGCCAGCGGTATATCCTGCTCACGTAAGCCATGACGTTTCAAATGCTTCACCAAATAGTCACGGCGATAAAACTTTCGACTGCACCACTGGCAAGGCATTAAATTAGATTCCTCGGCATGTACACTGAGCAAATGGACAGTTAGGGATTTCTTTTTGTCAAATACACGCTTGCAATCCGTACACTCATAGATTTGGTTCTGCAATTAGATAACAAAAAAGGGTTAACTAAAGTAAACTTTAATGAGAACAAAGTTCCTACCGTAATTCGATGCTCTCGAAAATGCGACCTGAGATTGTGTTTCCAACGAAAACGTAGCGGACATTTGTGGCACAGGAAACGTTTTTGTGCATTGCGACACTGTGACTCATTGTGATGTCTTAACAGCTGCAGGCTAACAAATCTCGCATCACAGCGTCCACACACATGAGGAGCCTCTAGCCAGGCATGTGCTTGACTTTGATGTTCATACAGTTGATACTTTCTTGGATATCCCTGCTGGCATAGTTCACACTTGTATTTGACAGGGGAACTAAGCTGTTCATCTTCCGCTTCTGGTTCACTCTCCGTTTCCGAGCTATCCAAATCCATTTCATAGCCCGATTGATTGGTTATGGAATAGAAACGTTGATAGTTGCCACTAGACAAATCCTTGCGTATTAATTGCTTTAATTGCTCTTCGCTAGCATTTTTGGCATCGGGATAAAAGAGTTCGGCCAGCTCCTGCAGCTCCATATTGGGACGTCCAGCCAGTGTTACAATTTCCGGATGCTCCTTCAAATGCCGTCGTAGATCAGCTATTTTATTGTATTGTCCCTGACAGATCATGCACTCTATGAGCTTATAACCATGAGGTTTGCATAGATTCACATCTATGGCCTTGGCCTTCTTGTGCTCACTTATATTGGTAGAGCGCTTGGAGTCACGATGCACTTTGAGATGAGACTGCAGTGCCTCTGGGCGACTAAATTTGCGTATGCAAAGCGAACAGGAGAACAGGGAGCGGTTACTGCTGTGAGTGCGTGCTTGATGTTGTTTCAAGTGCTCGGCGCGTTTAAAGCTTTTAGGGCAATCGCCACACTGGAAATTAGGTTTCTGATTCTTATTGTTGCCTTGTTTCCACTTTTGCACACGACTTTGCAAGGGCAGATTATCCAGTGAACTGTAAGAAAATGTTTTATTTACCAATTCATACCTTTTGTTACCCACTTACTCTTCATCATCCTCATAATCCGCTTCAAAATCATGTGTAGCCGTCTCCTCCTCTGGTTCTTCCTCCTCCTCCTGCACATTTTTCACCTCTTGCTTAACTGCCTCCAGCATTATCAGTGGATCTATGGATCTCTTGTTGTCTAAATACTCCTCGGCAGCCAGTTCAGGCAACTCCGTGCAGGTAATATCATTATCTACCTCCGAGTCTTCTGCATCTTCGGTTTCCATTTTAACTTCTACATGCTGCTCGGCACATAGTTCCATGGGCGCCTCTAGTAAACAATCGCTAGTGGGTGCCGCCTTCTTCTTCAAATGTTTCATCAGCAAATCATGGGCATTTAAAGCCTGTTTAACATATTCAAAGGCTGACACCAGTTTCTTGGAGCAACTAAAGCATAGGCTTTGTGGCCAGTTCTGGTCGGAGCAAACATTGAGCTGTGGGGTAGTAGTAAATATAACTAAATATATTACAAAACATAGATACATATGTTACCTACATCAATGTCGGTCAGTTCGCTTAGGATATTTGCCAGCGATTTGTCTGGATACTTCTTGCTGGGCGTGTCCAGATTAAACAGTTTATCCGCGTCCCTGGCATTTGCATCGCAAGTGCGGCAGACAACTGGCAGTTTCATAATTAGGCTCCTATTTGACGTTTGCTCGGTTTCTCTTTTTTTATTTTACAATTTATAGAAATCAACATCTAATCTCGAGTAAAAATCATCAATTTCTATGTATATGCTATCGATAGTTTGTGTTATCGATTACTAAACTTTTAACTTAGAGATGAAAGCGTGAGTTAAATATGCTTTATGCTATGCCTTGTGTGTGTGGGTATTAAGTGGCTTAAATAGAGATGTGCGCGTTACATAAATTTAAATTTAATTTTCAAGCCAAATATAAAGGAAAAAGGTTCCTTAATTATTCCTATTCAAGAATATAGCATATTTTGAGCCAGCGAATAAATAATTAACCATTCTAAATATTGAGATTAAACATAATGGGTATTCAATAGAGTTGTGCCGATTTTCATGAACTAGTTCGAATGAACTATTCATTTAAATGAACTAATGAACTAGGTCTCAGTGTTTGAACTATAGTTCATTTTTTAAACTATAGTTCGTTTTATGAACTATGGTTCTTGAACTATTCATTTTATGAACTGTAGTCCAAAAAATGAACTTTAGTTCAAAAAATTATCTATATTTCAAAAATGAATAGTTCATCAAAAAATGAACTAATGAACTAGGTCATTGAAATAAACTAGATTCTCCAACTCTAGTATTCAAATGTATGAAAATTTAAGAAAATGATTTATAAACTAATCTACATAAGGGTTCAGCCCGAACAGCATACTTTGAAGGGCATTTAACATGATCAAATTTGTGTGTATAAACGAGGTAACAGTGTTACATGACATGATCATGAGAAAACACTGAATTTCATGCGTGTTCATCCTTGATTCGTGTGTAGTTCGTGTATATATGTACCGCAAGGTATTCACGAAATTTTTGTTCTTTTTTATTTAATTACACTGTGATAGTTTTTTTCTAAAAATAAAAAAGACATGACCAACTTGAACGGTTTTCCCCTAATTCGGGGCTTAGAAGTTGAACTGCATCATTACTTTTTTGAGTTATCACAATGTTTTCATACAAAATTTTTTTTAAAGTTTTTTACGAAGTTAATTTTTTTTTTAAATTTCAAAAAATATAATATTTTATTCTCATGAAATCTAAATAAATAGATTTAAATGTCCGCTAATTAAATACATTCACAATTTTTCGATATCCTTGCGCATTCAAAAGTTCTTTAACTTGATTATTAGGAATTAAATACCGTATTGATTAATACCTTGCTTGCTACCATCTAATGTTTCTAACTCGAGATATGGCTTAAAAGGTATGGGTACCCACCGAAAAACTGAAAAAAAAATTATAAATCAAAAACGTATCCATACAAAAAATTTTGAAATTTATTTTTGAGTTCAGCATTCTAAAATACATAATTAAAAAATGGCTATTTTTCGCTGTAAACTAGTGTAATCTGCTCAAAAAGTTGTGATAAATTTTGTATGTAGATTTTTTTTTTGGCAAATTTTCATCAGTATTTGTGCAATTTATTTGCCTTTATAAACTAAGCTTAACAAATATATAAATAACCACATTATATTTTGACATATTTTGATCAACCGTGAAGCCTCCTTAAATCGTGCGTGAGGAGACAAGCTGCAAAAATAATTTTTCATTATTTGCCTTACGTAAAAAAAAGTTCACGCGTGCACCTCTAATTTGCATACCATTGATCTGGCAACACTCTTGTGTTAATGAATTTATGTGTTTACCCACACTAGTACAACTTTTGTTTACAATTTCGCATTTTGCTTAAAATCTCTTGAAATGACCACACCATCACGCATTTTGGTTATAGACAATGGCTCCTATGAATGCCGTGTGGGCTGGCACACCAGCTCGGAGCCGGATTTACGTTTTCGAAATGTGCTAACCAAACCACGCAAAAAGAATGAACTTAAGGGTGCTCCGCCGGCCGCAGATGTGGCCACCGTGGAAGGTCCTGCCGAAATTCAAGTGGGTAATGACATAACCAACATAGAGGCCGTACGTGCTCATCTCAAGTCACCCTTTGAGCGTAATGTCATTACCAATTGGAATCATCAGGAGCAAATCTTTGATTATATTTTTACCAAAATGGGTTTTGAGGGAGAGGAGAATATTAAGCATCCCATTGTATTAACCGAGGCACTGGCCAATCCCAACTTTTGCCGTCAGCAAATGAACGAGTTGCTGTTCGAATGTTATGGAGTGCCGGCAGTCAGCTATGGCCTAGATGCTCTGTATAGCTGGGAGCACTATCAGCAACAGCAGCGACATAAAATAAGTAATGCCCTCATCATTTGCTTGGGCTACAGTACCACACATGTCATACCCGTATTGGGTGGGAAATTACAAATGGAGCATGTGCGTCGCCTAAATGTGGGTGGTTATCACATCATAACCTATCTATTTCGTCTCATGCAAATGAAATATCCCGTACATTTGAATGCCATTACCATAAGTCGCATGGAAAAGTTGGTGCATGAACATTGCCATGTGGCCACTGACTATAAGGAAGAGCTTTTGAAATGGGCACAATTGGAGTACTATGAGGAGCATATCATGAAAATCCAATTGCCCTATAACCCCGTAACCGCCTCGAATGCTTTGCTAACGGCCGAACAGAAGCAGGAGAAGCGACGAGAGCTGGCCCTGCGCCTTCTAGAGATTAAGAATCGTCGTGAACGCGAACGTTTGCAGGAGGATGAGCAGCAATTGTTATTGTATACCAAGCTAAGGCAACTCTATGAGCAGCAAAAGTTAACTAAATTCGAGCGTGCCCTGGAACAGCAGCAAATAGCCAATCTAGAGGAACTGGATGAACTTATAAAAACCATTCAAGGACGCATACAACGTATAAAAGAGCGTTCGCCCCGGCCCAGCAAGCAGGAAAAGAGATTAGATAAAATGGCCAAGCCACCAGAGGGCATGCCGCAGGCAGAGTGGCTAAAGGATTTACGTATTAAGCGAGAGGAGCTTATCAGGCGGAAGCAGGCGCGTCAACAGCAGCGCCAGGAACAGGCCAAACGTCATACCCATGCGGCACAAGAGCGTATGCGTATTATTTCCACTTTAGCCCGTAACGACAAGCGTAGCAAAACCCAGGAGGAGGAGGATGATGGCTTTGGTATGAACGATACAGATTGGGATGTATACAAACGCATCAATCGTTATAATGATGACTCAGACTCGGATGCGGATACAGAACAATTGCTGGAATATGAAAAGATTTTGGGTCATTACGAGGCCAATTTTGAGGCTAATCCCGTGCAGCAGCAAAGTGCAGCTGAGAATTATCAATTGCATTTTGGTGTAGAGGATATACGTGTGCCGGAAATACTCTTTCAGCCCAGCATGATAGGTTGCTCCGAGGCGGGTCTAGCTGAGCTCATAGGATTTGTTTTAAAACTATTCTCGCCGGAGGAGCAGCATTTACTGGTGGAGCAGGTTTACCTAACAGGCGGCTGTGCTCGCTTTCGTGGGCCTGAAAGAGCGTCTGGCCAAAGAGCTGCTGGAAATGCGTCCCTTTCAATCCAGCTTTGCCATTTATGAGTCACCCGAGCCCACGCTAAGTGCCTGGCTGGGTGCCTGCCTGCAAACCCGTGAGCCCCAGTTTAAGCACACTTTAACCACGCGTCAGCTTTATCAGGAACAAGGCAGCGAGTATTTCCAGGAGCATCGTTGCAGCAATCTCTTTTATCCTTCACCCAAAGATTGATTTAGTTTATTAATCAAATAAAACAAAAATTTTCTAAAAAAGCAACTCGGTCACATCATTGCCAAAGAGCAAATTCCAGGATTTGGGTACGGTCAACTTGAAGCTGCCATCTCCACCGCCGCTGCGCAGCTGTAGAAAATCCTCGCACAGCTCATTCAGTTCTCTTACAATCAGCGAAGCATCCGTGGAGTTGTCCCCTTCCAAAAGATAGCGGAAGAGCAGCATTACGGGCATCTTTAGCTCATCAAAAGTTTTATACAACTGCAAAGCATTTCCACCACCAAAAATAAATTCCCCCGTATGCTCCTTCCACTTGATTAGCTCCGCATTTCCCAGTTGCTCCAAATGGGCGGCCTTAAAATTTTCACTAGCCCGATAAGCCCAGGGTGATTCTTCTATTACGCGTCGCTCAAAACCAAAGCTTCCACTTAGTATTACCACACGCCGGGCCGGTTGGATTAGCTTGGCCAAATCCTGCTGAAAGCTGTGTGTGTGCCGTGCAATCAAAGGGGCACGAAATTGTATGACCAGCAATTTATCCTCCACACCCTCGTACAGCTCACACGAGCTGACCTTCTCCTGGGGCTCATGCTGATAGGCAGATGGTCCATAAACCGGAATCAAAGCCGGATGAGACAAATTTCCTATGCGTTTCAATTGTTTGGAGGCAATCAACAGGTCACAGGCCAATTGGGCGGCATTTCCCACACAAATGCTGGGTATGATGACCGTATAGTCGGTCACATTTAGAGTGTCCTGTTTATTTTTCAGGAATAACATAATAAAACTGGGAGTGTGTATTTCGATTGGAGTTTAGAAATCCAAACTGAACAAAAGTCAAAAAAATATGAAAGTAATGTAGCAGTGTTGTAAAGTGACGGCGGGGCAAATGTTATCGGAAACGGTGATGACAATTTAGCTAATTTATAGCTAAATTCCTGAAAATAAGTTATCTATGATACATGTTAACTGTTCGTAAGTAAATCTGGCTGTTACCAAGCCGGGCTTCTCCCTCAATCTCTTTGCGTTCGTAAATGAATTATTAAAAGGATTTCACCGGCAAACTTCATAGATAAATTTTGTTTTTACAAGTTAGCAAAAAAAATAGCTAAATTTGGCTGAAAAAACAACCCAGGCAAGACTGTTCAGCTGCCAGCTCTATCTAGCTTCAGGGTTGCCCACTTGCTTAAGCAACAGCTGATTTCACTCAACGCCGGTTTGTTAAGAACGCAGTAAACTCTTTTAACATTTATTATGAATGATATTAAGCGTTTAAAGGATCAGCAACGTGATAAGCATCCTGGCTTTGATGCCTATTTAGACTGTATGACACGTTCCCTGTTTACGGGTTTGGCATCGTTTTGTTTGGGTTCGTTTGAATGTATTAAGTCTCCGTGACCAAATTTTATTGCATAATATTTTCCCTTTTTAAAGGATTTTCGGGCACATATTTTGCACAAAAGTTGGTGCAACATAAAATTCATTATCCCATCAAGTACAATATTCTAATATCCTCCCTGGTGGCTACGGTGGTGTCATATCAAATCACATCAACACGTACCAAATCCTGTCAAGCTGCCTGGATGGCCTTTGAGGACAAACATACGATACTAAACGAAAAGACATTTTAAATAATGGCCAGTCTAAGAGGTTTATTAAGAATAAGTGCGGCTATGACTGCACAATTACGTTTTAAGTACACACAACATCAGGGAGTTAAGGGTATTAAAAATCGCAAGAGCTACTTTGAGGCACAAATGCAGGCGGGTCAGCAGGCGCAGGAGGCGCAAGAGGAGCAGGAGTCACTGGCTGATATGCGTTTTCTAGATGATCGGTATGTTTTTGTTTGTTTTATATGCCAACTTTTGCTTAATGTTCGCTTTTTAGAGCCTACGATGAGGTGGCTGGTGGGGCCATGCGCATTACACGTGACCTAGCCTCTGCCCAGCAGGTGCTTATACTACAGCCTTATGTTAAATGGTCCGCCAAGCGTACAGCACCCCATCAAGTTCAACCCGCAGATCAACTAAATGAAGCCAAGGCGCTGATCAACTCTCTACCCAATTGGCAGGTGGCTCAGGCTTTGAAAGTTCCCCTGGAGAGTTTGGAACGCAAAACACTTTTTGGCAGCGGCAAAATAAGCGAATTGAAAACTCTTATAGCTGAACTAAGACAAGAGCAGCCTCTATCTTGCCTATTTGTAAGCAAGGGAACGCTCTCTTTTGCCCAAAAACGTTTTCTAGAGGCCGAGTTCCAACTGCCGGTAATGGATCGCTATTCTGTGGTCATACAAATCTTACGTTTACATGCCACCAGTGCCGAGGCACGCCTACAGGTGGCCATGGCTGAATTGCCCTACATTTGGTCACAGGCCAAAGATGCCAGTGTCACACAACAAAGACGTCAGGGCTATGCCTTGACTGATTTGCAAAAGGAAATATTAAGAACCCGCGAACGAAAACTACGCGCAGAACTGGAACGTGTGCGACGGCAAAGGCAATTGCTGAGACAAAAGCGTAAGCAACAAAATTATCCCATTGTGGCTGTGGTGGGCTATACAAATGCGGGCAAAACTTCGCTTATCAAGGCCTTGACTGTGAATGAGGAGGGACTGCAGCCGCGTAATCAATTGTTTGCCACTTTGGATGTGACAGCGCATGGTGGACATTTGCCATGTAATTTGCAAGTGATCTATATGGATACAGTGGGTTTTATGTCTGATTTGCCCACGGGTTTGTTTGAATGCTTTGTGGCCACACTGGAAGATGCCATGCTGGCGGTAAGATAGAGCAAGGAAATCCTATTTTTCCTATTAACTAATTTGTTCAAATTCGGCAGGATGTTATTATCCACGTACAGGATTTATCACATACCTGTCATGCTGCTCAGCGTGCCCATGTGGAGTCTACCTTAAAATCTTTGGCTTTCAATTTGAAAGATGATGCAGTTAGCCAGGAATTGCCGCCTATAATAAATGTTTATAACAAATGTGATTTGGTTAAACACTCGGAGCAGCCATCCCAAGCTCATTGCATTTCAGCACGTGCCCAGCTGGGCCTAGAGCCTTTATTGGAGCATATAGAGCAAGAGGTATTGTCCGTTACCGGTCGTCGTAAGCTACAGATGCGTGTGCCCAGCGGTGGACCTGAAATGGCTTGGTTATACAAAAATACCGCCGTCATACAAACACTGGCTGATGCAGAAAATCCGGAACGTCTGATGATGCATGTGGTGATCAGTGAACGTATTTTGGA
Organism: Lordiphosa mommai; assembly: GCA_018904225.1. Classification (NCBI taxonomy): domain Eukaryota; kingdom Metazoa; phylum Arthropoda; class Insecta; order Diptera; family Drosophilidae; genus Lordiphosa; species Lordiphosa mommai. The sequence continues at coordinate 204,870 of JAEIFT010000124.1, read as the reverse complement.
ACAATTTAAACGACAATTTTGTTAAATCTTTCACAAGGGCGCAACCGGCACCAAACATAATATTTTTTAATTATTGCTCTTGTTCTCTTTTTTTATATATATACATGGCTTGTGTAATTAGGATTGGGTGTTATTATTTTAAGTTTTATTAGTTCTATATATAAAATTAGCTACAAAACACTTTAAAACACAAAATAATAATAACTAAGCATATATTAAAAACAAAAAAACAAAACAAATAATATTGCACTTTGTAGCTCAGATTTTGTTTTGTGCTGCAGTTGGTTTATGTATACCCCCAGAGCCAGTTTAATTGTTGCTTAAAGTTAATGCCAGGATTGTTGATGCATATATGTACACACACTCAAAGACTTGCCCTGGTTTAAGTGAGCTTCTGAGAGAGAGAGAGAGAGAGAATTTGCTGGGGGGATTTTCGGCCAACATCAAATATGCTCGCATGAACATTGAACTCCGCTGTCCATTACTTTATGGTTGTTATCAAAGGTGCACAATCGCCATGAACTTCATGCAGTTCCCGGCTAATCTCATCATAAAATATTTTCCAAAAATATATTTATAGTATTATCGGGGAAAAAAAAATTACTTTGCTGGTGGTAGAACCATTTAATGGCCAAGGTCGTTAACTTATCAAACAACTATAAGTTAACAGGGCTGCAAAATAGATTAGAGTCGAAGTCTACGAGTTTTTTGAAAGTCAAAACCAAACCGGAACTACAAAAAAATAATTTTTTCAACCCGAACCTAGACCGAAGAGTCTAGCAAACCAGTCTTAGAAAACAGTGTTATAAAATAGTGCTGGAAAGTAGTTTTAAAAAACAGTGTGGGAAAATAGTATTGGAGAACAAAGTTCAAAAACAGTGTGGGAATACAGTGTTGGAAAACAGTCTTGGAAACAATGTTATAAAACAGTGTTGGAAAGTGTTGAAAAACAATGTTGGAAAACAGTGTTAAAAACAATGTTGGGAAAACTGTGTTGGAAAATAGTGTTAAAATACAGTATTGAAAAATCAAAGTTCAGAAACTGTGTTGGAAAACAATGTTGGTAAATAGTGTTGGAAAACAGCGTTGGAAAACAGTGTTGGAAAACAGCGTTGGAAAACAGAGTTAGAAACAATGTTAGAAAACATTAAAAACAGTGTTGGAAAACAATGTTAAAAAAGAGTGTTCTAAAACAGTGCTGAAAAACAATGTTGGAAAACAGTGTTGGAAAACAATGTTAAAAGAGAGTGTTGGTTGGAAAACAATGTTAAAAAAGAGTGTTCTAAAACAGTGTTGGAAAACAGTGTTGGAAAACAGTGTTGAAAAACAATGTTGGACTCCTGTCATAGTTCATATCCTGTTCTTACTAATGTTTAGGAAATGGGAAGTTCGTTTGGGCGTGTATCTTGGCCAAAGGGATCGGTAGATGTGACAACCAAGTTCAATGTTTCATTGTCGTTCTGCCTTGGTTTTGGTATTTCTTAGTACGAGAATGGATTGAGTGCTGTTGAATTTGGTTCAGGGCAGTCACCGTGCTGCGGACTAGATACCGATTGGTGGCGTATAACAACAGAGCAGACCAGAATTGATCTTCAATTGAACTCACTGCTTGACAGACTGCATAGATCAGTTTTCAACTTTACAAGTATATGGACTAAAAGGTTGTTCGTGCATTAGCAGTGCGAGTTGTTATTGTAGATTTATTAAATTTCGTATGTGTCTGTCACACTGTGTGTCGTCTCGCTTACTTTTGTGCGTTGTAAGCAAATAAGCTGATTCATATATTCTCATTTGTAGGTTTACGTACACTGTTAAAGGCGTGCCTATCTCATTTGCTTATAAATAAGAGTTTTGCAAAAGATGTCTGCATAATCCTACGTTACTAATCCTATTTTACGACGGTTTCTATTGCGAGGTGTTGGATAAAAACAACTTAACTGAAGATTCTGTTGAAAATTTAAGTTCTAACGCTTAACAACTCAGAAAAAGGGAAAGAAAAAGGGTTTGAGTGATCACAAAATTCTGACTTGATAAGTAAACTATTTGGGTCAGTAATATATATGTGCCTTATTCTTGTTGCAATGCATACATATACATACGTATCAACAATCCTAGATTAAGCGATAAGAATTAACCACCTTTTATCTTACAATTTTGTATTATCTTATAAATGATAACCATTTTGTATATATTTTGCAGGGACCGTAAATAACGATTATTTTTTATTCTTTCATCAAAAATCACTCTATGAGGGTAAAAAATACACCAATTCAATCCCAGATGGCTTATCTGTCCATTTGCACCATGATTTACAAATCTTCGATTTTTTTCGATAACTCTCAAAAATAACGATTAATTTGTAGCATTATTTAAAAACTTAAGAAATAAAGATTTTTTTTTGAGCATATTAATAAAAATCTCAAATAAGAGTTATTTATGGATTTTAAAATGAAAGTCAAGATATACCGATTATTTATGGATCAAGAAAATAAAAATCTGAAATAAGAGTTATTTAAGGATTTTTAAATATAACACATGAAATAACTATTATGATTTATTATGATGATTTTTATATTAAGCTTACAAAAAACCGATTATTTTCTTATTAAAAAAATAAAAATCTAAAATAAAAGTTATTAAATGATTTTTATTTGTTTACTCAAAATAAAAATCATTTTCAAATAATGGAGATATATGTATTTAAGTAAAGTCACTCTATAAATTTAAAGCAAATAAACTTTAAAACAAATCATTAATAAGTATTTGCTTAGGCGGAAGGCAAGTTGGTTAAAATTGTAATACTAAATTTTAAAAAATATTTTACGAACAAAATTTGTTTTTTAAATGTTGGCTTGGATAGTTCCTCTAGCTTCAGTTTATACTTTAATGCAACAATGCCCACATATATCCCCATATAAAAGCCGTTATTTGGAAATGATTTTTATTTTGAGTGAACAAAAAAAAATCATTATATAACTTTTATTTTAGATTTTTATTTTTTTTAATCAAAAAATAATGGTTATTTTTTTCCAGATTTATTTAAAAATCATTAAATAACTTTTATATTAGATTTTAATTTTTTTTTTTTAAATAACCTTTTTTAAGACCTCTTATTTGTGATTTTTATTTATCAAAAAATAAAAGTTACTTCATGTGTTATATTTAAAAATCCTTAGATAACTCTTATTTATGATTTAAATTTTTTTGATCCTTAAATAATCCGTATTTCGTGAGTTTTATTTTAAAATTCATAAATAACTCCTATGTGAGATTTTTATTTATATGCTCAATAAATAATACTTATTTCTTAAGTTTTTAAATGTTGTTAAAAACTAATCGTTATTTCATGAGCAAATGGAAAAAATCAAGAAATAATTATTATCAAGCGATTTATACAATATAAATTATAATCGTTACGGTCCCTGATATTTTGTTTACACGCAAACTGGGTCTGGGTTTACGAATATTTCTTTAGTTACTTTGGTTTCATTAAAATTATTAGTGCAAATTGATTCTCAGCGGAGATTCCTTAAAACATGATCTAATATTGGCACATTTGAATTTTTTTTTTTAAAACATTATCAAAATTTTCAAAATGCTATATTTTGTGCAAAAATCAAATTTGTTATTATTAAAAAGAGGGGGGAAAATGGAATATTTTGTTTAAGTTAGATGTCTTTAGTTTTTTGTTTGTTTTTTTTTTTTGTGACGTTTCTGTGTAATTCTTACAAAAATATGGTCACATATATTGAATTTGGGAACATTGCTAGGAATTGTCTAAGAAAAATACATGTATTTATCATATTTCGATGGGATCCTACCAGTTAAAAGTTTACAAATTCGACTTTATACCCTCTCGCTTCAGGTAGCTTACAATTTGTTTAGGGGTAGCGGAGGAAATATGGCAAAAATAGAATAAAAAAAAATATCAAATAAAAAGCAGACTAACCCACCCACAACCACATTCCCAAACCCTACATGGATGAACTACCGTTCAATGAGCCAGCGTATCAGCTGCCCAATGGGCGCCGCAATTACAATAACAAACAAAATGCAAATGATGCGACAATTCTTGAGCAGACTGGCAATGAATTGCATAAACAATGAAATTGTACTAATCGTCGTAGTTGTTGAGGCCAAAGCAGTGGATCCTACATGATCCAACCGCTTGCCATTTGCCAGTTATAACTTGGCTATATGCAGCTGGGCCTGCTGATTAGCCGCTGTCGAATACTGGGCAAAGGGCATTAATTGGCAGTATTGAAGCAACTGCAATTCCAGTTCTTTCAGACATTTACCAGGTGTGGCTGCTATACGCATTTGTCCCGAATCCCGACATTTGATAATATAGCCACGTTGTATTAAAGCAGAAATGGCTATATTCAGATTGTCCAAAGCCAGGCAATAGGGATGCACATGCAAGGCAGTGCCATCGGGTTGCTGAAGCAGTTCCTCCACATGCTGTTGGACGCGCACTAGCAGCTCCTTGTTACTAAACTCCACATCAGCGGGTAGCTGGAAAAAAATGAGAGTGTGATTAATCACATTCAAATCTTGAAAACTTTAACTCACCTGACGCAACGTTACGGCCAGCTGATAGTAGAGGCACAAAAATGGAGCCAAGGCAGCCAATATGACACGTGAACACTCATTAAACTGCACCCTTATCCGCCCACTGGCATCCAGTTGTAAAACATTCTCATCTATTAGCAACTGCAAATGAGTTTCAAATTCCACAGCCTCACGATTCGATTCAATTATAAACTCATGCTGGAATAAAGTATCCATAGTATTCACATGTGTATGCAGGGCAGCCAAGGTGGCCTTGTACGAGATGGCCTCCTTGCGTTGCTCCTCCAAGGCGGCCAATAATAGATATGCCGGTCGTGCTAACCAAAACATGCAGGGATTTATATACAATTGCAGTGCCAACATGGGCACTGCCACAGCCATGGTTTGTGGACTCAAGGCATGAGCCTTTAAACGCTTCACATCAATCTGGGCGGCCAGTTGTTGGACAGCCATTGGTGTAAACTGCAAACGGGCCTGATGAAAGCTCAATATATTGGCATGAATTTCCACCGCATCAATAATATCCGCCTTAATATTTAACGCATTCGTGCTAACATGTGCACCTAGTTGCTCAAAGATGCGCTTCAAATGCACCAATCCGCGCGCCAGTTCATCTATATTCAACGAATGCTGGGCATACAATTGGCTGGCATAATACAGGGACAACAAATTGAATGTATTTATGACTATGCGACGTTGCTGCTGATAGATAATCTCATTGGCCAGCTGTTTAACCAGCTCAATCTCCTGACGATTCAGTTTTTGCAAATGCCCTGCCACACCGGCTCGTTGCATACGCTGTCCACTGTCATGACCAAAAAATTCACGCACCGAAATGGGTTCACCGAAATCCAGAAACATTTTACCAAAACGTTCATCAATGATTTTTAGGGCCTTAAAGAAACCCTTGGTGGATTCTTTGGGTTTGGGCACGCCCAGTAGTTCGTAGACAAAAAGTTGCTCCTCCAGTACACGTTCATAGGCCACACTTACGGGCACAATGGTGACATCCGGTACTTCGCCCGTGAAATAGGGTAATAGGGCCATCGATAGGAGACCCACTTTGGGTACCAAAGCCTTAAAATTACGCGATCTGGTGCCTTCGATAAAGAACTCAACGCCTATATGATAATTGGCCACCAAGGCATACATATACTCTCGAAAGATATCCCAATAGAGCTCATCATTGGAGAAACTGCGTCGCATAAAGAAAGCACCGGTTTTACGAAGCATTGTGCCCATGCCAAACATGGAGTGGAAGTCTGAAATATGGAAAGGAAACGATTATTAGCATAAGAAAAGAAATTAGTAAACGCTTTTTACTCTAAGGGGGCGCGAATGCATCGCAACCTAAAGATGGTTCAATTTTTGAATGAGTTTGCAAACTGAATCAAATGAATCCCAGAATGTTTTTAAATCTTTCATTTTATTCCTGGCATTATCTTATTTCTTTTCTTGTTTCTTGAGCCTTATTATTTAATTCTATAATACATAATCCTATTCTTCCTCTATCCTTTTTCTCTTACCCTTTCTTCATGCTTCCTTTTTATTTCCTTCTAAATTTCTTGCTTCATCCATTCTTTCTGCCGTAATAGAACTACTTTTCGTGTCTTACCTATATCCTTGCCTTCAATGCTTCCTTCTTTCTACCTTGTGGATTTGATCTTGTTTCATCTCCTACAATTTTCTTATAAATGAAATTTTTGGGTTTTTCGGTGTTTAAGACAAATTATTATCCTAAAAGTCTAGAAATTAATTATTAAAAAAAAAATAATTATAAAAAAAAAAATAGAAAAAAAAAAAAAACCGAAAAATAAAAGTTCCTAAAAGTTGATTCTTATTGATTTAAAATTAATTAATTTTTTTACTTCTGTTTAAATACCAGATAGCGGTAAATCGGGCTTCGTGTACTAATTTCTTTAGAGTTTTCCTTTTCTCTTTTCGTTACGCTCTCGGTCTTAATCCTCTTTTCAAGGTTAGCTACAATTAAAAGATTTTTGTTGCGTTGAATAATTTAAGAAAAATTTTCTTCTAAAATTGCAATGAAATTTAATAACGTCACGTCGTCGTCCGTCAGTATAAAGGCTAATACAAAAAGAACGAGAATGATTTTTATATTTATTAAATTGGAAATAAACTTATATTATTCTAAAAACTGAAAAGTTTCTATACAAAGAGCTTCTCGTTCAGAGTTTAGCACTTTGTAGTCGGTCAAACCCACTTCCGTAAGTAACGTCCGTCGGGCATATTTTTACTGATTTCTTTGAATTCTCTGGGTCGGTAATTTTTCTAAATAAAGTGCTATTGAATTACTATCAAAAATAAAAAAAAAATTTTTAACTTGTCTCTTTCTTTTTTTTTTATATTTTATCGTACGAATGTCCTCGTAAAAAGAAATGCCCATATATAACAGGGATGCAAACTGCTCAGAAATAAGGGGTGATTCGGTTCCGTGGTTCATCGGTCGGTTTCTAATATCACGCCTGATTAAGTTTTCAAATTTCCGAACTTTCGAAAATGAAACTTATGACATTTTGCTTTTATTTTTAATATAGAATTCTAAGAAATAATTTTATTCTGAATAGAAACATATTAATTATATGGACAGAAATTTGTTCAAAAATTGTTTTGACGAGCGAAAGTGAAATATAAACCATCGCTTTTCGAAAATGGTGCGTATCAATTGGATTCCCAGCTACAACACCATTCGCGATAACAAAATGTCGAATGGTCTAGCAAAAGTACTCTTGGGCATCCTCTTGTTGTGGTTACCGTGATGGTTTTTCCACCTTCTACTACAGAGGCTTTCCTGCACCGTAAAAGTAAATCAATCCATCTGCCTATTGTGGGGTTTATCATTCCCCTTCTAAAAAGGTCTTTATACAGCACTATTAGATGTATTATCAAATGCTCTCTCGATGTCAAGAATGGCGCACAAAGCTACTTTCTTGTCTTCTATGGTTTTCTCGTTGATCTTCCTGAGGTAATAAATCGTTCAGATTATAGATAGACGCCTATACTCGCAGAGCTCTTTTGTTGTCAGTCAGAGCTTGCGGCAAACCCGAGCAAAAACATACCTTGTGATTCTCTTCTATGGCTGTAGCTGTTCTAACACAAGAACCAGTTTGTTGCCGAGTGCAAGTCAACGTGATTTAGTTTTTGTCGTTTGACAAAAAGAGATTCTTCATATTCATTAGATTTTACTCTTTCGTGTGCTTACAGTGGGCACCTCTGATTTACATCTTTAAACTTATCGATAAATTAAATCGACCCGTTCTTAAAGGCGGGTTTCGGTTCTTTTGAACATTTAAAAAAAAAAAGAAACTCGAGTTCTGAATCGGTTTACGGGCACAAATAAGCGGTTCGGTACGGTTGGGTTTCCTTCATTTCAGAACCGGTTTGTATGTCTGAATATTTGTTCGTTTGTATAGTCTAAACCGCAAAACCTATCTTAATGTGGATCAGGAAAGAGTACACTGGCTGTAAGCCGGTTCAAAAGCGGTTTAACACCGTTCCAAATTCAATAACTCGGAAATACTTAAGATATAAACTTAAAATTTTGTGTGTGCTTTGGTAATATGGTTTAAGATATTTTCTCGGCGCTTGAAGTGGTTCAAAGCCATATCACAGAATCAATTGCTATGATCTTAAAATTTCATGTTTTTGGTGGTAATATGGTGTTGAAACTGGTCCGAACTAGTTTAGAAAAGTCGTTTCGATCATTATTCGTTCGATATACGGACTAAAACCGGTTCCGAACTGGTTTCAAAAAGTGGTTTGAAGCCATATCTCAGCAACAATTTAAGCTATGATCTTAAAGTTATGTGTTTTTGTTGGTAATATGGAGTTGTATATTTTTCCGTATCAAAACTGGTGACTATTTCAAAAAAGCGTTTTCGAGCATTATTCTTTCGATATACGGAGTTTTAGATATTTTCCCGGACTAAAACCGGTTCCGAACTGGTTTAAAAAAATATTTAGGCTATGAACTTGAAATTTGGTTTGTAATAAGATGCTAGATATTTTCAGCAAAACAACGGTGCTGCAGCATTTGGAACCAGTTACCAAGTCATATTTTAGAATTTTATTAAGTTACGAACTTAAAATTTGCAGTTTGTGTTGTTATAATAAAGTTCAATACTTTTAGGAATCATACCTGGTTCCGAACTAGTTTTAAAAAGTGGTTCAAAAATGGTTTAGAGCCATAACTCTAAACCTAGTTCAGCTATAAACTAGAAATTTTGTGTATATAGGTTGATAATATGGAGTTCGACATTGTTAGGAATAAGACCGATTCGCACCAGATTAAACCGGTTTAAAAGTGGTTCGGAGTCATATCTCAGAAGTTTTTAAGCTATGAACTTGATTTTTGATGTGTAGTTTGTAAATAGGGAGTTTTAGATATTTAACTGGATTAAAACCGGTTCCGAACCAGGTTAAAAAGGTGGTTCAGAGCCATATCTCGTTAAATTACATAAAGGTGTGGGTTGGTAATAAGGATGTTTTCCGACGCTGCGGTCGGGCCATAACTCTAAAATTAGTTTAGCTATGAAATTTTAAATTTGGTGTGTAGATTTTTAATATGGGTAAAGACATTTGTAAGGGTTCAAGGTCAAGTTCAAGTTTAAAAGTGGTCCAGAGCCCTAATTCAAAAGTAATTTGAGCTATAAACTTGATTTTTGGTGTGTAGAATGATAATATAATGTGGAAAGCTATTCCGAGCCGATTTAGGCGGTTTCAAAAATATTTTTGATTTTTATAGAATAAAAAAAGTAGACAAAATTTAAAGGACCCGAGCGATGCCGCTAAAAATAGCTACTCTATAGATTAAGCTAAGCATGAATCATAGCCAAAATTTCGCTATTCCATTAATTACATTCCAGTAGCACTAATTCACCCAATGACTCACCCATTCCGGCAGCAATTCCCGGTATCTCAATGTCGTAATAATAGCATATATACGACATCAATATGAAATCCATATAACTCCTATGACTGGGCAGATATAGCACCGGACAACGTCCCATATCTTTGCGCACATTTGCCATACTCGCCGAATTCACATAGAAACCATCACAAATCCGTTTGCCAATTGCCGTAATGGCTATGCCGCACCAACGTATGATGGCCATATTTCGATCCAAACCAATCTCATCTATTATGGCCTTGGCCTGCTGTTCCAATTGCTTTAGCGGCTGATTTGTTTCACGTACGTAATGCTCCAGTATGGAGCGTAATTTCTCACTCCGGAGCACATGCTGTTTGAGCTTCTGCGGGTTTAAATAACGTTCAAATTCATATGCCACCTGAGGATTGAATTCTCTGGTCATCGAGGCTTCCTTGCCCGGTGCTATGATATTCTCAAAGTTACGCATGTAAAGGGCAGCCGCCGAGTCAGACGACGTTGACGTTGTGGTGAAGGCGGGCGGGGATGACTTCGGTTCCATTTTCAAGAATGCTTTTGTTTCTGTGTTTTTTTAATTTTACCTGCAATAGAGAGCGGGAATTACACTTTGAACGGAAAATGTTTGGGGTCGCCCGCGGGAAATCGACAAAATGTTGTCGACTGTGGCTCTGTTTGTTGAATAAACTGTCAAGCAGGCGGGCTACTCACTTGACAGACATCATGACACACAAACCTACATATATATATACACACACACAAATATATATGTACTTGGTACACACCTAGCAGCAGATATCTTCTACAACTATTCATAAAGTGTATTATCTTGTCGTTTCCAAGCCAATGCGGCTAATCAGTGGCAAAACCGAAACGACAACGACCACCACGAACCACCGATCTACCGATTCACTCATCGTTATGTTGGGAAAGGTGCGTGTTAAGGGTGAGAGCGTGAAAAATTATATATACATATATTTTTAAACATTTAACAAATCGAAACAGCTGACAGCTGTTCGTTACCATCAATATCTTGATTTTGAATTTTAATGAAAGAAAAATCAATGGAAAATAGAGCAGCTTTTGAAAGCTTACTAATACGAATATTCTGCTCAAATTGCTCTTTTCTGTCACAGATTTGCATAAGTTATGTCTTAAACGAAGTCTAAGTAATACCTTCATTTATTTTTATGACAAAATTGGGAGTCTAATATTTTTGTTTCGAATTTTGCCGTATTTATTAGAGTTTCGATATTTATCGGTTTTATTTTCCTTCTTTGTTCTATTATACCTTCGGTTAAAAGGATTCTTATATTATACCGGTACGTACCGGTATATCGAAATAAAAACTAAGGTACCAATACGGAACCTTTTACCGAAATAAACTAGAATCTAATCAGAACCTTTTACCAAAACATTAGTTTCGGTACGTACCAGAACCGGAACCGAAATTCGATTCGAGTTGATTTCCTCCTGAATTTTGCCGACTTTATTAGAGTTTCGATATTTATCGGTTTTATTTTCCTTCTTTGTTCCGGTACGTACCGGTATACCAAAATAAAAACCAAGGTACCAATACGGAACCGAATACCGAGATAAACTAGAACCTGTGTTTGATTCTCTGCTCTAAACACATTGCCGATCCCTGATTTAACGCAATATTCGACTGTACCTATTTAAAGGAGTTTCGTTATATTTTACAAGTCCCGAACCTGAGGTTTGGTTAGTATCGAGTTCAACAAATGGTTGATCGATTTTTCTTTCGAACTCCTTTAAATGTAGCATAACGAGTGTAGCGTGGTGCCGAGTATTGTGATCTATAGTTCATATATATAGTTTATCTATTTTCATTTTTTTTATTGTTCATTATTTAACCAGTTGATTTTACTATGTTTACTTTTTCCAGTTTGTTTTGAGAGTTTTGATGCAAATTTTCAAATTCCTTTAAATTTAGAGATGTAAACTAGTAAATTGTATCTTCATGTTGCTATTATTTTGAACCAGTCATCATTTTTTTAAATGAATTTAGGCTTTAAATCCTTTTAATGTAGGATGACGAGTTGAGTGTTCTGCCGAATATTGTGAACTAGTTTAAATTACATTTTGTATTATCAAGAACTTTTGATCCAGTTCATTTTTAAACTTGTTCATTTTAAAGCTTTCATAGTTTCGAGTTAAAATTCTTTTCAAATTCTAATGTAAATGTAGATTAACGAGTATAGAGTTATGCTGAGTATTTGGGACTACTTCAAATGATCTAGTCAATAAAATGTACTAAGAGCTATCAGGTCTGTTCTCGTTTCCGAATCCGATCGATCGGAATCGGTAGAGGTTCTTATTTTTAAGAAACGATTAGACAATTCGGTTTATATATTTTGGGAAAATTAACCAATTCCGATTCCGCATAATTTGATCGAAATCGGAAACGGGAACATGCCTTTATGACAATTTGGTTTATATATTTTGGCTTTAAACCATTCGAATGAAGATAAATGGAAATTTGACGTTATTTGCCGAATAAGAGTATCAGTTTCTGAAATTTGGAACTTTACCAATCGAACTGGCATAATTTGTATTGAAATCGAAACAGGCCTTTATGTCTCATTTTTTTAACTTTTCACTTTTTAATGAATTTTTTAAATTTAAGAACTAGTTCATTTGATTTGAACTAGCTCATTTTAAGAACTAGTTCAGTTTTTAAACTAGTTCAGTTCTATTTTCAGATTTATTTCGATTACTTTTCAGTTTTTATTTGACTATAAGTACTTGGAATAAATGAAGTGAAAAAACTATACTATATTATATATGGATAGGATTATGTATGATCCTGAAATTTTTGAGCGGACAGAACTGTTTTACTGATTTCAAAGAATTTTAAGATCTTTTTACACTAAACCTCCTAAATTGTTAAAATGCTAAACTCTTAAGAAAAACTTGAAAAATTGTATCTGTTTAGTTTCTTCACCTGAAATTTTTCAAATTAATTTTCAGGCAAGTTTTTCTTGTGCTTTTTGAACCGCTTGATAACCTTATAAATATATTGACCCTTTACAACCCAGGCACGCGTTTACTTTTACCAATTAGTACTATCAAATTCCAACACCTGGGCCTTATCAATGTCACTTATCAGGTGAGCGTCGTTTAAATCCAATCAAAATGCTCAGTCATTATAGGCGTAGCGTGCCCAACTGAAGACGGAGGCGCGTTTTCATTTACCTTAAAAACACGCACACACACACAAATAAGGAAACACCTGATACTCGTAGTCTAAGCGGACACTTAGTTTTTCGTGGCATTAACAAAAGTTAATAGGAAATGCAATTTCTCAAAAAAAAAACCAGTTGCAGTTGTTGTTAAGTGCAAAGGCACTTAAAAATTCGACACATAGTATAACCATATGCACTTAAGTACATATGTACATACATAGGCAATTATAGTATATTAGCCCGTGACGCCTGATTTGTGGGTGGCATCTATTTGCCATATGTAAATTCGGTTCGTGTAATTCCATTTAACGCGACAAATATCAACATTGTGTTCAAGACTTGAAAAGCCAAACTAAACAAATTCGTTACATTTGTTTTTGTTTTACAACAAAAATGCATATTGCAAGACAGCAGCAGCTGAAAGCCCACTTTCTATTTTGTAGCACATTTTGTAGGGTATCGAAGACTAAAGACTTGGTCAAAGGGTTTGTCACACTACCAAAGCTATCAATATTTTGCACTTTCCAAAATTGTAGAAAATTGCCCTAGCTTATATTTAATTTAATTTTGATTAACAATTAAATTATCATTTGTTTATTTAATCATTTCACACCAACTTGTGCTTTACAATTTCACATAGAGCATTCAAACTTCGTTAGTCCCCATTTTTGATGTACTTGTTTTTTTTTTATCATTGCGTGCCCGCCCGGTACGTACTAAAAAAATATTCGATACAGTAAAATTTGAGCAAACACAAATTTTGTTTAACTTGTCGCTGGCGTTGAACTTTTAATACATTTAAAGAATTATTTTTAATAAATTGTTTTATTTCAAATTAATTAATTGCAGACTAGAAGACGCGGCGACGTCGGAGTTGCGTTTTGTTTTGTTTTTGCGGAACATCGATATTTGCTTTTGTATTGGGGTGGATATACAATGTGGTGTGTGCGTGCGTGTGTATGCGTGTTTTTAGGCGCTTATACACGTTACGACTTGAATGGGGTGGATATTTGGCATGAAGAAGCAATAACTGCAAACCAGTTTTAACCAATTTCTAAAGGGAAAACTAAAACTGATTGAGATTTCGTCAAAGAGAAGCCTATATATATAAATATATATTAAAGTTTCAATTTGCTAGCCTTTTATCTTAATTTTTTATTTATTTTCTGTTATCGGGTCAGCTGTTCATTGGCGGGATTTTTGTATTTTAAAATATAAAATATCTTTTCTATTAAAATTGAGAAGCAATTGCTAATAAACAATTGATATGTGTTTATTTTGTAATATTCAATCATTTTAACTAATAAATTGGTTCATAAACCCGACTTTGTCACTAAAAGATACAAGTCGTTCTCACCATATCAAACAAAAATTCTTTGGCATGTATCCGTTTAAAGACCACATCAAAAAAACAGCTGATAAAAGAGAGGCGTCGTAAGTCCAATTCGTCGATCAGCTGTTTACAGCTTTTCCATAAAAAATATTTATTGTACCCAAAAAAAAATAAGGAAGTTAGGGTCACCTTTAAAGATCAAACAAGTTCAGTTTCGAGGCCAATTCAGATTTGATTCCGGTGTGACCGTTATTTTTGAAGAAAATGACGCGGCCAAACTTGGTGTTTGCTTACATTCCAGCGAGATTTCAATAAATAACAGCCCCAAAGGGTCAATCTAATGGCTCGTGTGTATTTAAATTTTCGCTCAAGATAGTGACCTACAGTTTAATGGTGAACCCGAACGGTCGCTTTCTAAAAGAACTGGTAATTTCAGCTAATATCCGCTAGCTCCGGTAACCAGTTCTTGAGAGGATATTTTGTACGAGCCAAATCTGGTTATCCACCAGTGTAGGTGGTGCTTTGGACACATGGTTCTTAATCTCCTTATCTGTTGCCCTCGTGGTCTAATAGACTTCTTTTAATTAACTTTCCTTCCCTAATTAATGGTAATTTTTTTTAGTGGTGATATTGACTCTTAAGAGTTGACTAGCCAAATTAATTTGTGTGTCCCGATTATAACTACCCGTAATTTAATCCATTTTTGTGTCCTCTGTGCTGATTATAACAAACTTTAACGAGTAATCAGTAACAGACCTCTATTTTAACATATTTAGCCCGTAATTAGATTTAAATGTACCTTTGCTATTTATTACCTATTTATTTTCCTCTTGTTCAACTGTATCACCTGCCGCCCTGCCCGTCGGTTGGGCGGTAGGTGGGCTGCTATTTTGCCTGGGTTTCGCGCGTTACAGGCTTCGGCTTGGTGTCGCTTGGGCCGCTAAACCAACTCAAAAGTGTTTCAGTTCCATATCTCAAAAAGTATTGAAGCAATGAACTTCAAATTTGGTTTTTAGATTAGTTATTTGTAGTCAGATATTTCACAGGTTCATGACCGGTTCCGAACCCGCTGAACAGGTTCAATAGTGGCTCGGAACCATATCTCAAACTTAACAAAAATTTCTGGGAATTGTAGGTAAGTAACCGTTTTAATTTTTGGTTCAGAGGAAAAACTGAGGAATACTTTATATAAACTTAAAATCAACGGTTATTTGGCGTTTGATATTTCCCGGATGTAAAATAGTATTCGTATCAGCTTGTGGAAAGCGATTTCAACTTGATAATAAACCCTCTCATAACGGAACAAATTTTTTTTTTTATTTATTACACAAGATTTAAGGATCGGAGCGGCGCTGGGAATATAGCCAGTTTCTTGATAAAAGCAATGGACTGCTTGTTTATAATATATGTATAAGTAATACGTGCTTCATGCTTTTGAATGCGCAATGATATCGAAAAACTGTGAATGTATTAAATTCGAGAACATTTAAATCTATTTATTTAGATTTCACGAGAATAAAATATCTTATTTTTGAAATTTCCAAAAAAAATTGTAACTTCGTAAAAAACCTAAAAAAAAAGTTTGTTTGAAACCATCGTGATAACTCAAAAAAGTAATGATGCAGTTCGATTCCTAAGGCCCGAATTAGGGGAAAACCGATCAAGTTGGTCATGTCTTTTTTATTTTTTGAAAAAAACTATCATAGTGTTTTCAGGGGCTTTGAAATTTCAATTTCAAAAACATACAAAAACTTCATCGTTTAAATGCGGTCTTAGTCAAAGAAAACTAAATATTGGGCCCTGTTCCGAACTTTTCGTTTGAACGTTTGGATAGCAAATTGAATTTGTAAAAATTTATAAAGAACGTGACGAGCATATCTGTGGTTGCTTTGAATCAAGTATGAACTAAGACCTCTGGCCAAAAATCTCGAACCTTAAAATTTTTTTTGGTAAATTTGACAAAGAATTATATGTTTTCAGCCCTCAGTGACGTAAATTAAATTTTAATTTATTAATTTTGAATTAAAGTTTTCGAATTCGTTTTGATCATTCAAAACATTTTGAATAATTTTTCCACTTTAAAACATCAAGCAGACGTAACGTGCAGCGACCGCCCAAACAGCTGTTGAGTTTCAAACCAAAAAACCGGCCTGACAAGTTTTGGCCAAAAAAGCTTTTACCATTTGAACAATGTGGCAACGCCGGCGGGTCTTATACTTTTGATTTCAAATCACGCCTACATATTTAAGCAGGCAGTCCAGTCATTGGTGATTGCGGGTCTATGCATAATATTTCAAAAGGTTAAGCAAAGTGCAAAATCTCATCCGTCAGCTTAATTAATCAAAATGTCGTTTTGGCACTTTGCACTGGAGGCGCTGCTGACGCTGGCCCACATATTGAGCGATCGATTTCTGGAGCTGGTATTGGGTTGGTATCTGGGACCACATCGGCGTGTGTCAGCATTTCAGAGTCGGGAGCAACAGGTTTTATTGGCCAAGAGTGCCATCGAGTTGGCACAAGAAATACGCGAACGTAAGCTCAAGAGTTACGACATAGTCAAGGCGTATTGCGAACGACTGGAGGCAACGCGTAGTGATCTGAATGCTATGGTTGATGGACCCTTCAGTGAGGCACTGGAGCAGGCCATAATAATAGATGATAAACTGGCCAAAGGGGCATATACCGAGGAAGAGTTGCAGCGGAAACCCTTTTTGGGGGTACCATTTACCACCAAGGATAGCACAGCAGTGGCGGGAAAGCTGCATACCTTGGGTTTGATCTCACGCCAGAAGGAACGTTCATCGGAGGATGCACAATGTGTGCGCTTGATGAAGAAAAGTGGAGCCATTATTATAGCCACCAGCAATGTGCCCGAAGTGAACAAATGGATGGAGACCAGAAATATGTTAATAGGGAATACCAATAATCCCTATGATCTCAGACGTTCGGTGGGTGGCTCATCGGGCGGCGAGGGAGCCTTGATAGCGGCCTGCTGCACGGGATTTGGACTGGGCACTGATATAGGCGGCTCCATACGCATACCGGCCTTCAATTGTGGTGTGTTTGGTCACAAGCCCAGCGCCTGTGCTGTAAATATGGCTGGCTGCACCTTTCGCACGGGCAAAGAGACCGAAACCATGGTCTCAGCTGGTCCCATGTCACGTTCTGCCAAGGATTTGAAGGCCATAATGGAGGTTTTAATTGAACCCGACTTGAGAACCATTTTGAAACTGAATCAGCCCGTAAATTTGAAGAATTTACGCTACTTTTACATAGGCTCCAATGGCATGCGACAGTGTAATCCCATCCAGTCAGAGGCGGAGCGTGTTTTGGTAAAAGTTCGTCAACATTTCGAGGAATTGTCTGGTGATCAAGTGCGTCAGGCAAAGTTGCCTCATTTGGAATTGAGCGGCAAAATGTGGCGCTATTGGATGACCCAAGAGCCAGCCAACTTTAATTTGCTCTTGGGCAATGGTGTACAATTGAATCCATTTGTGGAGCTGTTCAAGAAGCTACTAGGAAAAAGTGATTACAGTATGGCGGCCATTTACTCCTTAATTGATGCCATTTTGCCACAGGAGAAGGCATCACTGATACGTAAAGCCACCAAAGAGTGCAAACAGGCTTTGCAGAAGCTGCTGGGTGAAGATGGTGTACTCTTCTATCATAGCTCACCGCGTACCGCTCCATTCCATTATTATCCCCTGCTGAAGTTCCATGATTTTGCCTATTTTAGTTTGTTCAATGTATTACGCCTGCCCGCCACCCAGTGCCCCATGGGACTGGACTCCAAGGGTATGCCATTGGGCATTCAAGTGGTGTCCAATCATTCCAATGATCGCTTGTGTCTGGCGGTGGCGGAGGAGCTGGAGCGCGCTTTCGGTGGTTGGGTGCCACCTTTTCCAATGAAGCAATGATTTTTGTGATTAATTGTTAAACAAAAAATACTCTGATTTAAAGGTGTGTGGGTAAAAATGCTTGAGACTGTGTTTGAATGCGATATTTTTTAAATTTTTAATAAACAAATGAATTATGTACGATTATATGAGGGGTACTCAGGGAATTATTAATTTTGTATTCTGAAAGGTGAGAGGGTAATGATTAGAGGTGAGCGCGTGAGCGTGTTTTCTTACGCTTCACGAAATCTAAACCTTTTTTTCAAAGCGTTTCACGTCACGCACGATTCATGCACGACTTAGAGAGGCGTCAAGCACGATTTGAGGAGGCGTCACGAATGATCAATGCAAAATTCCAATCTGTTATGTATAATTCCAATAAGATGCTTCTTATTCCAACATATGGGCCTTTCCGCAGAAAAGTCTACCATGACCGAAAAATTTAAAGTTCATTAAAAGTTGTTTCTTACTTGATTTAGAAAAAGTAAATATGCAAAATATTTTTAATTAAAGAGTTTTAAGCTTTCCTTTGTACAGATAGGGATATATCGGGCTAGAAAGTACAAATTTACTTTTTGGCCAGTTTTTTAGTGCATTTTCTCTTTTCGATTTACAGCTTTCAGAGTCATTAAGCAATTTCTCTCTTTTCGCAAAACTTTAGCTACAATTAAAATCAGGGACCGGATATAACAGTTACTGGTAACAGGTAAAATATAAATAAACGTTAATTTAAAAAATTGAATAAGAAATAACGATTTATTAAAACAAAGATTATTTACATAATTCATGTCGATTAAAGGGTATTGTAACGCTCCGACCAAAACTATTGTCAGAGACGGCTGGTTCTTCGGTCGTGTCGTCTGTTGTAGCGACTAGTGGAGTTATTAATATGGGATTAAAGTAAAACTAGAAAACTTTTTTTAGTGTAACATATATTACATGTTAAAATCGGTGACTACTATGTGCCATGACGATCGTGAAAATAGCTTTGTGAGAAAACTTTTTGAAGAGTATCTGTATATTTGTTTTATATGTTTCACACAATTCTGAAAATGTATCAAAATCGGATGACTATAGCATAGCTGCTATTACGGTAAAAACTACTTCTAGTGGAAAAACTTTTTGTTTTTATCGTACGTCCAATCTTGGTATATATTGTTTTATATGCTTTCCAATTTTGAAAAAATAAAATCGATGCTATACATTGGCGCGGTCGGAAAATGTGTTTTACTAAGAAAAGTTTTTAGGTATCATATTTTGTTATCAATATTAAAAATGAAATATCTGATATCTATACATAAATTCAGTTAAATCAGTGGGTAATGTTTCAGTGTATTAAAACTGGCAAGTCGTAGCTTCCTTCGTTTAATAAAAGCAATAAAAATTAGGAAATTTATTTTTATGTTATAATATAAAGTTGTAGGATCGTAGAAGTCGTATTGTAAAATAGTATTACTAAAAATGGCTCAGGCATAGGTCCAGCAAGGAAGAACCAACCTTAAAAAAAAAGATGAATTATAAATTTATAAAGTCTGGAAAGATAAAAAAAAAAAGTATAAAAAAAATAAAAGTATTAGTTTTAAAATAAAAAAATGTATTTCCCTTTTATTATAAAACTCAAAATATAACTAAAAATGACTTGTTTCATTAAACTTATAACTGTTACGGTCCCTGATTAAAATATATTTTTTTTTGAGTTGAATAATTTAAGAAAAGTTTTCTTCACTAAAAATTGACAAATTAAATTTAAGTAACGTAACGTCAGTAACGTCACGTCTGATAAAAAAATCTAATAAAAAAAGAACGAGAAATGATTTTTATATTTGGTGAAGGAAAATAAACTGAGGGATTCCAAATCAAAAGCAAAGCAGTTACAGAATCCCTCTATTATTCTTAAAACTACTGAAAAACAATTTCATACAAAACGAGTTTTTTCAATTCGCAGAGTTGTGGAATTTTGTAATCTGCGTCAAAACCCACTTCCGTTTTAAGTAACGTCACGTTAGGGCATATTCTTACTGATTTCTTTGAATCCTCTGGGTCGATTCTTGTATTTTTTTCTAAATAAAGCGCAACTGAATTACTACCGAAATATAAAAAAATTAATTTAAACTTGTATCTTTTTTTTTTTTTATATTTTATCGTATCTGACGTCACGTCAGAAAAGAAATGCCCATATTCACTTGAATCTTTTTTGTGTTAATTACAAGGTTCTGTTTTTTTTTTTTGTTTGTTTTTAGTTTTTCGTAACTAATGTTGTTAGTTTTTCTTTCTAATAAGGAAAAATTGATAAAAAGAGATATATTGAGCCGTATGGAAAGTAATAAGTGTGTTTTTTTTCATTATCTTAAAAAAGTTATAGCACCATCAGGGCTGAAAACCGGTTTTAAACCGAACTGGTTCGCACCCGGAATTCCGACTTTTTTTTACTCTTGTTAAAAAATGGTTGAACCTGAACTTGTTCCGAACCAAAAGTTTCCGTTCAGTTCAAAAAAAAAACTACTAGTCTTAGTTGAACTTCCTTTAACAAGCCTAACATTTATTTTGTATGATCAAAGGAGAAGAATAAACCAAGAAATATTCGAAGATATTCAACTTAAAAATGTAAATTGACAATAAATAAGATCTTACCATCAAGTAGCCAAAAATACAGAAATTCCGAATATATTTTTGATATCTTTAACATATTTATTGTTTTTCTATTTCAATTTGGTAAATCTCAGGCCGAACCTAGGTTCAAACCAAAACCTTAACTCAAAAACCTTGAACCTCAAATTTCTAAACCTTAACCATTGGAAAATTGTGGTTCGAACCCGCGCACCGGAGCTCCACCAATTTTTTGTAGGTTTGCAGCCCTGAGCACGATATATATTTTTGTAAAATTCCCAAATTCCATATAAATTTTCTACAGAAATGCTTAATGTAATTTTAAATTTCGTGAATTCTGCCAGGCTTATATTCACAATGTATTTCTCGCACGAAACACGGATGCGACAAGTACAAAATTCTGTGTTTTGTCATGTCGTTTAAAATCATACTTAATATACAACAAATTTATGATTCATATAAAATTACGATTTTTGGTTCTTACAAGCACCTCCTATAAAAATAAATATATTTTATAAACCAACTTTTCTGATAAGGAAGTGTATACCTATAGAGTTGGAAAATATTAAAAAAGTGACAAATATTAAATTATTAAGCAACTAAATGGGCATTTGCTGCCATTCTCGCATTGTCCCCTATAAAATCTGATTTAATTAGCTTAAAAGCCAGCTTATTAAAATAAGCAATAATTAGGATATAGGTTTTAATAATATATTCACTTAAAATGTTTGTGGGTTAATTAGTTGACTCTTCGTTTCTTAAGGAAAATTATTTTGGCAATGTGCTTCATATAAATAAGACAACTTTTCTGAGCCATTAAGCTTTCAGAGTGTTTAAAAGTGTTTCTATTCATATGACGTATTGTTCCTTAAATCTATTTTTATGTCATCTGGAAAGAGGCCTTAGTAAACAAAATGAAGCCAAAAGGCAGTAATATCCCTAATGTGAATTTCATTCTGGGATTGCTCATTATGGCATATGGTCACACTAAGCCTTACGTCATTTTGTTACATATCGATAATAAGTAAAAGTCATAGCTCAAACGTGGCGCTAAAATTCAAATAATTCGATAATATAAGGTTTTTTCGTTTTTTCCCCAATAGATGGCGTTAGTCTTCATTTTAAACGGTAGATGGTGCAAAGCAAATAATTTGCCCAAATTTTGATGAAAATTTTGTAAAATGGGCCTAAATAGGGGATTTATTAGAACTTTTTGAGTAGATTATTTGCAGGTGGCTTTAATTTTCAGTCCCGCAATGTCTAAGGCCGCCGCACAGAGACCGAGAGCGGAACAAAATGTCTTATACACCAAAGCGAGTGAAAACAAACTAGCAACACTAGGTGTCTCTTCGCTTTCTATCTGCTCTCTGTGTGCGGTGCATACAAAGCTGAGCATAGCTTACTCGCTGAAAGTGGATGAGCTGTGCTCCGCTCCGCTCTCTGTGTGCGGGGGCCTAAGAGCTCAAATAAGCAGTTCGAATCGGTTATGAATCAGTTTGCATCCCTTAATAATACAATTAGGGGCTGCAAACCCAAACTATTTTTTCGGTGGTCCGGTTCGCAGGTTCGAACCAATATGTGCCAATGGTTAAGGTTCAGAAATTAAAGCTTCAAGGTTTTTGTGATAAGGTTTTAGTTCGAACCTTTGTTCGTCCAAAGTTTTTCCAAATTTGTAAAGAAGAGTAATTAAATTGTAAAAAATAAAAAAGGATTACAGATTTTCTGAATTTTTATTTCCTCGAACATACGAATTCAATTGATTTCAATTGAAATGTATAAGTATTATTTTTTCGAGCAGTTTTTGATCTATACTAATTCTATTATTAATAAAATGGCCGCTTTAACTAAGACTTGTAACTTTTTTTGAACCGAACAGATAGTTTTGGTTCGGAACAGGTTTAGGTTTAGCTTACTAGAGTAGTTAATAACTTTATTGTATAGTTATTGTAGAAATATCAAACAAATTTTCCAATAAAATCCTGGCCCCTAAAATGGTTACAAAATTATGCAAATAGCCATCTCAATATTTTCTGAATTTTCTAACATCCTCTCCACCCATCAGAAAAATGTCACATGATACCAAAAAAAAAAAAAAAACCCCCGCGACTTTGTCTAGCCTTTGACAAATCCCAAATCCAGTCACTAAACAGCCATATTTTATGCACCCAAACTCTGATACTTTAGCCAAAGAGAATAATAAAAAGTCAACTTATTTACCTATGAAAAAAAATTACATAGTTCGACTTTCTTTTTATAATTTTTTTGTCGAGCTGTTGCAAAAACGTCTACATTGTTGAAATTCCTTTTGCAAAATTGCCACGTGACACAAAGGCGTCTGGAGCACACACAGAGAACGCCTTTTATTGGCCGTGTGGTAAGTGTAAGTAGGGGAAGGGCGAAAGAGTCATGGCACAATAGGCCCGAAAATGACGTTGCAACAATTAATGTGAACAGTTTTGCAATCGTCGTCGAGTCGTCGTGATTTATAACGTGCATAAAATTTGTGGTCCCGGCAAGCACCTAAAATACAATGCCTGACAAAATTAGTCTAGCGGGGGCGTCAAAATATGTGGGATTGTTGTTAGTGTTGGGCATAAGAGTTGGCTGTGGTAGTTCTGGTTCAAAAAAACAAGGCACTGGGCAAAGGGAACAGTTTATAAAAAAGGTGTAAGATGATTCTAAATTATTTTAGAAAAGTTTATATATATTTATTTTAAAAGTTTCCATCATGTCAGATTTTTTTTAGTAATTCAAGCTATAAAAAAGCCAAACAATGGGCGCTTTCAGCAGTGACACTTGATCACTGATCAGCTAATTATTAAGCATACTTTTTAGGGGTCTTGTTCAATTGAGATTTTGAAAAGCTCCATGTAAATATCATATTAAAAACAAGAGGAAAAGTAGGCTACGTGAATAAATATATCATTGATCAGGAAGCAAATTCTTCTGCTGAAAATGGCCAATGACTAGTTCGACTATCTTAGGCATTTTGTGTGTAAATCATAGTAAAGTATCATCTCTTAACCTTAAAAAAAATGATCCCAAACGAAAGATATTTCATTTTGAAAATCTAAACTGAAGATATACAAATTGTTCTAAAGTTACTGTTCGAACCTTCTACATTTTTTATCCCTCGAACCTGAACCCGAACCGAACCACTTATTAAAAAAAAATAGGTTCGGTTTACAATATTTTGTAATTTTACAGACGGAATAAATTCTGGATATGATTATTTAAAATTTAACTTTAAGGGGGCAGTTTATAAGAACAATAGAAAGCCATGAACCAATGTCAAATATAAAATATATCAATGACATTATAGATTCCTTCGAAAATTGTCGAAGAGAACATACAACAAAAATGTTTTAATATTTTGTAAAGGTCTTCAAATAATATTCTACTAACAAAGTTGTACAAGCATTTTCAACACTTAATTCTGTTCCTTTTAATCAAAGATCTAATAGAAATTAACAGTTCCAGAAAGATAAAATGCCTACACAGACGAGAAAATATTTATGGACTTAAATCAATCAATAAATGTCAGTAGAAGGTGGATTCCAGATTTTATGAAACCAAAATACAATCAGGTTCGACTCGTACTTGAATTTGAATCCGAAGTTCAAGACTTAAATAACATAATAATATAATAATATAATAATATAATAATATAATAATATAATAATATAATAATATAATAATATAATAATATAATAATATAATAATATAATAATATAATAATATAATAATATAATAATATAATAATATAATAATATAATAATATAATAATATAATAATATAATAATATAATAATATAATAATATAATAATATAATAATATAATAATATAATAATATAATAATATAATAATATAATAATATAATAATATAATAATATAATAATATAATAATATAATAATATAATAATATAATAATATAATAATATATAATAATATAATAATATAATAATATAATAATATAATAATATAATAATATAATAATATAATAATATAATAATATAATAATATAATAATATAATAATATAATAATATAATAATATAATAATATAATAATATAATAATATAATAATATAATAATATAATAATATAATAATATAATAATATAATAATATAATAATATAATAATATAATAATATAATAATATAATAATATAATAATATAATAATATAATAATATAATAATATAATAATATAATAATATAATAATATAATAATATAATAATATAATAATATAATAATATAATAATATAATAATATAATAATATAATAATATAATAATATAATAATATAATAATATAATAATATAATAATATAATAATATAATAATATAATAATATAATAATATAATAATATAATAATATAATAATATAATAATATAATAATATAATAATATAATAATATAATAATATAATAATATAATAATATAATATAATAATATAATAATATAATAATATAATAATATAATAATATAATAATATAATAATATAATAATATAATAATATAATAATATAATAATATAATAATATAATAATATAATAATATAATAATATAATAATAATGATATAAAATGCCATAATATAATTTCCTATCGGTAGGGGGGGGGGATTTTGGGCCCCCCCCCCCTAAAACCCCTCATATCAGGCCTTGATCCACTTCGGAAAAGCTTTCGCATTACTTCAAAGTGGGCCCATTTACGCGCTATGCGCTCCTTTCGTTGTCTGCGTCCAGACTCCCCTATTAAGTCCTTTCGTCAAGGTCTTTCTTCTTCAGGCGAAGGATTTCGCCAACAAAATTGGCCACTTTTGTCCACGTATCTTCGCTACTTGTCATTTTTAGAATAACGTTATCTATTGATATGTGTCCAATTGCTTCCGAGAGTCGGTTTCGTTTTAAGGCGAATCGTTCACATCGGAAGATTGTGTGCTCTACGTTATCCATCTCGGCGTCTCCGTATACGCAGCTAGCCTCCGTAGTTTTCCCCATCTTGTGTAAATAGGCACTAAAGTAGCCATGTCCCGTAAGCATTTGTGTAACGTAGAAATCCACATCTCCGTGCTTTCTTTGGACCCATGATTTAACGTCTGGTATAAGCCTGGCCGTCCACCGTCCAGTGCTCTCGCCTGCCCATCTGTCCTGCCATAGTGCCATTGTTTCCTCCTTGCAATTTTTGATAGCTTGTCTCGTTGCTTCACCCGATTGGCGCACCAAATATATTTTTCTCCGCTCTCTTGCTAAAAGGTCGATGGGTATCACCCCTGCAATGACTCGCGCTGCCGCACCGGATACCGTTCGGTATGCGCTGATTATCCTCAGAGCTGCTGTTCTTTGGATTGCCAGCAATGGACTCAGTCTGCGTTTTACACTCAATGTATCTGCCCAGATCTCGCTGCCATACAGCAGTATAGCGTTATTGACCTCCATCAGTAACTTCCGTCTGGATTGAATCGGCCCACCAATGTTTGACATGAGCCTGCTGAGTGATCTTGTCGTCTCTGCGGCCCTGGTTTTCGTATGCTGTATCTGCGCTACGAATGTCAGCTTAGAGTCAAGTCTAACTCCCAGGTATTTTATCACGCTCTGTGTCCTTACGATACTTTCGCTAACTCTCATGTCCACCTCTGGCGGGATTTGCCGTCTGGTGACCATAGTAGCTCCGTTTTTCTGTTGCCAGCTGTAAACCGTGTGAGCCCAGCCAATCTTTAACACGCACCATCACCTGTGTTAATTTACGTTGTGCGTACTCAGTGTTACGCGCCGTAATTACTGCTACTATGTCATCTGCGTATCCAACCAGAAAAGAGTCCTCAGGCATTTCAAGGCGAAGGATTTCATCGTAGCTAATATTCCACAGTTCCGGTCCTAGGATGGACCCCTGTGCTGCTCCTGACGTTATTTTTGAGCATTTTTCCCCAGCTCTGGTTTGGTAAATCAGTTTTCGGTTTTCGAGGTAGTTGCTAATTATTTGCATAAGGTATTCGGGGATTCGAAACCGCTCTTTAAAACTTCGATCATGTTTTTCCCATTTTACACTGTTGAATGCGTTTTTCACATCTAACGTTGCCAGAAGTACAATAGGTCGCGAGTGGTGATTACCCAGCTGGCTCAAGCGCTGCCTGGATTACCTCTTGGATTGCTCCAATTGTAGACCTGCCTGGTCTGAAGCCGTACTGCCTCGGGGAGAGGCCACCGGCATTTTCGACTGCAGCAGACAGTCGGGGGTTTGATCATCTTTTCTAGCAGTTTTCCCGTAGTATTTAACATACATAATGGTCGATAAGCAGATGGAGTAGTGACATCTCCTTTGCCCTTGCTTATTAGCACCAGTCGTTGAACTTTCAGGGATCTGGGAATATTCCATTCGGATACACGAGTTATACATATCAAGAAGAACACGTGGTCGACTTTCGACGATTGCTTTAAGTACTTCAGCAGGGATGTTGTCGGGTCCCGGAGCTTTCCTGTTCTTTAAGCTATTTGCTGCCCTGGTAAGTTCTTCCTCGGTGAAGAGTTGTACATGCTCATCGACCGTCTGGCGCGTTGCTGGCCTAATCTGATGAGTTGGGAATAGTGTTTTGACTATGTTGTCCATCTGTTCTTCCGCTATATCTGGTAATGCGCTTTTAGTCCTGAGCTTCTTCATGACAATTTTATACCCAAGGCCCCACGGGTCAGTATTTACATCATTGCAAAGGCCTTTCCATTTATCTCGTTTACTGTTGCGGATTGCGATATTCAGATTCTTCTTGGCTCTTTTATATTCTTCTTTCTCTGCTGCGAAATCTTCTCTGCGCCTTGCTCTAGTGAGGTGGCGTCTGTTTCTATTGCACGTTTCTCTCAGTGTTTTTATTTCTTCTGTCCACCAGTATACTTCTTTTCCATTTCTGTGTCTGTTGCCGGTTTTTGGCATTGCCGCATCACATGCTCTCTTTATCCTTAACATGGTGTTGTTGACAATATTTTCGGTGTTTTCAGTGTCCTGTACTTCTGTTGCTCTCCTATCAATTTCGTTAATCAGTAGGATTTTGTTTAGACGATTTACGTTCCGCCTGTGATTACGTCGCGATTCATTTATAACAGCGCAATGTGTCCTTTCTTCTTTTAGTTCGAAGGAAATATACTCATGGTCGCTTCCGTTGTAAATTTCCAGAACTTTCCAGTTTGCTATCTTATGTGCCACGTTTTCTGACACCAGGGTTATGTCCGGAATCGTGCCTTCGTTTCCTATTCTCCTGAATGTCGCGGTTGAGCCAACATTCGATACGACCAAACCCAGTCTTGCAGCCATATCTAACACTCTACGGCCTCTTGAGTTGGTTGATGGCATGCCCCACTCCTCCGCTCGCGAGTTGAAGTCCCCCGCTACAATTAGGTTTCCCTGAATTTGCATTGCAGTGTCTTCAATGTCATTGAGCTTGTCCTGAAATGTTTGTATGTCATCGCTTGGTGTTAGGTAGCAGCTAAATATGTTGCAGTCTTTGACTTGGGCTGATACATAGCCCCTGCCTCGGATCAGGTGACTGACTCTGCTTACGCCCGGGATCCATATTGCGGCAGTTTTTGATTCGTCTTCTAACCAAACGCCAGTTTCCTTTCTCTTATACTGCTCACTGATAATTATTAAATCTGCTTGTTGCTCTAGGATTATTTGGGAGAGCAGAGCATCCGCTGTTCTGCTCCTGTGTAAATTTGCTTGGAGAACCTTCCAGTTGGTTTTATTCCTGATACTGCCAGCGCAGTTACTCGTACCTGGAAAGTGATTTAGCTCCTTATACTTCTCGTGAGCACATATACAACACCTAGGTGGTTTTGTGCAACCTTTCATTTTGTGGCCGCTTTCTCCGCACCTAATACATAGGTCTTTGCGGTCCGGTCCACTGCAGTCCTTCTGTAAGTGACCGACGCCGAAACATTTAAAACATCGCGTGATATCGATGCACCGTTTTACTCGGCAGCGCGTCCAGCCAATCTTGATAATTGGTTCCTTCAGAATTTTACCTGCGTCTTCTGTGGACAGTATTACAAAGGCTCGTCTTTGTTCCGACCTGTTTACAGCTGTCAGGCGGACTTTGATCTCTTGGCTAGCATCGCCTATCGCTGCTCTTACTGAGGATAAGACTTCCTCCTCCTCTGTGAGACTGTCTAAGTCACGGATTTCTAATTTTGTTGTTGGCTTAAGAACCTTGACCGACGCTCTCTCTTTGAGTGTGTCTTTGATGGTCTCATAGAGCTTTTGGATTTTGCTCCCTTTGACCAACTCCAGTAGCATATCCCCTGATTTTGTTTTCCTGACAGTGCGGATGGCGCTATCAGCTTCGTCTGGCTTCACGTTTTTCGTAGGTCTCTAAGTACCTCTGCGTAGCTTTTACCTTCTGCTGGCTTTATTAACACGGCATCTGGGCGAGATCGTTTTCTCGAACTCCCGGGTTTCTTTGATTTTGCTCAGCTTCGAGTTTCTTTTTGGGTCCAGCATCTATTGCCTTAACGTTTTTTGTTTGGCCTTTTTGCGGTTCACCGTCTGGAATCCATGATTAGGAGCCTTGCTTCTCACCTTCTTGTTTGAGTCCTGCAATGCCGGGCTCGAGGCGGTTCTCTTTTGAATTGACGATACTGGTGTATCGCCTTTTTCTCTGTCTTCTTTTGTGGTCGGCAGCTTGTGCACTTCTGTTTTTTTCTCTTTCTCTGCAGTTTTCCAACTCTTTCTATAGCTTCCGATTACATCAAATAGCTCGCTGAGTTCAGACGCGCCATCTTTGACATCCATGCTTATATTTCGTTGCTTTAGCATGGCATGCTTCATTTTTCGAAGCACAGATCTGCACTTTGCCAGCGATTCTTCCTCTAAAGCTTGCATCTTGTAGATCAGCTCCTGTCGTGGGGAGCTATGCGTACTCTCTGCCACTTGGTATGAAGCAGGAGTTTGCATTTCTGCTTGTGGAATCACTGCAGATACTGGGTTTGCACTGAGTGGCGGTCCATTTTTGGACGCTTGTGCTGCTTTCGGTGTTTCCTGAGCTGTGCGGTTCGGAGTTACCTCTGCCACTTCTTCCGTTATTTGTAACGGCGATCTCGTCATTAGACTGCTTTTTTAAAAGCTTCACTCTCTGTTTTTTGGGTTGTTCAATGGTGTGCATTCAATATGGGTCCAAACTTTAAGCCGCTATCTCCTCGCATATGTATACAGTTGTCCAAAAAGTCCCCATGGGTCCCTATGCAAGCAGTGAGGTTCATGCGAGGGTTGACACAAGTCTTTATGAGAACATGTGTTCAGAGCCAGGACGGACACTAAGCAGGAGTCATCTCAACTGCACCTGTATCACCGATTTAACGATGATGTGATTTGAACGTACTTGAAGACTTGCCACGTTTTAATAGGACGGAGGTGACTGCAACATTAGCCTAACAGCCATTTCATCAGGGGTTCAATCTGGGTACTGAGGTGTTAGATTGTCTTAGTCATCAGCGGGTTCGCCTTCTCACCTTAGCAGGTACTCTGTCGGTTGACAGAGATACCAGTGCCCAGGGTCGCCACGTGGGGGAGGCGGTGAGATGCTTGGAGCCATTCTGCATGGATCATGCTGGGCTTCGCCATGTTAAAGCCGATCAGCATTTTGCCATACAGAATGGTTCCCGACCCCATATAATAATATAATAATATAATAATATAATAATATAATAATATAATAATAATATAATAATATAATAATATAATAATATAATAATATAATAATATAATAATATAATAATATAATAATATAATAATATAATAATATAATAATATAATAATATAATAATATAATAATATAATATAATAATATAATAATATAATAATATAATAATATAATAATATAATAATATAATAATATAATAATATAATAATATAATAATATAATAATATAATAATATAATAATATAATAATATAATAATATAATAATATAATAATATAATAATATAATAATATAATAATATAATAATATAATAATATAATAATATAATAATATAATAATATAATAATATAATAATATAATAATATAATAATATAATAATATAATAATATAATAATATAATAATATAATAATATAATAATATAATAATATAATAATATAATAATATAATAATATAATAATATAATAATATAATAATATAATAATATAATAATATAATAATATAATAATATAATAATATAATAATATAATAATATAATAATATAATAATATAATAATATAATAATATAATAATATAATAATATAATAATATAATAATATAATAATATAATAATATAATAATATAATAATATAATAATATAATAATATAATAATATAATAATATAATAATATAATAATATAATAATATAATAATATAATAATATAATAATATAATAATATAATAATATAATAATATAATAATATAATAATATAATAATATAATAATATAATAATATAATAATATAATAATATAATAATATAATAATATAATAATATAATAATATAATAATATAATAATATAATAATATAATAATATAATAATATAATAATATAATAATATAATAATATAATAATATAATAATATAATAATATAATAATATAATAATATAATAATATAATAATATAATAATATAATAATATAATAATATAATAATATAATAATATAATAATATAATAATATAATAATATAATAATATAATAATATAATAATATAATAATATAATAATATAATAATATAATAATATAATAATATAATAATATAATAATATAATAATATAATAATATAATAATATAATAATATAATAATATAATAATATAATAATATAATAATATAATAATAAATAATATAATAATATAATAATATAATAATAATAAATAATATAATAATATAATAATATAATAATATAATAATATAATAATATAATAATAAATAATATAATAATATAATAATATAATAATATAACAGCTTCATATTATTTTTATACTCTGAACCGAAGGTACACAGAGTATATTGGGTTTGTGCTTATGTATGTTACAGCCTGAAGGAAGCATCTCCGACCCTATAAACTCTTTATATTATTGATCAGCATCAACAGCCGAGTCGATATAGCCATGTCTGTCTATCTGTCTGTCTGTCCGTCGTTATGTCCGTATGAACGAAGAGATCTCAGAGATGGTAAGAGCTAGAGGTTTGAAGTATATGGAACATATAATTCTTATACCTGCAGGCAGTTTATTTTTTTTTTTTGCCACGCCCCCTGCCTCCCCCGCAATTTAAAAAAAAAACGTAATAACTCCCACAATTTTGAAGATAGATAGTTCCAACATTCTAGAAATATATTCTACTACTCATTGTTAATCGACCCGCCATACATCGTTTTACGATCAGATGAACGATATTAGAGTTATACGTAAACGAAAATTCAATGCAACGACAACAACAACACCGCAGCGATTGGTAGAACTTAGGAGAAAGAGAGCGAGAGGGCCAAAGCTAACTGGTAAATTTCCAATTGTACTTTGCTTGACGGCATTAGCTATTCTTCTTTCCCATAGATATTTGTATAACGAGGCAAAGACCAAGTATGAGAGGAGCGATGCTATTGAGATGGCCTGCGGTCAGAAATATGTTAATAGGAAATTATATATAAATTTTATAATTTTACGAGTTATGTACCAGGGTAATTCTACTCATCATTCTTATCGAGCCCCCATACATCGTTTTTTAATCAGATGAACGATAGTCGAAAGAGTTGCCACCCCCAGATTTTGAAAAAAACTCACACTTTAAAGTTATCAGTTACATACAAACAGGTACGGAGTATATTACAGTCGGGCTTGACCGACTTTCTTACTTGTTTTTTAAGTGAACCTAGCTTTGAACCAAAACCTGGGGTTCAAAGATTCCGACCCGAACCTCCTCTGAAATTTGGTAGTTTTGCAGCCTTGGTTATTATTCCTTGTACTTTACATTTGATTTCTATACTACAATCCTGCTTTTGTATACAAAAACTTTATATTTATTTGAACCTTTAAGTTGTGCTTTAGAACTAGTTCCTTTTTGGGTGAACCAAGGCATCTCTAATGATTCTTTGTTTGTGCATTTTTTGGGGGGGCGGTGATGTCGACGAGTTTATAATTTATTGATAGTTAACTATGCAGTTTTCTCTAATAAGCCATGTAACCCCTTCCTCCCCCTTTCTATTCTATTCTGTCTGCATATTTGAAAACTATTTCTATTGCGTGATAATTTATGTGACTTAAACAAATTACATAATCGTTGGCCATTTATGCAAATTAATTGGAAAAACCTTACCGCAATTCCTTTCCCCTCCCCACTCATAGCCCCTTGCCTTTCTGTTACCAATTTGTTGCCTTTACTAAATCTTTGTTTTTTTTCTGGCATTTTTCTTGTCCTTTGGCATTTTGCAGTTTTTTCAATTTACAATAAAATTCAATAAGGTGTTGGGGACTTAATGGAGATTGACTGACAGCAACTGCCAAATGTGTTCCGGGCTTTTGTATGTACGTGTGTGTGTGTGTGTGAAGGAAAGTAAATCCAAGTCCTGGTCTTAGCATGTACGTCTTGTTGGCGTTCCAACGAAAAAAATTGCCCTGAAATGCAATCGAGACCAAAAAAATTGCTTCCCATGTCGAAAGTTAAAAATTGCATGAAAAGAAAATGTGTGCAAAACTTTTTAAAGGAAAAATTATAATAAATATGGCAATTTGACAACAACGACATATTATTAAACTATAATATGGCAATATTTAACTTGAGAGTTTATAAAGTTGATTTTAATACGAAAATTAAACAATATTCAAACTGGTATATAAATTTAATACATTATATCTTATATCGCTTCTTGTTTTGAATAAAAGTTTAATTTTAATAATAAAGTGCTCGCCACTTAAATGCACATTTGCCAACAATGTGGAAAACTTCTCCCCTCTCTCTTTTATACAAATATATTGGGGCCACATAAAATGCAGGCAAAAACACTTGAAAGCAAAAAGTTATGCCACAGAAGAGACAAAAACAGCAAAAGGGCGTCGTTAATATTTCAAAAACAGAAACAAACTCAGCCAAAACAAAAACCCGGAATATGTACACAACGGGACAATTGCACGCAGCACAGACTTGATTTCGGTAGGACTGTCGCTCCATCCAAAATTATTAAGGCATATTTACCGCTTGGTCAGCAAACACACACACGCACACACACACACACGTGCCAAAAGGTGAAACAGGTGAGAGCATTGGCTAGACAAGAGATGAAGTCTTTTGCTTCGTTCTGGAACAAAATTTATGACCCAGGACGCTGCACTTGCAATTACGAAGAAGAAAAGGGGCTGCCACAAAAGTTACCAATGTGTTAAGTGTGCCTCTGTGTGTGTGAGTGTGCGTGTGCGGACAAATTAATTGTTGACAGCGCGACAACATCTTCAGGAAAACAGAATACGTATACCCCAGCTCCTGGTAGCAACGTGGACAAGTTTTAGGTTAAGTGTTTCCTGACATCAGCTTCATTTATCACTGCGCTGCTGGCCAAAGTTCATAGGACTACACACAGGGGATCAATACCCAGGATGAGAGGGGCAACAAAATTCAATGAGGCCGCAGCGCCATTTACTTGTAACCTGTCCTTGCAATTTGCACTCATTTGTTAACTTTATGTGGGGGGAAATAGATCTTAAATATATCAAATTGAGATTCTCAAGATTCCCTAGACCAACTTTAAATGCATGTGGGTCACTGAAAAAACGCGTATCTATCCAAAGAATAGAACAAGAATAAAATTTGTAAAGTTTACACAACAAGAACCCAACGAGTCAGGATAAAATGAAAGTATCCTGACGGAGAAATGACACAAAATAGCTCAGACGATCTGGTAACTTATGACTATTTTCATGACTTCTTTGGAGGGTGGTTTTTTATAGTAAAATAAAAATGAATTATCTTGAATATTTATTAACTTTTTTAATAAAAATTTTGAAAAAACTGCCAATACATAAGTTTAATTATACAAGTCCAATAACTCTTATTAACTAAGTAATTAAAACGAGAAGGCAAAGCTAACTTCGACTGTGCCGAAGTTTAAATACACTTGAAAAACTTTAATCCAACTGATTTAACCGGTAAAATATATATAGAATATAGATATCAGATATTGAAAATTTTTAAATCATTGATAATAAAAATTTTAGACCATAAAAAATACTTTTCTTAGTAAAACACATTTTCCGAACAATCGGTCCTATAGCAGCTATATGCAATAGTCATCCGATTTTGATAAATTTTTTCAAAATTATGTGAAAGCATATAAAACTAATATATACCAAGATTGGGGACGCTACGATAGAAAACAAAAAAGTTTTTCTCACAAGAACTAGTTTTTAACCGACCTTTTCTATGGCAGCTATATGCTATAGTGATCCGATTTTGATACATTTTTCCAGAATTATGTGGAAACATATTAAACTAACACATACCAAGATTAGTGACGCTACGATGGAAAACAAAAAAGTTTTTCTCACCAGAACTAGTTCTTAAACCGATCGTTCCTATGGCAGCTATATGAAATAGTCATCCGATCCGGCCGGTTCCGACATATTAGTTGCGTGCAGTAAAAAGAAGACTATGTGCAAAATTTCAGATCGACTGCGTCGTCCTGATCAAGAATATGTGAATTGAACTCGGCAATCGTGCGACGCACAGCCAGTACGTAAAAAAGAAGGACTGAAAAGGAAAACGAAGTTTTTTTAAAAGGAAAAAAACAGACCAAACAGGCGACAATAATATTTTAGTATAGGACAAAGTAATTATTTATAGTACAAAGTTAAAGTTTTTATCATAAAGGTTTGGACATACCATTCTAATAAAATTTATGGAAAAGAGATAGATATCAAGAAATAAATATCTTTAGGTACCATTATAAAAAGTAAGAAAGATAAGTATCAGAATTTTTGAGGTAATGGTAAATTAAAAAACCAAAAGTTAAAAGAAGATCAGACACTTAAAAAACGGGTACAGGATTAAGAACATAAAAAAAGACTCAAGTTTCAAATGGAGGGAGCAATAAAATAGCAAAAAAGCATTGAGATTTTAAAAAAAAAAAAAAGGAAAAAAAAAAAAGATCAAAAAGGAAGGAAAAAGAAAAAGGAGGAAAAAAGGTAAAAGTAGAAAAAAAAGAAAAGAAAAAGAAAAAGTTAGGAAAAAATAAAAAAAGAGAAAAATAGACAAAAAAAAATCGAAAAAAGAAGTAAGGTAAGAGAAAGAAAAAAGTCAAAAAGTAAAAAGATAAGTAAGAAAACCGAAAAAAAAGAAAACAAAAAGTATCAAGCACGACCAAACAAAACAAGAGAAACAAGGAGAAATTTCGTTTTTTTTTTCACATATAGCTCTAATATCGTTCATCGATCGAAAAGATGTTGGCGGGTGATTCAAATATGTAGAAATAGTCTAGAATGTTCGAATATTATCTTGAAAATTGTGGGAGTTATTTGTTTTTTAATTTGGGAGCAGGGGGTGGCAAAAATCAAAATTAAACTTGTGCCTGAAGTATAAAAATTATGTTCCATACACTTCAAACCTCTATCTCTTACCATCTCTGAGATCTCTTCGTTCATACGGACAACGGACAGACAGACGGACAGACGGACTGGCTATATCGACTCGGCTGTGTGCTGATCAAGAATATATATACTTTATGGGGTCGGAGATGCTTCCTTCTGGCTGTTACATACATTTGCACAAACCCAATATACTCTGTGTACCTTCGGTACAGAGTATAAAAAGGACAGATCTATCCGGAAAAAGGACAAATTGGCAACACTGCTACAGGCTTAAAGAAAAGATAACAAAATTCCATCAACCAACTAAATCAGTGCTGGGCGCGTCCCATACGTGTGCATAGGCAAACGTCGCAGTACCGACGCGTACGACGAACACCGACACTATAATCGTGCGCTGCTAAGATTTCTAATTTAGTTAACACCCAATTTTTGTTCTAAT
Organism: Lordiphosa mommai; assembly: GCA_018904225.1. Lineage (NCBI taxonomy): Eukaryota > Metazoa > Arthropoda > Insecta > Diptera > Drosophilidae > Lordiphosa > Lordiphosa mommai. The sequence continues at coordinate 168,342 of JAEIFT010000124.1, read as the reverse complement.
TATAATTAATTGAATTGAACATTAACAATTTATTTAAATATGTCGGGACGGCGCGAACGCCATTCCCGGCTACCAAAAATTACACGCACGAGTTATTCACATTAGGAATAATCGCAGAGGTCAGCTCAGCCGTAGGTGCAATGGCCAAGCCTCACTCCGAAGGAACCGCCTTGGTGATCACGGTTAACCTCTACGCCAGGTAAGTATGCTTTCCCATGCTCAGCTCAAGGGTTTCCATGCCTTTAGTGTGAAAACCAGTTGGGAATTGTAAGGCAGTTGCAGTTGAAAAATAGTCTGCTAAAAGTAGGCAACAAAAAGTTTGAGTTCACTAGGCCATGTCAAACGGTGGTGGTTAAAGATGGTGGTGGAAATGAGTGCATTTTCTTTTCATTTTCTGGGCTGAAGGGGTGTGGGTAATATGAGGACCAACTGAGAACTAACTAAAATTATTATGGCATTAGGCATTATTGCATAAGCTTTAGCCACAAGCCTTCTACCACATTAGGAGGAATTTGGGTTATGCTCACCTAGGTAAATCAGTCGACAGCCTAACCAAATACAAATTCGAAACAAAAACCAATGTCATAATGTCACACTCGTGCACCCGCATCCTTGGCCAAAATAAAGGAAGAAGAACTTTACGCCGTTGACATTAGTTAATTGTCACCCGCTTTGCTTTTGTAAACATGCATTTGGCCAAAAGCCAACCCGGCCAAAAAACGAAAAATGGTTACAATTTAATTAAGTTTCTCTGGTACTGGCACTTACGTATCTCGAGGAGCACTTAAAGTTGTTTTCTGGTTGCAGTTTTTTTTTTGCTACCTCCGATGTCGACGCCGTTTGCTAATTACGCAAATGTTTCAACTTTTAAATGGCGACGGCATTTCACGCGTCCTGCGTGTGAAATTTACAACTGTCAACTGCTTTCTAACATTGCAACCAACCCGCCCCCACCCCCCACCCTTCAGCCCCGCCCACTTTATTTTGTCTGTTTAACTTTTGTTCATAGCTGGCTGACTTTTGCTGATTGTGCAGAGGTTGGAATAAAAATAAGCAGAGGAGGAAGACGACTCCTAGCGGAAAGTCGACTTGGTGCACTTGCAATTTGTTTTATTTGTTAGTTTTGAAAATTAAAAATTTTTTTAACACTGAGTGGGTGAGTCAGAGAGGGATAGAGTCGGGGGTTTAGCTGGCAGAGATTGAGAGATATAAGTTTTTTGTGCAACGGTGCATATGCGTGTACACTGTTGATCTCAAAATGAGACCGCAGGTTGGATAAGCTAAGTGCTGTACCACTTTGAGGTACAGGTTGATTCATTATTCTAAAATCTACATAATTTGCTTTATCATGATAGTATCGCTCGGGTATCAAAAATAATTTGATATTTAACAAAATTCTAAAATATTTTCGTTAGCGTTACGAGACAGATAATAATCATGTTTATATAATTATACGTGGGTTGCTACTTAAGTTTCTGGCCTAGGTCACTTCTAGCCATTTTAGGACCAATTGGGCTTTTTTCGATAAAAGCGTGGACCACGTTTAACGATTAATCAAAAACTTACCTCGGCAGAAAAACGGAATTAACCGTGAAAATTTTCGCAAACATTTTTCACAACTTTCTACGTGGATTATCACGACAAGAGTGCAACGATGAACTTAAATCTTTGTATAGCGATGAAGCACCATCCTATAGCACTGTGAAAAATTGGTTTAATGAATTCAATCGCGGGCGACGCTCGCTCGAAGACGAAGGTCGTCCAAAAACAGTCGTTGTGCCAGAAAACATTGATGCCGTGCGTGAACTGATAATGCAAGATCGTCATGTGACATACCGTGAGATGGGCATTTCTTCCACCAGCATACATTCGATATTGCATGAACACCTGGGCGTAAAAAAGGTTTGTTCTCGTTGGATCCCGCACAATTTGACAATCGCTCAAAAAAAAAAGGCTCGTTTGGATTGTTGTAAAGAAATTTTGAAAAAATATAATCGCGGTGTTTCAAAAGACGTTTATAAGATCGTCACAGGTGACAAATCATGGATCTATGCTTATGTGCCCGAAAAAAATAGCAATCGACCGTGTGGGTCTTCGAAGACGATCCAAATCCAACGAAAGTCGTTCGTGGAAGAAGCACTTCGAAGCAAATGCTCGCCCGTTTCTTCTTGACGTGGGGGCGAGGAAGAGGAAGAGAAACGCGGGGTTTGTAATCTTATTATTTTTTAGGTTTTTCTACCTTAGAAAAAATTCTAAATTTTCAAGTACACTATCATAGTCTTAACATCATTAAACTCATCGATACATTGTACCGAACCGAACCGTTTTCATAGGCGGTTTTTGGTTCAGTTCAGCATATTCGGTAGAACCACGGTTCGATGCTTGGTTCGGTTTACGAGCACAATTGAACGGTTCGGTACGGTTTGGTTCGGTTCAGAACCGGTTTGCATTCCTGGTTAATCACACAAACTTTATTTTCTTGGTTTCTCTTTTAAGCTACTCAACTGGATCTAGGCTTATTTGCGTGGTCGGTGTAAGAGAGTAAGTTTAAGTTCGTTGTTTTCAACACCCATTTATGTATCCTCTGGTGTTTACCAAGACAGTCAACTGGGTCCCTTGCTAATCAATAGATTTGTAAATGATATTTCGAATCTGTTCAAAAACAGTTTCTAATTTTCGGCCCTCGTGGCTTGAACTGGGATTTCAATAGGCATCTACCACCATATAAACATATACTGCGCCTATTGGATCCAACCATGCCTTAATAATCGTAGGATTTAGCTTAGTGTGCTTTTCCTTCATAAGCTACTGAACCAAGTTGACTCAAGCACTCTCTTAGCATAATAATAACGAGGAATTATGTTCCGATTTTTTTACATCCTTGATCACAAACTATGCTCATCAATAGACAGCGAATTTGGCATATTATCAGATTGAACTTTATCCTAGTAGGCCAGGATAAATGGGTTTTTGAAGAATCTTTTTGTGATTTGTGTTTTTTTTTCGACCTTTTCAACACAACCCGAGTAACGAGTATATCGAAGTCGAGCAGAGCCGACTTTTACTTGCGCTCTGGTTTTTTTTTGTCTCCTGATCACCTCATTATTTCCTCCTGAACGACCTTATTGATTTCATTCGCGTCGGCCATCTGCCTGTTATATTGTGCGTAAAGTTTAGCGATAAGCTGGCAAATTTTACTACCTGCCAGCCATCAGTCATTTAGGTTCACATTTACGCATTACCAACTGCCAATCGTAATAATCAGCAGCAGCCAATGGCAACCTCATTCTCAATCTCATTGCCAACGAGTCTGTTGTTTTTGCACGTTTTTGTCGTTATGTCTGGGTCTGCTCATATCGCATTATATCTGCATTGCCACCTTGTTGGCCATTTAACATGGACGCCCAACGCCCAACGCCCATCATCAATGATGGACCAGTTCGTTTGTCCTGTGGCCTGCTTCTGTGTTTGGCCACGCCTCGAGTTTGGCTACATGGTTTAAGGTCGTCGCTGTGTCATTGTGGCTGTTACGGTTTATAGTGGTAGGAGACTGGCCTGGGGACCACCTTTGCGTTATGTTTGTTGCCAATAAAAAAAAAAAGTAGGTTTTTTTTCTACTGGATTTGCTTTGGCGTCTCTGTGCTATTCAATTAGTGGATAAAACACAGTGGTTCTTAAATATGGGAAAATTAAAGCGAAAAAGACTTGGAAGTTCTAGTCACAGATTTCAGAATCAGCTGAATCCATGGTCCATCTAAGTTTTCTCTTAGGGCCGTTTTCTTATCTTCATGTTTTTGAAATCTAGGTGGATATTAAGACAAAGTATGTTGCCTACTTTTAAACCTATGCTTGTGTCTACAAAGACCCGAGTATGATTTAAAAGCGGCCTAAAAGTAGGCAACATAAAGTTGACTAATATTCACCTAGATTTAAAAAAAAACATGAAGATGAGAAAACGAGCCTAAGAAGAACGATCCTACTGAAATTGATTAGAAATACCAGACTGCATATAAATGATTAAGAATTGAGGAATATTGCTTTTCCGCATTTACAAGAAAACCCGTTTGTAGCATATCTTAGACTGCGTTTTCTTTAAAGTTTTGAAAAAGATAGAGAATAGTGTTCAAATATCTATAAAACTAGACAAATTTCGGTATACCGAAGCTTTCTGCTAGTTTTAAAAATATTTTTGCGAAATTCCAACATAAAACTTAGTTTATCAGTTAAAGGGTGGCTGATGAATGCTGCTACAATAAAATAAAGTAATCCCATGTGTTCTACAAATCGCTTACCACCAAAAAACGACCGAAATCGTATGTGAATTGGATCGTTTTTGGTTCGAAAGCGATTTGAAGAACACATGGGAATAGCTTTAGTGTGCTTAATCGGTTTCTTTCTTTGTTTTGATTTTACTGGAAGTTTTTATATTTTTAAAAAATAAGCGTGAAGATACTTCAAGCAACGGAATTGCATCCAGCTCTTAAAGTAATTTATTTGTTATATAAAAAGTTAAGTTCTTGAATGTAGCAACATTCATTAGCCACCCTATATATTCTTTTGCTTGATATGTTCTGGAATTTTAAATTTGTTTGAGTTTGAAAAACATTTTTAAAATGTTTCTACTTCAAATAAACCCCCAACTTAAACCATTCTTCGTCTCACTGTGCGCACATAAACAGGAAAGACACAAAAAAAAAAACAAGGAAGCAAAACAGACGCGCATTTATCCTAACGTGTTCATTTAAGTGGAATCACTTAATGGTTTTATACGCTTATCATTATCATTCGGTACCAACTCGGGCACTGCACACTAATGCCATTCAACGCGGACAATGACAGAGAATGAATTTTCCCGCTTTCCATTCTCCAACCTTCAAAATTTTTGTTTTTTTTTTTGTTGTGCAGCTCGCAGGCATTTTTATCTGACGGATGTTTGGCTCGCTGTCAGCGCAAAAATTTGTTTGCGCCCAGTCATTGTTTTAATGCCATACAAACTTACACACAGACACACACACCTAAACGCAATTGCTGCGCTTAATGTTTCACTTTTCAGAGCGTGACGGGCAAAGTTCACGGGCACGGCCCACAAATAAGGAAGTAATATGTCGCCGCATTGTGTGTGTGTGTGTGCGTGTGGCCATCAAAACCAGACGAGGACGATACTTCACTAGATAGCTGAAAGCTAACTACTTACTACCCCCATAACGCGATACTTTTATCGACTGCTCTTTTCTTTTTGTTATGCTCACTCCATTGTCAATTTGTGTTTTTGCGTTGTATGAGGTGGTGGTATACCCTGGAGTAAGTCAGATGATTGTCTTGGACTTTGTTGTGGGGTTGCAAGCTGGATTTCTGTGAAGTTTCCAGGAAGGGATATTGGGAAATATATAAAACAGCGGTGGTCACCAAAATCCAAAGAATGGTACTACAACATAAAAAAGCTAAGAAATGTAATGATAAATTGCGATTTAAGCGGATCATAGCTTACAAAGATTCGGAAAAATGGCTCTGAACCACTTTTAAACCGGTTCAAGGGTTGCAGAACCGGTTTTTAACCACCGAAATGTCTATCTCTATATAACTTACATACACATCAAGATTCAATTTCATAGCTTTAAATATTTCTGAGAAATGGATCGAAACCACTATCGAAACGGTTCAGCCATTTTGGAACCGGTCTTGAACCAGTGAAATATCTGTCCCCTTATAACTAAACTACACTCGAAATTTCAAGATCTTGTCTTCAACAATTTTCAATTAAGTCGCTCAACCTCCTTTAAACCGGTTCGGTGGGTTCGGATGCAGTATTAAACCAAAAAATAAACCGGTCTCCATATACTTAACACCAAAGTTTAAAGTTCATAGCTTTAATTACTTCTAAGCCAAGTCTCCGAACCACTTTAGAGACGGATCAGAGGTTTAGAAACCGGTTTGGAACCACTGTAGTGTCTTTTTATATATAACCTAAATACACATCCAACTTTAAGTTCATAGCTTCTATAATTTCTGAGATATTGCCCTGAACCAGTATATTTCAATTCAAAAAGGTTAAAAAAGATGTTGCTTACATAATTGTAACGAGATGATTAATAAAATTGGATTGATAACTATAATTGCGTTAGTTTTGGATACTCTAAAGTCGATAACTACGGACTTTTTAATCGAAAGGTATTTTCATCGAGAGGTAACTGTTATTGGATTAGATAAAAAACGAGTCGAACATTTATTCGAAAAGAAAAAACGATTTTTATTTCACTCGAAAACGGAAACTCCTATATTAAAACGATGCATAATTGAAATCGTTTTAGTTTTTGAATTCAATTGAAAATGAGATCAGGGCAGATTATTTTTAATTTTAATTTAAATTTTGCGTTTGAAATTCCTCCGATTGACTTATAGATGGTCTACACCGATTAAAGAAATAAAGAAAATATGCTCTTAAAATGAAAAGCAATAGAAACTTTGTATAAATAAAAAACCAACCGAACTGAATCAACGGTTTGATTCATAAAAAAAACATTTTTTGAATCGTCGAACCATTCGAACCATTCTAATTGAACGAGCGGTTAACGGAGCAATATACGTGCCATATACGAGCAAAATAAGAGCTATACAAGAGCAATATAAGAGCAATATAAGAGCCATATAAAAGCAATACAAGAGCAATATAGGAGAAAAATATATAAAAATATTAAGTGCAATATAAGAGCAACATAATGCAATTTGAGAGCAATATAAGAGCTATATATGATCAATTAAGAGCGATATAAGAGCTAATGACCCACCTCTATTACCAAGACACAAGACGGAAAAAAAACTAAGGAGTCCTAGTTTTTTAAAAATTTTTTTTAAAACAATATAAAAGCAATATTGGAGCAATATAAGAGCATTATAAGAGCAATGTAAGGGCAATATGAGACCAATATAAAAGCAATATGAGAGCTATATAAGAGCAATATGAGAGCTATATAAGAGCAAAATAAAAGCAATATAACAGGAATATTAGAGCAATATAAGAGCAATTTCTAAGCAATATGAGAGCAATATTTGATCAATATAAGAGTACATTAAAAGCAATATAAGAGCTTTTGTCCCAACTTTCTTACAAAGACACAATCTTACCTCTTATTTGAGGTGGAAAGAAAACTTGCGGCCGATTTCTCATCTAGATCTATATAGCTGCTATGTGTCAGATAAACTTAAAATTTTCTAAAGCTATGTGGAAGATGAGAAATTGGCTCTAAGAGGACTTGATAAGAGGCACTTAGCTGCCCGGGGGTTAAGTGAACGAAGTAACTGCTACACGAACAGCTAGGGCAAGTGAATATGTGCTTGAATGCTATGTACGAGCATGCAACCAAATGAATAATAACTAGACAGCGAATTTTGCATATTTTCTGATAGAATTTTATACTAGTAGGCTAGGGTAAATACTTGTTTAAAGAAAATTTTACCTCTTCAACATCTTTACCCTGGCCTACTAGGATTAAATTACACTTGAAAATATGCAAAATCTAAAATCCCTGTCTAAAGATAACACACAAAATCAAGAGTACAGGGTATATTACAGTCGAGACATCACTGTAATTATATTTTTGTGTTACTTTTTCTTTTAACGCTTACGTGGCTTATCCCATTAAAGCACTGCTAATTAGGCTTATCAATTGCCATTATAACTGGTTCCACCAAATCCCTTATATATAGTAACCCATAGACCTCTAAATATTCTATTCTATTTTGATATCTTTTCAGCCAACATGATGAGTGTTCTACCTTCCGCTGGTTTTGTGGCCCTGCTCTTAATATCGCTTTACGCTTTAGTGGATGCTGGTCACCACCTGAAAACCTTTGGTACTAAAACACCGCATTCTTCTCTGCTTGAGACTGCAATTTATGTTAAGGAACCCAAGTTTCTTCGCAAATTTGAAGAGAGATATCATTATAAAAATAAGGTAAGTAGTTGAAGTTAGTATTACTTAAGCTCTTGAACTACAATACTTTGGCATTGTTTTTTTAGCCCACTGAGAAAGATATTGGAGCTATAGTTATTACAGATAATAGCCACAGTGACAACGGTGGCGATGTATACTTGGTAGGTGGTGGTCCATCATATTCCTGGGCGGATATTAAAATAGTATCGAAACGTGGAAATGGTTATAACTATACCGTGGAGTACTATACATAGGGTTGAAATAAAATATAGAAAAAGTTATGGTATGTGAAAATAAATAATATACTATAAATGGAATTACTTTGGAATTTTGACGTTGGAATTCCCAATTCTTTATTCTGAGGATTGTTAATTTATGTATATATATAGGTCAAATGATTTTTTCTTAATGGGTGAGATATGGTTATCTTGAACCAATACCTTCTTGCACTTTGTTATTTGATGCCCCCTTAAAAATTGGCAGAAAAATTAATACTGTAAAATGAAATTTAAGGCAAGTTTAGTCATTCAAATGGGTGTATTATTGGAAAACCGCTGTAAGACAATATAATGCAGGTTAAGTAATTACTTACTTGGATAATATAGCCAGATGTTTCGGAGTTGGTCGGGTACCAGGCAGTCCCAAAGAAACTTGGAGAAGGAAAGTCGATAGAGAAGTGGAAAGCATCGGTAGAAGTGGGTAATAACAGAGATCCCATGATGGATTTGAAAAAATGAAGAAAAAGTCATCTGTCAACAATTCCTCATCATTAAATTTATTATTTCTCGACGGTTTTAGAGTAAATAAAGCTCCATATGGGGCATGTTTTAGGGTTTTTTTTGTTTTCATTTGAAGAAAACTTCCGCGGAGAGTCATCAAATGATCTTCTAAGCATTCTCTTTTAATGTGATGAATTCGACAAGAAAGTCAAAGAATCATCTGGTAGGATCAGCTTAGCGCCGTCAAGTATGAGCTGTTTCCTCCCCCAACGATATCATTTTAAGGGATCAACGATATATGCATTAAACCATATACCCACTCACTATATTTTTCAGATTTTAATCCTTTAGAATACCACTTGGTACATTCGTACAAAAAACAGTCTAAAATTGGGTAAATTTGTGAATAGCCTCAAAAGATCAAAGCAATACGTTCCACTATTATACAATTAATTAATTTTCTTTTAAGGCGTTGCTAATACACTTAAATTAACTATAAAATGTGTTCATAATATTTCCTACCCTTAGAAGCAAATAGTGCTACGAAAATGCACGTTTCTACCATACTGTCTGCTCTATTGGCCATTGTTTATGTGTCAACCGGTCATGCTCTTATCTTTGGTTATTTTAACTCAAATGCCAAACGTCTTCATGCTCAGGTTGTGCAAGTTAAGGGTATTCCCTCACAAATTATTGAACGTACAATTACGCTTAAACAGACGGTGAGTTCTTAGAATTTCCATATGTTCAAGCTTTTGTTGAATCATGTTTTTTTGTTGTTCAAGATTGAACCAAAACTAACAATTGGAGCAGTTGTCATATTGGATAACTCCCCGAAAGATCAAAATGGTAAGGTAACTTTGCTTGCCGGTGGACCGGCCTCTGAATATGCCACACTAAAGCTCACTTCAAAACGTGGCGGTGGACTTAACTTTAGCATTGTGCTTTATTCTATATAACAGTAAATAGAAGACCACATCTATTAAAATCCGAAATGTTAAATTTATTATAGATTAAAAATACCACACATAATTTCAGATTTTTTTCTTTTCTATAAGTAGCTGAAATAATTGCTAATTGCATCATTGACTGTACAAATAAAAAAACCTTCTTTCTGTGCATTTATTACAGTTTTAACTCAATATCTCACTTTTCTCCATAATATTCCACGGTAAAATTGTAACCCTTATTACGTTTTGAGGTAATTTTTAATTCTGCCCATAGATTAGATGGTCCACCCTTCACTAAAGATACTTCGGCACCATCCTTAGTATTTTCTTTGATTTGAATTCCAGAAAGTATTTTCGAATTATGCTGAAATCAATGTAAAACGATTAATTTTTGTTGAACTAAATCATTTTTCAACTTACTCTATACGTATAAGTATTTTTCACAATGCGCAATAATTTGCTTTCAGCCGCATATATTTTTTTCTCTAGCAGAACAGAGTTTGATGTTATTTTACCAAACGTGAATGGATATTCGACGACAGCATTTACAGATACGTAAAGAGTTAATAGTAAAATGGCCACAAAAGTGGCAGAGAACAGACATTTACGTTTGACAAACATGATAGCAAATTTAACTATGTGTCCAAAATTTATTTGCAAAGTAATATAAATATACTAAATTTCATTTGAACCGCTAATTGGTTAACCATTTTAGCTACGCTTTTAGTAAGATCATGCAAGTCAAATCAATTTAATCAGCTAGTTGCGCAACTACGAGAGGAGGAGATGATCTTATCAAAATGAGATCAAATATTATCAAAGGTCGATTATTTAATCATTAAAAAACTAGGAAATTGATTGGAATTTAAAATTTGTTTATTTCCTATAATTTCCATCTTCTACCACTCTGAATGAATTTTTCCTTTTCGTTGAACTTAAAATCGTTGTAAAAGTTTGTTAAGCCGTACTGATAAATATATTACATCTTCGAAAGTTTCTATAGTCTTGCAACAGTTGCAATAAAGCAGAACCGGTTTTATTCTTTGCAGCACAGTTTTATCCGCTGCAATCGTGGATACTGTTAAGCGGGTCTAGTTGAGCTAAGAGCACTGATCTGTCTAACAGTAACCAATTAACAGTGCACTGTTAGTCGAACGCTCAAAAATATGTGCTTGTTTCTTAAACGCGGTTCATTCGGTCTCAATAAAAGCGTTATTCTCGGTATGGGAAAAAAAACGAAATTATCCTACTATAAAAAAACATTTAGAACATATATTTTTCTAGAGTCTACCTACAAAATTTGTTCAGGACAACTTAATCTGATTGCAGTTTATATAAAAGGAAGTCTTTATTTCAAGTTTGGTGTCTTTGAACTCTTAAATTTTATCAAAAACTGGAATACTTAATATGGTGGAAAATGTTTGAACAACTTCATGAATACATTTTACCCATGTTTAAGAGCTAGAGGATATACAAAATGTCAGAATTGATCGAATTGTCAATTTGATGGGACGGGATTCAGTTCATGGTTTTGGTTTTCCAAATCGAGCGTTGGAAAAGGTGTGATCAGTTGGCGCATTTAAAAACAAACCGGTCAGAACCGATTCCACGTTGCTCAATGACTTTTGTTCTATGAACTCATCTAAGTGGGATTCCTGAATCTGACTTGATTTGGATTTGCTTTTGACTTGATTAAATCAGCTGTTCGCAGCTTCTCCAAAAAGTCGCAGTGTGGCCAAAAAACACAAGGAAATTTAGTTCGCCTTGAAAACACTGCTTCAAATAGTGTAACCGTTTGATTTTATTTCTGTGGTTAGTTTGCTATTGAAGGGGACACATTGGAGATAGCTCGCTTGAATTACTTTTTAAAACACAGCTTTAAGTATTGTGATCGTATGATTTAATTTTTGTGGTATTTTGTCATAAAAGGGTCACACTGATGATACAGCTTGCCTTAAAAATGTGTGACAGATTGATTTATATTTTTGTGTTATTTTGCTATTAAAGGGACACACTGGAGAGAACGCTCGCTTAAAATAGTGTGACCGTTTTATTTTTGTGGTGTTTTGCTATTGAAGAAAGACACTAGTGAAAACGCTCGCCTTAAATATACAGCTTAAAATAGTGTGATCGTTTGCATTTTATGTTTGAGGTATTTTGCTTTGGAGGGACACACTCAAGTGTGTGATAAAGTGATAAAGCTCGCCTTAAAGCACATCATTAAATAGTGTGACCGTTTAGTTTTTATTTTTGCGATATTTCGCTATTGAAGGGACACCCTGGAGATTACGTTCGCCTTTAAAAAACGCATCTAAATAGCGTGACCATTCAATTTGATTTTTGTGAGACACCCTGTAGATAAAGCTCGGCTTAATAACACAGCTGTAAAATAATTGTTGACCGTCTCGTTATTTGATTTTTGTGCCATTTTTATATTGAAGGGACACGCTGGAAATAACACTCGCCTTAATTGAAATTGGGATGAGAATTCCGCTTGCAGAGAATTCCGTTGAAGTAAAGCTGCCGAAAATCCCTTCGGTTTTTGTTGTCACTGGATACGGTAACACTTTTTTTTTGTGCTAGGGCGACATCTTCAGTTTCATAAAATCGCACTGAAAATACCATAAGAGCGTTTTTTCATGGCCCCATTTTACGATGGTAGGATTATCTAGAACCATAACTTCCCTTCTATAGACTGGAAGGTCATGATACTTTTGAATTCATTATACATACGAGTATTCCCTCGAGAGAATAAGGATCCAACGAAGAAGAGGACGAGTGTTTTTAGAAGGATACTTTTTAGTCGAGCCTGGCCAAGTGAACTTAAACGATTTATCCTTGCTAGCTCTTCCCCCTTTTTTTTATCTTTTTCCACAACTCTGCATTTTACCCCCATGTCAAAAACATTGAACCGCATTTGTTAAAAAGATTGATGACCAACAATTGGTCGCCCTTTTCGCTCCTTTCATTTTGCTATCTGCCGTTGATGATTTGCGCATATTTATGGTCCTTAAATCTCAGCCACATTTGAAGTTTCGAGATCGAAATGTATAAAGGGGGGGCAGAGCAATAATTTCATTAATTTAATGTACAACAATGTGACTTGTCACTTGTCAACTTTGTGTGGCCTCGAGTAGGAGGATGGGTGGGTGGGTCATATCAGTTCATATTAGTTTAATGCCTGTGCAACGACGACGACAACTTTGCCGACAACAAGGCATTGATTTTAGTTTCAAAAAAAAAAATGTAATACTTAAGATGATGAAGTGAAGACCGTAGGGCAGGACAAGATGTGTCGGATGCAACAAAGCTGTCAGAAACACTTAGTCGACATTTAACTTGTGTCATGTGCAGAGAGGGAGAAAAAAGAAAAGAGTCAACCAAAAGAACAAGTTCCCATGATTTTCTGATCCTTCGTTTTGGCAACAAGTTGCAATTATTACACAATATTCACTTAGTCAACCCCATAGAGCCAAGTCCCAGACAAATTAAAAGCCATAAACCACAGACAAAAGTCCTTACCAAATACAATCGAATGAAAAGAAAGAAAAAGAAAAAAAGAAGGCACAAATGTCATTGTCAGCTTAACGCGCTCAACTTGGGCACAATGTGGGTAATAAATGTAACGTGTGGTTAAGGGTTAATAACTCTAACAAAGGCTCACAACAAAAGTAAGAAATAAAACAGAACACAGACCAGGCCAAGACAGTTTATAGATACTTTTTACTTTTTTTTTTTTGTTGTTTTTTATTTGTATTTTTCGCCACCAACAACAAAGTGTGGCTGCTAATGAAAAGTACCGCGGCAAATGTCTGTTTAGGGTGCGCCTTGTTTGGGGTAGAGGGGGTGGTTAAGGATCCTTGTTTCTGCTCCCGCTGCTGCTGCTGATGTGTGCGGGGTGTGAATGGCTGAATCCTGTTGTTGTCATCCTCATCGTCGCATGTGATGAAGTAGCCGGGGAATGTTTGCCAAGAGTTGGTTGGCCGGGGGAAATAACAGGCGATTGCTCGTTTTGGGCTGTAAGAGAGTGACATGTTTAATTGTTGTTGATGTTGTTCATTTCATGCTGGATACATATTGAAGTAAGGCCTCTCAAAGGATACTGGCGTATATTATCAACATGATTTAGTGGCTTTTTATTAGACCACTTCAGCAAGGAAAACGAGTGAATACGTGTTACTACTTGAAATTGAATTATTTCAAAGTGACAGGATCCGAGTTAGAGATTGAAGCGTGACAGATTTTTCAAGCACGACGCAACACGTGCATGAACTAGATGCTCCTACTATCAATATTAATTTTTCCCTACCAACTTACTTTTATTTTAATCTAACTGATGCCAACAAAAAATCAAATTGCGAAAAGCTTCACTTTTTTTTGTCTTTTACCAAGTCATAAAAATTGTACAATTAAAAAAGGCCTCAAGGGACAAGAAAATTGTTCTACGCTTTATCCGTATGCTGCCTGAAAGATGGGGAAAATAAAGCCCCAAAGTTGTAAAAGAAATCATTTAAGACTTACTTGCACTCCCAATATATAAGTGCTCCTTGGGCGTTTTCCTACACGCGTGTGCGATGGTGCTCTGCGTTAAGAAGTTCAAGAACCCGGGTTTGATCCTCAGACAATTAATGTTTTTCAAAATAAAAATATTTGTATTTCTTTGATTTTTATAAACTTGCAAAGTGTATGTTAATTTTGCCCAGAAGTTTGTAACACAAACACAATTCACTTCCGACCCCATAAACTACATATATTCTTAATCAGGACGACGAACTGAGTTCAATTCTGTCTGTCTGTCTGTCCGTCCGTCCGTCCGTCTAATTCTACGCGAACTCACTGTTTTAGTTTTAAAGCTATCGAGCTAAAATTTTGTACAGAGTCTTCTTTTTGCTGCACGCAACTAATATGTCGGAACCGGCCGGATCGGATGACTGTATCATATAGCTGCGATAGGAACGATCGGTCCAAAAACCAGTTCTAGTAAGAAAAACTTGTTTGTTTTCCACTTAGCGTCACCAATCTTGGCACATTTTAGTTTCATATGCTTCCACACACTTCTGGAAGGTTTCATAAAAATCGGATGACTATAACATATAGCTGACATAGGACCGATCGATCGGAAAATGTGTTTTTTGCAAAGACATTTTTTTAGTATGGAAGCGTGATCAAATTTTGACTCTCAATGAATTTGAATTTATAAAAAATATCTGATATCTATATCCTATATATTCTACAGGTTAAATCAGTTGGAGTGAACTTTTGCAAGTGTATTAAAACATCGGCACTGTCGAAGTTAGCTTTGTCTTCTCGTTTCAAAACGATTTTGGTTCACCATAACCAATAATAATATTACTTAAGTTAAAACATTGCTAAGGGATTTACCTTTTATGATTTCTTGAACATCACAGTGCAAAAATAGATTCTCTATTTCCAAATTTTATTTTCGGTACTGATACCCTTCAATAAGAACAAAGGGTTCAAACGCGGTTCGGTTTGGGCATTACAAGAACTTAGACCTTTCCGATTTTGAAGGGTTTTGAAGGCTTCGGTTCTGTACAGTTCTTTTTATACCCTTGCAGAGGGTATATTAAAATTGTCACGATGTTTGTAACGCATAGAAGGAAGCATTTCCGACCACATAAAGTATATATATTCTTGATCAGCATGACGAGCTGAGTTCATTTCCGTTTGTCCGTCTGTCCGTCCGTCCGTCTGTCCGTCTGTCCGTCTGTCCGTCTGTTTCTATGCTATCTCCTCCCTCAGTTTTGAAGCTATCTTGACCAAACTTTGCAAAAAGTCTTTAAATACAAATACGCTGCACATTTGTCGGAATCGGCCGAATCGGATGACTATATCATATAGCTGCCATAGGAACGATCGGTCTAAAAACTAGTTCTAATGAGATAAACTTTTTTGTTTTCCATCGTAGCGTCACCAATCGTGGTATATATAAATTTTATATCCTTCCACACAATTCTGGAAAAATTTATCAAAATCGGATGACTATAGCATATAGCTGCCATAGGAAGGATCGGTCTAAAAACTAGTTCTAGTGAGAAAAACTTTTTAGTTTTCCATCGTAGCGTCACCAATCGTGGTTTATATTAGTTTTATATGATTCCACACAATTCTGGAAAAATTGATCGAAATCGGATGACTATAGCATATAGCTGCCATATAAACAATCGGTCCAAAAACTAGTTCTAGTGGGAAAAACTTTTTGTTTTCCATCGTAGCATCACCAATCGTGGTATATATTAGCTTTATACTACTTCCACACAATTCTGGAAAAATTGATCGAAATCGGATGACTATAGCATATAGCTGCCATAGGTACGATCGGTCTTAAAACTAATTCTAGTGAGAAAAACTTTTTGGTTATCAATGGTAGCGCCTTTCAAAAACTGCAAGGGTATTTAAAACATCGGCGTAGCCGATGTTAGCCTCTATTTTTTTTTTGTTCAAAGTAGCACAACAAATTTCTATTATTAGACTCAGGCACTAAAAACATTCTCAGAGGCCCCCTACTCAGATGCCAAAAATGCGCTCTGAGAATGAGCATCTGCCTGCCAACTGGTATTTTAAATCGCTTAGCGAAATTAAGCTGGTCTGAGTACTAAGCTCCAATTTAAATGTAAACAAACGGCTGGCAGAGCAGTGTGACCGTTTGCGATTAGCGGTATTTTGTTGCTGAACGCTGGTATTTTGGTGTAAAAGGCCATACTGGAAATTTAGTTCACCCCGATCGTAAGAAGTTGCTCAGTTCCACTTAGCGGAATTAAGCTAGTCTGTGTACTAAGCTAAGGGGGTCTTCTACCTTTGAAAATATTTTTTCGATTTTTTTGTTTTGCCTTATTATTACAGCTTGAACATTCCCCTTTCATCCCCTTTAAACCATTTTCAATTATTCGAAATAGTTTAGCAGATATATCCGTTTTAGTGGAGCAATGTTCTTGCCAATGTGAGTATTTTCAACGTTGCTGAAAACTTTAACCGCGTTTTTCTCTAAACCACGTTTTTTGACCTGGTAGCCATGATTGGGCCAGTTCTACGGAACCGATTTTGATCAGCCATGTTGCAATCGACGCAGAATTGATGTAATTCTGGCCTGTACCTCAATCATGAAGATAAAAATTTTTACTATTTTTTTTACACTAAACAACAAAAAAAAATCGTCGAAAATCTAATTTTTTTTTTAAATGTTTGTAAATTTTAGAAAAAATTTTTTTTTATGATTGAGGTACGGGCCAGAATTACATCAATTCTGATCATAACCTCATTTACCGTTTTCAATTTCGATAATATGGAGTCCGGAATCATGGCCACCACCTCTACACCTTTTTTTTGAGGCTTTATTTGGCAGGCCGATAACTTTTGAACAGCCTCGAATTCCAACATTTTTTTTTTTATTTTACTATTTAATTAATTAGTAACACAAAACAAAAAACCATATTGAAAAAACTCTTATGGTTTTCTCTCCAGAATTTTTTGTAAAAAACACTCATAAAACACTCGTCAAAGGTAGAATACCCCCTTAAACCAACAATTTGCAGCGCTAGTCTCACTTCATCCTTCTTCAGCGCCGCATAAAATGTCTTTTTGCTGTTGATTGCTTACCCTACATTCTAGAAAGTAGCTCTGATTGTGTCTTCATTATCTAAATAAAATATGCGTAGAAAACCAAATGGCCCAAGGATTTTCAGAATTCGATTTTTCAAATCTGAAACCAATTTGATTTGCGTATGGTACTCCTACTTTGAAAGTACATGGCTCTATCTTTTATAGTTTCTGAGATCAACGCGTTCATACAGCCGGACAGACAGACGGACAGACAGACGGATAGACAGACAGACAGACGGATATGGCTATACCGACTCGTCTATTAATGCTGATCAAGAATATATATACTGGGTCGCAAATGTTTTCTTCTTCTTACATACTTTTGCACAAATTCATGAGACTTTTTTACCAGGGACCGTAACTGTTATAACTTTTTGGATAAAAATTTTGAAATAACAATTATTTTCTAATTTTTACATAAAAATTTTAAAATAATCGTTATTCTATGATTTTAAATACAAATTTTTGTTTAACAGTTAAACGGTAATTTTATATAAAAATTTTTTGAATAACAGTTAAAACTAATTTTTATTATAAAAATTTAAATTAATTTTTATTTTTTAATTTTTATAATAAAAATTACTTTTTAATTGTTATGAAAAATTTTTATAAAAATGACTTATCTAGTAAGCGTTTGTAAATTATAGAATATCTTTGATAGAAGGATACAAGATTTACTTGAACCTACTAGATTAGATTAAAAATTAATTTTATTATAAAATTACAAAATAAAAATTAAATTAAATTTTTATAATAAAAATTAGTTTTAACTGTTATTCAAAAAATTTTTATATAAAAATTACTATTTAACGGTTAAAACAAAATTTTTATTTAAAAATTATAATATAACAATTTCAAAATTTTTTTTGTGATAAAAATTGCAAATAAAAATTTATTACATTTAAGGACTCGCCATTCAAAATTATGAAGATTCATGTACTCCATTTTATTAGGGGATCCATATTTCGTAGTAATTTTTTCACTTCCATAACTGTTATTTTCGGTCCCTGTTTTTACACATTTTTATGGGTACAGGGTATAAAAAAACTTCTGCGCTTTGTACTTTAACTTTATAGTAAGTTATATTCTTGGTCATGGTATAACCTGATCAACGCGCTCTCTTCTCAGTTGAAATAATTACTAAGAGCAGCTGACACTTTATGCAGAAGGTTGTTTCCACGCGGTTCGTCAGCTTGCTTAACGTCTAAGCGCACATGCATACAAAATTTGTGTACTTTGCCCTTTGCACTCGCCCTCGCGCTCACTTTCGTGCTCTTAGCAAACGCTCTCAGTTGTCAACCATATTCTAACACTTTGTGCTTTCCGAAAATCATTACAATTCTTTTCTCCTCCATCTAGTTCACTTTGTTTATAATGTTATTTTCAGAACAAATCAAATTGTAGGTTAATTTTTTCACTTCAATCCCAGAAAGTAATGTAAGCGTTTCAACAAAAAAAAAGTAACTAAAATCTTCTTGAATAAATAATATAAAGAATGTCCCAAATAGACAACACTTTTATCAAGCTGCGTGCGCGTCTTAACGAGCGGAAAATCAAGTTGTGGGAGGAGCCCTACTATTTTGAAGGTGTGGGCAGCATTGAGTCGGAAATGGATCGTTTATCGTCCGAGTTGAGTCATGAACTGGGCATAAGTGAGTCAAATTGCAAGTGTGCTCTCACTGAACTGCAGGAAAGTGCTTTAAGGAAGTTGGCCTCACGTAAAGAGTTTCAGGAAACGGGCCGGGCCACTTTGAGTGTACGCTGTGTGGATGGCAAGGGAGGTACAGCACAAATGCTGGAGATTAAGTGTTCCCTGAGTGGACTGGGAACGGACTTGCAGCAGCAAATTGCCAATCGTTTGAAACTAAGTAATCCCAGTCATGTGAAATGTATATCAGCTGGTCGTATGGTCGCACCTCAGGAAACGCTAGAGGCTCAGGGTCTTAAGAATAATCAACAGCTGATGGTTATAGTGGGACAAGAGGATCATCAGCGTGGAATGCTGTACGAACGTATTAGGAAAATTAAAATGGATGTGGAGGCGGTAGTGGATTCGGATCGTCGTTTTATCGAAATGGAAGATCAGGATGGTAATGCTGTATTCCTGCCACCCAATGAAAATCGTTCGTTATTGATGGCCATGGGTTTTTGTGAGAAGGCCAGGGCGGCCATGCGTCGTGAGAATTATGATGAGGCGTTGCTTTTGCTACTCGAAGCTGATGAAAAGTTTGCAATTTGTAATTCAAAGTTTCTGGAATCGGTGGATAACTATGCCTTACTTAATTTGGATATAGTTTGGTGTTATCTTTGTCTGAAGAATATAACACAATTACCGGATGCCCAGCGGCGTTTGGACATATGTGAACGTAACTTTGAACGTAGTTATGGTGAGAATTTCAAACGTTTGTATGCCATCAAGGGTACGGCTTGTGCGGAACGAGCTTTAATAGTGCGTCTACAACTGCTGCAGGGTGTCATACTCTTTCATCAGAATCGTCGTGATGAGGCCTATGAGCGTTTGGAGCAGGCAGGTCAGGCCTTGTCGGAGCTGAAGGTAAATGATGATCAGTTGACCCTACTTGTGGAAATGGGCTTTGAGGTAACCGATGCACGTTTGGCCCTACGTTCCTGTTCGGGTAATGTGGATCAGGCGGTACATTTTATACAAGATCGTCGCGAAAAGTTGATTGCCGCACGTAAGTCCTCGGCCTCGGAGCGATTGGTTCACAATCGTTTGGCTCAAACTGAAGGCGAATGGATCAATCCACGTAGCGTGTGTCGTCTCATGGAAATGGGCTATGAACGTCGTCTGGTTGTGGAGGCCTTGAAGCGCACTAAAAACGATGTGCCACGTAGCCTTGATCTCTTGCAATTGCAAGGAGAAGAGCTGCGTCAGAATTTGCCTGCAGCTCCTGCCGCTGATGAACAACTTTTGGCTACTTTACAGCAATTGGGCTTTCAATTGCCCGCAGCTCGTGTGGCTCTGGAAACCACACAGAATAATATGGAACGTACGGTTGAATTTCTCATTCAAAGTTTTGCCAGCGAAAAGGAGTTGACCAAAGTTATTGAATATATGCAGAAATTAATCAATATAACCCTGAATGCAGATGATAATGATGCTTCTGGATCTGCTCTAGCTGCCATCTCAGCCAGCAAATTGTCTTTGGTGCAAACCATATTGAACAAGGCCAAGTCGGAAATGGACACTTATATGGCTTATAATCGCTTTAATGAGGACTTGACGGATAATGATAATGATTACCTGGATTTGCCTTTGGTGCAGGAAGAGCAAATATTGATCGAGTATAAACATCTATTGGAACGTTGAATTGCTGTAAAAAAATAATAAGATAATTGTTCAAATTTTATTATAATAGAGTTTGAGTCTATCATAAATCTGTATCTTTTAAATTGCTACTGCAAATTCAATTGTTTATTTTTAATCTATAGTTGGTTGGGTTGGATCTTCTACCTTTGAAAAAAATTTTCAAAAAAATGAGAAATAGTTTCGAAGATATACAGCCATGTTCTAAATTCCACTTCCACAAAAGTTTTGTGATTTGGAGACCAAATTTGGTCCAGAAACCGGTTTTAAATCACTAAACTTTTAAGGAAGTGGAATTCAAGGATGTACAGTCAGAATTACATCAATTCTGATCATAACCTCATTACACGTTTTCATTTCCGATAACCTAAAGTTCCGGAATCATGGCTACCACCTCTTTACCATTTTTTTAGAGGCCGATAACTTTTTTCAGCAGCCTTTGGGAAATCCAAATTATTTTAAATTATTTTTTTATTTAAAGGGCCTGTTCTCAGACGACATAAAAATAATTTTCGTCACTATGCTTTTATATGAATAGAAACACTTTTGTAGATCTTTGAAATCAGAATGCTTTTAAACAGATGTCGTATTAATATGAAGCATAGTGGCGAAAATAAAATTTATGTCATCTGAGATCAGGCCTTAATTAATAAATAGCAAAACAAAAAATCAAATTAAAAATCTCATGGCTGTCTCTCCAGAATTTTTTTTAAAAACACTCAAAAAATCCATGTTCAAAGTAGAAGACCCCATAAGCTATAACCTTACCATTTGGTTTATGGGTTGATAACAAAAAGTTATTTATTTTTCCGGAGATAAACTGGTTCTGAAACATTATCAAAACGTGGTTTAACAGTGGTTCGAAGCCATATCTCTGAAATAATTTCAGCTAGGAACTTGAAATTTGTTGTTTAGGTTGACATTATGGAGTAAGATATTTTATTGTTTCAAGACCAGTTCCGAACTAGATTGAATCGGTTCAAACGCGTTTTAGGGCCATTTCTCAGATATGATTTAAGATATATACTTGAAATTTGGTGTTAGTTATATGGATTAAGAAACTTAATATTGATTTGAAAGGCAAGTTTCATGGTAAAGTTGGTCTTCCTACCACGGATTCCCAATGCTCGGATTTAAATGCTGTATTCCATAAAGATTATATTTTCTTTTTTCGAAAATTGGTAGAGGTCAATTTTCTGACGATTAACTTCAAACTCAAAACAGCACACACAAAACAAAGGTATAAATATGGAAAACCAAAAATAATTTTTAAATTTTGGAAAACCCACCCCCAAACTCGGAAAATGTTGCAGAAAACTGTTGTATTTTTCTGTTTTTCATCCGATTAGCTCTAAACTTATTTTAAAGCTCTACATAAGAAAATATTAACAATGTGATATTCAAATTTTGATAAATCCGAAATATTGGTTCAAAAAAATACTTTTTTGGTTCCTATTTTTAACTTGCAGGGTGATTTTTTTAATTTTGATCAATACAATATATTAAGACGGTCCGAACAATCTACCTAAAAAATTGGAGTAGATATAAAGTTTTCCAGGGGCGTTGCAAAAATTGAAAATATAAATAATTTGATGGTAATCTTGTAAGACAATTAGTTGTCATCTTTTTGGCCTGGGGTGGATTTTCTCAAATTGGAAAATAGTTAATACGTTTATCGGCTCCCTAAATACCGTTTTACCTTGAACATTTTGACTATGAAATTTGACTGCTGCTACCTCTGGCTCCTTCACGCTTGTTCCCTATTTTACTGCTGGTGCTGCTGCTGTTGTTGATGTGTTTGTTTTGTTTACTCATGTGCAAAACGTCAACGTTTTTTTTGCGTGCGGTTGACTTTTGTGAAAATTAATAATTTTTCCCAACTCCTCCGCTATGCGAACTTCTGCACTTGATGGGCAAATAATTTGTCGTCCTGTGTGTTATTTCCAAATCGTTAAATCTCAAATAAACTTAGTGGTAGTGCCCCTCCCTTTCTCTATATCTTTCTCTTTCCTTCTCACTCACTTTTGTTCCTTTCTCGTAGATAGATTTGCTATGCCATGTCGCACATTTTGAGTGGCTGCCGACAGTTCACTTGGCTACTTCAAATTTAGATTTCGAGTAAATCGTGCTTGAAGCACAAAAAAAAGAAACGAAACGAAAGGAAAAAAAAGTACAATTTCCCAGAGTGTTTTTTTTTTGCTCTGCTGTTTTTGTTATCGTCTGATAGATGGCAGCTCTTTAAAGCATTCGCTGCGATTCATTTCATTTCAGTGACACACAAAACTCATTATAAAAAGGGGAAAAGAAAGGATGGCAAAGGGTCGACTAGCATTTACTTAGTATAGACAAAACTTTACATTAGGTAAAAAATTCAACCTCTAAAAATCGTGTAACGATTAGGGAGGATTACGAGTAAAATAGTGATAAATGAGTGACATGTTGAATTTACCGCTTAGTAACTTTAAATCACAGGTTCTCAAGGGCTATACTCTCAGTGCTCTTGTGTTGTTGCCTTACTCGCGTCTAAAGCGCGAGCATACGATAACATAGACAGAGCTCGCGGCATAAGCAAGAGCCTTAAACAATAACCTTAACCCCATATCCCATTTTTCCAAAAATTGTAGGGTATGAAAAAAGAAGTACAACTAAATAAAAGAGTTACATAAAAATTATAAAAAAATGTTTCTCGCAGATTTTTTATGTCTAAATAAATGCAGGCTGCACATTTTGCTGCTCAACCTCGCTTTGAGGCGCAAAAATTGTGAAGCAAAGCAAAAAAGGGAAAATGTGAAAATGTTTTGGGTACGAGGTGCTTGTCTTATTTAGTAGCGAAAATGAGCAGCGGCAGACAGCGTTTAGAGCCACAAGCAAGGACTTGGTTATGATGATGTGCAAGCAAGCAGTGGGTACGTTGTTGTTTGGTTAGCGCATTTATTGTTGTTTTTGTTGTTGTTGTTGTCATCAACAGCCAAGCAACATTATCATTGTAGCTGCAAGTGGCAGTTGTTGTTGTTGTTGCTGCTGTTGCTGTTGTCCTCATTATCGTTCATGCTCCGCTCATGTCTTTTGGCATTTGAATTTCTTTCCCATTTTGGGTTACATGCCCAATGCATAAATATTTTTAGTCGCTAAAAAACTTTAATAGTGTTGGAATTTTGTATTTGAGTGTGCTTTTTATTTACTTAAATTTTAATAATTAAAATTTATATGTATTACAGAATTCAGGATCATTCCGAACCAGTTCAAAAAAAGGGTTCATAGCTATATCACAAAATGTACATTGGTAGCTTTCTTATACTCTGTACCGAAGGTACACAGAGTATATTGGAATTGTGCAAATGTAGTGTTTGAAGTGTATGGAACATATAATTCTTATACCTGCAGGCAGACCAAGTTTATTTTTGATTTTTGCCACGCCCTCTGCCTCCCCCGCAAATTAAAAAAAGACGTAATAACTCCCACAGTTTTAAAAATAGATAGTTCAAACATTCTAGACATATATTTCACCACTCATTATTAATCGACCCGCCCTACATCGTTTTTCGATCAGATGAACGATATTAGAGTTATACGTAAAAGAAAATTCAAAGCAATGACAACAACAACACCGCAGCGATTGGTAGAACTTACGAGAAAGAGAGAGAGAGGGCAAAAGCTAACTGGTAATTTCCCAATTGGACTTTGCTTGACGGCAGTATCTAATTGGACTGCGCCGCTCTCAGTTTTCCCCCTCCCTTCTTTCCCATAGATATTTGTGTAAGGAGGCAAAGACCAAGTATGAGAGGAACGATGCAATTGAGATGGCCTGCGGTCAGAAATCACGCGTGACTAATATAGATACGTTTTTGTTAATAGGAAATCTATGCAAATTTTATAATTTTACGAGATTTGTATATAATTCTAAAATATATCTTCAAAATTATAAGATTAAGTGCGACCCGCAGACAGTCTTGCTAAGGTTTAAAATAAAATAAATTCAATAAATATTTGCATTAATTGGTCCTATTCTTTCGTTGAAGTGCTATTATGTACGCCGCTGTTGGCATACATGCTATTGATCGATTCTGCACAGCTGATCTTAAGAATTTAACCGGCAGCTTTTAAATGCGCGATTGTGAAGACTCTTCGTGTAGATTTTGTGAAACACGAAACTTTTATGACATTTTGATAATTTTTGTTGAGTTGGTGTCACTCTCCTTTAGTAGAGTTCGGGCCTTTCCGTGCCTATCGGCCTTTTAGCTTAGGCCCGCACGAAAAAAGTCCGAATACGATTTGAGACACGAAGCACGGTATTTTCTCTTTAATATATGAATCTTCTGGTTAGTTTATTGTCATGATTCATGAGCATAAAAAGCATTAATTAAGCGTTAAAAACAAATTCATAAAAATAATAGCTCGCCATATCAAATTTTATACAGTCTACCAGTCCCTCTCCATATCTCAGTTTAAGCCATACCATTTATGCTCATTAATACTATGACTCTTCTCCTACCCTTTATATAAAACAATTTGCCGCCTGTGTGCCTTGTTTGTAGCATTTTGTGGTCTTGTTTTGAGTTTCGCCTGCATTCATTCATTCATTTGTGGCAACAGCCTGATGTTATGTTACGCCTGTTGTATTTGCACCTACATAAAATAGGCAAATGATGCGTTAAAAATGTCACTGACCAAAGATAGGGAACCGAAAAATTGTCGCAGTCACAAATTTTGTCTGTCCAGGCCTACAACTACGACAACTTCCACCTCCTGTTGGTAGTAAAGTATTGTATAAAAGAGGCAACATTTGCTAATGACAAACATTGTAATGGTAAATAGAAAGAAAGGGAAGCAACCGAGTACAGGGCGTGTCCAGACTCTGAATTTAAGTGTAGCCCGTGGCCAGACAAGTATTATTATTATTATTATTCTGCCAGCGTTTTGCGAAAAAAAAAAAAGAGAATCTTTAGTTACAGCCGCATCATAAATACGCCCAGGACATGTGGTGCACATAAATTTTGCACGACATTTTTTAAAGGTTTCTCTGTTTTTTTTTTGGGAATTTTAATTGCGATAGAAATGTGTACGAAAAAAAATTAAGTCATGCTTTTTATGCATTTTTAATAGCGGTTTCTGGACACTGGACTGCAACCGCACTAGCGAGAGCGAGATGGAGCCAGAGGTGGCAGTTTTTCATAGCCTGCTTTTGGGCGACACTTTCATAAAACACAAGCAACAGCCGCAACAGCAGCAACGACAGCAACGCCATCCCCATCCCTTACCCCGCCTGCAGCTTTATGATTTGTGGCATATTTATGTAAATTTGTGGTTTTTTTGGTTAAAGTGTCTAAAGGAAGCTACTGGCCAGTCTAACAGGCAGTAGTCAAGCAGAACAGCAGGTGTTGCGGCCAAACAATTAGTAGGAGCCAGGGTCTTTATTCTGAGCCAAATAAGGGAGAAATTTAAGAAAATTTTCATTAAACTTTTCATTAATTTCGTTTGTTAAATTAAACTTAAACCCTTGACACCATCTGGCATAAGAGGTTGTATGAAAACAGGAGTATCGATTTAAAGCAGGAAATCAAACCAAATTCCAAACCAATATTTTTCAGAGCGAAAAGAACAGTTACATTGTAAGTGAACAAAAATTGAGTTGCTCACTAAATTGAATAAATGAACAAGTTCTTCTTCAATTGTTCGTTATTTGTTCAGTGACTGTTCACTCAGTTCTTCTTGCTTTAACAGCTACACAATTAGTCGTAAATATTTTATTTTCCAAGTCTTAGTTTATTAAGTTTTATTTATCTATGTGTAGCTACTTCGAATATAGACAAGTTAATACATTAAAATCAATCTACATCTTACATTCACACTACCGGTCAATGAAATAGACTCAAGGATTTTCTATAGAAATTCCTTTTATTTTTAAATTAAAATGCGAATAAATAAATTTTTATTTAGGATTTAGTTCTGGAATAACACGGAAATCAATGAAATAGACTCAGTTTATTTTTACAGAAATTCTTTTTTTTAAAATCAAAATGCGAATAAATAGATTTTTACTTAAGCTTTAGTTCTGGAATAACTCTGTGAAAGTCAAAAATAAACACTACTCGAAGAAGAACTACTGTGTATTGAAAGGAAAGCTAACTCGAAAATTAAAAACTTTACTCCAACTGATTTAACCTAAAATATATATGGATATAGATATCAAAATTAAAAATTTTAAACAGAAAAAAATTGATACCATAAAAAAACTTTTCTAGAAACACTTTTCCGACCGATCGACCAGCTATCGATTTTGAAATGATAGGAAAGTAAAAACAACAAACCAAGAAGACGCTACGATGGAAGTTCACTAGAACAGTTAGACGGTTAAAGTACGGGGTCGAAGGTAAGACGGAATGCCAAGTTTTAAAACGAGGGATAGTGGTAAGAAAAAACTACTACTACAAGAATATAGTTTATTAGATCGGAAATTAATATTTATGCGTTACAAACTTTTGCTTTCAATGATTACGTTCTTAAACTTAGCCATTTGGAGTATTATATGCTGTCAAACTGTTTTGCAAAATTTTGTCAAAATTGAATTACAATATCCCATGGTTCCCATAGGACCGATCGGTCGTAAAATGAGTGCTAGTAGGAAAAACTTTTGTGTTTTCCATGATAACGTTCCTAAACTGAGGAATTATGAATATTATATGATTTGAAACAATTCTGCAAAATTTGGTCAAAGTCGAATGACTATATCCTATAGCTGCCATAGAACCGATAGGTCGGAAAATGAAAAAGCCTATTTGTGTTTGTCATCAATCAGATCAGATAAATATTTTACATTTATTTCCTAAATATATTCTATTGGATAAATCAGTTGGAGTGAGTATTTGCAAGTGTATTAAAACCAGGGATGCAAACCGCTCAGAATTAAGGATTTATTCGGTTCCGTGGTTTACAGAAGATTTTATACCACCGGTTCGGTTCATAATATGGTTTATGTTGCATTCAGTACCGTGGTTCACAGTCAATATATTCACGCCTGATTTTGTTTTCAAATTTCCGAACTTTCACCGAAATATAAACAAATATAAGCATTTTAAAAACCGTGCGTATTAATTGGATTTCCAGCCACAGGCATTCGCAAAAATGAAATATCAGTTAAGTAAACGTCAGTGTATACTCTGAACGAGAAGGACGAGTTCTGATCTTGAAAGTATTGCAAAGGCTAAATTTAGATTGACCAGGAAACTCTACCCGGACCTTAGAAAAATGTATACATATATTTACATGTAAAATACAGTAGATTTTACATCAGAGGTACCCAACGCCTAAACTCGCAGGGCTCTTTTGTTTTTGGTTAGCTCACCGCTATAGTCGCGAGCATACAAAGTCAAAGATCGCGTCATACGCAAGAGACATTTCTTGTGTTTCTTCGCTTTCTCACCAGTTTTTTTTGGCATGTGCAAGAGAACGTACATTTTGTATTTGTCGACGAATGATATTGTTAAAAAAAAAAGAAAAGAACGCTTTATATCAATTGATGTCTACTCTTCCATATGCTTTCAGTGGGCACTCCTGTTTTACATCATTAATCTCATCGATAACTAAATCGAACCGTTTTCATAGACGATTTTCGGTTTGGTTTAGCGTTTTCGAAAAAAACATCGGTACGTGGTTTGGAGAACCGGCACAAATAATTGGTTCGTGTTGGTTCGGTTCGGAGCCGGTTTGCATTCCTGCTTTTTAGTTTAAAACATATAATTTTGAAAAATGTAATGACGGAAACCATCTTTTCGATTGTACAACTGACTTGTAATAGCCCTAAATCCAGGATTATGGTCAGAAATCGAATCTAATTTCCAAAGTACATACTTCCTACTAAGCGGTGGATTTTAGATAAATATTTCCATTTAGTGTTTCATGTCCCAAATCAATGTTGAGATCTTGAATTAAGGTCATTACATTTTAGTTTATAAATTCTATTTTCATTCATAACAATAATTTAAAATCAAATTTTCTTTTTATTTTCTTCCAGGTAAGTTCGCTGTTCCATATATTCCTATTGATATGTATTGTAAGTATTGTATAAGTATGTATTATATAGCTAATCCAAACCAAAGTTGGAACTTTTTTCAATAATTTAACCTTATTTTTGGGAAATAACTAATTTTTTAACTAATTTTTGCAATTTTTTTTGTTTTGAAATTCCTAACGTGTTATATCAATACCGACATGGAAAGAATGTCAAATGACAAGCTATTCACATTGAAAAAAAGACAACATTAGGGCCTATTAGATTGTCATGTCTCATTTGTCGAACAGTGTTAAGCCTTAGCCTGTATTCGATAGTAAAGCCTACTGATGATAGAACCGAGAGGTTTCTGAAAAGCTTGTTACACCGAGAAAAAAATCCGTTCTAAAAGTACCAAAATCATGAACATCCGTTGACGAAAGTCTATCATGCACGTTTGTTCTCAAATCATGAACATTGGGGTACGATTTTCATGAACATTTTGTTCTCACTTTGCATTTTTGGGCTTGTTTCGTGAACATTTTGTGCTTGTTTTATGAACTGTTTGGGCATGTTTCATGAACATTTTGTTCTTATTTTTAAAAAAAAAATTTGCTTAATTTAGTAACAACACAGCAATCATCGGGAAAGGTGTGATGGATGATATATATGATTAGTATAAAGCAGTTGTCACCCCCACACATCCACACCACAAGTCTTACAACGGTTATTGGTTCCCCCCCTTCTCCTCTAATAGGGCTCTCTCCTCCTCCTCCTCTCCTCTCTGCTGTTCACGCACCCTAAAAACCTTACCAGAAAAGCTTATATTTCCTCTTTGATTTATTTATTTCTTTTTGAAGAACAAAGAAAAAACGATGAGCTATTTGCTCCGTCTGGGATTCGAACTCGGGACCATTACCTTGCACTCAAACGCACAAACGGATCTGCATCTTAGCGCCCTCTACCATCGCACGTTTTCGTTGCTACATGCCTAAGATGCTACTTATATTTGTTGTACGATGGTTGAGTTGAGTTAAAAATTCATGAACGGAAAAATAGAACGAAATCATGAACATTTGGTCATGATTTTAGAACGTTATATTTTTCTCTGTGTAGTTTTAGTGATGATAACATAACGTTTAAGACCTGCTTTACCATCATTGCACCTTTTCCAATAGGATGAAATGTTTAGAATGAAAAAAGTTTAGCTCACATTATGAGATACTGGCCCAAGTGAAGACTAGCAAGGGTACTTATTGAGCCACCCTTGGGTATGTCAACATTTTGAATATTTCACTCGTAATGAGTGAATCTACAAATCTTTTTAAAATTGCTTTACTCCCCCACCCCACCCTACAGTTACTTATATGTATCGTAGATTACTCGTACCGAGTTCATTCATTAAACCTGACAATTTGTAGTCGTTTAATTAAACTTTTTCCTTCTATTATTTTTTCATTTCGACTGCTAAACGATTTGACATAATGAAAATGTAAATTACAGCAAAGTTATGTGTACTCATTTTGGACTGGATTCTGTGGGCCTGTTTTATGCGAGGCATAAACTTTGTGTTGCCACATGAGACGACGCACGGTGGCGGCGGCGGCTGGCTGCTCCTGCTTCATTAGAGCAAACTTTTGCCAAACGTAAATAGATTTCAAGTCCAAATGTACGAGCGAAGCGCAGCTGTTGGCTTAAACTTAAATAAGCTGCACAAGTTTAATACAAAAACGAAATCGGTAAAAAAAGAAAAGGAAAAAACAGAAACAAAATTGGCCGTATTATTTGTCCGTTTGCTTATCAACGCACTTCCGGCTCATTAAATAATTTCATCATTTGCATTATTTTCACTTTCTAAGCACAGATGAGAAACCGGCTACAAAAGTTGGCTATACAAAGTCACTTTGGGGGTGGATTGTTCTCAGCGGGGAGGCCTTTTTGATTTACCTAATTTGTAATTTATGCGACATTTTTTGCGGTTAAGTTGCGGGAAAAGTAAATATGAGAAATCTTTTTTTAATTAACTGAAGATGAGTTTAAAAAACTAAGAAAAGAGACATCGAGACATCTCCAAGCTGAACAATTTGCTCCACGTGGCTAATCAATTTGCCATGCGTGACCCTCCACAAATAAAAGCATTCATTTTTATCTACGCTCTCACCCATACTCATTCGAGGCCAGGACAACGCAAAGGCTTGACCACACTCACACACACACACACAGTCAGATTGGCTGTTGACAATGTCGTTGTTGATGCTCCTGCCAGGTTGAGATGCCTGACTGACCCGACCTGTCGCTGCCATCGACGACAGGTGTGCATGATTTATGAGATTTACATATCAGTGAGCTGATGAAGCGACCTGATGCGCTGACAACGGCAGACAGCGACACAAACGGCAACGCGACGGGACATAAATAGGACCTTAGGTACGAGAAGTATACTCTCAAAATAGGCAAGAAGAAATGCAAATTTGTTCACTGATTGATGATATTACGCTTGTCGAGGGGATCCTCCCTCCCTCGCTCCAGACACTTTTGTTCATGTTGTTTTGGTTTTTTGGCTAGTGGCTGGCATATGCCAACATTATGAATAGCAAATCTGGCTTTTGTCTAGTGTGAAAAGAGCATAAAAAGTGTTGCATACTTGAGGGAGTTGGTGGACAATTGTTTCGAAAGCTGAGAAGAAAATCTTAATTGAAATTTGGTCAAGAATGATATTCTGTAGCTTGCAGCAGGCAATTATTCAGTGAATATTAACAACCTTCTCTTAAAAGTACATTATAAATTGCATGTACACTGACAAAAAATCACTATATATAAGAAATTATTTACAACGTGCAACCTAGCTTTCCGATATATATATTAATACTAGCTGACCCGACAGACCTTGTCCTGCCCGCACGTTTTAAATAATTTCTTAAATATAGCTCTGAACCACTTTTTGAAACCAATATATAACCATCTACACACCAAACTTCAAGTTTATAGCTTAAATAATTTCTGAGTAATGGCCCTAAAGCGCTTTTGAACCGGTTCATTCTGGTTCGGAAGCGGTTTTGATATGGTTAAGTGTTTAACTCCGATTTATTAACCTACACACAAATTTTCAAGTTCCTAACTTTTATAATTACTGAGATATCTTTCTGATATCCACTTTTAAAACTGTTTTAAAACCGGTTTAACTAAATACCTCTATATTATCAATCCAAAAACCAAATTTTCAAGTTCAATAATTTCTTTTGAATCACTTTTTAAGACTGATTCAGAGCCGGTTTTGATACCGGATATTAACTTATTTCATGATACCAGTCCAATCACCTAGTTGAATGTTAAAAGCTTTAATAATTTCTGAGAAATGGCCATGAAGCACTATTGAACCGGTTCAAACTGGTTCGGAACCGGTTTTGAATCAATACAATTTCTTACTCCATATTATCAACCTACACTTCAAAATTCAAGTTCCTAGACTAATTAATTTCTAAGATATGGCTCCGAACCACTTTTGAACCACTTTTTAATACTGGTTTAGAACCGGTTTATATCTGGTGAAAATCAATAACTTTATATTTTCCACCCAAACACCAAATTCTAAGTTCACGGCTTAAATAATTTCAGAGATATGGCCACTTTTGAACCGGTTCAATCCGGTTCGGAACCGTTCTTGTAACAGTAAAATTTTTGACCCCATATTACGCACCTACATAACAAATTTTATGTTCCTAGCTTAAATAATGTCTGAGATATGGCTCCAAATCACTTTTGAACTGGATCGGAACCGGTTATTATCCGGAAAAATCAATAACTTCATATTATCAAACCAAACACCAAACTTTAAGTTTATAGCTTAAATAATTTCGAAAATATGGCTCCTTGTCATTTTTGAACCGGTTCGGAACCGATTCCGAATCGTTCTTGTAACACTTTTACCCCATATTACGTAAATAAAAATTTTATGTTCCTATAAAATGTCTCCAAATATTTTGCTGTCGACCGGTTATTACCGAAAAATCAATAACTCAACCAAAAACAAACAGTTATAGAAATTTCGAAAATATGGGTCTTTCATTGCGGTGAGAATGTTTTTAGCCAAAACAGTTTGTAGCTTTAATAGTTTCAGAGATATGGCTCTAAACCACCCTTTGAACCGGTTTTAAGCCGATTTCAGCGCCACCTATTGAGTTTAATTGTGTACCTAGCCACTAAGATATTTACAACAAATTTTATCCAGTGTTTTAGGAGTTCAGTGACAATCGGTGGGACAGAAGAAATATATATATATCTAAAAATATGAAAGAACATAGATGTCAGACTTTGTTTATATTCAAAATCATTAAAAATTTCATCGTTTACTTCTTAATTTTAGCACATAACATTAAACCATAATTTTAACCACCCAAAAAAAATATACTAGGAGAAGTTATATACGCCCGAAATTAATTTCATACAACAATGCTCACACCTTCAATATTTTTAAAACTTCCAGTATATATGTATTTTGAGGTACCGATAACCAAAAAAATGGTAAAAATTAATTTTTCTGGGATAAAACAGTCAAAAACAGTAAAAAATTTTAAATTTTTTTGAAGATATCTCAGAAAATATACACGATATAAAAATGTTTCACTCAAAACGAAATGTGAAATATGATTTTTGATTTAAGACGAAAAAGACAAAAAATAGTCAAATGCGAATACCTGTAGGTATTTTTGTTAAAAAATTTTAACCTGCGCGGCGCTTTTTTTTCCTTTTTTGCAGTATTTTCAATACCTGTTTGTGGGGCTTTCTTCTTTTTCATTTTCTTGTAAATACGAAATTGCTTATTCAAATTAATACCAACGGGCGTTATGTCAATGGGCGTTATTACATGCATTCTAAATATGGGATTAAATAGGTCAAACTTTTAATTTTTGGTTTCTTTTGTATGTTTTTTTTTGCTGATTATATATAATCATTTTTTCATTAAAAAAATGTCATTTATATTTGATTCAATACTTTAAAATTGAATTTAACCAAATGTATGTTAATAATGCATTCTTTTTAACGGTGTATGCACATTTCCACAGAACCCAGCCCCGTCATTTCCCACACAGTGCTCATTAACCAGACATGATGATGGCAAGCCTGGCAGACGACAGCCTTTCTATCACCCTCTCGCTCTCTCTCACTCACAC
Organism: Lordiphosa mommai; assembly: GCA_018904225.1. Classification (NCBI taxonomy): domain Eukaryota; kingdom Metazoa; phylum Arthropoda; class Insecta; order Diptera; family Drosophilidae; genus Lordiphosa; species Lordiphosa mommai. The sequence goes on along the minus strand of JAEIFT010000124.1, from coordinate 134,636 downwards.
ACTCACTATATATATGATATAACCCCCCTCCCCACCCATTATATCTGGCAGGCGACACATGTTCTTGATATTTTTATGACATTGGATACATGCAACCTCCAGTGGCAGTTCCAGCAGCCTGTTTTCCATCTCCATCCCCGGCCTAAGCTGCCTAATTGTTATGCGCACTTCACAAACACTGAAAATCAACGTTGACAACAACAGATTTGTCAACTGGCATATAACCGGACTAGGTTATATGTATGTGTGTGTAGTATAAGCCTATACCATGTCCAGCGCCATTAAATAAGGATGTATTTTTAATGACCCCAAGTGGACTTAGGGACGGGCAGTATAGCCAGCACTGTTAATGCGTTTAACAGGAGCTCGTTCAATAAACTACAATTAAGGGTTTAAAATCTCAAAAGAAATATGGAAACATTATATATTTAAGCAAGAACAGAAGATTTAAGAAAGAGAAACGAAAAATGTGAAAAAAAACAGCTTTTTGCTTTGAGCTGCGAGCTGCAGTTTGTGCGCCTGGAGCTGCGAACAGCTCGCAGCTCTTTTCTCTGAAAAGAGTCCGAGCCGCTAGCTCGAAAGCGAGCAATTCCAAATCCAGTAAATTACTAGTCTCCTCTGCCCAACTTCTATTCCTTACATAATAAAATGTGATTTAATTTTATGGCCGATTAATTAATAGACCAAACCCGCCCAGAAAACTTTGACTGCCTAAAGGTCACTGCTGGCGCTCTCTGTCTTCTCCTGCTGCTTAAATGCCGTTCAATGAAATGAGACTGAAATCAATTAACTGATTTCTAGTTCTTCGAGGACCAACGTGGCACTTTCATAAACTTGTGCAGCCTCATGCCAATTAAGAGCCGCCGCCCCTTCTTCCACAGCAGCGGCAAAAATATGTGAACAGATTTCACTAATTACTTTTATGACCTAATTTGCTGGCTGCACTTTTTTTGTTTTGCTATAAATTTGTCGGGTGCTTTTTACCTTGAACAAAATAATAATAACCCAACATCAGATGCAGACCATTTATACATAGTACATCAGTGGCCAATGCCCTCCAAAATGCTCCTTCCATTGCTCAAATCGAAGTCCGTCGCTTCGGCTGGTATGCCTTAAGCGGTTTAAATTTATTGCGCTTTTTCTTACAGTGCACACTGGGTCAGCGATACGAAATTGTACACAAAAGTTTCAAGATTTTAGGGAATTAATTTACTGACTAATATTATTAAGAACGCCTTTGAATATCGTAAGCCAAACTTTTAACTTTTACACATTCGGTCACCTTTACCAGCTATTTACTCTCTTAGTCAGCTTTGAAGTAAGTTTTAGGATTCGTCCAAAAATATGTCCCTTTCTAAGTATTTGAAAGCTCACAAGCCAAGAGAATGAAGATAGCTCGACTTGGCACCACCAAACCAAATATTCCCTGCACAAACATTATATGAGTCGAAATCGAAATTTTGCAGCTTAGTCCATGCTTTGTTCAAGTGCTTCAAAGAACCAACTGATATTTTTAATTCATACCACTGCATTTGTGGATTCAACAAACATAATGTTCTTAGGGGTACATTTGTACCCCAAACATCATTTGAGGCGTAATCGATATTGTTTAACTTTATCAATGCTTTGTACAATATGTTTCACGTTCTTTAACGAAATAATTATATAAATCTAAAGCTTAAAAAAGTCTAAGTAAGTTTACTTCGGACTACCAAAGTTATTATACCATTGTAATAATAATCATTTCAAGTGCTTAGAAGAGCAACCTTATATTTTAAATTCTTACCACTACATTTTTGGATAAAAAAAAAATTTTTTTTTGGGTTTCATTTGTACCCCAGAATCAGAATCAAAATTGTTCAATACGTAACACGTACTAAATATTTCTATAAAAATAAAGCTTAAGAATGGATGAAAGGTAATTTCGTACTACCGAAGTTTTTACACCCTTGTAGATTGAATATTGTTAAAAATTATTTGATTTTGATTTTTTGATTATTATAAATCTATTTGAATTTGATTGATTCTCATGCAAATGTACTGGGGTACAAATGTACCCCAAAGTCGGTTCACATTAGTTTTGATCATAGAGGGATGCTGGCTTAAGCTGGCTATGCAACCAATGATTACATCTATACATATTCATCTATTCCAGTTGATGCAATGGTATTTTTAGTTCACATAGTACACTGTTCTTAAAGGTTTTGGAAAATTATGTTTAGAACTTAAAACAAAGCGAGTATTGTATTGAATTGGTAATTCTGCTACTGTGCCCTTATTACAGGGCTGCAAACCCAATTAATTTTTTCGGAGGTCCGGATCGGGGGTTCGAACCACAATTAACCAATGGTTAAGGTTTAGAAATTCAAGGTTCAAGGTTTTTGTGCTTAAGTTTTGGTTCGAACCTTGGGTAATAAAGAGTAATAAATTTGTTAAAAATATATATATGAATTTCTGAATTTTTTTAAAATTATAAGTATTATTCTTCGACCAATTTTTGGTCTATGCTTCTTCTTTAATCAATGAAATGTCCGCTTAACTAAGACTTGTAACTTTTTTTGAATCGAACCGAAAGTTTTGGTTCGGCACAGGTTCAGCTATTTTTTTCAAAAGAGGTTCGGTTCAAGGTTCGGTTCACAGTAAAAGAAAAGTCGGAATTCCGGGTTCGAACCGGTTCGGTTCAAAACCGTTTTGCAGCCTTAAAATTTGTGCAAATTATTAGCTCAAGTTATTAGAAGTTAGGTTCAAATCTTTTAACAATATCTTGCCAAAATTTTTTAGATTTCTAGCTAAACTGGTTTTCAATTTAAAGTGTTTTGGCCCACTGTGGCGTGTTGTGGGCGGCAAAGATACGGGGGCCTGCTCCTTTGACCTGTCTACTTCAGCAATGCTGTTGCTATTGTTATATGTATTTTTTTTCGGTGGAGGCTCCTTGAACGCTTCGGGCATGGCAAACGAGTTTCTTGTGTTTCGCTTTTTCCTTCACTCTTTTTTTTCGGTTTTGTTTTTGTTTTTATTTGTTAGTTGCAGAAAACTCGTTGCTCGCTGCGCTTGTTGCGCGTTTTGTTGTAAATTATTAAGAAATAAAAAAAGACACGAGAAACAAAAATAAAATGCGCAACATGCGGCTCTGCTTAGATGGCAGCCTTTGATGTTTTTTTTTAGGCGTTGTAATAAGCCGTTGCTGTCGCGGACCCAACCCAGTCTGACGTTTTTTTTTTTTTTAGCAAAATTTAATTTGTGTAAATTTGTTGGAGATTTGATATTGGAGGAGAGCGTGGGCGAGCAATAGGCCAACGATTTTGGTATTGAACAGGCAACGGAATGAACAAAAAGTTCTTAAGAGACTTCAGGTGATTCATGAGGTGCTGCTGAAAGACGTTATAAAAAACACCTTACCAAATTTTTTGGGGAGCTTTTCCTTTACTTCAGTTTCGCATTAGTCAATTAAATGGATTAGACGCAATATCGTTGCGTTAATACGTTTTAAATAGCTCCTTGTTATTTTTTTTGCCAACTTTTTGGGCTCGCAATTGAGTCGCTTCGAAAAGAATAACAAAAACAAAATGCATGCAATTCTTGACGCCAGTTCTCAGCAGCAGACGGCAGCAAAAACAAAATAAATGCAGTTTGCGCGACAGAGACGTCGTCAGACTGAAGGCTGCTCGACTCGAGGCTCGCTTATAAGGTTGATTTTTTTGTATTTCTGTTGTCATTGAACTACTTCCTTGATGGATTTGGCCTTAGTCTTTCATACACCCAGAAAAAATATCATTCTAAATTTAATTATGTCCGTGATTAAATTTAGACTGTTTTGTTCCTAAAATTTGAAAATAGTTTTGTTATTTTTTTTCATGAATAAATAAATACGCATAAATCAGTCTTAAATTTTGAAATATGAAAGTTAGAATAATAATAAAATATAAAAAAAATATTTCATTTCAAGTTAAAGGGACTTTTTAAACAAAATACGAGCTTGAAATGAAAATTTTGCTTTCAGATTTGGAAATTACGAACTTAGAAGCTTTTAAGATCGTTTTTGAATTTGAATTTCCCCTTTTTAAGTACGGAATTCTTAATTTTTTACTGAGTGTTCTTTATTTAATTAATTCTCTATTTATTTTCCGAGTGTATACACTCGAAAGAATCTTTGAATATAATAAATATAAGGCGTAACCTTCCCAAGCCCCGAAATTCAATCATAAATAAATAAATATTTTTTTAACCATTATTTGCTTTTACAAAATTTCCAATTTTAAAAGAAAATTCCCCCATTTCAAATCACAACTTATACTTTTTATCCAGGCGCTAAATCCCCGTTTCATCTTATATTCTTGCAAAATAAATTGCCTTTATAGTATGCGATGCTCATTTTTATCCACACCACAAGCTACAGAGCCCGGAAGTGGCATTGCCAAAGACTAAGCGAGCAAGCGAGACAACACTATGCATAAGCCAAACACAAGTGGCGCCATCTCACACAAGTTTATCCAATTGGCGTTTTTTGAGCGAATTCGCCGCACAACAAAACGTGCTCTCTTGCTCTCTCAACTCATATTCGCCGCGTTTTTCTGGCTCTCTCTGTTTTTCGCTCTTTTTTTCTCTGGCTCTCTCCCTTTTTTGCCGCTCTCTCAAAAAAAGTTTCTCTCTCGTGAGTATTTTATATGTGTGTGTATTGTATTTGTGTGTGTGTGTATTTACTTGTATTTCAAATTTCAAAAATTAAATATTATGATCATTTCTTCAAATAAAAGTGGATTAAAATGAAAAATATATAAAAGAATACAACAAAATTTTCAAATACTTATACTAGACATTTACTAAGTACGCTTAAATAAAATTTTAAAACTCAAAAGTGAAATGCAAATGCTGGAAATTATCAAAAATTCCATATCAAAACAAACAAAAAAAAAGGATGAAAAAGAAAGATGCAAAAATTATCAAAAATTCCATATCAAAACAAACAAAACAAATGATGAAAATGAAAAACAAAACATACAAATTAAAAACACTTATTATATACATACTTATTTGAGTTTTAGTTAGTTTAGTTAAGTATTCAGTGTTGATACCACGGCGGCCAATGTAAATGTAAATTGGAAACGTTTACACCTAAATCGAAATTTATAATAATGATTTACTACTTTTATGCCATTTTATGCTCAATTTGTGAAATGTACCTCTGTTTTCTACTTCTTTCAGTTAAATAGAAGTGGCAGAAGCTCAAGAACTAGAATTAGTCCGCATTTACACGATAAAGTTAACTTCATGAAGTTCTTCATGACGTTTTTGTTTGTGGGAAAGAGGTGACCTACCGAGGCGTGAAGCTTTTCGATAATTCTCCTTTGCTTTGTTCTGATTGAACTGATGCAGGGTTGATTTGTGGGTTATTTGCTTATCGATAACTCGCGTTCTCAGGCGATTTACACGATGAAGCAAACTTCATGAAGTTTGCTCAGTAGGCGAGAAATATTACTGTATTTTTTTACTATTCGTTAAAAAGGTCTGAAAGATTTCCTCTAAATTTCACGCCTACTAAGAAAACTTCATGAAGTTTGCTTCATGGTGTGAATCCCGACTTAAAATCGAACTTCACGAAGCAAACTGCATCATGTAAATGCGTACAAAGTTTTGAAGATGCTCCAAAATGAAATCGAAGAGAGCTTCATGAAGCAAACTTCATCGTGTAAACACGGACTTAGAATCGTATTTATTCGGGGGCGAAAATATAAATTTCGAAACTGTTAAATCGAGGTAAATTCAAATTTAAATATTCCATGTTGATGTTTAAATTTTTGCGTCGTGCGTTGAGTGTTTTGTATTTGTATTCGAAAAATGTTATTCGTGGTAGTGGTATCGTCGTGCCGTGTTGAAAATATTCGACATAATATTTACTTTTCCGTTCCCGTTTCTTTTTAGAATTGCAGAAAAAATTGTAATGGGTACAAGTGGAAATAATTTTACGTTCGACTTCTTCAACCATTCATTGCTGAGATCTATGAATCAGCAATCTTGTTACACCCTTATCCTTGATGAGGGATATTTTAAAAAGATAAGGAACACATATCATGTGCGCTATTTGATAATAGGTTTGTAGGAGGTGAAGGAGCAAATCACTTTTCCAATGAAGCGTGGGATTGGCATGAAAGTGGTAGCAATTTGTATCGTAGATTATTCAGAGAAGAGGATGAAGAAGAGGAAGAGTCTCTTATTGGCCTCGAAAGAACCGTAGTCATTAATTTCATACATAATATTTTTGACCGTGCACTTTTTCCGGATAACATAAAGGGGATTGTTTCAGATCGCTATTTTGTAATGCACTGGGCAAAAATGGGTATGGCTATATAATTCCCAGCATGGAGTATATCTCTAACGGGAAATTTTCCCGATTAGATTATACAACGAAGTTGGCACAAATTAGGTCGAACTGTGACAATGTCTATATAAGAGAACGGAAGGATGACTCTAAGATCCTGATACATAAAATTTAACGATTTATGGGTTTATTTTTCGAATTGAAGGGAGAAAATAATAATGAATATCATTCATTCGGATATGCTAATAAAGCAAGTTAAGGTGTTCGGGTCATTTTACGATTTCAGCAAGTGCTCGAATTCAGATGAAGTCAAGGTCCTGGGTTTAGCTTCTATTTAAATATATTTAGTATTTGAAGAGTCCCTTAAAAAATATATAATTATTACTGATAATACATGAAGTTTACTTTAAAACGTAAATGGCCAAAAGCCAATCAAAAATGCATGGAAATGGAATGCCACATGGCTGGCGATCTCTCTCTCGTTTTAGTGGGGGCGAGAAAACTGGCCAAAGAGAGAATGCGCTTCAGTTTCGTGCGTTTGTGTTTGTGGCTGACAGTTTGTTTGCGACCGTTAAGCAGTCAGTTTGTTTGCGACCGTTAAGCAGTCAGTTCAGCGTGCGGATAATTCTTGTTGCCGTCGTCGTCGATTTCGATTTCCGTTGTTGTTATTGTGTCCAAGTCTTGTCTTGTGACAAACCAAAAAATTCGCCCACATTTGGCGGCAAATTAAAAACAAACAAAATTTCCATTTTGTTTGCCAAAAAAGAAAAAGTAATAAGCTTCAAAGTGCATACAAACGTGTAAACGACAAAAAAGAAAAGCAAAAAAAAAACAGATTTGTAAATTAACAAAAAAATGTGTTTTTAATTATAACTCATAAAGTCAATGGATTCTGAACCAAAAGCCCATTGGCTTATAATTAAATTAAATTACGTGTTAAATTGAGCAACAAACGTTTAACAAACCGCATCCACACACAAAATGCAATAACCCAACCAAAATGCAGGCCTTGTGTTTGGTGATGATGCATGAAAATTAATTAAAAATAAATAATAAAGCAAAATATTGAATGGGTTTTAAAAAAGATTTATAATAATTTAAAAAAAAAGTTTAAACAAAAATATTTAAATAAAATAACTAAGCCTAACTCTCAAAATATTTCGAAATATGTTTTAAGACCCACACTCAGTAAAAATCCAGAATTCCGTTCTTAAACAGGGGATATTCATGTACAAACGTTCTCAAAAGCTGACTCAAGTTCGGAATTTCCAAATCTGAGAACAAAATTCTTATTTCTGTCAAAATTGGGACAAATTATTTGTCTGTGGGATCTTAGCTTGAGTCAGTAAGTGAGTTTGTCAGTTAAGCTAAGTTCACACGGGCAAATTGGCATAAATAGTCAATTTATCAGCAGATTATTTGCGGGTGGATCTTTAGCTTTAGTTTTAAGTCCTCCAAAGTCTGAGGTAAAAGTTATTTAGACAAAATTTGTGCAAATTATATGCCCGTGTGATCTTGGCTTTAGTCAGTTTGTGAGTTAGTCAGTTTGTCTGTTTGTTGGTTTGTCACTTTGTCAGTAAGTCAGTTAATCATTTAGTCAGCTAGACAGTAAGTCAATTTGTGAGTTAGTCAGTAAGACAGTTAGTTAGTTAGTCTGTTTGTCAGTTCACAAATTTTGTATCTATGTGTGTGGCATGTGGAAACAATCTCTGAATATATGTCTAGTGAGGAGCGTGAGGTGGTTTTTTTCTAGTTGTGGAGCGAGAAAACTTCAAACTAAAAATAAAGCCGAACATCCTATTATTTTCATCAGAACCTACAGATCTGCACTCTCGCACACTTGTACTTTCAGTCCCATGTACTGACTTTTACTCAAGTTTTCGAGACCAAAATGCAGTCCGCCTCTCACATTATCTAGCGGCAAGACTTCCTAGCTCTAATCTAACAGAGATTAACCAAGACATAATGCTTCCAAGTGCAAAATAAATTGAATAATATTTGTTTAAAACTTAAAACTCAATTTCATGGCTACCAAATTCAATAAAATGTATTATTAAATTTGATATCAATTTTCATGGTTAATTAACTAATGATATGTTTAACTAATGAACATAAATCAATAGTTATTAAACTTTTTTATTGCAAAGATGACTAATGATAAAGCTTCAGAAATTGTTTATCATACAAAATATCAAAAAATATTTAAAGAATTAAATAAACTGTCAATCGAATTTGTATAAGGGTGCATATTAGTAACCTCGCTGGAGAAGAACTTTGATAAGAACTAGCTAATCGCTTTCCCTTTTGCCTTGATTTTTCAGTAACTAAAGGAGTGCTCAATCCGAAATGCCCAATCCCTGGCATATACTGCGATAATGTCAAACACTTTGAGCTTATTCTGGTTAGCAAACCACTCTAAAGCCACAATATGTATAAATACAATATATTTTTTATACATTTTCTAAGTTTTATCAAGTTTGGTTTGACTTTTTTGCCACATGGAGCAGCGATAAGCAAATTCAAGCGACACACATTTAAAAATATTTATAAGAAAATTGTGGGCTTTATGTAAATTAAATGGATATGAGAAGTTTGTTTCGAAAACTTGTGATAAAATTATACTCAGAATAAAAAAAATTTCAAAGTACTCTCGAAATTGAATTAAGATTGCTTAATCGTACTTCAAGCTGTTTTGGTATAAACCAAGTTTATTTTAGACTAAATTCAATGCTAAACAATGTCAGAAATAGGTCGATCCCGAATATTTTCCAAACTGGTACAAAAGGATTGACTTAGAATTTGTTTCTTGATTCCGTTCTAAGCTCAGGGTGAGCTTCAGATCAATTTTAGATCACAATAGGCTTAATTCAAAAACACACTGGACTTATTTTAGCTTGTTTTTTTTTTGGGACCTCTGGTTTTAATTATAATAATTATACCAAAAAATTATCAAGAGATCAGTTTTCAGTCTTTCTGCTTTGACATTCGAGTTCCGTAGTTACTTTAATCTCGATGTTGGATTTTTATATTTTTAATAATTTTAATTTTAACTTCAAAATCTCTAGAAAATTCCGAAAAATATATGCATACCTACTTTTGTTAATAGAATCATATAAACGCAAGAATTATCCGTCGTTTTAGTCATGGCTCATTAAAATCTATGGTAAAACGACCAAGTTATGGACGTTCAAGCTAGATGCCCAATATCGAAACGTTCTCTTACATTTGAAGCCATATCTCGGGTTAGAAACGTCAGATGTGGTCAAGCTATATACAAATTTGAGGGTTATACAATTTACAAAAATCTCGTAAAACTTTCTTTTTCAATCGATATATTAGTTTAAATAGTATGAGCAAAAATATTTGGCAAAAAAGATTTATTGGTCAAAAATTAAGAAACTTGTTTTTTCAAGATTCTCAAAATATTAGAAAATGTTTAAAAATTCGGGTTTGTTTCTTTTCCCCTTACGAATCGCACTTTTTCAAAGAAAATAAGGCATTGCTGAAGAAAATCTTTGCATAAATACCAAAGTTGTGAGCAATTGAGTAAAAGTACTCAAATTGGAGTACTTTTTACGTTTCTTTAAAAATTTCGATAAAAACGGGATTTTTGAATTTCAAGTAAAGACTTGCTAAGTTTTTACCAACGATCCTTAAACAGGCGTTTATTATACTAAGTATTAGACCTAGTATAAGATTTTATATAAGACCCATAAAACGCAGCTCTGTTATTCATTCAAAGCTCCAGATTGTTTAATTTTTTCTTCGTTAGAGATTTTTTTACAGCCTAAGTAAAAATATTTTTAATTTTTTCTCGGAAAATTGTACAAAAATTTTAAATAAATTTGAAAAATTTATTTTTAATTTTTTCGAATTTTTCGAGATTTCCGAGAAAAAATTAAAAATATTTTTACAGCTGAAAAAAATCGAATTAACTTTTTCGAGAAAAATTTTAAATTAATTTCTTCTAAATCCTTGATAGAGGAAAAAATGTCCAAAAATAATTTTTTGTTTCTTTTAGACTTGAGAATCGCACTTCTACGAGGAATATAAGTTAATGGTCAAATAAAAGAATGGATAAATACCAAAGATTTGGATATTTTATGTGTTTCTTTAAAAACTTCGATAAATATTTGCAAGCGTACTTAAAAACGAAACTTTAGCGGTCAAATTTTTTAAATAAAAATTTGCTATCTTAGAAACGAGTCTAATATAAGACCCTATATAAGACCCATACGACGCAGCTGTGTTATTCATTCAAAGCTACAGATTGTTTAATTTTTTCTTCGTTATATTGTGCGTACTTTCAAAATTCTACATAAATCAACAGACAGAGAAAGAGAAGCAATGCCTCAAGACGAATGTTGCCTTCCTTCCATTTAAATTAAACAATTTGATTTTGTTGCTGTTTTAAGGCAATAAAATCAACAAAAGCGTCAGCTGAGCTGAGCTTTTTTTTTTTTTTTTTTTTAAAGAAATACGAGCTGGAAGAAACAAAGAAAGCTAAGTAAAGTCTGAGAACAAAGCGATATAAAAGACGCTAGCTTGGAGCTTGGACGTCTGGCAGAGAGGCCTATTGTTTGGGGAAACTGCACGTCGGAAATGATTATAGTCTTGCCTGGGGGTTTGGGGAGCTGAATTTCGTCATTAACTGACTCACGATGCAGATGCACATGGCCGCATGTTGCATACAACAAAAAAAAAAAAAACAACAAAAAATCCAAAACCTGTGTTCTCTCAAGCCCAACTTATGCTCTATATCTCTATGAGTTTTATCCTGCCCAAAGTCAAGCCAGAGAGCAATATAGAGCGCAATATAGAGCGCAACAGTGAGAAAGTGCGGCGAAAATATCTTTTGCTTTTTGCTAGCAATGCGACTCAGGACTCAGCTTTCAGTTGACAAAAGTTCCTGGTGCGGTGCGGACCTTTTTTCTGTGAGTTAAAGTAAATCGTTTGTCGTCACGGTTGGTTTCGTTAACAGTGTGTGTGTGTGTGTGTGTGTGCGAGTGACTCAAATCCTGTGTGTGCGGGTGTGGGTGTGGGGGGGCCAAGACAAAAAGCAGTTTTATACATACAAATACTTATATATGCGGCGAATTCAATGACGTCGCAAATAAAAATGTTGATGTGCGTCTTTCTATATTTTTTGTTTTTGCCAGTGTCTGTTGTCGATTCGATTTAATTTATAAAACAAAACCAGAATAACTAAGAAAAACTAGACAAAACGTCAAGTGTTTCGCGGTTGTTGTTGTTCTTGTTGTTATGTGATTTTAATTAAAAGCTGTATGTGAAATTTTATCAAACCGCAACAACTTTTATCACCATTTTGGAGAACAAGCACACGCACACAAGCAAATACATGCAAACAACAGCTATGTCGTTTCTATGTATGTGTATAAAAAAGCCGGCAACATTCTGAGCAGCTAGAAACAACAACAACAACAACAAATACACATACACACAACACGCGACGCCGAAGAACGAAAGTAAAAGCATAACGCGAAAAACTGAAAAAATAAAACAAAACAACAACTTATAATAATAAGGGGGCTCAACTAAACTCAAACTTTATTTTTACTTATAACTAAAAAAATCAAAGAGAGTGAAAATAAGAAAGAAATATTAATAAAATAATAAAACAATAAAATGAAAAAGCCAAATAATTGAATTAAATTAACAAAAATCTTTTTTAAAACTAATTCAATATTTTCTTTGATATAAAATCAAATAAAACAAGTACATTCGAGCTTACCTAACTAGAACTAAAGAGTATACAACACCTAGATGCGTCATTTCATACAAAAGCTAAGTTCACACAGGCAAATAAATTGGGCAAATTTTTATGACAATTTGTCTAAATCGCGATTACATTCGATTTTTCTGGACTTAAAACATAAGATATGGATATATATGCAATTAATCTGCTCAAAAAGTGTCGAAAAATTCCCTATTAAGGCCTATTTTTCCAAAATTTCATCAAAATTTGGGCAAATTATTTGCCTGTGTGAACTTAGCTTAAGAAAGTCGGACAAAGTTTCCATATAACTGATAACTTTTAAGTGTGGTGCCACTGGAACATTGTAAACATTTTTGTAAAAGGCTGCCAAACGGGCCAGAACCGATCCTTGTAGACCCGGGTCTAGACCATGAACCAAACTTTTTAAACCTGTCTATCCTAGTAGGCCTGATCCTAGTAGGCCAAAATATTTTAACAACATTAAAAGCTATGAGCTAAGGCTCGAACCGAAACCTTAGGTTCCACAAACTTAGGAACCGGTCCGCGAATCGAACCTTAGTCTTAACAATAGGTGCGAATCTCTGGACCGTTTCTTCTAGAGGTTTGCAGCCTTTTTCATGGATCAATGCGGCGATTCTTGCATTTGAAGTATAACCATAAGTTCTGCAAATAATTTCCGACCCAAAAACGACCCAGTTCTTATAAGATTTGGATCGAATTCAGGTACACGTATACGAATAAAGGTACAAAGGGTTAGATAAGCTTGCGAAAATGTATGTAACTGTTAAGAAGCATGCACATTTATCGCTATTAAGTATGTTTTTGATCAGCATCAAAAGCTCTAATAGTACGTCTAAGACATATAGCAGCCCACTTCCCGCCCAGTCAAGCGAATCTTTAATTAAAGGTTGAAATAACTTTATATGAAGGTTAACTGGGTGATAAATAAGTTAAAAATCTGTTTTTAAGAGCAAAAAGTGAATCTTCTACTTCTTCGAAGAGGGACACAGGGCATCAACCACTCCTCCTCTCCATTAATCTTTATTATTTGCCGTTGCTTTGACTTCACCCAAGTTTAGCCGATACTTTAAGCTTCTCTAACGACGGTTCTTCTCCAGGTCCCTTAAGGTCTGCCTGGTGTTGCCCGACTAATACTGTTTTGCGATACAGTCCAATCCAGCTCCACTTCATCCTTCTTGTCGACGCCTTCCCTTCTGGCTTGTCGTAAACAGGTCACTGTTTCGATTTCTGTTCGGCCAGAAAATACGTATAATTCGTCTTAAGCACCGGTTGACGAAGGTTTGGAGTTTTTACACGTTGGAATTTCTCAATTTCCAGGTTGTATAACCATATAAGATAGTGAAAAAGTGAATCTTCCGAACAAATCTTTACTAAAAGTTTTCAATAATTCTTTGAATATTTTAATTCAGCTCCTAAGAGGTGATATAGACCAGCAATGGGCAAAAAGTGGCCATTTGGACCTTTGCAGCCCGGCTCGTTAGTCAGCTCAAAGCGAAATGAAGTGCATTTTGTTGTTGCTGAGCCCTTTAGTATAATTTTGGTGCCCACCGCTGATATTAAACTATTGCTAAGAGTAAATTTGGTCGTACAATTTTAAAGATAGAGGTGAAAAAAGTTTCTTGGGACCCTACAGGGGACTTCGAATCCATCAGACACCAAATCTGGTCCACAAACCGGTTTCGAATCACATAATTTTTGTGAAAGTGGAATTCAGAAGATGGCTGTATATTTACTAATTAATTTCGGAGGGTCCCAATCATTAGTTTATGTACAAAAAATTAGTCCTATTATAGTTCTACGGTTTAAAAGGGAGTATGAAAGTATGTCAAGAAAGAAAGAAGAACGTATGTCAAAAGCAGCCTGCTTAAATTTGAAGATGTTAGTCTATCTTATTAGGTTCCTTTTTAAAACCGGAAAGATCATAGACCCTGAATTTCATTCCCTGCCATAGGATTTGGGAGTCAGCAGAAATAAGTTGTCAGTGTGTTGAGCGCGTTCATCTAATTATCTGGCTTTTACAGTCCCAAAAAATAAAGCCGAGTTTCTATCAATCTCTTGGCTTGTGCACATTCATCTAACGAGCTTTAAAGCTCTCTATTCTTAGTCCGGGCCTGCTGTATAGCTAAACAAGTATTTTCTCAGCTGCCAGTGGCAATTTCTCTGCCCCCATTGCCGACCGCAGCTTTTAGAGTACAGTCGAACACATTCGATAATTTCAGTACTAGAAATATACAACTTAGGGAAAGCAAATACTTTCACATTTTTGATATAAAAATTCAATTCTCTCGTAAGAAGTTCTAGTTATGAAAGCTCGAGGCTGTACTTTATAAAATCACTTAAAACTAGTTTTAGCTGCTTTCTGCACTTAAGCAAACTTCTAAAACCATTACTAAATAATGAATTAAATAATAAGTGGGCTATTTTCAAAAACTAAACAGTTTAAGTGATATTTTAATTTTTTAAAAATAAAAATTCTTCAATTTCTAATCATAAAATAAATTAAATTTTTCTAGATAAACCAAACAGTGTGAATTAAAATTAAAAAAAGCCAAATTGTTGGTATTGATAAAAATGTGCTTAATCTAAAAAAACAAAAAATTCATATAAACCACAAAGATAATCTCTCTCTATAAAAAAAAAATACAAAAATCCGGTTAATTTTTTGTGCGCGTTGAAAATATAAGCGGCCTACAAAATTTACTACCAAATCGGCTTTGGTAACTCCACCAACATCAACACCATCAACCACCCTCTCAACAGCAGCACAAGAATGCTTTTCGAGAATCCAGCCGTAGCGGCCAAGTTGCCATTTCCGTATAATGTGCCGCCGCCTTTACAGGCAGCAGCAGCGGCTGCCGCAGCTGTGCCAAATTTAAGGTAAGAAAAAGGTCCAAGCTGGCCAAGCAATGCTTATATATATATGCTAGTGATGTTGTCGTTGTTGTTATTGCTGTTGTCTCAAGGCCATTAGAGGCGTTAATGCGCTTTGAGGTTTGTTTTTAGCTCGGCCATCCTCAGTGGCATATTTATGAAAATTGTTTTGCTCTTTGCTTGTTTTTAAATATTTCATCAGGCACTCAGTAGTTGCTACTTTTTTTTTTTTATTATTTACTTATATTTACTGCCTTAAATTGCTTCCATTTATTAGATGAGATTAAACCGTAGGTTTTCTGGGCAAAAATTGTGTCATTTTAAGATTCATTTAAAATTAACGAAGTTGTTGCTGTTGTGTGCTAATGGGGGCTTTGATTGTGCAAATTTAGTTTATAAATATTTTAAAAGTATTTTCCAGGGATTCATCACGAACGGAAATGAGGGTTTTGATTAAAGGTTCTATCTTGTTCTTAATCTCTGCCGTGCATGCATTGAGCGTTTTAGTCTGTCGTGAAATTCTGCACGAATTCATTGATTGTCATTTTTGAATAGCTCTTTGCTCATATATGAGTCTGCACGTTGCCATGGGCATACCTACAGTTGGAAAAGAGGTTAGAGGTTGTCTTGCGAATTCGTCTGCTTTACGTGGGTTTCTAATTAAGTTTCTGGCCTAGGTCACTTCTAGCCATTTTAGGACCAATTGGCCTTTTCCCAAAAAAAAAGTTTGGACTTTTATCGGTAAAAGCTCCATACAACTCTTTCATGTGTGACCACGTTTGATATCGATTAACGATTAATCAAAAACTTACCTCGGCAGAAAAATGGAATTAACTCGTGAAAATTTTCGTGCAATCATTTTTCACAACATTCGACGTGGATTATCACGACAAGAGTGCAACGATGAACTTAAATCTTTGTACGACGATGAAGCACCATCCTATAGCAGTGTGAAAAATTTGTTTAATCGAAGCTCGAAGACGAAGGTCGTGAAGGTCGTCCCAAAACAGTCGTTGTGCCAGAAAACATTGATGCCGTGCGTGAACTGATAATGCAAGATCTTCATGTGACATACCGTGAGATACTGGCATCCTTGGGCATTTCTTCCACCAGCATACATTCGATATTGCATGAACACATGGGCATAAAAAAGGTTTTGTCTCGTTGGATCCCGCACAATTTGACAATAGCTCAAAAAAAAAGGCTCGTGTGGATTGGTGCAAAGAAATTTTGAAAAAATATAAACGCGGTGTTTCAAAAGACGTCATCTTGGATCTATGCTTATGAGCCCGAAACAAAACAGCAATCGACCGTGTGGGACTTCGAAGACGAGCCAAATCCAACGAAAGTCGTTCGTGGAAGAAGCACTTCGAAGCAAATGGTCGCCTGTTTCTTCGGTAAAACTGGTCATGTGACGACTGTTCTGCTTGAGCAACGAAGGACGGTCAATTCTGAGTGGTACACCACAATTTGTTTGCCTGAAGTCATCGGAGAAATTCGAAAAACGAACAAGAGAAGACAGATCATTGTACACCATGACCATCAGCTCACACCAGCGCCTTTTTGACCGCCCAAAACGTCGAATTGATGGGTCATTCGCCGTACAGCCCTGACTTGGCACCCAATGACTTCTTTTTATTCCCGCACTTCAAGGGAAAAATGCGTGGTCAACGATTTTCGTCGCCAGAAGATGCTGTTGAAGAGTTCAAAAACCATGTTTTGGAGGTGTCTCAATCGGAGTGGAAAAAGTGCTTCGACAATTGGTTTGAGCGCAAGCAAAAGTGTATAAATCTTGCTGAAGAATACTTTGAAAAACAATAAAACCATTTTTGATCATAAATATACGCGTTTTCATTATTAGGCCAGAAATATATATAGCAACCTACGTAAACTGTTAGAAAATTTATAATTGGGATTAAAGATCTTTTTAGTGTACTATGAAAACGTGCAATTTCTGCCTTAAATACTTACTGCTCCAGCTTTATAATTAATTTTAGGCTTGCATTTACCTGAAATGACAACCCAGAATGTTCATTTCAGACCAAAAGTGAGAGTAAACAATAAACTTGGTAACAGCCTTTACCACGAACTGATAAATCGTCATCGTTGTGGCTTTGGCTTTACTTTAGTTTTTTTATACGATCGTCTGGCGCCAGACAATTAAGAGCTTAAACATTTTTTTTGTTGTTTACCAATTAGCATTTTATTAATTATTTCATCAATTTTTGGCATGTGGCATTTGTTTTTGTAGTTTTATGTCTTAAAAGTGGTCAACAAAATTTAATGCAACAAAATGGTGTTCACATGCTCGTTTCTTATTCCTTTAATAGGGAAGCCACGAAAACTAAAAAATTTGGATTAAGCTCTTTTTTGAATTCCTTTTTACTTGTGGTAGTGGCCAGTCCGTACTGTAGGCATGATAACGAATTGGTTAAACCGCACCAACTGAACATCAGAACAAACTGACAATTACAGATTTGATTTACATTAAAAATATGATTCCTAATGGGTTGTGAGCGCTGTTGAAGTCCAAAGCTGATGAGCTATAAAGAAAATAACTTGAAATTTTTTCAAATTTAGTTACCTTAAACTCATATATCTCACCCGATAGCTAATCAAACGGGCAAATTTTACTTCCACTGGGCCATCCAAACGTTGAAGTCTCAGTTCTATGCGTATCAAATAATGATGCAGCTGCCATTCTAGTTGGGCCAAACGCTGGTTGCATAAGCCCATGAGCAGGATTTTCATTAATGGTGCCAAACAGCTGCCCAAACGATAATGCAACAATTCATGCCATTTGTCGCAGAAGTCAACATGCTTTTCCCACAACAAAATATACAAAACAACGGCTCCATCTCTTACTAAAGAAAAGATGCTGGTAAATAGCATACTGGCTATGGGCAACCAAAGTACAGTGATAAAACGATGTACTTTATTAAGACGCGCGTATAATTGAAAGAAACGCAACAGTTGACGACGTTTTCGTGCCTTAGGCAGACAACTGTCTAATTCCAGTTGATCTACAAAATTATCCAGAAATTTTGAAAACGCTCCCAGCCACGAAATCATTAGCAATTGGTAAACAAAGTAAGCGCAGTAGAAAATCTCCAATAAAAATGTATGATAGACAAATGTCCATATTTTCATTTCAAACTGATTATAAACTTCCAGCAAAGTAAGACCAAACTTAATTATAAATAAGATCACAAAGCGTGGTTCACTTATTTCGCCTGGACCAAAATGGCGACTAATACTCTCGTTCATCTGCATCAGTTCATTGGCCACTTCCACATGTTCTCGATTATGACTCACATTATGCAATCTAATGAGTAGCTGAGCATTATTCCGGCATCCCATAAATAGGGATGTACCTATCAAGAGTATCTCAAACTCTTGTCCTGACTTTATGAAACGATGTAGAAATACCAATACCACACAACTGACCGATATTAAAACATAGCTGAATATATCACCCGAATGCATGACCATTTTGAACAAAAGCGCCAAACGTCTAATCCACAAACGTCGTGGTCGTATAATCAGACGTTTTAACTTGAAATCATATTTGATTTGGCCACAAACTAAAAGACGACAAATCAAATAAATGCTCCAACTTAAACAGTTGATGCTTAAGGTGAAAAGCAGGCGGTAGAATAGTTTGTGAAGACCGATATGTACATGTCGTGACATTTTAAGCAACACTGAGACTTGGCTATTAGAATGCTAACCCTTACCAAAATTGATAAATGCGCTGCATAATGACATTTACTTATTTTTAATGCTTGAAACATTAGGCAGCACTTAAGCACAATTATGCGGAAAATGTAATGAATTACTGAGGAATGAGTAAACATTAAACTTACTTATAGAGTATGGAGTTCAGTTATGAAATATTTGGAATAGAAAAAAGTCAGAAGCCTGTAACTTCTGCTACATGCCACTTCATCTTTTTCGAACACTGTCATATCAGGTTTGGTTTACAAAAAGCTCTCTAATGTCAGGAGTGGCACGAAAAGGCAAACCATTTTGAATGTTTTACAATGACAATGAATCATACTTACAAAACAAAACAGAATTATACCGAATACAGCTGAATCATAAAGGAAGTGCAAGGTCAGGGCTATACTATGGATGTGCCCTTACTTCCCAATTCAGCCTCGATATTTAATGTAGGCGGTCGAGTGTTGTTAGGATGGAAAAGAATACCCTTGGGATAGGCTTAAGCTGTTATCTCACTTGTCTGGGATCTCTTATGAGAGGGCTGAAACATTTTTAATAGTTAATTTTTTGATTTTTAATTAAAAACTTATCAATTCGTATTTTTAAGCTTAAAGTCCTATACGTACGTAACGAAAAGTTTCATACAAAATTTGTTTAAAGAAGAAGCAGAAGTAATGATTCCTCCATTGTGCCCATACGGAGCTGAGAAGTACTGTTGCGCTTAAAAGCACATGAATATATCCAGAAAATTAGGAGTTTTTTCTTTTTTATACACTTGAAAAGTGTATATTAATTTTGTCCGGTCTGAGTTCAATTCCGTCTGTCCGTCCGTCTGTCTGTTTCTACGCGAACTAGTCCCTCAGTTTTAAAGCTATCAAGCTAAAATTTTGCTCAGAGTCTTCTTCACCCAGAGAAATCTAGCACGATTCGGCAAGACTGAAATCGGCTTCAATTTAGTTATTTTTCGTCTTGAATTTTCAAGAAGAAATCTGCTTGAAATCGAGAAAACTTTGTGTGTTTGGTGGCAAGGGAGGTGAGACAAAAAAATCGAGCTTGAAAATTCATGCTTGATTTCAGTATTTTCTTCTTGAATCCAAGAAAATTCTGTCTTGCCGTACTTCTGACACGAAATCTGCTTGATATCAAGCACGATCTGCTCGATTTTTTCTCTGAGTGTTCTTGCTGCACGCAACTAATATGTCGGAACCGGCCGGATCGGATGACTATATCTTACAGCTGCCATAGGAACGATCGGTCGAAAAATAAGTCTAAGTGCGAAAAACTTTTTTGTTTTCCATTGTAGCGTCACCAATCTTAGTATATATTAGTTTTACATGCTTCCACATAATACTGGACAAATTAATCAAAATCGGATTACTATATAATATAGCTGCCATAGAAACGGTGGGACAAAAAACAAGTTCTAGTGAGAAAAACTTTTTTGTATTCTATCGTAGCGTCCCCAATCTTGGTATATATTAGTTTTATATGCTTTCACATAATTTTGAAAAAATGTATCAAAATCGTATGACTATAGCATATAGCTGCCATAGGACCGATCGGTCGGAAAATGTGTTTTACTAAGAAAAGTTTTTTTTATGGTAACAAATCTTAATTATCAAGTTTAAAAATTTTAAATATCTGATATGTATATCCTATATATATTTTACCGGTTAAGTCAGTTGGAGTAAAATTTTTTTAAGTTTATTAAAACTTCGGCACAGTCGAAGTTAGCTTTGCCTTCTCGTTTTTATTTCCAATTAGCATTTAATTAATTATTTCATCAATTTTTGGCATGTAGCGAATTTTTGTAGTTTTATTTCTTAAAATAAACAATTTGAGTGCACAACAAAATTGAATGGAAGGGCGCTGCAACAAAATGGTGTTCACATGCTCGTTTCTTATTCCTCTAGTAGGGAAAGCGCGTTAACTAAAAAATTTGGATTAAACTCTGTTTTGAATTCCTTTTTACTTTTGGTAGTGGCCAGTCCGTACTGTAGGCATGATAACGAATTGGTTAAACCGCACCAACTGAACATCAGAACAAACTGACAATTACAGATTTGATTTACATTAAAAATATGATTCCTAATGGGTTGTAAGCGCAGTTGAAGTCCAAAGCTGATGAGCTATAAAGAAAATAACTTGAAATTTTTTCAAATTTAGTTACCTTAAACTCATATATCTCACCCGATAGCTAATCAAACGGGCAAATTTTACTTCCACTGGGCCATCCAAACGTTGAAGTCTCAGTTCTATGCGTATCAAATAATGATGCAGCTGCCATTCTAGTTGGGCCAAACGCTGGTTGCATAAGCCCATGAGCAGGATTTTCATTAATGGTGCCAAACAGCTGCCCAAACGATAATGTAGCAATTCATGCCATTTGTCGCAGAAGTCAACATGCTTATCCCACAATAGAATATACAAAACAACGGCTCCATCTTCTACTAAAGAAAAGATGCTGGTAAATAGCATACTGGCTATGGGCAACCAAAGTACAGTGATAAAACGATGTACTTTATTAAGACGCGCGTATAATTGAAAGAAACGCAACAGTTGACGACGTTTTCGTGCCTTGGGCAGACAACTTTCTACTTCCAGTAGATCTAAATAATTCTCCAGAAATTTCGAAAACGCTCCCAGCCACGAAATCATGAGCAATTGATACACAAAATAAGCGCAGTAGAAAATCTCCAATAAAAATGTATGATAGGCAAATGTCAATAGTTCCATTTCAAGATGATTATGAATCTGCAGCAAAGTAAGGCCAAACTTAATTATAAATAAAATCACAAAGCGTGGCTCACTAATTTCGCCTGGACCAAAATGGCGACTAATAATCTCGTTCATCTGCATCAGTTCATTGGCCACTTCCACATGTTCTCGATTATGACTCACATAATGCAATCTGATGAGTAGCTGAGCATTATTCCGGCATCCCATAAATAGGGATGTACCTATCAAGAGTATCTCAAACTCTTGTCCTGACTTTATGAAACGATGTAGAAATACCAATACCACACAACTGACCGATATTAAAACATAGCTGAATATATCACCCGAATGCATGACCATTTTGAACAAAAGCGCCAAACGTCTAATCCACAAACGTCGTGGTCGTATAATCAGACGTTTTAACTTGAAATCATATTTGATTTGGCCACAAACTAAAAGACGACAAATCAAATAAATGCTCCAACTTAAACAGTTGATGCTTAAGGTGAAAAGCAGGCGGTAGAATAGTTTGTTAAGACCGATATGTACATGTCGTGACATTTTAAGAAACACTGAGACTTGGCTATTATTTGGAGGAGAAGGCTAACCCTTACCAAAATTGATAAATGCGCAGCATAATGACATTTACTTATTTTTAATGCTTGAAACATTAGGGAGCACTTAAGCACAATTATGCGGAAAATGTTATGAATTACTGAGGAATGAGTAAACATTAAACTTACTTATAGAGTATGGAGTTCAGTTATGAAATATTTGGAATAGAAACAAGTCAGAAACCTTTAACTACTTCTACATGCCACTTCATAATTTTCGAACTCTGTCATATCAGGTTTGGTTTAGAAAAAGCTCTCTAATGTCAGGAGTGGCACGAAAAGGCAAACCATTTTGAATGTTTTACAATGACAATGAATCATACTTATAAAACAAAACAGAATTAGACCGAATACAGCTGAATCATAAAGGAAGTGCAAGGTCAGGGCTATACTATGGATGTGCCCTTACTTCCCAATTCAGCCTCGATATTTAATGTAGGCGGTCGAGTGTTGTTAGGATGGAAAAGAATACCCTTGGGATAGGCTTAAGCTGTTATCTCACTTGTCTGGGATCTCTTATGAGAGGGCTGACAAATTTCTAATAGTTAATTGTTTGATTTTTAATTAAAAACTTATCAATTCGTATTTTTAAGCTTAAAGTCCTATACGTACGTAACGAAAAGTTTCATACAAAATTTGTTTAAAGAAGAAGCAGAAGTAATAATTCCTTTATTGTGCCCATACGGAGCTGAGAAGTACTGTTGCGCTTAATAGCACATGAATATATCCAGAAAATTAGGAGTTTTTCCTTTTTTATACACTTGAAAAGTGTATATTAATTTTGTCCAGAAGTTTGTAACGTATAGAAATATTCATTTCCGACCCCATAAACTATATAAATTCTTGATCGGCACGACGAGCTGAGTTCAATTCCGTCTGTCCGTCAGTTTTAAAGCTATCGATCTGAAATTTTGCACAGAGTCTTCTTTTTTGCTGCACGCAACTAATATGTCGGAACCGGCCGGATCGGATGACTATATCTTACAGCTGCCATAGGAACGATCGGTCGAAAAATAATTCTTAGTGAGAACAACTTTTTTGTTTTCCATTGTAGCGTCACCAATCTTAGTATATATTAGTTTTACATGCTTCCACATAATACTGGACAAATTAATCAAAATCGGATTACTATATAATATAGCTGCCATAGAAACGGTGGGACAAAAAACAAGTTCTAGTGAGAAGAACTTTTTTGATTTCCATCGTATCATGACCAATCTTGGTATATGTTAGTTTTATATGCTTTCACATAATACAGAGAAAATTGATCAAAATCGGATTACTATATTATATAGCTCCCATAGAAACGTTCGGTCAAAAAACTACTTCTAGTGAAAAAAAAATTTTTTGATTTCCATCGTATCATCACCAATCTTGGTATATATTAGTTTTATATGCTTTCACATAATTTTGAAAAAAATTATCAAAATTGGATGACTATAGCATATAGCTGCCATGGGACCGATCGTTCGGAAAATGTGTTTTACTAAGAAAAGTTTTTTTTATGGTATCAAATCTTTATTATCAATGACTTAAAAATTTGAAATATCTGATATCTGTATCCTATATATATTTTACCGGTTAAATCAGTTGGAGTAAAATTTTTTTAAGTATATTAAAACAGTCGAAGTTAGCTTTGCCTTCTCGTTTTTATTTCCAATTAATTAATTATTTCATCAATTTTTGACATGTGGCGAATTTTGGTAGTTTTATTTCTTAAAATAAACAATTTGAGTGGACAACAAAATTTAATGGAAGGGCGCTGCAAAAAAATGAGTACACATGCATGAATCTTATTCCGTTATTAGGGCCATAACGAAAAAAAGGGAATTTGGATGAAGCAGTTCTTTAAATTCATCTTTACTTTTGGTAGTGGCCAGGCCATACTGTAGACATGATAACGAATTGGTTAGAACACACCAACTAAACATCAAGACAAACTGACAATTACAGATGTGATTCACACTCAAAATATGATTCCGGATAGGTTGTGAACGCAGTTGAAGTCCAAAGCTAATGAGCTATAAGAAAAACAACTTAAAAATTATACAAATTTTGATACCCCATAACTCACCCGATAGCTAACCACACGGGCAAACTGATCTTCCACTGGGCCTTTGAAACGTTGAAGTCTCAGTTCTATGCGCATCAAATAATGATGCAGCAGCCATTCCAGTTGGACCAAACGATAATTGCATAAGCCCATGAGCAGGATTTTCATTAATGGTGCCAAACAGCTGCCCAAACGATAATGTAGCAATTCATGCCATTTTTCGCAGAAGTCTATATGCTTTTCCCACAACAAAATATATAAAACAATGGATCCGTCTTGTACTAAAGAAAAGATGCTGGTGAATAGCATACTGGCTATGGGCAACCAAAGTACAGTGATAAAACGATGTACTTTATTGAGACATGCGTATAATTTAAAGAAACGCAAAAGTTGACGACGTTTTTGTGCTCGGGGCAGACAACTTTTACCTTCCAGTTGATCTACAAAATTCTCCAGAAATTTCGAAAACGTTCCAAGCCACGAAATCATTAGCAATTGGTACACAAAGTAAGCCCAGTAGAAAATCTCCAATAAAAATATATGATAGACAAATATCCATAGAGTCATTTTAAATTGATTATAAATCTCCAGCATAGTAAGACCAAACTTTATTATAAATAGGATCACAAAGCGTGGCTCACTAATTTCGCCTGGACCAAAATGGCGACACATTCGCTCGTTAATCTCCATTAGTTCATTGGCCACTTCCACATGTTCTCGATTGTGACTCACATTATGCAATCTGATGAGTAGTTGAGCATTATTGCGGCATCCAACAAATAGTGAAGTACTTATCAAAAGTATCTCAAACTCTTGACCGGGCTTTATATAACGATGAAGAAATACCAATACCAAACAACTGAGCGACATCAAAATATAGCTGAATATATCACCCAAATGAAAGACCAATTTGAACAATAGCGCCAAACGTCTTATCCACAAACGTCGTGGTCGTATAATCAAACGTTTTAACTTGAAATCATATTTGATTTGGCCACAAACTAAAAGACGACAAATCAAATAAATGCTCCAACTTAAACAGTTGATGCTTAAGGTGAAAAGCAGGCGGTAGAATATTTTGTTAAGACCGATATGTACATGTCGTGACATTTTAAGCAACACTGAGACTTGGTTATTATTTGGAGGAGGAGGCTAACCCATACCAAAATTGATAAATGCGCAGCATAGCGACATTTATTTGTTCCAAATGCTTGAAACATTAGGGAGCACTTATATGAAAAGAAGTTATAAATTACTGAGGAATGAGTAAACATAAAACTCACTTATAAATTCATTGGTCGTATAGCAATCAGAAATTTCGATCCAAAAAGTTAATATAGTCTTAAATAGAGTTGAAACTCAGCTAAAATATCAATCTATCTGCTTTTATGCTATTTTTCCAGGTTTGGTTCACAAAAAGTTCTCTAATGTCAGGAGTGGCACGAATATGCAAACCATTTAAGACGTTTTACAATGACAATGAATCATGCTTACAGAACCATACAAATTTAGACCGAATACAGTCGAATCTCAGGAGAAGTGCAAGGTCAGGACTATACTGTGGATGTGCCCTTACTCCAGGTTTGGATATGACAAAGTTCTGTGATGTAAGGAGTGGCACGAATAGGCAATCCATTTTCAACGTTTTACAATGATAATGGACCATACATACAATACCAAGCAGAGTTAGGCCGAATACAGCCGAATCCCAAAAGAAGTTCAAGGTCAGGGATATACGGTGGATGTGCCCTTACTCTAGGTTTGGATATAGACAAAGATTACAAAAACTTCTCTAATGTAAAAAGTGGAACGAATGGGCAAACAATTTTTAATGTTTTACAATGATAATGGATTATGCTTACACAGAATTAAGTCGAATAAAGGCGAATCTCAAAAGAAGTGAAAGGTCAGGGCTATACTCTAGGTTTGGATATTGACAAAGTTTACAAAAAGTTCTCTGATGTAAGGAGTGCCACGAATAGGCAAAACATATTGAACGTTTTACAATGACAATGAATCTTATTTACAAATAAAAATAGAATAAGACCGAATACAGTCGAATTCTAAAAGAAGTGCAAGGTCAGGGATTTACGGTTGTTCCCAATCGATCATTTTCGTTCCTTTTGAGCAATAAATCATATATTACCTATCATGCAATTTGAATACCCTTGCTTGAGGCTGTGGTAATTGTGTCCAGTCTTTTGTTGCTGTTCAGTTCCGCTTGTCCGTCCGTCCGACTGTCCGTCTGTCTGTCCATCTGTCTGTCCGTCTGTCCGTCTGTCTGTCCGTCTGTCTGTCCGTCTGTCTGTTTCTACACGAACTAGTCCCTCAGTTTTAAAGCTATCGGCTGAAATTTTGCGCAGAGTCTTTCTTTTACTGCACGCAACTAATATGTCGGAACCGGCCGGATTGGATTACTATATCATATAGCTGCCATAGGAACGATCGGTCTAAGAACTAGTTCTAGTTAGAAAAACTTTGTTGTTTTCCATCGTTTCGTCACTAATCTAGGTATATGTTAGTTTTAGATGCTTTCACATCATTCTGGAAAGATTTATCAAAATCGGATCACTATAGCATATATCTGCCATAGGACCGATCGGTCGGAAAATCTGTTTTACTAAGAAAAGTTTTTGTTTATGGTATCAAATTTTTATTATCAATGATTTAAAAATTTTAAATATCTGATATATATATCCTATATATATTTTACCGGTTAAATCAGTTGGAGTATCGTTTTTTAAGTGTATTGAAACTTCGGCACAGTCGAAGTTAGCTTTGCCTTCTCGTTTAGTTTGGAACGATGACTTGATAAATGTACACTAAATATTGTTTGTATCGATTAGCGGTGGATAATACTATTTAACAAAAGGGCGCTGCAACAAAATAATTACAAAATTGTTGAAGTTTACACTTTATTTCTAAGATAAATCGGTTTTAGATTGTTCCACAAAATCAAATTGTATTGCGGTTTTCCTTTCCAAGCCGAGGGGCCACTTCCTGCTGATCATAAACGATTACCATAATAATTTTGGCTAGGGAATTTGGATTAAGCATTTTTTCGAATTGCCTTTTAGTCTTGGTAGTGGACAATCCATACTGTAGGCATGATAACGAATTGGTTATTGCACACCAAATGAACATCAGGACAAACTGACAATTGCAGATTTGATTTACATTCAAAATATGATTCCTGATGGGTTGTGAGCGCAGTTGAAGTCCAAAACTGATGAGCTATAAAGGAAACAATTTAAAAATTATACAAATTTAGATACCCATAACTCATATATATATCTCACCCGATAGCTAACCACACGGGTAAATCGTTCTTCCACTGGGCCATTCAAACGTTGAAGTCTCAATTCTATGCGCATCAAATAATAATGCAGCAGCCATTCCAGTTGGGCCAAACGATCGTTGCATAGGCCCATGAGTAGGATTTTCATTATTGGTGCCAAACAGCTGCCCAAACGATATTCCAGCAATTCATGCCATTTGTCCAAGAATGCTATATTCTTTCCACTCAACAGAATATACAAACCAATGGCTCCATCTAGTACTAAAGTAAATACGCTAGTAAATAGCATACTGGCTATTGGCAGCCAAAGTACCGTGATTAAACGATGTACATTATTGAGACGTGTGTATAAACCAAAAAAAAGCAACAACTGACGTCGTTTTTGCGCTCTGGGCAAGCAATTTTCTGCTTCAAGTTGTTGCAAATAATTCTCAAGAAATTGAGATAACGCTCCAAGCCACGAAAACATTAGCAATTGATATGCAAAGTAAGCGCAGTAGAAAATCTCCAGTAAAAATGCATGATAGCCAAATATCCATAGACTCATTTCAAAATGATTATAAATCTCCAGCAAAGTCAGGCAGAACTTAATAAGGAATATGATCAAAAAGCGTGGCTCATTTATTTCGCCTGGACCAAAATGGCGTCTAAAAATCTCATTCATTTGCATTAGTTCATTGGCCATTTTCACATATTCTCGATTATGACTCACATAATGCAATCTCATGAGTAGCTTAACATTATTGCGGCAACCCATAAATAGGGATGTACCTGTCAGAAGAGTCTCAAACACTTGACCAGGCGGTAAAAAACGACGTAGAAAAATCACTGACACACAACTGAATGTCACCAATAAATAGCCCACTACATCATCCGCATGCATGACCATTTTAAACAAAAGCGCTAAACGTCTTATCCACGAATTTCGTGGTCGTAAAATCAAACGTTGGAACTTGTAATCATATTTGATTTGACCATAAACAAAAAAACGACAAATCCAATAAATGCTCCAACTTAAACATTTAATGCTTAAGGTAAAAAGCCTACGACCGATATGTATATGCCGTAACATTCTAAACAACACTGAGTCTGGGTCATCATGTAAAGGCGAAGGCAATGCCTTACCAGAATTGATAAATGCGCAGGATAATGACATTTACTTATAATAATGCTTGAAACATTAGGGAGCACTTAAGAATTAGGTGGATAGAAGTTACGAATTATTGAGTAATAAGTAAATATTAAACTCACGCACAATAAACAAAACATTTTCTCTTCAATTTGTATACCCTGGGTCTGATACCTTTTCGACCCTATACAGTTTATATATCCATGATTAAATAGAGTTAAAATAACCGTTTCCGTCGGTTTGTCTATTTTTATGTTATTTTTGCAGGTTTGGATATGGACAAAGTTTACAAAAAGTTCTCTGAAGTAAGGAGCGGCACGTATACGCAAACCATTTTGAATGTTTTACAATGAAAATGAATTATACTTCCAAAACCAAGTAGAATTAGACTGAATGCAGCTGAATCTTAAGAGAAGTGCAGATCTGGGCTATACGGTGCATGTGCCCTTACTCCAGGCTTGAATACAGACAAAGTTCACAAAAAGTTCTCTAATGCAAGGAGTGGCACGAATAAGCAAACTATTTTGGACGTTTTACAATGAAAATGAATCATACTT
This sequence comes from Lordiphosa mommai, assembly GCA_018904225.1. NCBI lineage: Eukaryota > Metazoa > Arthropoda > Insecta > Diptera > Drosophilidae > Lordiphosa > Lordiphosa mommai. Next base: position 105,599 of record JAEIFT010000124.1, on the reverse strand, counting down.
GCAAAAGCAAGTAGGATTAGACCGAATCCAGCTGAATCTCAAAAGAAGTTTAAGGTCAGGGCTATACGGTGGATGTACCCTTACTTGCCAATTCAGCTCAGATATTTAATGAAGACGGTCGAGCGTTGTCAGGATGGAAAAGAATACCGTTTTTATACCCTTGCAGAGGGTATATTAAAATTGTCACGATGTTTGTAACGCAGTGAAGGAAGCATTTCCGACCACATAAAGTATATATATTCTTGATCAGCATGGCGAGCTCAGTTCATTTCCGTCTGTCTGTCCGTCTGTCCGTCTGTTTCTATTCTATCTCCTCCCTCAGTTTTGAAGATATCTTGACCAAACTTTGCAAAAAGTCTTTAAATACAAATACGCTGCACATTTGTCGGAATCGGCCGGATCGGATGACTATATCATATAGCTGCCATAGGAACGATTGGTCCAAAAACTAGTTCTAGTGGGAAAAACTTTTTTGTTTCCCATCGTAGCGTCACCAATCGTGGTATATATAAGTTTTATATGCTTCTACACAATTCTGATAAAAATTTATCAAAATCGGATGACTATAGCATATAGCTGCCATAGAAACGGTCGGTCAAAAAACTAGTTGTAGTAAGAAAAACTTTTTTGTTTTCTATCGTAGCATCCCCAATCTTGGTGTATATTAGTTTTATATGCTTTCACATAATGTTGAAAAAATTTATCAAAATCGGATGAATATAGCATATAGCTGCCATATAAACGGTCGGTCCAAAAACTAGTTCTAGTTAGAAAAACTTTTTTGTTTTCCATCGTAGCGTCACCAAACTTGGTGTATATTAGTTTTATAAGCTTTCACACAATTCTGAAAAAATTTATTAAAATCGGATGACTATAGCATATAGCTGCCATATAAACGGTCTGTCAAAAAACTAGTTTTAATGAGAAAAACTTTTTTGTTATCAATGGTAGCGACTTTTAAAAACTGCAAGGGTATTTAAAACATCGGCGTAGCCGATGTTAGCCTTTTATTGTTTTAAATGGTTTTCTACTGTTTTCATTTATTGTCATCGGCTTCCAATGGCCAATTTGGAACGTGCATTTGTGGTCCTGCCCGAATAATATCCAATTCTGTCAATATTAATAGCTCTCTCTCTCCATTTCTCTCTCCCCACAACTTATAAAACAAAACTTGTGCAAACAACAAATCTTCTCAAACAGATTTACGAATAATAACACTTTGCTATCATAAAAAAGCCTTCAACTACTTACACACAGATTTTTGTTTATGTAGGCGTTCCACTATCGTTTTGGCTACCTTAATAAGAACACCAGCCCCGTTGTAGCTGTCACTCAAAACGCCCCTGCACACGAATCACAAAAAGTCTTATGAATAATCACACACAACATTTTCAATGTAAATCTTGGCAAACTTGGCCAAAGAAAAAAGAAATTTCAAATGCGCAAAACTTATAGGTAGCAGCTTAATAATGACAGCTGAAGAGGAAGGAGGAGGATACTGAGTGTGAGTGTGTGGGTAGAACACTAGCATAAGAAGACTACCGAAAGGGATAAGTAAAGTGGGTGCGGTGGTAGTTGTTGTCAAAATGTGATATTTTAATTTGAAAATGGTTCTTGCTTTAGTCTTGTCTACTTGTCAACTGGTCGCAATCATTAGCAGATAGAGAACACAAGTGTGTCGATTTACACAGTTAAAAGCAATGAAGAAAATTGCCTTGATTAATATGCAAGCTGTGCGTCTAATAAAATAAATGTAATTGTCTTTGTCTGATGCATAAATTAATCCCACTTCAGCACTTCAAGTTGCATTAAATTTATTCACAATGGATGCTAATTTAAGGCGGAAGTTTGTACCTTGATTTGTGGCACTATTCAAGATCAAATGAAATGCAAAAAAAAGGGCAAAGCTTTATGGAAATAAATTTTTCTTTGGTAAAAATATCAATTTATTTTTAAAACTATTTCTCATTGCTCGTCGAACATAGACAAAGCGTTGATTGGATTTAAAGTGACAGTAATAAATGACAACAAAGGCGGCATGTTTCATTTATAAATACATATATATGTACTATATATGTATGTAGCAAAAAGAACTTGCACTAGAAACCGAAGCCAACGGAGAGGACGTGCTAAATAAACAGACATCGTCGCCACATTTTTATTTTTTTTTTGGTTTTGACACTGACAAGCCAAACAAATTGTGCAGACCAGTGCCGGGATTCTCTCGAAAAACGTAGCATCTTATCTCAACATTTAATGCTTACGCAGCAGGCAAATACTTTTTTGCAGTCTCCACTGTAATATGAGTAATTGAAAAATATATTCTTTTCTCAGGTTTTTCTTTATGTTTTTTTGGTTAATTTGTGTACAAATTCTTGGCCCTGCTTTTAGTATGTCTTGTGGGTTAATTGTGCGTTAGCGGCAATTGCATTCTTAATGCTACAGTAATTAGCTTAATTGTTATCTTAATTATTTCGCATTTTCTTAACGCTTAGTTGGCTGACTAAACAGATGTTTAGGCCTAACGGTGGACATTAAGAAGCACATATCAAATCATACGTTTCTATGGTAGCTATTAAGACCATTGCCTTGACTGTTTCATTGTCTCTAACATGTATTCATGAATCCAGATTTTATCAGCGGGTTCAAACACTGCTTCCAGAGTGATAGCCTTATACGCTTGCCGTCGATCGTAAGTAATCAGGGCACCCATCGCGTTCTCTGATACTTCAGGCACTTTGATTTAACGATTAGCAAGTATTCTGCCCTGTTCCACATTCCAAACATATTCATAACGTCAAAACATATCGAAATCCTACGTTATACTTCTTGTTATTCCCAATTTTGGACTGATTTGTTTACGTTTGTAATATCTGAATTCGGTTTCGGAACTGTTTTTAACAACTGCTCATTGGATGTGCATGTGTTTATGTATATCGACTAGAGATAGCACGGCACGACTCTAGCACGAATGGGAACCTACAAAATTTTGACAAAGGTTCCATTCAGAGGATCGAACACATGAAGAATCTTTAAATTCGGTTTACAGACCGGTTCCTAAAGCCTCTGAACTCCAGGGTTTGGTTCGAACCTCGGTTTACTAGAACACACTTAGAAGTCCTTTCTAAATGTACCGAAAACATTGTTTTTCGGTCTCAATAGTAGGGTAAGTCTGTTTTTTTTTTATATCAAGAACGGCGGTCCTAAATTAAGAACGCTTTAAATAGGACTTTTCGTTCCGTGTTTAAGAACCATCCGGTCTTGTCTTTGGAACGGAAAAAATTTAAAAATGTCAGTATACTTTTGAGAACGTGGGAGAACGGAAAAAATGAGAACGGATTGGATATAACAGTAATTTGTGCTGCCTTTTAGAACGCCATTTTTTTTCTAAGTGCATAAAATTGATTTAAAGAAAATTAAAATTGATCTAATCACATCATTTAGTCGATGCTAGTCATTTTTGAGATCTGCCAAGTTTATTAAAAAAGATTTGGTGCCGACCTACGACCAACAATTTTGATAACGAGTCGAACTTAAATGTACTTAAAACAAGAACGAAGGATAAAAACAGTCCTAAATTCTTGTATCAATTTAAAAAGTCTCATTTTAAGTACGAATTTTACTTGAAAATTAAACAATCCTGTATCGAGATATAAGTAAGAACGGAATTGAAATGTCATAGCGTAAGAACGAAAAGAAAACGAGATCAAGACGCAAATTTTTTTCTCGGCCGCTCCTTTTATATTAAATTACAAACTAAAATTAATTTAAAATCAAGCACACCCGAGCTTATTACGGTATCTAGACAAGAATTAAGGAATTGGTGAAAATCCGTTCTCAAATCAATTCTTTCGTACTTGGTTCGAAAAAATCCGGGATCGACCGCCCTCAGCTCACATCGATTGGGATTTACTATATTTCAGTCCGGATATCTCGGCGATATTATTCTGGAGCCGTTAATCTCAACGTGCTCTTAGCTTAAATTCGTTCGTGAACCTGTAATGCCGTGAAAAAAACTTGAAAAATTATATTGGTACTCGGTACTCCAATTAGTTGAAAATATTGTCAATTTCCACTTTGGAAATTTAAAAGAATGTAGATCGAAAAGTTGATACATATAAATGATTCCATGCAGGAAAGGTTGATGTTCGAAATTTTTCAATTATGTCGAATATTTCATGGATTATGTATTTAAAAAGAGAAAAACACCTTTATATTCGTACTCGGGTCGTGCCGTTCATGTACAGTTTTTGCGCGTGCGTATAAGTACGTGCGTGAAAGTAACTTGTTCGTGTTTGGGTAGTGCCGTGCTCTATTTTTCGACCCATCTCTAGTACACATTGATCCACTCTTTTACTAATTTTAGGCCTGATTGTGGCTCTAATTTTAATATACAATTCGAGGCTACAAAGAAAACGATGTCAAAAGTAGGTCGAAAGAATTGACTTCAATACGAATTTAACAATCCCGAAGTTATTGGATTTAATTTTTAAGTAGGATCTGAAATTGAAAAAAGCCTATTCGGATAGATACTAGAATTCGGGAATTGTTTTAAGTTTTTCGTACTTAGAACTTCAATCTTTCAATTGGATCTTGGATTTAGCTTCCCATATTTTTTTCTAAGTATAATTGTTCAATTGTTATTCTTTTATCTTTTCATTTTGAAATGCTTTAAGGTATAGAGTATATTACAGTCGGTTTTAAGCGACTTTCTTACTATTTCATTTATGCTAGATGAATCTTTCTTTGCTACCCACACACTTACTCAATCTCTAACTGTAAGCTACCATTCAATTATTTACTCATGTTCGCATTTTGAACAGCCGCAACCAATTGACCGACCACAATTTTGTTGTTTTTTTTTGGTTTTATTTTGACAATCATCTTTTATACTATAGATGGAGCATGACATGGTAGTATAACATTTCTGGGCTGGTAAAAGTTTCCTTTGCTCACATAACAAAAGCAGCTTAAAAGTTCTTTGACTTGTACACTTGAAGTGTCTATACATATATATATTGGATATATAGCAAGTGAGTCAGTTGAACAACGTCTTACTTTTCAAAGTATATCTACCTGTTACCTAGTTCTAGAAGCGGCACACATTTTTCTAGTGTCTTCCTCTTTTAGTTACCTGTTTGTCTCCAGGCTTAGGCATATGAAATTGAGCGTGAGTGCATCTGTACGTACTTATATGCATTCAAACATATTTCCCATACCATTTTTTTGCCTTTTCCATTTTGTGATCAAATTGTGTAAAAGTTGCCGCGTTGCTTTCAACTGTCAAGTTGCTGCATTTTCCTATATGTGGTCGGCAAACTTTTGAGCATTTGCCCCCAACTATCTTGATGTGGGTGTATTTCAATTATTTGCACGAATCCTCCTCTATGAAAAGCGCTGGGGTGGAGTCTGATGGAAAACTGCGTGGTGTTTTTCAGTTTAATTGAAATGCCAGTCTCTTGAAGTTGTCTCTTTCTCTCTCTCTCGCTCTGTTGAGCTGGGAAAATGTGTTGAAACACTTGAAGATAGTGTGTTAAATTTAACTTTGAGTAGATATTTTCAGTTAAACCACAAATTGTTTACCTTGATGACTTTATTATCAATTTTGTGTCTAATTAGTTGCATGTGATGTGATTGGTCTAATTGAAATGATTGTGTGAAAAGTATTGAAAGGGAAAATATAAATATAACAAAGAAGAATATAAACTTTGAATACCCTGTACTAAGAGTTCAGATAGATTTTAAGTAGACAGTGGACTTTGAATAATTTCAGAAAGAATTTAATCGTAGTAGGCCAGGGTAAATGCTTGGAAAAGGAAGGAAAATAACAGAAAAATGGCCAGTCAAATCACATAAAGATTGTTGAAAAGTTTTAATGACTTTTATAAATAGAAGTCATTAATAAAAATTCTGGTCCTCAATTGCTTTATGCAATGAATTAAATAATAAATGTCTCTGACTAAATTTAATTTTATAAATTAAAGTCATCAATAAACGTTATCATGTAGATTTTTTTTTTATAAAAATCAAAAATAACTGTTATGAACAGACTAATAAAATAAAATAATTGGTATTTTCGGAGCTTTAAAATAAAAATCGAAGAATAATTCTTAATTTAAAACTTTTATATAAAAATTGAAATATAACTGTTTATTTATATCTTAACTGTTACCAGTAACCAGGGATTAATCCGGAAACGAATATCGGTTCTGGTACCGGTTCCGGTACGTACCGAAATGAGAATTTCGGTAAAAGGTAATATTTCGGTTTTCAGTTTATTTCGGTTTTCGGTTCCGATACGGTACCCAGACGTACCGGTATAGGTATAATTTTTTGTAATATTCAAAAATTTAAATTATTTCATGATATCCAAAAAAATAATAGATGTAATAGATCTATTACAAAAGGGTTCTAAGAATATTTTACATAAATAACGTTTTTTTTTTTAATATTCCGATTTCTAGCCTTTTTTGTTTTTGGACGAACAATTGACGCTTCTGTCGAGGCTTTCAGTGGTATCTCTTTAAGGAATCCAAACAAACTCGTCTTAGGGTCATTTCTCATAGAGCTGACAAATATTTCTTAAGAATTGCTCGAAATAATCCGCCCTAAAATCTGCCGTGATATAGATCTTTAGTAATTTGGATAGATTGAAAAAACATATATAAGACTACGGTCCAAAATAGCACATAAAAGGGTGGTAAAATACTCCAAGGGGTATATCAGCTCTAAAAAACACAAAAACAGATTTTAAAAATATTAAAAAAAAAATAGTTTTTTTATTAGGGCGACGTTTGATTAAAATCCAGAAACCTAATTTCTGAAATTTATATTATAATTTTTCTAACATTTCTATATTTAAGGGAGGATTTTTTAAGACTTAGAAATCCTTTACATTTAAAAGAAGGTTGGTAAAATACTCAAATATCAGGTATATTAGCTCTAAAAACTCACAAAAACAGTTGGAAACACAAAATCTGTCTTAGTTTTACATGACCTAAAACCAGATTTTTTGGTAAAGCGAAATTTGAATAAAATCCATTAACTTAATTTCCAAAAATTTATATTATCATTTTTCTAACTTTTCTATTTTTAAGCACGAATTTTTCTAAGACTTAGAAAACCTTTACATTTCATTAGAGGGCTTATATTTAGCAAAAAAAAGTTTTGACACTTTTTAGAAATTTTTTATCTTATAATATAAGATATCTTATAATATAAAAAAAGAGGATTTGATTCTGGTTATTCTGTAAGGGTGAATTTCTGAAATGTAAGACTTTCTTCTCAGTGTATATATTGTTATTTTAGCAGTTGAATATTTCAACTTGAAACCGAAACAGTACCGGTATTAGCGTTTCGGTATGGTTTCGGTTCTTATTATAACGGTTAACGGTTATCGGTTCTGTAAAAAAATGTAAATGTACGTGGTTTGAAACGGTTTATTTTGGTAAACGGTTCCGGTTACGATATTATTCCCTATTATAAAAGTTTTAATGACTTTTATAAATAGAAGTCATCAATAAAAATGCTGGTCCTTAATGGCTTTATCAATGCGATATATGCAAATGACTTTTATGCTATGACTTAAAAAATAAATGTCTCTCAATAATTTTTATTGATGACTTTTATAAAATAAAAATCAAAAATAACTGTTATGAGCAGACTAATAAAATAAAATAATTGGTATTTTCGGAGCTTTAAAATAAAAATCGAAGAATAATTCTTAAATCAAAAGTTTTTATATAAAAATTTTAATATAACTGTTTCTTTCTATTTTAACTGTTACCTTAATGTACTAGTTACTGTACCAGTAATTGTTATATCCGTTTACCCAGGCCTACTACGATTAAATTCAAACTAAAAATATGCATAATCCGCTGTCTAGTGATGACATATTTCCTGGGTAGGAAAGAATCTGCTATTCGGTTCTCAAAATTTCCTATTAAACTAAAGCTAACCCCACTTAGAAAATAATTTCTTTTGATTCCCCAACTGACATTTACTATCATTAACTAACGAAAGACTCTTTTTAATGCGAACTGCTGACGCTCTTGTGGCTAATTTTAAGTAATTGCTGCATATTGCCTTATTACCACGCGCTACTTTAGACGGCAACCAGCAGCTTTTGTTAGAGAGAAAGCCTTGACGCCCACACACACACACAATTCAAGGGAGTCCAACAACCAACAACCAACTGCTCTGGCTTTGGCTCCGCTGCTGGTCGCACTTTAATTGGCATATCAAACCATGGCAGCACACAATGTGTTTTTTTTATTACCATTTTAGCTAGGCCAAAACTTGTGGCCAGCTTTCTTGCGGTGCTCTCAACAATGAAGTGAACCAACTCCCAGGCTCAAAAAAAAAAATTACAACAATTGTAGTTGGTAAAAGGTTAATGAACTAAATGCGCAATGGGCCAAACTTATTTACCAGGCAAAGCAACAAAGCTAAAAAAAAGCTACAGTTAATGAGACGGTCATTACTCGTTTTGTAGCAAGAAAAGGGAAGGGGGGAAAATGGCTTCATTTTGTACAATTTTTTTTTTATATCGATTTTAGTTGAATTGATCATTGACATTCATGGCGAAAAATTTGTAGAATGTTTTCACTCGTTGCTTGCCAAATTGAATTTGATTAATTTACACATGTTTTTAGTTTGCTGGCTGCTGCATGCCGCCGCATGCTGCAACCGGAAAAGCCATAAATAAAAATATTTCATACATAAAAATTCTTGTCAATTTGTTTTGCCACATAAAAAAATATTTGTCGCTAAAAATTGTTTTTACATTTTGCTCAAAACATTTAACAAAATTGACAACGACAAGCGGAACCACGATAGACAGAATTTAGTTCAAGTAAAAGAGGGAGGGAAGGTGTTTGAAGGGAGGAAAGGTGAATTGTAAGATAAAGAAAGGAATTTTGTAAGTCAGAAAGGTAAATGCTTTCTGCAAGTTAATTATTTCAGTTAATTTATCTATTCAAAATGATCAAATATTGTGCACATTTTCAGCTTTTAAAAATGCATTTCATTTTAGCTTTAATTTTTTTTCCATTCATTTTCTGCGTAATTTTATGCTCCCCTGCACTTGAGAATTTTGTGCAATTTTTTCGATTCCACATGGCAAATAACAAACAAAAGAGTTTTCTTTATTTAGTAAGTAGCTTGGTGCATATCCACCACCTAAGCTGCTTCTACTCTTTGAGTGCGTTAGTCAAACCAATTTGCATTTGGGACTTGGGAACTACTGGATTTCCATATGTTTATACAATGTATATTCACATATATAAGATTTATATACAAAGCTGAGTAAAGTGCGACGGAAGTAAACAAATAAACAAAATAAGAACCTAATGTGATATCGTGTGGTTCGATATTGCCATGAAATTGAATTTTGTGGTAAACAAATAAAACATTTTCGCTTTGATTACGGTTTTCTCTAAGAATTATGTATATAAATTTAGGAATTTATGGATTAAACATTTCTCATATTTCATATAGACTAATAAAGTTACTTTGTGCTTTAGTATATATTTTTTATTAGAAATCATCCAAGTGCTTGAACCAGTTGGGAATTGTAAAAATGGTTTAATTCATAGTTTAAATTCGCCATGTTCTACGAAGATTTTTGCTAATTTGACAAATTTGTGTACATTTAAACTTAATTATTTTTGGATAAGATCCAGATTAAATAATATAATTTAAATTGTTATATTTTTAATATTTTGAAAATACTCCAAATTTCGTTAAAATATCTATCTATAAGCAGCTTATCCTCTGACAAGTTTTTTTTGTATACCAATTATTAATGAATGGACTGGTACTTCAGTAAAAGGAACAACTAGAACAGGGTTAGGCATGAAATTTAAGTTTGGGAGCAGTCCTACAACAACAAGAGTAAAAAACAACCCTTATAAGCGGGACTCGGGTCGAGCTTCCGTCTGTCTGCCTAAGTCTCGTTCGTGTACACTGCGTTTATTATGTTTTTGCTGTCGTCTGCTTGTTGCGATCTTTCCGAAGCGACGCAATTGCCTGTGCGACTGAGTGGCTTCAAAATAAAAGCCGGCTTAGAAATATATCGGAGCGGGCTCGCTGAACCGAAAGAGCCAAGGTCTACTCCCCGTTGAGTGCGCCTGAGCAAATTTGCTTTTACTTTACGCACGCTAAACTCTTTACACACGATTCATGCACACCATTTTCGGAGCGTTTCGCGTCACGCACAGTTCTTGCGCGATTTAAGGAGGCGCCAAAAATGAACACGCACGATAAAAGAAATGCACGCATCCATAAATATTTAATTAACAAAATACAACGCAGTTAAATATAAATCAAATAAGGTGTTTTTTGTTCCAGCATAAGCCTTTCATTATGTTTAAAATATAGTGTGGCTGATGAATGCTGCTACCAAAAAATAACGTAATAAGCAAAAAGCATGATTTTTATAAGCATAAACGTAGTAATTAACTTTATCAGATATCGTTTTCTTGTAAGATGAAGAATAACTGTTCTGATCTTCGTTATCGTTTTGAATTTTACTGTTGATTGTAAGATTTCTACACATTTCATTTTCTTTAAAGTTTAAACAAAATATAGTTCTGCTTTTCATTCGGAAGAAAATATAGATTTTAGTATTCGGGATTTAAAAATCAGTCAACGTAGGGCAATAATGGTTCTAACTGATTTTTGAGTAATTTCTTTAATAGTTTTTATTATTAATGACATTTCGTGTCTTAATTCACGCACGAAATCACGGATACAACACTCACGAAAGTCAGTGTTTACTCACGATAACAGTTTAGGTTGAAGATTAATTGACAGTTTAAGCTAAAAAGACAACCTGATCACATTTTGGAAGTAATAATATTGAGAAATCTTTTATTAAAATTGGGTAGGTTGATTAGACCAATAATAAGTTCGACGCCAGAAGATATCGTGGACGTCTTTAAGATTACGTTTTGGAGGTACTCACTTTTCTGGTTGAAAAGTGCTTAAAACAAAATGGTAATATGACAAAACTTTCTAGTGGAAATGTCAATTTGCATCTGGTCACACTAAAAGTAAGGTATTCAGGATACCTAAAAGATAAACCACTTATCATTCGGACGTTTTCAGGTGAAGCTCGCATTAAATAATTTTTTGGGATGCTTTTTTTAAGACAATACAATCAAAGTGACCGTACTCCAAAGAGTTCAGGGTTATTAATAAAAGTTTGCCAATATGACCTGGTCACACTTAAAGTAGCCAAGACTTCAAATATAAGAAACACGACTTGGGAATGTTAAAGTCCCTTTGTAATGTAAAAATCATGGTAGTATCCATCAGTTGAAGGGCTTGAATGCTTAGTTTGCCCTGTTCTCAGTGTGTAACCCTTTAATAATACCATATGACGCGAATCTTCAAGTTAACCCCTTTTCTTTTAGCGTCTATTTGGTGAGACAGAACTGTGTACACCGAACAAAACGCTCCTATATACTTTGCTTCGTCGCAGTGCTTGTATTTCCGTAGTTGTTTGCATTTAAAAAGGAATAACGTGCCGGGCTTTGAGGGCGCAATTCGTTATTCACTGCTCATCGCTTATTTTGGACCTTCAATGCGTTAAAAATCACACGGCTTACCGCTTTAACCAAATATTCCCACATCCAAACTAAAAATCAAAGAAACAACACAAACGGGTTCAGGGTCAATTGTCTGATTTACATAAAACCTTCGTAAATGTAAAAAAATTGACCACCAACATCCCAAAAAAAAATATAAGTATAAACACAGACCCAAGCCAATTGAAAACTCTGCACGTATTTCTTTTTCTTAAACTGATGCCGGAAATTTACCAAAAAGAAAAAAAATATAGCTCCTCTGCTCTGCCAACAGCCACCGGGTTGTCACTTATTTATGCATCCGGTCGTCGATGCAGACAAAAAAACTGAAATAAAATTCGTAATATTATACAAATACACAAGATAATATGGCTCAGCAGCGATTGTGGTCTCAACTTGAGTTGCAAAAGTTTTTGTTGGGTGTTGCGATATGAGCATTTGTCGAGCAGTGGTTACACATTTTTTGTGTAGGTGGGTGGGTGACAGAAAGGAATGCCAAAAGTTTAAGTGTAAATTCAAAACTATTTGCATACTACATTTGCCACAAAGTGGCAGCAGGGTAAAGTTACGGAATGAATGTGCATCATATTATTATGACATATATTTAAGTGAATGAGGATAATTAAAATTTCAAAAATGTCAATGGGTACTGTAAAATAATTTTTAATTGACAAGTTAATCAATAATCTCTCATCTGCATATTTATACAGTTACTTTTTGATGCATTTCGCTAATGACATTTCTTGGCACAACTGTTTCTTACCAACGACCGCTAACCACGCCCTGCTTAGATCTCACGGCATATTTGCAACTGTCGTGCAAATCGACATGGCATGCAGACAAGCAAAAGTTTCTTTATCTCTTAGATACATTTCCTCCCCTTCTTCCTAAAGCATAGCATACATATATTTATTTAGCTTAGCGCATATTAGTTTACAACTTCTTGCATTTGTGTGGCTTTGGCATTGCATGTTCAAAGAATTTTATGGTTATTTAGATACTCAATTTGTGGAAAAATGCTACAGCACAAAGAAATCTGACATTGCTACTGTACTTATTGTTAGTCCAAACGAAATTTCAGTTTTCCTTTGATACCCTTTAAAATGGGTTAAAAGGGTATAATGAAGTTATAGGCAAAAGATAACATATTCGATCTTATAAAGTATAGATATTCTTGATAATGGTGTATATCATACGCAGATTTTGTTTGTTTTTGATATGGAAAATTTGAGTACTCAAAAACTTGCAACACACTGCACCATCGCACACGCTTGTTGTGATTTTTATATTTCTGGACGGTGGTTGAGTTGAGATGAACCGTGTTCATTTTAGGCACTAAAACACGCATATATATATGTACTTCATCTGAGAACAAAACAAGTGGGATCAATATAAGCTTGTATTAGGATACACAATCATCGGCTTATTCTGGGGTTAGAATAAATAGGAACATCTCTTTGGATTGAAAATGATATTTACCAGCGCTGATATGCTGTTCCCCCATATTTTATAGGATCAGACACACTAATTAAGGTGGGCACCGACCGGGTGAGCTTGGTTACACCCGATCCATTTCGTTCTTTTGCGGTTTCGATATCGAATTCAGTGACCAGGTTTCTAGGTTTTTTTTTTTTAACCAGGCGGGCTTCGTGTGAGTCTCGATCGATTGCTGAAACTAAACTAATCCTTAAAAACCCGGATAAAGATCCCAATAATAGCTATACACTTTAAAGATCCACTCCACCAGTTTTAGTTCACTTTAATCTAAATGAAAAAAAAAACGATCTATACAAATTTGTAATGCCAAGTTCGCTTTGTCTTAAAATCTTATTCGCGATCTAACACTGAAACACGAATGAAATGGCTTCTCAACACACTGCACCATCGCCCACGCTTGTTGTGATTGATATTTTTCTATAGGGTGGTTGAGTTGAGTTGAACTGTGTTCATTTCGGGCACTACAACACGAATGGAATGGCGTTTCATCGCATTGCGCCATCCCACACGCTTGTTGTGATTTATATTTTTCTGGACGTTGGTTGACTTGAATTGAATTGTGTTCATTTCAGGCACTAATACTCGAATAGAATGGCGTTTCATCGCTCTGCACCATCGCACACGCTTGTTGTGATTTATATTTTTTTGGACGGTGGTTAAGTTGTGTTCATTTCAGGCACTAAAACACGAATGAAATAGCTTCTTAACACACTGCACCATCGCACACGCTTGTTGTGATTTATATTTTTCTGGACGTTGGTTGGGTTGAGTTGAACTAAGTTAAAATTGTATTCCTTGAGTGTTAGAACAATACGAAAATTGGGGAATCATCGTCAGATACCAAAAAATTTCAATGCGTCTGGAAATCCTGGTACTTATTTAGAGTTGACGGATACTTATTTTGTGCAATAGGTTTTTCTAAAGTGTAACGATCTAACGATGTCAATCTTTGTGCCAACACAATTTCGTTTTCATTTGAAGAAAAAAACAGCTGATGAACCGCGATTGCTGTGTAAAGCAGTTAGGGAGTTAAGTACAAAACGATGTTGCTTGCTTTTCAGCATGGTACAGGGTATTTTGTAGTCGTATCACTCGACTGCAGCGCTCTTTACCGTTTTTTTTTTGTTTGGCTTCGTTCGTGATATTTGATTACAATTTATCTATGAAATGAAAAATGTGGTCGCGAGTGCTTTTGCGGAGTTCATTGCATTTGACATGCCAAGCCAATTGAACTAAGCTCTTTTGTGTTGTGGCCTACAAAATAACAAGAAAAGTCAATTTCGGTTTGCTTGTTTGCCATTGATAGACAATTTTTTGTTATCTTGTGGTGGTTGATAGACAAACTTTTTTGTAAAATTTTGAATACATATTTCAAAATTTTGTTAATAAAAATGCAACGAAAAACGCGACTCATCACCATTAAAATAATTGCACTTAAGCATCGGTCGGCTGGCATCAAAGGGGCGCAGCAGCCGCCTTCTCTTGAAACAAAAACAAAGTTATGGGTGCACCGAAAACTATTTACATTTATGACAAAATAAATTGCCATAAAATATATTTTTGTTGTTGGCACAACATTTTGCACAACTTTTAGCGCATAAAATGAAAACAAAAAATTCAACTGACGTAGGTGACAAATCATTGGCACCACCAAAAGGTAAAAATAAAAATCGACATTTAAATTATATAAATTTCAAATTTCAATCAAAAAATTTCGAAATTACAATTAACCTAGAATAGATCGCAGTTTGGTCTGTGTGAAACCGGTCTTGAAAATTGAGATATGCGCAATTATAAGTAGAAGCCGTTTATTTTTATATATATATATAAAAGCTTGCACAAACGGGGTCAAAGTATTGGAAGCACACCCAGATGCCAGAGACAATCGACCACAAACGACGCAGCGCACAAATGCCAATCAATTGATTTCATTGTCTTCAATTTATAACCTATCGATAATATAAATTCCTAACAGCAACAACAGTAGCAGCGAGAGAACTTGCTCCAAGCCTATTACACACAGATACGAAAAAAATAAATGTGATATATATATATATTTGTGTGCATTCAATGTAACTGATAGATACGCATGCCAATAAGCAGATATGTCACAGCACATTTATCAAAATATATTTACATATTTATCACCAACTTTGCACTTGACATTAATTCAGTGAAATTGCTATTGTCACAGTTCTTCTATTATAAGTGAGGGAGGAGAGGGCACAAAAGTAAGCGGAACATAATCACGCACGACTTCGTGATACAAATGAGATAAGAGAAAGCTATTCACGTAATATAGAATATTAAAGTTTCCCAGCTCCTGATATAAAAAGTCAACGAAAAAGAAAACTATTAATTTATAAATAAAATATTTGTTAATATTAATAGTGAATACCTATGTAAATCCTGGGAAAATTCTAAAGGCTATAATGTTGCAGACTGATATTAAAACATCAGAACCATCTGATCCGGGTGGTTATCTCCACTTAAATCTCGATTCGGAATACGAAAGCTAAAAGTTTGAACCGAAAAACAGTCATGGAATATCGAAGAAATCGATTTTAGTCATACAAAATTTATTCCGTTGAACTCTTGCATTTACTTACACAAATGTTTTTTTTTTCTGGGAAACACAACGAGTTTCTAAACAGAGAATATCAACCTTGATTTAGTAAAAAGTCTGGATACTGTGAATAGGCCGAAGAAACACGAATGCAGTTCTAATCAGTGCTGCAAACCTCCTAAAAATCGGGAGGGTCAGGGTTACAGCTTTCGAGCTCATGATTTTCACCTCTCTGAGCTCGAGAGGAAAAGCTTTCCACTCAAAGCTGAAAGCTATATAAAGAGCGCCAGGAGCCAGAAGCAATCGGCTCGTAGCTCTTTACTCGTAGTTCTTAGCACTGAGCTACGAACCTAAGTTCAAACTGGTTCTCCTAGTTCAGAGCCGAGAGTTACTAGTAAAAAGCTGCAAGCCGATCAATGCTTCCTGCTCTTAATCTGATCCAGAGCGCGTGATTCGCTCGATTCCGAAGTCTGGATCGTGTTCAGGGAGCGGGTTCATAAGGTCTGAAAAAATATGTTATTTTGCAAAAATCTTTTTCTGTTCTTGCTTTTGTTCGGTGGTTTTAAATCGCGGAACGTCTGGTCCCAATAAATGCTTTCTTAACTGCATCCTGCCTTGTCGTTAAAGAACGAAAAAAACAGTTATTGTTACATTCAAAACAGATTTTTTCTCTGAGTTTGCTTGTTTTTATACACTTGAAAAGTGTATATTAATTTTGCCCATAAGTTTGTAACGCATAGAAATATTAATTTCCGAAACCATAAACTATATATATTCTTGATCAGGACGACGTGCTGAGTTTAATTCCGTCTGTCCGTCCGTCCGTCTGTCCGTCTGTCTGTCCGTCTGTCTGTCCGTCTGTCTGTCTGTCTGTCTGTTTCTACGCGAACTAGTCCCTCAGTTTTAAAGCTATCGAGCTGAAATTTTGCACAGAGTCTTCTTTTTACTGCACGCAACTAATATGTCGGAACCGGCCGGATCGGATAACTATATCATATAGCTGCCATTGGAACGATCGGTCTAAGAACTAGTTCTAGTGAGAAAAACTTTTGTTTTCCATCGTAGCATCACTAATCTTGGTATATGTTAGTTTTATATGTTTCCACATAATTCTGGAAAAATGTATCAAAATCGGATCACTATAGCATATAGCTGCCATATCAACGACGGTGAAAATAGTCTTTGTGGATGTATCAAAATCGGATGACTATAGCTATAGCTGCCATATAAACGGTCGGTCAAAAAAACTACTTCTAGTGAGAAAAACTTTTTGTTTTCTATCGTAGCGTCCCCAATCTTGGTATATATTAGTTTTATATGCTTTCACATAATTTTGAAAAAATTATCAAAATCGGATGACTATAGCATATAGCTGCCATAGGACCGATCGGTCGGAAAATCTGTTTTACTAAGAAAAGTTTTTTTTTATGGTATCAAATTTTTATTATCAATGATTAAAAAATTTTTAATATCTGATATTTATATCCTATATATATTTTACCAGTTAAATCAGTTGGAGTAAAGTTTTTCAAACTCTTCGGCACAGTCGAAGTTAGCTTTGCCTTCTCGTTTTTTTTTCTGGGAAACACAACTAGTTTCTAAACAGAGAATATCAACCTTGATATGGTAAAAAGTCTGGATACTGTGAATAGGCCGAACAAACACGAATGCAGTTCTGATCAGTGCTGCAAACCTCCTAAAAATCGGGAGGGGTTCACTTTTTCGGTTTTGGTCAGGGTTCGGAATTGCTCTTTACTTACAGCTTTCGAGCTCATGATTTTCACATCTCTGAGCTCGAGAGGAAAACTTATTCTAGACATAAACTTATCCAATACACAAAATAATTTTGAAATTTGGTCTGACGGTACAAAAAATTGGTTCAAAAATGGTTCAGCGCCATATCTAAGAATCTATTTGA
Organism: Lordiphosa mommai; assembly: GCA_018904225.1. Lineage (NCBI taxonomy): Eukaryota > Metazoa > Arthropoda > Insecta > Diptera > Drosophilidae > Lordiphosa > Lordiphosa mommai. The sequence continues at coordinate 88,027 of JAEIFT010000124.1, read as the reverse complement.
GCTATGGATTTGAAATTCGGTGTAAATTAAACTGGAACTTAATAATTTACTGATTCAAGAGAGGTTCAGAGGTTCATAATATAGAATAACATTAAAAACGATATTTTACTTATTCAAGACTGGTCCCGTACCAAATTTTAGTGCTTCAAAGCCAAATTTTATAAAAAATTGTAGAACTGAAACTCAATTTCGGTGTTTAGCTTATAAATAGGAAGTACGATATTTTAATGGTTAAAAACTGGATCGGAACCAAAGAGGTTCAAAAGAGCAATTAGAGCAATATTTATGAAACACCTTTTTTAGGTTCATGAACGGTTTTAAAATGGATTGAACCGACTCAAAAATGTTTCCGTGCCCTATCTCACACATTATTTAAGATATGAACCTAAAATTTGATGTTCATAATAAAATGAATGATAGATTAGGGGCTCTCGGTGCTTCCATCAACAAACTGATTATTGACTTTTGTTGTTGTTGTGTTTGTTATTTTAATACTCTCAAAATATTTCCACAGTTTATTAAAAAAATGGTTTAAAATGACAAGAAAATTCCTTAAACATCATCGATCAACCATTTTGTTTATGCCAACTTAGCCGCTTGCCAATCTTGTTTCAGCTCATTTCAGTGCAAATCAATCAAGCGGCAGAGCTAAAATCTCTGAACAAACTCCCCGACTGATTCGCTGCCGCATTCTAATCATAATTGAAATCTTCTTAAACCATTATGCAATATGACTCCTCCCCTCCGTTCTCTCTCCATCAAGCATATTGCTCAACTCAACTGTAAATCAAAGCTTAACCGAGAAATAAAATCTAAAATTCAATGTGCTCCCACCAACACCGCAAAATGATGCAAAAACCCGTTTGACGTTCAGTTTCCCTTCGAATCAGAAAAAAAAAAAAAAGAACTTGGCTAAGGCGAGTCAAAAGCTGCGATTGTGTTTTTCGGTTGAGCGGAACGGGCAATAAAAATGCAGGCCAACCAGCCTCAGTGTGAATTGAATTTTGGTGAATGCTTCATTGGCCAAGCAATATATACGTAAATATATTATTAATATTGCACAAATCAAAAGATTTTCTTTGGGACCAGCCAAGTGGCCGAAAATGCTAAATGCAATTAGTTCGGCTCCAATTCGAAATTGGCATCACTTTGACAATTTGGTAGCAGGTGCAAAAATATTTTGCTAAAAATATTAGCTAAAACGTTAAGTTGTTTGTGGCCAATTAAACTACGAGCAAAGACTCAAAAAAAAAATATATATAAAAGTTTCACTTTCACATAATTGCTGCTCAATAATTAGCCTTAAAGTCCAGCAACTACAGCAGCTGCAGGATTGGCGTGAAATGTGGGAACAAGTTTTTTTGGTTAACGTGAAAGTGAACAGGCAAAACTACAGTCAGTCTGTTCAACAGCATAGACTAAATAATTGAGAATTGAAGCTAGATTTTTGCAGAATTCTGAGAAATGGCATACAAGAGTTTTTTCTCAGAATATATATTTTCAATGACAAACTTGAAATGAAACCTTGAAATCTTTCTAGGTAATTCCAAATTAGAAATGAACATTTTTGTGTATTTCTTTAATTTTCTCCATCTTTCAACACCAATTTCTGTATGTACTTTTCCACTTTGGTCATCAAATTTGATGCCTCCCCTTAGGCCCAGATTCAGTTCACAAAACTTCGCTTGGGCGGCAGCTGCTTTAATTATATCTATCCCACAGAGCTCTCATAGCTGTGAGAGTCTGTTGGAAGCCCCCCTCAGCCTATTACCATTTCATTAACATAGACATAAAGGCAGGTCATCCTCCAGCTACTCCCACTACACCCACCAAGCGGCCATTCCCTTGACTTTAGCTTGTGTATTGAAATGAAAACACGTGTTGCGGCCATAAACAAAGAAATTGGTAAATGGTAACCGAAAAACAACACAACAAAAACAATACAAAAATTGCCCAAAAATTCGCCTAGCGTGAAGAACATATACAACACCCCGAAAGAATAAAAAACAAAAACAAAACAAAACCCAACAACAAAAGAGTCAAAGCCCAATGATTTTTATAGTTAAATTTTGTGGCTTGTATCTATGTATATACTCTTTCCGAGGCGAGGATTTCAGGTTTTTAATAATTTCAAGAAATAGAGAAGGAAACCACAACCATTTATTGACTCAAGCTTAATTAGTATTAAGTAAAAAAAAGTTCTTAAAAATTCTTTAGCAAACAAAATGCTTTATACAATAAAAACGCTGTCAAACTGCTTGCAAAATGCAAGCAATTGCGTCGCTTCGAAGAGGAGAGGGCAGCAAAAACAAAATACACGCAGTGTGCGCCACCGAGATCTGGAATGACAAACGGTTGCTCAACTCAAGCCTCGGTTGATTTCATTTTGTAATTGTTGGACTGCTCCCAAACTTAAGTTTCATTTGCACCGCAGATTTAGACCTATTTTTTTGGGGGAATATTTTCTGAGAATTGTGTATATATTGCCATAAACCTGTTAGAAAATGATTGACCCGCCCTAATACATAAACTCTTGATCAGCATCTACAACCGAATCGATCTTATCCAGTCCGACTGTCCAACAAATCTCTAAGATCTCTTGCTGATCAAGTTTATTTTTAATTTTTGGCACGAAAAAAACATAAATATATTCCACAATTTTGTAAATATAAGTTTAGACTACTCTAGCCCAGCGATCAAGAAGAGCAAGGCATAAAAATGAGAGTGTATTGATGTGCGAATATAATGCGACGTAAAGCGGCTCTGACCTACTTCATTGAACGCTTGCCAGCGACTGATTGTTTTGGAAAATTTGTTTACTCTCTTGGCGAATAGGCGAGTAGGCGTTTTGTAAATTATATAATATCTTTGATAGAAGGATACAAGATTTACTTAAACCTAATAGATTAGTAATTTTTATAAAAATTTTATAATAAAATTTTTAATTTTTTTCATAACAATTGCAAAGTAATTTTTATTATAAAAATTACAAAATAAAAATTAATTTTAACTGCTATTCAAACTGTTATTCAAACTGTTATTCAAAAATTTGTATATAAAAATTACCATTTAACTGTTAAAACAAAATTTTTATTTAAAAATTATAATATAACAATTTCAAAATTTTTGTATGATAAAAATTGCAAATAAAAATTTATCCCATTTAAGGACTCGCCATTCAAAATTATGAAGATTCATGTACTCCATTTTTATCAGGGGATCCATATTTCGTTGCAATTTTTTTCACTTCCTTAACTGTTATTTTCGTTCCGTGATTTACATTTTTTTTCCACGTTAAGTACACACCGTTATCTGACGAATAAAGGGGCGGCAGTATGACCTCCTATATATATAAGTTCGCTCTAATGTACATTTTACCAACTTTAACAGCTACAGAGTATATTACAGTTCGGTTTGAACGACTTTCTTACATGTTTTTATGTTGGAGCACTTTCAAGCGAATTGCTCACAGATAAAAAGGATTTTAATGCAATTGCTATGAGGTACAAATGGAAAAATGTGGGTAACTGAAATAAAACAAAAGGAATAGCTAGATTTTATTTGACTTAAACGTTAAATTAAATAATTAAAAGTCTTTCAAGTTTGCTTGTGAGCGACTGGTACTTGCTCTAACTCAAGTTTCCACTGCCAAAGTCCATAAAATTGAATTAAAAAGAATGGGGCAACTTCTTTAATTTTTAAAAAGGGATAAAATTCAATTTCAAAATAATAACGCATAACGCTCATACGGACACAGCATAAACTTCAAGCAATCGCCTGGCATTTCGATTAAGCTTAGTTGTGGCATAATTTAGACTACGTGAGTTTTGGGAAACAATTTTCTACACTGTTTTCCATGACTTTTTTCCAATTCTATTAATCAACACTGTTTTCAAAATTGTTTTACAACACTGTTTACAACACTATTTTCCAACACTGTATTTAAACATTGTTTTCCAACACTGTTTATTCTTTTCTAACAATGTTTATGAAACATTGTTTTCCAACACTTTTTGCAAACATTGTATTCCAACACTATTTTCAAACATTGTTTTCTAAAATTGTTTCTTTTTTTTTTAAACTGACCAATTTTTCAATATTATTGTGTCCCAAAGGTTACTTTCATTGAATTGAAAGTGAGAAACTCGATTACTGATCTGCTACTAAAAGAATTTTTTTGACAATTTAATTATATTTCTTAATTTCTTATTCCATACAATTGCATTAATATATAATTATTTCTTTTTTCTTACAGGTAAGATTTGAAATATCTGATAAAACCGAAAATCAATCAAATACAAGTGAGTTTTAATTCAAAGAATTTCTAATCGAAATTTAATTTTAAGATATTGGGTACCTTCTGCAGAACAGCTTGATTGCTGATTTATGCTATATAAAAATCCACTTGGAATGGACTTTTTTTTTCATATCCTTTAGTCGTTTCTTAGCTCCATTGGATGCAAAACTTAGATCAATTTAATATTATTTAATCTCAATTAGATGAAAAAAAGTATATTATTATATGCAGTCTTAAAAAAATATCGTTATAGATTTTTTATGTGTAGTACAATAACTATTACTTAAGGTCGTTTTCTCATCTTCATGTTTTCGAAATCTAGGTGGATATTAAGAAAATGTATGTTGCTTAGAATGCTTGTGTCTACAACGACACGCTTATGATTTTAAAGGCAGCCTCAAAGTAGTTAAAATAAATTGTCTTAATATCCGCCTAGATTTAAAAAACATGAAGATAAGAAAACGAATCTTATAACAGACAGTTATAATTTGTCACATATTAAATGACCTTTCAAAGTGTATTTAAACTGTTGGTATATAAATAACACATATCTGTCATTTCTCTACGATTGGGTCTGGGCCCTGAAATAAATTTTTATGCGAAATTACGTGCCGCCATTGCGGTTTGTGCCACTGACTGTTGCGTGTGCTTGACAATTTCCGACATATCGACAGTTGCAGCACTTGGTATCTTCAGCCTGGACTCCCGCTGGGCTGTTGTGTGTGTGTGTGGGAGGTGTGAATAAAATGTAATCCGCCATTTCTGTGTATATATATATATGCATGTAAAAACGTCGTGACTACAAAAAACTGCTTGGAGCAACAATAACAACAGCTGTGTTGATTTTCATTTTCAGCACACTCTCCTCTTATAGGTGACTGGGCGTGCCGCCGCCTTTTCTGGGGTTTTTCGTTTTGATTGCGTTACAATTTCAGGTTTTTTTTTCGCTCCCTCGCTCTCTGGCTAGTCTACTTCTACTTTTTTTTTCCTTCTGTTTTTTACCGGCTGTGCCACAAAACGTGTCCGTTGGGTTTGTTGTTGTTGTTGTTGTCTTTTACTGTCTGCCACAGCGTTGGAGTTGATTTTTATCTGTATCTCCGGTCGTTGTAGTATAGTTTAGTTGGCAACTTGAATTGTTGTCTTGACTGTGAACCGGTTTTGGTCGTTTCGTTTTCATTTCGATTTACGAGCGCAAAAATTAATACCAAAATGAGTAGAGCAAAAAGCATTATTGAAAGTCAAACTAGATCAAACTATTTTCATGTTTCTGATTTGCATTTAACAAAAATAGCTCAATTAGGGTTTTGTTTTGTGTGTTATATAAAAATTAAATGAATGCCCCGACATAAATTGATTCCTCTGTAAATGGTCATGTTTATATTTGCCGTGCATTGTCTTTATTTGGCTGAAAATAATGTCACATTAAATAAATTATTGCAATATAGTCAGTCGGTTGGGGGTATTTATAAAAATGACTTTCATTTCCTGCCAAAAGAGAGAAATAAACTGAAACAGTTGACAAAGCCGCAATTGGAATTTTTATTATTTTGTGTGGGAATTGTGGGAGTATGATATGTTAAATGCATTTTGATTGACTTGAACTTAATAATGGGTTTAATATTTTCCTCAATCACTGTGAACAGCAGTTCATGCTAGTGACGAAAGCAACACAAATTATTATTCTTCAATTTAACTCCCTTCTAAGCCATTTCTTCAAGCATTCCAAGGCCCAAAATTGTTTAATGTAAATCCCTTTTTCTGCTCCTTTTATTTATTTGACATAAAAAACCTGCCGCTTCCAAGTCGAGTGCATATGGCAAACATTTTATAACTTGTTTATTGTACAGCCCAACCCTCCCTCCCTTCTTTCGCCTTCAGTCCCAACTCCTGTTGTCATATTTATGCGCATTTGCTATGTTAAATCAACATGCCATAGTTGTATTATTTGTTGGCTCTTTTATGCTTTTGTTGATTTTTTATGGCAATGGAATTGTTATTGTTTATTGTTTATTTTCCCTTCAAGCAATGCGTGTGTTTCGTTCCTAGGTTACACATTACATCAATTTTCAGCGTCCTTGCTGAGGCAAACTGAACCAAAATCCATAACAAAATCAAAATAGAAAGGCGTCAACACGCAAGGGCAAACGGCAACGCCAAAGCCAAATCAAAGAAAGTTTTCTAGCTGCAGAAAAAAAACTCATTATAAAGAACTTACTGGCAAGACACATCATAAGCAAGCAGATCCTTCACTGAGTTAGTTCCAAGTAAAAATTCCATTTCAAAGCTTTTTACAACAATGAAAAATTGTTGCCACTAGACACAAGCCTGAGTAGTTGGTGGGTTCACTTGTTGTAGGCTTTGGGGGCCAAACTGGCTGACACCGAAGTGTTTGGCTTGTAAACTGCGGCAAACTACTTGAGTGGGGTAGGGTGGAGGCGGAGGCGGACACACACTCAAGTGTGGGGCTGACTGCAGCTTTGAGTGATATACAGAGATATGAGTTGAGGCGTGTGAAACGGATTTTATACAATCTATTTGATTCTGACATAGAATCTGGGTTGTAAAATAACAGCATTCACTCAAGGGTGCCAAAGGAACAATATGGCAAAGTAAGATGCATCTTACTTGTATGCAATTATAATGTGACAGAAGGAAATCAAAATAATATATATGTATATATATTTATATATATTTTAGCACACTAAAATCCACTTACAGCTAACCTTGGTTTTATTGTTTACTTTATATGAGGTATTCAACCCTCATCTATCGAAAAACATATTAATCCAATTTTGCCATATTTTTGTACACTTGCATATTTAGACAAAAAGTATATATCACATATTCTAGAATTGGATTACGGAACTTACCAAATCCACCTAGATTTTGCAACTAGGTAGATTTAGTGCAAATGCTTTTCTCATCTACATGGATTTCGGTATTGTATGCAATTGTGCTAAGGTCACACCAGCAGGGTTGGAACGCATAGCTGATTTTTGCTTTGATTATTGATCGCCTATACAAATCTAAAATCTGTAACGAGAAAAATACAAAAGCAAGCTAGCATTTCTACGGTGAAATAGGAGCGGATTCTTGTGGATCTCCTTAAAAAAAAGGGAGGTAATGGAGAACAAAAAGTCGAACAACGTGACCTGAAAGCAGAAGCAGGAGACCCAAATCAAATTGGCCGATCAATTCAGGGAAAAGTAAGGCATTTCAAATTTGAATGAAAGCAGATCCGCCACCTTTTTTTTTTTAAAGAAACGAAAGTCATATATTCAGAACTGAAAAAGAAGAGAGCGCACGAATTCTAAACTGGTGGTACACCGCCTGCCCTTTTGCAAGTGGCCATCATTGGCCGTGTTCAGCAGAAGATCTTGTTCCCTTATCAATGATATAGTTCTTGGTAATTTACGTAGCCTACGTTTCCGCTTGTGTTTATATAATATTAACATGAAGCTTTTCCAAATATTCCACTATGCTGAATAATATGAGCAGTTTTATTAAGCTGATCAGTGATCAAAAGTCTCTGCTGAATGCGCCCATTGATGGAAGATTCAGCAATAGGGCAGTGAGCTTCCCTTTGCACTTCTGTATATTTTCCGATTTTTGATTTCTTATTACAAATTCAGCAATTTAGATTCAATTTTTTTTTGCAATAGTTGTTTTTGCAAATTATTCAGTGTGACCGTATGTGTGCAATGCATAAAAATACCTAACATGCAGAGTTTTCAAATCCATGAGGTTGAAGTACACTGCTACAAATTCCGTCTAGGTGTTTGTTCGTGTGCCTTAGAAAAGCAATTTCAGTAAATCTACCTAGATTTGGAAACATTAACATGAGAAAAGGGACCCATTCTCGTTTTAAGTTCGTATTGGATTAGACTTTTAAAACAAACTTTTGGGAAAATTTAAAAAGAAATTTTAAAATTAAAAAAAAAAACAAATAACATTTTTACAATTTTTTAAAATTGTATAAATTATCAGGATTTTAAAAAATTTCAAATATTTCAATATTTTCATAACTTTTAAAATTTAAAATATATTATCATAATATATAAAATTATTTCAATATATAAAAATAATTCAAAATATCTACAGATTTCAAAAAAATTCAAAAATTTTGAAAAAAGAATTTACACATTAAAATTTTGTTATTGTTAAAAAAAAAAAAAATTGGTATAAAATATATAACATTTGGGCGTTTCTGTGGGTTAAGACAAAGAATTCTTATTTTCAAGTAACGATTAGACAATTCAGTTTAAATATTAGTCCATCAAAACAGTCAAATGAAGATAAATGAAAATTTGAAGTTATTCGCCGAATAAGACAATCGATTTCTGAATACGGAAACATTTACCATTTCCGATTCCGCATAATTTGATCGATATCGGAATCGGGAACAGGAAGCATCACACATTCGAAAAATAAACTAAGACGAGATTCAACAAATTTTTTATGAGTTTTCGCTTCTAGGTATTGAATATACAATCTTTGGTTATGAAAAGGTGGACCTCGACAACGTAGTAAATCTAATATTATATATGCAGCGCCGATTTGGGCCCCCGCAAAGACCGGTCCCTTATACAATCGCGGATGCAAAAGAGCGTTTAGAAGGTAACACCCCGAGCTACCAGCAGCTTTTGACAGATTCACTCTAATTCTAGACAGGAAAACTGATAGCGGACTATCACAGCTACTAACTGAACATATATGCTTTAAGTCCTATCTCTGTAGGTTGAAGCATGTGACATATATTCGCTGTCTGCGATACTCTGACGAACGTAATGATATATGCCTTGGAATTTATAGGCCGTTCTAAGCTCGCATAAAAATTAATATGCTAATCGCTAGATAGGATTCTTCTTCTGGAGGAGTTTAAAGTAATAATTAGAGGTAGTTTCGCAACAGGAAGAGCAGAATCGTTTCATACAAAACTTCTGTGTTTTTTAACCGATTTTATTGGGACTTTCAGAATAGGTGCTTAAATATATTTTAGGTTCCAAGTTTCCAACTTTGTGTCTCTGACAGTTTTTTAAGATTTGTGGTGGAAAGAAGGAGATGCGCGACTTTAACTATTATGGTATTTCAGATATCCGCGTTTATACTAAAAGACGGACACACACAAGTTGACGCTTATCAAAAATATTTCCTTCTGTTTCTCATAACTTTATAATAACCTCCTTTTAAACCATTTTCAATGGGAAAGAAAATAAAAACAAATTCCAATTAGTGAAATAATAACAAATAGTTTGCTTTTATTTGAAGGTCACTTAAAGCTGCTCCTTCCACCAGGGTAAACAAATCTGGACCGTAATTTCTTCTCCCTTCCCCCAGTGCCTCTTGGCATAAACTACAAATTCGAGTGCGCATAGCTTTTAAATCCCTAAAGAAAATTTCACTTAAAACTTTTGTCAAAGATTTTTAGTAATTTTTGTTGTATATCCAATGATGGCCTCGAAATATTGTGGCAAGTACAAACTTGACAACAAAGTTGAAAATGTAACAAAAAAGAGAGTTTTGCTAAAACTTTGCTATATTCATAAGCAACTACTTTAAGTCAAAAGTTTTTAGAAATCTGAAACTTAATTTTCTTTGCCGCATTAGACAAAATGCGTCTCATTAAGACTCGTTGAATACCTTTCTCATATTTTTGAACGTTTTTAAGTTTAGTTGCAATTACGCAGCTGGCAAATATTTACACAGACGATGGGCCAGCCAAAAGCTGTTGACAGTTGATGGTCGTCGGTGTCAGCGTCTGAATGTCTCTTTGAAATAATAAATATACGAAAAAAAAAAAAAATATCAGACGAATGGTAAACAATTAAAGGCGTAAGCTTGCAAGCGATCACTAATGGCTGATAGAGCGTTGTCTAGACGTCAGCAAGATTTTTAAATTGTTGTTTGACAAAGTCAAATTATAAAGTGAAAAATGCACACGCACTTGGTGTGTTGTGACCTTAATCGATTTATTGTACTCCAGCAGAACAAAGGTTAATTAAGCGTTTTAGAAATAAAAGCACAAGCACTTTTGGCTTATTACCTGCCTAACTTCTCAGCCCGTGTGTGCCAGTTGCGTCCAAACTGCCAAAATGCCAGCCAAAAACTGTACACGACAAGCCATATTGCATCATGGGGCCAGCCAATCAAATGAAATGATATGCAAATGCGAAATTGACCAATTGACCAGATGGCCAGCTGCTGCATCTTCCATGACAAAAACCAAAACTCTGCTTACCGCATTTCCATTTAGTTTGGTTTTTGAGGGAGGAAAGCCTTGCATCAAAGATGCAAAATTGATACCAAAAAGGATGCTGTCTGGACAAGAATCGACCATAAGTGTGTGTGTCTAGGCAAGCACAAATTTTGCAATTGATTTGTACTAAGCTTTGACATACTGAGGGCAACCTGCCAGGCCATTTAATTAAGATTTTGCCTTCCGACTGGCCGGGCACATTAATTTTTTATGATTTTTGTGTGTGTGTCCTTTTAGGGGATTTGATATGACTTAAATTGAAATACGTGAGCATAAGCTGTTGTAAGCCATGCAGAAAAGACTATAAACTTTAAAAGGTTCTTTATGGTTATACTGGAAAGTAGTTTAGTTTACTATTCTTTTGATTTATTTATGTAAACTGGTTTTTTATAAACTTATTATTATAATTAAGCCGCCTGGCTTAAAGGTATTTCATTTCGAGAAACGGAATGCTAAGTACAAGAACTTTGTACTTGAATCAAGTACAAACGTTGAAAATACTTTATTCAAGTGAAAAGTTCTTATATCAAGTACGAACCCGTAATACTTTATTCAAGACCGTTCCGAGATATATTAAGTACATTTCAAACTATATTAAGATCGTTTCGATCATACTTTTAGGTCGTTAAAGACTAAAAATTATTCCTAATATAAAGACTATTAATATCAGGGCTGCAAACCCCTCTAATTTTGACAGGGGTTCGGTTCGGGGTTCGAACCCTTACCCTACTCTGGGGGTTCGGTTCCACAACCGGTTCCCTTCAATTGAGAACCGGGTTCCGGTCGGGTTCGGGTTCCAGATTAGAATTTGTATGCGGATAGATTTATAGGGGTCATAATCAGGGGGGTAATTTTAGATTTTGAAGACGAGATGCCTTATATCTGTCTGCCGTTAAGATTAGTTTTGATGGCTTGGAAGTCAAGACATAAAGATTGTTGATCGAAGAATTAAGCGATTCAGCCAACTTCACAGCGAAAGTCATTTCTGCACTGTAGTGGGATTGCTGAATCTGATGTGTTTTTGTGGCTATGAAACCTGCAAAAAGCCCCGCCACTTTTGGCCTAAAAATAAGAGATGAGCTTTATCTGCGTACCCGTGATTTAGTAACTGTGATTGACCATATCGGCGAAACTGTGATTAAGTCACAGTGACTGGCAGTCAACAAATCACACTGTTACTTCAAATATGCAGTCACTGTGCGATTTGACGATTGCCAGTGACTGTGACTTAATCACAGACACGCCGGGTTGTCTCATCCCTAACTTATAGTGTGGCTGAAAACACATGCATTTCCGAGAATTCAGACAGAATTATTTTTTCTACAAATGGGACCGCCACAGCACGGCTTTGACTGGCATATTGTGAGAGTGAAATGCTAAAAGAACTTTATTTGTGATTGGGGTAAAAAAAATAAAGATATTTAAATAACGTGTAGCTTTCCCATGTATTCACAGTGCCATTGTATCTCCATTCGAACAAAATAATACACAGAAATACGGTTTCAGATGCAAATTGAATTGCCTTGCTTGGGGTTGTGTTATTTTGTCCAGTCTTTTGTTGCGGAAGGGAAAAAGTGTCGCCGTCCATACATGGGCATATGGATGGGTACATTAATCTTTATTATAATAATAAATATTTTTTACCATCAAAGTGCAAAAATAAATTCTATGCTTGCCAATTTATTTTTAGAACCGAACCCCCATCAATAAGAAAACAGGGTTAGGTTCGGGTTCGGGTTCTCGTGATTATTTCTAATGGGGTTCGGTTCCCGGTTCGGTTCAGAAATCAAAAGAACCTGAACCGAACCGGTTCTGAAGGGTTCGGTTCCGGACCGGTTTGCAGCCCTGATTAATATCCTTAATGCACTGTTAATAAGTGAAAATTCTATGTTTCTTGCTTTCGGATCAAAAATCCTTGTTTGGAAATTATCTAATTTAGAGGGTTTCAATTTGGTGATCATTCAAAGAACAACCATACAAATGTATGGTACGCTAAGAGCGTCCTTTACGCTCACTACTTATCGAATTGAGTTCTGGTCCTTCGAGCCGGATATTGAATTTTTACAAATTTATGTTTTAAGTGATCAGATACCAATTTATATATACATATTTACATATTCAATGAAGCCAGTGGAAAAGCAGGCAGAAGAGTTTAGCGAAATTGTTTATACAAAAATAAGAAACACTAGAGATCAGTATTTAAGAAAAATAACGTTTTATGCGCTTCAACGTTTATTTTGGAAAATAATACGAAATTGTAAATGTTCCCGAAAAATTAGTTACATATATATGTATATATATATTATATAATAAATATTTATGCTTACACAATGGATGATTTTGTATAATTATTTGAAGATCTTTTACTTCCGGAGGTTTTTTTTTTGAACCAAAATAAATTAGGAATCGAAATAGAACCTTTAACCGTAACTCTAATTTCGGAACGTATCGGAACCGAACCGTATCAGAAATTATTTTGTACTAAGTTCCGATTTCTCATCTTCTAGATAGTTCCTATGTGTTATGAAGTGCTATGAAGGAGATGAGAAATCAGCCCTAACAAATATTTCCATCTAATACGATAAACGCCAATAAAGAGTATATACAGCCATCGTTTTCGTTACGCCCTTTCTCAAGGTTATTACCCCAAGAAAGGGTGAAGACCTTTTTTTCCACCTTGCTGCTTGGGAGACATTACGACAAGAAGTCGCTGGGGACATTTGCCTGATTGAGTTCCGTTTCTGTGTGCTGTTCCGTTGCCTCTTTTAGAGCTTTGCATATTTAATTAAAATTGTAATTGATTTTGTGTTATGCAAAGGAGGCCAACTGTCTGTTTTTAATTTCATGCTTTTGGGCTGTCCCAATGTGCCTCATAATTTTTGTATTTCTTTTTTTGCGGCTGGCACAATTTTCTAATTTCAAGCAAACAAATTTCATGGCAATCTCAGGTGAGATTATTTGTTGCCTGGCCTCGTTGCGGCTGCTAATGTTGGTGGCAGCAGCAGCAGAAAATATTACGTCAATGTGGCTTTGCATATTGATGAAATAACCTTTACCTAAGCCAAAGGAAATTCTAATTCACTCATACGCCCCGTTGACACAAAGCAAACGCCAGAAGCAGCAGAGGCAGCAGCAGCAGCAACAGCCACTGTAGCCGCAACAACCTTTTGTTGTTGCCCGTTCGTGGAAATCAATTTTCATGTCGCCATCAAAAACAGGCTTTCCCTTTTTTTGCGCTCACACTTTCTCAGCCGAGTGTGGGAGGTAAGCAAAAATAGCGCAACCGACTTGCGCTTTTTTTTCTGTTGGTATACCGTCAAGTCACGATTTGTGAGTTTTCCACTCGAATCCATTTCCATTATTAATTATGAATGTGTTCAATATGAAGTTAAATGGGATTTGGCACACCAAATCGATTTCAATTAATTTTCAAAAAGGATGCAAATGGAAAGTAAGAGGCTAAAAGCTAGCCTCGACTAAAACTAAATTAATTTCACACAACTTTTGACATTGTTGACCTTTTGTGTTCCTCAAAAAGACAACCGAATGTTAAGCTAAACCATAATTTTGCAAATGCTTGTCACAGTTGTCAGCATAAAAATAAAAACAAAACAAAAAAAAAACACAAGGCATTATCAACAGATTACATTTTTATGATAAATTGCAACCAAAAAGCGAAAAAATAATTTTGGTATTTTTTTGGGGGATTAGTTTTGTTTATTAACCATTTTTACTAAACAAAATGCATGTTTTTCATGACTGAAGGTTGACTTTGTTTTAGTAATGATTTTTATATTCCATTTGATTTTTGTTATGTTTTGCTGTCGCTTAGGCTTGTATGTATGTAGGTGTGGTACATGTATTATTTTATTGGTGAAGGTTATTACACTTAAAAAAAAAAACAAGAATAAAGTTCAAATGAAATTGAAATTTAAACAAGTTTAAAATTCTTATTTCTAATATTTTCTTTTCTATTCAGAAATATTTGATCATATTTTTATAAATTTATATAAATATATAAATCATATATATATTTTTAAATCATATAAATTATTTTAAGAGCTGAATGCAATTCTGTGGCAAAAAGTATCATCTCGACCTATTTTTTAAATTAAAAAATCAGATTGTAAAATAAATACAAAGAATGTAACTGATTAACCACACAGAACAAAATTTATTAGGATATTTTTTGGTAGCAACATACAGCAGCCACTCTATATAAATATATAGTACAGTCTTGTTTTGATTATTTGGAAATCTTTTATCCAAACCTTTAATGATTGACTTAAAAATCTAGTTAAAAATGTGCGTATTAAAGACTAAAATAATCCTTTTTTTATAGTTTCCAAGCTGATCAAAAAAATAACAAATCACAAATTAGATCAGGCGACCCTGAGGTGCCCGTCCAAATATCCACAGGTCTGCCGGGTGTGTCCTTTTCAGTCTTCGATGTCATAAATAATAATATAAACAAAAAATCGTTTTAATGTGCAAAATCTTGTTTGAAAAGTTTTAAATGTAAAACGTCTCCATTTAAATGTGAATACGTTATTTTCTCAGTGTATCTGAGTTCAGGCCTTTAATAATAACAAAATTTTTCAAAAATAAAAGACATATTTTAAAGTACATATTAAAAGTTGACTTCATGCCATTACTACACACAGCTGCCATGTTTGTCGCAAAATACCGAATAGTTCCCTGCACAAAGAAGAAATTAGTACTAGAAATAAATTGATATATAGATTGATATATGACCATAACAGGGCTGCAAACTCTATTAACTTTTGTGGAGGTCCGGTTTAAGGGTTCAAACTAGAGTTGGGCACGTGTCGTTTTTTTCTTCGTGTCACAAACACGCATGACTCAACACGACGTGTTCGTATTGCAAAATCAGATTTCGTGCGTGCACGTGCTTGTCAGTCTTGAGCTCTTAAAGCACGAACAAGGTGTAACATGACTTAACACGATACAAGCTGGCACTATTTGACTCAACAGTATGAAAAAATTCTAAGTCCATAAGTCAACCGAACGCAATATACTGTATGAATATCTACATTTTCCTTTATCGGCTGATGGTCACACCTTTTTAAAGTCGACTCCTTAAATCAAAATTAAAAACGAAATTTAAAAAGCAATTCGTCGAAACTTTTTTTCACTATTAAGAAAGTCGTGCGTGTCGTGTTTACGAAATTTTTGAGCGTGCTTGTACCATTCGTGTTACAGTCGTGTCGCGTACTAAATATTCGACCCGCCTCTAGTTCGAACCAATATTTACCAATAGTTAAGGTTCACAATTTGAGGTTCAAGGTTTTGGTTCGAACTTGGTTCGTCTCAAGTTTTACCAATTTTCTAAAGAAAAGCAATTAATTTGTAAATAAATATGTACAAAATATTCAGGCCTGTTCTCGTTTCCGAATTCGATCCTTCGGAATTGGTAAAGGTTTTTATTTTCAAGCAACGATTAGAGAATTTGATTAATAAATTTTGCCAGCAAGACAGTCGAATACAAATAAATGAAAATATAAAGACTTTAGCCCAACAGCACAATCGGTTTTTGGACCCGGTACCATTTATCAATTCCGATTCCGCATAATTTGATCGAAATCGAAAATGGGAAAAGGCCCGATTATATTTAACATATGATTAAATTTATTTTAAATTTATTTCTTCGAGTTTTGATCAGACAAAATAAATTTTAGGGTTGTCAAAACCCGCTTAACTAAGGTTTGCAGCTTATTTGGTTCGAAACAGGTTCAGTTTCAACAATTTTTTTTTAGAGGAAGTTCGATTCCGGGTTCGAACCGATTCGGTTCTCTGCTCTGAGCGAGAGCCAAAAAGAGCCAGGGTGCGTGGCTTGCGAGCGAAACCATTTGCAATTTAGCCTGTTTGAGTTCAGCGCCATGTAGTCCGGGTAATATCTGCTATTTATTTGATTCAATTCCATAAACAAACATTTTCGTACACAACCTAAGAAATAAAATCTAAAAAATCAACCCCTCAAGCCACACGCAAACCATACATACTTGTACATATGTATTTTATACACAGGGTGCTCCTACTTTCAACAGTATTTTTTTGTGCAAATTACCTTGACTTTCGACTTGGCTGGCTTCTTCTTTTTTGGTTTGCTTCGTAACAGTTGCCGCTTGGTATTTATGAGATTTACGGCTGCCGCGCCTAAATGTATGCCAGCTAATTTTTATTCAAATATTTTTTCGGTTGCCTTTTCGTGTGCGCAATAAAAATTAATGGGCCTCGTCTGTGTTTGACGTTGATTTTAGTTTTTCTTTCCTCGTTTTTTTCTTTTTGACTTGCCGACTTTTATGGGCACTCTTGAGATTTTGGTTGAGTTATGGTTGGGCTCCTAGAAATAAAGATAGTAAATGGTGAATTATGTATGTAGATTTTCACTATGTCAGCTAACTTTGAAGGTTAAACGGTCGCCGTCGTCGTTGGCACACACTCACATTAATTGCTTCAGTTAGTCCCCTAACTGAGACTGAAAAGTTACATGTAAACATGAGAAGTTTCTGCCTAGTCATCCATTTTGTGGTGCTTGAGGGACTTGCCAAAATCAATCAAGGCACAAAGGCATCAACAAAACAAACTTGCATGTCGCCTTTTGTGCTCCAAACAAACTGGCAAAAGGGTAAGCCCAGCCCCAGGAGGTGACAGTCAGGCGTCGTCGTCATCGTCGTA
Source organism: Lordiphosa mommai (assembly GCA_018904225.1). Lineage (NCBI taxonomy): Eukaryota > Metazoa > Arthropoda > Insecta > Diptera > Drosophilidae > Lordiphosa > Lordiphosa mommai. Next base: position 70,775 of record JAEIFT010000124.1, on the reverse strand, counting down.
ACCTTTTCCTTACATTTCGTAACAGCAGCTGGGGGAAAGACAACATTTTTACCTGCTTATTATTGAATATCAATAGGTGGAAAAAAAGAAACTGAAGCTACACACTACATACGTGCTTCAATTTAATGGCCTTACAAAACACTTTTCTAACCATAAACTGTGTTTTTTATTTTTCAAATCTAGCTTGTATGTAGTTGTGCCCCTAGGGGTTGAGTTAGATTTAGTTATGATGTTTGGTAAAAGATTCGAATACATGTGCGAACTGAACCCATTAAGTAGGCTATAAAAAATGAAAAATATCGACTGTAGCGCACCGTGGCATTATATAACATTGGAAGAAGTCAGAACTGTTTTAGGACAGTCCTTATTCAATTTCTTATTAGCCCGCAAATAATGAAAAATAAACAGAAATACAAAGTGCTTTAAAACAAAAAGCGAATAAATATGAGTTGACGCTCATAACAAAAGCAAAAAGTTCAGTTTTAAGGCTTTAACTCTAAATCCATCAATGGGGTACATTTGTACCCCAATCATTTTTAAACATTATATGAGCCATAGTCTATGTTTTTATGCTTTGTTAAATGTGATATGTTCTGCAAAACGTCTTTTTCACAAAATGTAGTAATCAAAATGGCAAATAAAGCAGAACTACAAAGTGTTTTATATCATAAAGCGAATAAATATGAGTTGACGATCATAACGAAAACAAAAAGTACAGTTTTAAGGCTTTAATTCTAAATCCGTCCCTGGGGTACATTTGTACCCCAATCATTTCTAAACATTATATGACCCACAGTCTCTGTTTTTATGCTTTGTTCTTAAAATTATTCTATAAATATCAAGATTTCAGCGATTAAACTATATAAATGTTTTGCTATACTTCTGTAAAAATGTCAATAAAGCAGAAATGCATAGTGCTTTAAATCAAAAATATTATTTCACGCTAACAACAGAAGCAAAAAGTGCAATTTTAAGGGATTTACCCTAAATCCGTCATTGGGGTACATTTGTACCCCAATCATTTTTAAACATTATATGAGTCAGAGTCTATGTTTTTATGCTTTGTTCATGAAATAATTCTATAAATATCAAGATTTCAGTGATGAAACTGCAAAATTTGTTTTGCTATACTTCTGCAAACCCACTTTTTCACAAAATGTCGCAATAAAAATAGCAAAAATTGCAGAAATTCAAAGTACTTTAAATCAAAAAGCCAATAAATAAAAGTTGACGCTCATAGCCAAAGCAAAATGTTCAGTTTTAAGGGTTTAACCCTAAATCCGCCCTTGGGGTACATTTGTACCCCATTCATTTTTAAACATTATATGTCCCAGAGTCTTTATCTTTATGCTTTGTTTACGAAATAAGTTTAAAATATTGAAGATTTCAGTAATAAGACTACAGAAATGTTTGCTATTTGTCTGCCAAACGACTTTTTTACAAAATGAGGACATACTCAACGTGATTTCTTCTGGTAATCATTTTTGTATAATTTTACTTTACCCCTAACTCCCCAAAATAAAATTTATTGATGTTTAAAATGACTGAATTTTGCATTTTCGCGGCAGGAAAAATTCAATACAAATAAACAACAACAAAGACAATTTGCATAAACAAATGCCTGACAAGTCAACTGTCAAACAAAACAATAAAAAAAAAATACCAAAATTAAATCATATAAAATAAACCAACACGAGTAGCTGGAAGAGAGAGAGAGCTCCCAGCGATGATAAAGCCATCAAAAACTGAACAATGCAATGTCGGAAAAATGTCAGAAAATTCCTATGGAAGACAGGTAGACGTGGCTTTAAAATGGTTGAGCTATCTCACTCAAAAGAAGACGAAAAGAAAAAAAGAAACACGCAACGTGAAGGCAATAAATGTGTACATGTGTATATATATAATATACATATACACATATTTATGAGGGTATGCAGAGCCGGCAGGCATTGAAATTTAAATGCACAACGCATAGTTAAAAAGGAATACAGGAAGTCGACCCAACTCCCACAGGTAAACCCACCTGGCGTATTAGCAATGTAATTTAAGCCGAAGGGGAGCCCAGCCATTTGGGGTTTATGTGTATGTACATATAAATAAATATATATATATATTTGGCAAATGCAAATTGCCAGTCGAAAATTTATACGCACATTTGTATTTATTTTTAATTTTATAACAGAATCAATCAAGCGGAATGTGCGCGCAGGCATTAGATACATTATTTAACGTATATATATATACAGAATAACTCCCATAAGTTTTAATTACAAGCCTTCAGCGAACATAAAAATTCACCACTAAAACAAAAGAGACAGGCCCATGTAATCCTTACTCAGGTAGGTAGCACACTTGGCAAATCCCACTAAGCACACCTTAAGTACCAAATAATACAGGCTATATATGTATGTGTGTATATGTACAGTCCCCTAAGCTGCTGCGGGAGGTTTCCTTTTGTATTTCCCCAAAGACTCAGTGCGCTCAAGAGGCGCAGAAACAACAACAACAACTGCAAAAAAAGAAGGAAACTCGAAGACAACCAGCTGACGTCAGAGCCAGACAAAAGCCTGCTCAGCATTTGGCTTATACCGCGTCAACTTAAGCAAAAACTTTTGCCCAACATAAACAATAAAAAAAAAAAGGAGGAAGCAGTCAGAGGAGCGTCAGCAAAACATCCCCAGAAATCAAAACTGAAAACTAGCAAATCAACAAACCAAATGCCAGCAACTAAAATGCCATTTTACGATGTTATGATACCTAAATATGGGGCCCAAAAACAGCAACAACAACAACTAGAAGCGACGCCAATAAGTCTGGACCTGTCTTACCCAAGTAGTCTGATATTTATTTGTTCATGTTGTGGTTGTTGTTGCCCATTAAAGTAGGCAAAATGTTTGAGACAAACAAGAACATTTTCCCTATTTTTTTTTTGGCAAAAATTTCGCAAGTTTATAAAATGTAAAAATGTTTTTTTTTTCTTAATTTAAGTACGAAACATGCTTAAGTCCAAAAACGTCTGTTAGAATATAGAAATGAGAACATACATTCTTGAATCAAGAAATTATCATACTTACTAGTTAGTTGTAAAATTCTAGAAAACGCATTCTTAGTTCAAGTACCAAATTTCTTAGATTAAATATGAAAAAAACTTTTAATGCTAAGCCAAAAAAGTATGCAAAGTATCAGCGATGGGCACATATGAGCCCGTTGCGCCCTTACAGCCCGTCCCGTTATTCGGCTCAATAGAAAATTAAATGCATTTTGTTACTTGCGTTCTTCAGTTATATTTTAATGCCCACCGCTGCAATGGATAATGCTTAATATTCAAGCCAGGGTTCGTAAAATCAACAAAAATTATTTTCACGCTATGATAAATAACATCAATGTAAAAAATAATTATTTTCAGACATGAAAAAAAATTTTACATATGTGAAAAATAAATGTGTAAATGAAAAAAAAATTGTACATATGTGAAAAATATTTTTTTTCATGTAAACAAATCGAGCATTTTTGACACGATTGTTATTTACAGACATGTCAATAATTTACACCTGTAAAGAACAATCGTGTAAAAAATGCTCGTTTTAGTAACATAAAAATAATAATTTTCACCTTATGTAAAAATTTTTATTTTCATGTCTGAAAATAATTATTTTTTACAGCTTGTATATTTTACTTTGTGTTAATAGCTTGCATGTAAAGATAAATGTGTGTTATTTTACGAACCCTGATTCAAACACGAATCTGTTTCTAAAATTGGTATGATGGTATGATTTCTGACATACACTGCACGTCACTTGAATAGGTTCATCATCTCACCCAAACAAGAGTGCCAATATCCCTGCAACAGCATGTGTTAGTCTGGTTGTCTGTGAAACAAATTTTCCTGAATAAGTTATTATGTGACTATCAGTTCTCATCTATTACTCTAAAGTAATTGAGCACAATTATGTTCGTTATTAGGTTAAATTTTTTGAGTATTTAAGTCGGTCAATTGAATAGGTTCAGCTTAAAAAACACTAAAATATATAAATAATACTGCTGGCAGTGTCTTCTTTTTACTGCACGCTACTAAATTGTAAAACCGCCCGAGTCGGATGTCTATATCTTATAGAAGATCGGTCTTAATATTGGACTTAGTGAGAGAAACTTTTTTGTTTTCCATGATGGCGTTCTTAATCTCAGGAATTATGAATATTGAATGCTGTCCAGCAGTTTTGCAAAGTATGATCAAAATCCGATGACTCTAACTTATAGCTGCCATAGGAAAGATTGGTCGAAAAAAAGGTCTTAGTTAGAAAAACTTTTTGTTTTCCCTGATGGCGTTCTTAAACTCAGGAATTATGAATAATATATGCTTTCAAATAGATCTGCTAAAATTTGGTCAAAATCGGATGACTATGGGATATAGCTTTCAAAGGACCGAAAGTTCGAAAAGGGGATTTATTAAGAAAACCTTATTTGTTTTTAATGTTAGCGTTTTTAAAACTCAGCAATTTGGAATATTAAATATCTTATCTAATATACCGTATAGATGCCATAGATCTGATTAATCGGAAAAAAAATTTTTTATGGAAGGGTGGTCAAATTTAGAAGTAAACAATTAGATTCTTAAAGGTTTTAAATTTATAAAAATCTAACATCTATATCTTACATATATGCTATCAGTAAGATCAGTTGATCAGCGAGCTATTAAAACTTCGTCCCAGACAAGGTTAGCTTTGCTTTCTAATTGTTAGTTTAGTTAGTTTAGTTTCTATTACTACGTTTATGCTATTTAAAAATCATGCTGTTTTGCCCTTCAAAGTATGCAAACTTTTTTTTTAAGAATTTCTTATTTATTTCGAATCTGTTATGGCAGCTTTTTACATAATCCACATGGTGATACACTCAGATTGTCGGACCAGTTAAAAGTATACAAAAATAATTTGTGTTAAGGCAATAAAAAATATAACATTTTCCATAATTATAAATCATAGCATACTTTAAAGAGCAAAACTCATGATTTTTTATTTGTGCATAAACGTAGTATATGTTTAGCTGAAAGAATTGGAATAGTGCAACAAACTAATTTTAATATTTTCTTTGGTTCATTGTGCTGCTCAAAAATTTTCTCATTGAAATGAAACCAAGCGGTACAGAATTTTCGATTCGGTTAAGAACCATGAGTTACCCAATCGACAAGGGATAATGAGAAGGCAGTCAAAATTCTTGTAATTTCGTTAAAATATTTATTCGCTTATCGCAACATTTTCTTGCATTAGACTACTAAAAACATTGTTTTGCGAGGGTCAACTAAAATGTTTACAAAATTATTACAAATATGTATTAATTGCAATGTTCTTTGCTTAGTTTTTAAGTTTAAACTAATCCCTTGCTTTTATACGCATTTCAACGAACTTTTGATTATAATATGGTTGATGCCATTCATCGTCATCCCAGTAAATGCCTTTTTCGATGTAACCCTCCTTCGTAGAGTATATTCCATTGAGATTGCTGGAATTATTATTAAATTATTTATCACATTGAAAATTTATAAATAAACTATGATAACTTACGCGTCTGCACAGCGATAAAACCACCAGCCACCAGGTCGATAATTTCCGCAATCGGCACCATTCGAGTTAGCATCAAATGTTGAAAAATATTGTTGCTCATGAGGTCTCATAGAATCTCTGGTATTTCCATTAAAATTACCAAGAGACTTTAATCTATACTTTTCTGTTTCGTTGTCAATTTCGAAATTATCATAGCGAGCGTAGCGTGTATCATTGTCAAAATCTGTAATCTCTATATATAACTCATGAGGGCGAGACTTTAATATCCTATAAAGTTTGTCTAAACCAATGAAAAAACTACCGTCTTGGTCACCAAAGCCCTCCCGATAGTCCTGCCAGTTCCTGTAAAAATTAACTTTATCATCCACTCGTCTCTGAATTATCAGCCAGACAGATCCATTTATATTCCTATAGGGTATGGCAAAGGGTGAACCATCAGGTAGCATCATCTGCACTATTTCACCATATTCCTTTTCTGCTACCAGTTGACGTAGATTTGTTATTACGGCATCTTTTTCCAGCACTTCCTTCGAATAATTTAGTTTAAGCTCTAAAAACTCAACTTGTTGGTTTTTTAATTGGTCTTTTAGATTTGTCTGATTTTTGTCACAAATGTTCAATTCATTGTTTAACTGGGCAATATACTTTAGTAAAGGTTTAACCATTTCATAATTGTATGCACTACATAAATTCTCCAACAGTTGTGAAGATTTGCAGTTTTCGTTAGGTGAATCTGACATTGTACCCACAATGGTCAGAACAACAAATATGAACAATGACTTCATCATGGCTCCTTCTTACGCGAACCAATAGAACCGAATGCTGTGCAATGCAAATTATTAGTGTACTAAATATTTAAGAAGAGCGCATCTTTTATATAGGCAAACGCAATTGGTGCTCGAATCAAAGGTCAAAAGCCCAATCGGTCATTATACATATATATTATTAATCAAACAAAACATTTCTGAAGTAGACAGGGTAATGATTTTTATTTTTTAATGGTCCAGGTTAAGCTTCTTATCACCAGAATGCCGCAAAATGACACATATTTGGGTTTTTTTTTGCTTCTGATAAGCCTGCGAAAAAAACTTTTCCAAAGAAAGTTGCTTAATCTGACAAAAATAATTAAATTAATTTGCTAGAAATAGAAAAAAAAGCCAAATAACCGCGGGCAGCATTTTTATGAAATAATCCTAAAAAAGGAAATAAATATTTTATTCACTATTGCAAACTTTGCAAAAAGTCTTTAAATACATTTAGGCTAACCATTTGTCGGAGGATCAATTGTGGAGGATCTTCAAGTATTCGCTGGAAGTATTGCTATTTTGCTTCCATCTCAAGAAATCGAATGGGAAGTCTTAACCCCCACCGCCATATATCCCAGACCTTGCACCATCAGACTGTCATTTGTTTCTGTCGTTGCAGAATGCCTTTACGGGTTGAAGCTTTAGCTTAATACGTTCTTCTGTTTTATAGGTACGGATACATTTCTGCACTAAAAAACCGTTCGAAAAGGTAGCACAAACTACTCAAATTTATATCCAATTCGTTCTCATTTTTCCCGTTCTGGAAATAAGCCCGCGTTCTCAAAAGTATACCATCTGCTCTAAACCGACGAACGAACTGAGATAATTTGTTCTTGAAAAATGAATGACTGACTCTCTTTAACACTTAGCTTGGGCACGACATGTTAACTTGCTACGTGGGAGGAACTGTTCAAGACTCCTGTTCAGGGATTAATTCCGAAACGAATATCGGTTCCGGAACGTACCGAAATGAGAATATTGGTTAAAGGTTCTATTTCGGTTTTCAGATTATTTCGGTTCCGATACGGTCCTCAGATTTTTATTTCGGTACAGGTACAAGTACAAGTATAATTTGTATTTCTTAATAATGGTTCGAAATAATTCGTTCAAAAATATGTCGTATCTCCGTTAATAATATAGATCTTTAGCGATTTGGATAGATTTGCAGCCATACAATAAAACTACGATCCAATATAGCTCATAATACGCTAGTAAAATACTCAAAGGGGTATATCAGCTTTAAAAATCACAAAAACAGATTGAAACAGAAAATCTGCGTTTGCTTTTCCATATATTCCATTTTTCGAAATATTAAATCAGAGTTCTTTTCCAGAAACTTCATTTCTTAAATTTATATTATCATTTTTCTAACATTTCTATATTCAAGGGCGAATTTTTTGAAGACTTAAAAATCCAAGAAAAATTTTTCTGTTTTTTATAAATTGTTTTCTATATCTTATATACCTTAAAAAGCGAATATGATTCTGGATATTCTTGAAGGGCGAATTTCTAAAATGGAAGACTCTTTTCTAAGTGTATACAATGCTTTTTTACCAGTTGAAATATATATTTGTAATAATCATAAATCAATAAAATAATAATAAGAAACCGGAACAATACCGGTATTAGCGTTTCGGTGTGGTTCCGGTTTATTTGGGTTAACGGTTTTCGGTTCTAAAATAAAATTATAATGTCGGTTCTGGTTTCGATACCGGTACCTGGTTTATTATTAATATAGGCTCTAAAAATGCATAAAACCTTTCTCATACGAGGCGTAAACCACATGAATGCTTCTTTAAATATAATAAGAAGTCCTGACTGACTGATATACTAACGAGAAGGCAAAGCTAACTTCGACTGTGCCGAAGTTTTAATACACTTGAAAAACTTTACTCCAACTGTTTTAAGCTGTAAAATATATATAGGATATAGATATCAGATATTAAAAAATTTTAAATCATTGATAATAAAAATTAGATACCATAAAAAAAAACTTTTCTTAGTAAAACACATTTTCCGACCGATCGGTCCTATGGCAGCTATATACTATAGTCATCCGATTTTGATAAATTTTTTCAAAAATTTTTAAAAGCATATAAAATTAATATCTACCAAGATTGGTGCCGATACGATGGAAAACAAAAAAGTTTTCCTCACTAGAACTTGTTTTTTGACCGACCGTTTTTATGGCAGCTATATGCTATAGTCATCCGATTTCGATAAATTTTTCCTGAATTGTATGGAAGCATATAAAACTAATATATACCACTATTGGTGACGCTACGATAAAAAAGAAAAAAGTTTTTCTCACTAGAGCTAGTTTTTGACCAATCGTTCCTATGGCAGCTATGTGATATAGTCATCCGATTTCGATAAATTTGTTCAGTATTATTTGGAAGCATGTAAAACTAATATATACTAAGATTGGTGACGCTACGATGGAAATCAAAAAAGTTTTTCTCACTAAGACTTATTTTCCGACCGATCGTTCCTATGGCAGCTATACGATATACTCATCCGATCCGGCCGGTTCCGAATAATATTTGTGTGCGTGCACAAAAAGAAGACTCTTGTGCAAAATATCAGCTCGATAGCTTCAAAACTGAGGAACTAGTTTGCGTAGAAACAGACAGACAGACGGACAGACAGACGGACGGACGGACAAGCGGAAATGAACTCGGCTCGTCGTCCTGATCAAGAATATATATAGTTTATGGGGTCGGAATTGAATATTTCTATGCGTTACAAACTTCTGGGCAAAATTAATATACACTTTTCAAGTGTATAAAAATCAACGCACAGCCTAAACGATAACAGCTGGAAAGCTTAAACTTGGCAAGAAGTTGCCGTTTATGACGGAAGTGAGCACTAAGACGGGGTTTCCTTAAAATTCCACTCCAAAAATTAAAAAGGAAATAGCAAAATACTTTTGATCCGTCCATTCGGATTCTCTTTATTTATCGCTTGTGGTCAGCTATCAATAATCATAGTTTATTAACAAGTCTTTTCAACCTCTAAAATAAATCTCCATTATTTCTATATATTTATTTTCAAACTCTAACTCAAAACAAAACAATACAAATGATTTGCGATTGCTACTGTTTTTTCCCATAAAAATTTTGAGTGTGCTTTTTTTTTTGGTTTTTGTAAACCCTTGACCCCATAAAACTAACTAATTGATTTGCTTGTTTTTTTTTCTTTCTTGGAGTTTTGTTGCCATGCCCCAGCCCAACCCTACCCGAAGCTCAACAATCAATTAGTGCAATACAATTTTTGTAAAAAAATAGATGTTTGAATATTGTTTGCTGAATAACTCACGGGTTGTGCACATTTTGTCGGCATTTCTTTTACATTTTGGTATTTTGTTTTTTTATGTTTTGCCAGTTGTTAAACATAAACTTGTTTCAAAGTTGCCTTCAACTTTTGTTTGTGTTTTTTAATGTTAATTGTTTCTGCTGGTTGATTGATATTATTGTTTTGTCACCAGCAGCCAACAACAGCAGCAGCATAAATAAATATTTGTTCTAGTTTAAATTGATATTAAAATCAGCAGCAACAACAAAAATGGTATAAGTATTAGTTAGCTTTGTTATGCTAAATACTAAATTTAATTATTTTCCGGGAAATGTTGGCTGAAATGTTACCACTTCTTCGTTTCGATTGGCAGCCGTCAAAGTGAATGCCGCAATCTAATGTTTCCAACTGACTTTGGCCTGTGGCACTTTGGCATTTGGCCGCTTAATGCAATTGACTGAAAAATATGTGCATACATTTCTCAGTGTCTCCGATTTTGTCCATTTTTCATTGCTACCAACTTGATTGGTCTTGGCAGGCGTTGGCCCGCTGCTTACCTGTAAACATAATCCGCAACTTCTAAGCGGCTTATGGATGACGCCCGAACAGATGCTGAAATTTCACACCATAATTTGATGCGGCATGTTGCACACGCATACAAAATTTTGTTGCAATTGTAATTCGAGTGGAAAGTCGCTGCAAGTTGTGTTGACGGTTTTTTTTTTTTGTTGTTTTTTCTGCTGTTACAATTTCCCAGCTGCCAATTGCCGGTTTACTCGTAAAATTGTAATATAGCGTGCAAAACTGAGGCATGCATTAAGTTTCACTTTTTATTGTATTATTTGTGGAAATGAGCTTACATATGTAGCTTAGGTGCGGGTCTTTTCCATTGTACATATTTTTTATTAGATTTTCTTTTTCGCAGAGTATTTGACAGCGTTTTTACTAGAAAAAAATTATTAAAAAATTTTTACAAGACCAAAGTCCCCATATTTTCGCTTGTAGAAAGCGTTGTTTGATGTATTACACTTTTAGTGTGACCAGGTTCAATTTGACATTTCTATTTGAGAGTTTAACTCTTTTAAAAACGAGTTTTTCAAAGGTTCATTCATTAGCATCTTCAGAATTTCCAACTACATGATCAAATACCCAACATTTCAGCCCGTAGAAAGCGTTTCTTGCTGTATTTCACTTTAAGTGTGACCAGGTGCAATTTGGCATTTCTATTTGAGAGTTTGACACTTTAACAACGATTCGTTGTGTTACACTGAGATGAAGGTATTTCAAAATCGAGTTTTTAAAAGGTTCAATCATCAGCAACTTCTCAATTTCCAACTACATGAACAAATTCCCTATATTTTCGTACGTAAAAAACGTTGTATTTCACTTTAAGTGTTCACACTAATACAGGAATTTGTCACTTTACCAAGAGGAATCTTAAAAATGAGTTTTTAAAAGGTTCAACAGCATCTTCACAATTTTTTTCAACAGATTTGTTTTTTTTCTAATAGTCTATACGGAAGGTTGAGTTAGTTAACTATTTAAGTCTACTTCAGTGTGGATCGTAAATCCTAGATATTTGAATATTATCCAAAAAAAAATCAAGAATTCTGTACCTAATTTAAGAACAAATGATCTCAAAATCTAAGTTCGGAATTCCCAATTATTGCTAATTATGTCAGATTTTGTAAATTCCTCAAAACTTAGTATACTGTATAGATTAACAGGTGACGGTCCCAATAGATTTATAGCAAGTATAATAAATTGTTTTTACAAATTCGTTGACCCAATTAGGACTAGAAGCCGAAACTATACGAATTTCAGCCCAATGTCTCACCCCTACGTCAATGCAGCAAATTCAAGCAGGAGAACCAAAAGAGAAACTGGCGATAACACCCACTACTTTTCGTTAGATAATTCGCTAGCTAGAATAAATTCTCGCCGAGGACCAGCGGTACGAATTTAGACTAGCTCTTCTCTGCATTACCTTTAGCTAGCGAATTTCCTAACGGAAAGTAGTGAGATTTATCGCCAGTTGACCCTAAAGAATTAACTAACGTCCAGTGGTCGATGAAATGGCACTAGACCCAACAAATAGCCAGCAAAATAATGTAATCAGTTCAGTTAAGCTATTTACGATGCACTATTCAAATATTTAAATAACATTGTTTCTACCTTAAACATGAAAAATTTGAGAACTCTTTAATTTATTAAAAGATTTTTAATAAATCCTTTTCCTAAGTAACGGATATATTGAAACTGAGCAGGGCCGACTTTAACTTACGCTCTCGTTATAAAAATGAAGCGTTACTAATTCAGAAAAATCAGGAAATTAAATCAAAAATAAGTTGTTCTTATCTTAAGCAGGAAAATGTTTGAGCGAAGACTCAGTATTTGCTTATACCATTTTGCTTTGGAATTAATTTTGGGTTTACCCAACCTTCCCTTCCCTATTAAGAATTCTAGTAAACTAAATACTGTACCAAGGAGGTATCGACTAAATACAATTTTGTTAAATCCCGCCGCTGTCATCTTATCTAATCTAACGGCTTTTAGCTTTAGTCAGTCATCACCTTCACCAGGTAATGGTGTCAGCGGTGAAGTAAAAGCCCTGGAAAAGCTGCTTAAACCTTTCTGTTAAACTTAATAATACCTTAAACCTATATGAGTTGTTCAATGATATGAATAAACTTCCTCATACTACGAATACATTATTGTCTTAATCTTTTATGCCGCTGTTCAATTTTAACACAAATCTATGCGAAATTAAGAGTATAGTTTCGATTCCATGTGTGGGTTATCAGTAAGTGACCTTTGAATGTTTTGGTGCACGCAAAGTTGACTCATAACTAGAGATGAGCTCGTGTCGATTCTATCTAGTCGAATGCAAATCAAACATGCATTATCTAATCGCTCATTTTCATTGAATAGTTCATCAAACATTTTTTTAAGTTTTCTTTGCTTTATCTGATCGTGATATCCCGGGGGCATCTTTATTTAACTTTTTGTGTTTCAAATTTCCCAATTGATGAAATATATAAGTTTTGTCTTGCCTTTCCAAGCTTCAAATCATTTCATCCGACTTCCTATCAAATTAATATGCTCTACCTTAATTCTCCCATGATCATTGAACAACCCATTCAACGTGCTACTGGTTACCCATTATTCCACACCCAGTTTTTCTCCATTGAGTGGGCGCCATAAAGCAATTAGATATGCCACACACGAAATCTAATCAAATAAACATGTTTCAACTACTAATACCCCCCCAACTACCATAAATATAACCCAACAATAATAATGCCCTTCCCTTCCATCAAAAAAGTGACACGCGCCCACGTAATTAGAACATTACCGAACATTTAGCCGAAAAAGCCACAAAATTTAAAACAAAACAAAAAAAGGTTTCGACAACAATTTTGACAGCTTCAACGTCTATGAGTAGCGTGCGAGACTTTACCTATTTCGTTTCTCCATTATTTATATCACGACGCGCATTAAAATAATAATTATTTATTATTTACACATAAATATTTGAGTTTTTAGGCGTCGAGTGCGTATGAATTACTTGAACAGACAGCTGTCCGGGTGGCGGCTTATCTTTATGGTTTTAGTTATTTGTATTTAGATTGAATAAGAGGCAATGGGCAGTAGACATTTAATGAATTCGAGATAATGATGAATAAAAAGATTTACATTCGTTCGCAGAATTTAAGACAAAGCACTCTGTTTTCCGGGTGAGTGCAATAACGCCCACGGGAATGTAAAATATAGAAGTTATTAGATGATTGAATAGAGTAATGGAGAAATGAATAAAGATAAATTGAGAAATGAATAGAAAAAAGAAAATAGGAATACTTTAAGGAATAAATAGAAAATTAATGAATGAATGAATTGAAAATGGGAATAAATGGAAGAATGAATTATGTGATGAATGAATGATGAATAGAGAAGGAATGGAAGAATGAATTGAGGAATAAAAAGAGAATGAAATGAATGAATAGACTGAATAGAGGAATAAGAATATTGACAGAAAATCAATAGAGTTATGAATATAGGAATGAATTGAGCTTTTAATAAAAGAATGACTAGAGAAATAAATAAAAGAATAAATAGACTTAAGAGTAAAGAAATAAATATAAAAATGAATTGTGGAACGAATACAGATATAATAAGAGCATTAAATAGCGGAATGACTAAGGAACTAAGGAAATAAATAGGATAAATTATAGAGAAATGAACAGAGGAATGAATAGAGGAGTGAAAAGGTGAATGAAAAGGGGAATGAATAAAGAATGACTAATAGAATGAAAAAAGAAATGAATAGATTAATGAATAGAGGAATGAATGGAGGATGAATGAAGTAAGAATAGAGAATGAATAAAAGAACGTAAAATTTTTGAAATGAAAAGAGGAATGAATGACGAATGAAAACAGAATGAATAGACGAATGAACTGCGAAATGAATAGATGATTGAATGGAAATGGAAAAGACATGGAATAGAAAAATGAATTGAAGGAAAAGAGAAAAAAAAATAACAGAATGAAGAATAAGATAAGAAGAATGAATAGAAGAATTAATAGAGAAATGAATAGAAGAATGAATAGACAATTGAATAGAAGAATGAATAAAAGAATAAATAGAAAAATGAATAGAAGAATGAATGGAAGAATGAATAAAAGAATTAATAGAGGAATGAATAAAGAAGTGAATAGTAGAATGAGTATAGGAATGAATAGAGCAGCTTATATACGAATGAAAAGTTAAATAAATGGTGGATTAAATGAACGGAGGAATACAGGAATAGAGGAATGAATAGAACAATGAATATAGAAATGAATAGAGGAATGAATGCAGAAATGAATAGGGGAATGAATGGATGAATGAATAGAGCAATGACCAGTGGAATAAATAAGGGAATGAATAAAGAAATAAATAGAATAATGAATAGAAGAATGAATGAAGAAATAAATAGACGACTGAAAAGAAGAATAAATATATTGACAGAAAATTAATAGAATAATGAATAAATAAATGAATAAGAAATGAATTGAGGTATTAACAAAGTCATTGAATACTGAAACGAATAGAGCAATGAATATAGAAACGAATAGAGGAATGAATTGAGGAATAAATGCAGAACTGAATAGAGGAATGAACGGATGAATGAATGAATAGCGCAATGAATAGTGTAATGATTAAAGAAATAAATAAAATAATGAATAGAAGAATGAATAGGGGAATGAATAGACGACTGAAAAGAGGAATAAATAGATTGACAGAAAATAAATAGAATAATAAATAAATGATTTAATAGATAAATTAATAGAGCAATGGACACTGGAATGAATAAAGAAATGAATAGAAGAATGAATAGAAGAATGAATAGAAGAATGAATAGAAGAATGAATAGAAGAATGAATAGAAGAATGAATCGAAGAATGAATAGAGGAATGAATAGACGACTGAAAAGAGAAATAAATAGATTGACAGAAAATGAATAGAGTAATGAATACAGAAATAAATAGAGGAATGGATAGAGCAATGAATATAGAAATTAATAGAGGAATGAATACAAGAATGATTAGAGGAATGAAATGAATAAAGGAATGAATAGAAGAATACATTTAAGAATGAATAGAAGAATGAATAGAAGAATGAATAGAAGAATGAATAGAAGAATGAATAGAGGAATGAATAGACGACTGAAAAGAGAAATAAATAGATCGACAGAAAATGAATAGAGTAATGAATATATGAACAAATGAGTGAGGACTAAATTGAGGTATTAATAATGGAATGAATAGAAGAATAATTATATGAAAGAATAAAGAAATGAATAGGAGAATGAATAGAAGAATGAATAAAAAAGTGAATAAACGAATGAATAGGGGTATGAATAGGTGAATGGAAATAAAATTGAATAGAGCCTTGAATGACTAAGAAACTGAATTGAGAAATTAATAGAGAATGCTTTAAGGAATTAATAAAAAAATTAGAAAAAATATCAGAAACAATAGAGGAATGTTTTAAATACTAATAGCAGTTTTTGAAAGGCGCTACCATAGATAACAAAAAAGTGGTCTCACTAGAATTAGTTTTTAGACCGATCGTTCCTATGAGCTATATGCTACAGTCATCCGATTTCAGAAAATTTTTCCAGAATTGTGTGGAAATAAACTAGTATATACCACGTTTGGTATGCTATTCATAAACATCAATTATTTGCTCAATTTATTTCACCTTTCATTGACTTTATCACTTAGAATTAATACTTTTGGTTGATTAAATACTCTTAAATATGCTTCAACTGTTATTATTTGTCTACTTCAAGTTCAAATTTCGAAATTGTTGTACAAACTTAAGCTGGCAGGCTTTTGCAATTGAATTACAATTATTGGATAATCCCCATCAAAACACAAGGTCAACCGGCATCTCCTCCTGCCCCACATAGACAAAATCCTCACAGTTTGTTTGCCAACTGATAACCCCTAAATGGAAGTTAATCCGCTTTGATTTACTTGATTGACTTTGATATTTTAATTGAAATCATTTTGTGTGATTTGCATTTGCAGGGTCAATAAAATTGTAATTATCAATTTCTAACCAAATTCAATATTGTGGAATAAAATACAATTGAAATATTCTAATTTGATTACAAGTGTCGTCGGGGTGCTAAATATTAAATGCCATTAAAATATTGTTGTTTCAATTAAAAAACGTTCAAACGTGCGCTTGAAATCCCCATCTAAATTGCTTAATTTATGCGGCATTTTTCATATTGGCAGCAGCTACCAACAAGAAGAAAAAAAAAACTAAACAATAATAAAAAGCTAAGCAAATTAGCTGCTAGTCTAGTGTCGTTTATGCATTATTTATATAAAGTTGATCGGTAGAGCTTTTTTATAGCCGCCTCTACCCTATTGAGGGTGATGCAAAACATTCAGTGTATTAACTTGTTTGGTTAAGATAAAGATTAATGTATGCTTTGAATCGTTTTAATAATAATGCCAGGTGTATTAAGCTTGAGATATTAGAGATATCAAAAAAGTGATAATGGAGGGGAACTAAGCTGGTTGAAAATCATAATATTTATTATATATAATATAAGTCATAAAAAGTCATATGTAAGCATGTGAGCGTGACGATTTAAGCGTTACATTAAATTACAGAACTTTATAGAAGTAATTTTAGATAACAATTGCCCATTGGAAGAATTAGAAAAAAAGTAATATACAACTTAAATTCAATATGCGATATATTGTTTTCCAAAAGAATCGTATTTGTATCATTTTGATCACTGAAAAATGATCTAGTTCAAAAATCGTACCATAGGTATTCTTAAGGGAATATGGACCGCCATTTTTCAGTATCTTTTTGACCCATATTCATAGAAATAGTAGAAGGGAAAATGTACATCTTCACTTAGAGGGTGGCTGTTGAATATTGCTACATTAAGAAACTCAAAAAAATTTTCTTAGTGCATGGAATTCATTTTGTTTTTATTCATATTAAAGCTCATTCAATTGTATTAAAAATAGCTTAATTAGTTTTTAACATTTGAAGCAACTTTTGGCTAAATTACAAGCGAATCGGCAAGTCTGCTGCTTGCAGTTTGTAAGCCTTTTGAATCATATAGGGAATAAGTACAAATCTTTGTGCATAATTGTCTATAATGACTGTCTGATACCCATTTGAGCGGATAAGCCCCCTTTTCCTCCGTCCGAACTAAAAAATTTAGATGGTAAGATCTTTATGCGACTGTACCATGCTCGAAAAAATTGTTTACAAGCCTCATTATGGACCATTTGCTCGGAGGATCACCGTCAAACTCTCTTTAAACCAGAGTTTGGCACCCATAGCGCCTGACGGACGAACACATTCGGTTATTTACACAGAAACGAGCCGAACGCATGCCGAGGCTTATGCTATGAGAGCAAAAATTGTTTAAGTCGCTAGCCAGCGCTTGAAGAAGTAGGTCAGAGCCGCTATGTGTCGCATTATATTCGCACAGCAATACACACTTTCGTTTTCGCCTCGCTCTCGAATCTTCGAACTCCATTGTCCAAATACTTGTTTCAATGTACAAGTTAAACATTTTTTGTTAAATCTAAAGATCAATCTACAAAATAAAACAAAATTTAAGCGCATAACTTAAATAGAAAAAATGTTATTACATTTTGTTTTAGTAGCAGCTTTCATTAGCCACCCTTACCCTTTTTACTTTTTATTTGAAATTATATAAATTTCTTTTAAAGAGAATTCAAAAGTCGCCACATCCCCCTAACTGACTGCCAACTTTCGCATACTTCAGCTACTTTATTGTCTCATTTGTAATCTAATACTCAAAAGTGGTTCGCCAACTCGAATTGGCAACAAAATTTCTAACCCAGTTTTTAATATCCATTTATAATGTGGCTTTAATTGAATGTGAGTGGTTTAGATCGATCGTACTATTGAGTAGAACGCCCACTATGCTTGATGTTAGCAACTATTAACCATGTGTGTGTGTGTACGTTTGTGTATCTATGTGGCTAACCACACGTTGCCTTACCCCATAAATACTGACACTGAATTATGGGGCGCGCACACTCACATATTTTATAAATGGCCGAAATTTGCGCAAAATGTGTAATTAATGAGGTACCCTAGGTAGTTGACATTTTAATTGAAAATACCGCAGGAAAATTAATGTGCAATTTATTGATGTGCAATTAGAGCCGTGCGCATTTTCCGTTATTTGGGGTAAAACTGGTAGCTGTTATTTGTATATAAAATAGATTTTATTATTAAGCGCTTGCCTGATTTGGCTTTTTTTAATCTCCCGATTAGTAGAGCATCAAATATGAAGCCAGTTTTATTTTTATGGTTTTTGATTTGCAAAAAAATTTGAATATGGAAGACAAAGCTAGCTTTAATTTATCTCAATGAAATCTGGCAAATATTTAATGAGTTCTAATTGTATTTTGGAAATAACTGCAGGTTTTTAGCTTAATGCTTTTATATTTTTAGGGCAAGGTCTGCACAAATCTTTGACTAAATTTTGAATCGTTTTTAAGATTGATTAACGACATTCAGATATAACTAATTTTACTATTTCAAATATATACAACTATCTATAACAAATTTTAAAATTAAGATACAACAACTATTACTATATCATATAGGAAACTCAATAGTAGTAGGTTCTTGTTATTTTTGGCAGAATTTACTTGCAATTTGAAATTGTATGATCTTTAAATTTAGAAAATTATCTCAGTATATTAGAAAATAAGAATAGAGAAACATTGCTTGTTTCTTTTGATGTTAAATAACTTGTGTTGATTACTGCAAAAATGTATGCCCGTTGCCATGGTAAAATTATACTTGGTGTGGCGGTCACTAAAAAGCTTTCATTCCATACCTTACATATTATCAGTGTGCAACTTACACTTGACCTGGAAGGTTCTTACACGCATGGTTGCAGTCTATGCGCATGCAACTCACACACACAGATATACAAAAACACTATACCCCAAATACAGTCCATTCCTATAGAAACTAATATTTTAAGTACAGTATCTACATGACTCTAAGAGGTTAACATTTGTATCTACATGATATTAAGAGCTTAACATCACTTAAAATGGAGCGGTGTCTTGAATTGTCCGTCCATGTTAAATCGTCTGTTGCCTCTGAAACTTATACCGTAATTGTAAATTTGGAGGTTGTTTTTTGTGCAGTTCCCAACTGTCGACCCTGTGTTCTTTAGCAAAAATGCTACCGATGATAGGACCGGGAGGTTCTTAAAACAATATTGCATAGGCAACCAGCTCTTTTTGGTATAGAATGTATAAGTTGAATTGTTTATAGTTATGAGCAAATATAGCGTCTTGATCTAGAGCCAGCAAAATTCGTCAAGAAGGTAAATGCATAAAAAAATTTATTTACGTACAGTTCCTTTGCGTTGTAAAAACTACATACCAACTAAGAAGCTATATATATATTGACAAAATATATTAATTATTTCTACTTCTCTTTAATTTCAGGTAAGCCATTTTAAGCCGAAAAAGCTGTTTAAATTTACTCCAGTAAGATGAGGAGTTAAGTTTGTATTTGAGATGATCTGCTTCAAAGTTTTATGTGAGTTAATTAGACTAAGAAAACTTTGTTGAAATAGTCCCTATTAAAGACTACTAAAGGTTAGGGCGATTGGTGGGTTTTCACTCAGCTTAGGGTATAAGGACTTAGCCCTTTCCGTCCATTCCACCTACGTTTTGTCTGAAAAGAGAGACTAACTACGAGCTATGTTATGAGCTCGAAGTTATTTCCTAGAATGACACTACTCGTTGCCATAGGCCACAACGCTATGGAGAAGATTAGAAATCGGCCCTGAATCTTTCTTTCTCTATCTCAGATGTGGGAACACTTATGATAGTGTGCGTAAGGCTACAAATGAGAATCGAATGAATGAGAATTTAGGAGTAAGTCGTACGGAAAGTCGCTTTAGTTCACAGCACGAGAGTGAGAGCGTAGGGAGCAGCATACAAATTTTGTATGTATGTGTTCTTTTGTTGAAAAACTCTGAATTCACCAATTTCCGAAGCCACCTCACCATGTATAATTCCACCATAGCTTGTATTCTTTACTGAGACAGAAACTGATGAGAGATAGAAAAGCTACAACAACTAAGCTCGAAGTATTTGGTACAAGTGGCCTTTACCAGCGCCTCTGCTCTTTCGTTCCTTCTGATATTATCTTTAATTTGTTTGTGTTGAGTAAATTCCTGGTACTAAAGAAATCGTTGGATAGATTACTGACATTTCCTTACCGCCGCCCTCCCTTACCCCAGCTCCGTTTCACATTTCATCACCTAGTTAAGCTATCCTCATTAATAACTCAGGTTTCTTTATGGTCAGAAAGTAAAAGTGTGGACTAATGCGATACATATTAAATACCACCAAATACGTCGCACTTCAATTCCCGTCTACCCCGGCCCACCATGACACTATGGTTGCTTTGTGACAAGGTAAGCCAGTTGGTGAAACGACTCGTTGACTACCTGGCACTATTTGTGGGTTTTATGGCACGGCCAAGTTTCATGCATATTTATAAACTCCAACGAATTGTGGATGTTTGTTATTTGCCTAAAATTTATAACGATTTTTGTTGTTGTTGCTGTAGTTATCAGTTGGTATGACCATTTGGGAAACAATTAAAAACTTACGGAATTGGCGGCTCTTTTTTAAATTTTTTCTTTTCAATTGACTTGACAGACTTTCAATCAAATGGAAATTTTCTAAGTGCGTGTGGGTCGGCTGTCTTCACTAAGCGGATTGTGAAGGTTGTTACATATTTGGGAGATTTTTAAACTAATTTAAATGAAACATAATTTATCAAAACTTCGCCCTGCCCCAGCAGCATATTGACCCTGTAGTTTTTGTTTTGCTTTTGACAGCACTTGAAAGTGCATGGCATACAAGACCATTTATTATTATTCATTTTTCCACATTAATTGGAACGCTTTCCGAGAGATATGCGGAAGCAAATTGTGAGCCACAATTTGATTTATCGTGTGAGATCGCATATGCCCCCTCAGAAGATGTCAAAACTCAAGCTCCGCTGCCCATCATTATTTTAAATGAATTCTTTTGCGTTTCTGCTTTCACAATGGTTTCGTTTTAGACTTTCGATTGCATTCAATTGGGAATGCACTCACAAGATGTTGGAATATTTCTCAAAAATGTTTTCACATTAAACTCTTTGCGGTCTACTTTAGATTCAACTTTGTGTACTGTGATATGTGTAACTGGCTTGTAATCTGCTTAATTACTTAAATG
The DNA here is from genome assembly GCA_018904225.1 of Lordiphosa mommai. Taxonomy (NCBI): domain Eukaryota; kingdom Metazoa; phylum Arthropoda; class Insecta; order Diptera; family Drosophilidae; genus Lordiphosa; species Lordiphosa mommai. The sequence goes on along the minus strand of JAEIFT010000124.1, from coordinate 49,297 downwards.
CAGAAACGAGATTACTGACTCAATTTAGTTGAAACCTGGTTGGGTGTGTATCTGTGTTAATCTCATTACTAAATGTAAAATAAGTTAAAATTCCAAATGTGGGTAGAGACATTTGTCGTCTATGAACTGTGTTGCAGCTGGAAGTCGCTTTGTATCTTAAATAGAATTAGGCCAACGTGTGTGTGTGTGTGTGGGTGTGCACTCGTTAAGGATTTATTTTGTAATCTTTGAGAGAATTATCAACTAAATATGTTTTAATTTGCACAGGGCCAGCTAGAGTTGAAAGTCTTAAGTATATAATTAATTTGATTAAAATTATTCGAGGTATTTTTTGGGCTTATGTGGCTTTTTGGAGCAGCTTAGACGTGTGGCAACAAGCGTGTGCGATGGTGCAGTGACGTTCTCTGCTAGGTTTCTAGTTTCATTCCCAGGCAAAGCATAACTGATATTAAAAATTTATTTTGTGTTTTACAGAAAGAACTAAATGCTCCAAAACATGTAATGGTACTTGATAAGAAAATCTAGGTCCGATTCCTACAGAATAAGGTGATTGGACAGCAGCATAAATACAACAGCGCCTGTGAGAATATTCATTCCCAATTCAACGAGATGTTTTTATTGGGGAATAATTTATACTTTGACTGTCCCTGCTTATATACCGACTACCCGATGAATTTACTTGCTTACAACAATCCAAAATCGGTTGTAAGTGAGTACAAAAATGTTAATGAAGCATGTACAAACTGTTCATTAAACGAGCCTAAAATGTTCATGAATTAAGAACTAGATCGCTCGATAGACTTTTGTCAACGAATGTTCATGATACTGGAACTTTTATAACTTTTACAGTAGAGTTGGAGAATCTAGTTCATTTAAATGACCTAGTTCATTAGTAAATTTTTTTATGAACTATTCACTTATGAGTTATAGTTAATTTTTGAAATATAGTTCATTTTTTTATCTTTAGTTCATTTTTTGTAGTAACTTTATATAGTTCATTTTATGAACTTTCATTTTAATTTTTGGAATTTTAAGTTCATTTTTTGTGAACTATAGTTCGTTTTTTAAACTACAATTTATTTTACTAACCAATTTTGCAGCAAACTTACATTTTGAATTTTCATTTTCATTTCTAAAACGAATGGTTTTCCATGAAAAAATGAACTATAGTTCATAAAACGAACTATAGTTTAAACACTGAGACCTAGTTCATTAGTTCAATTAAATGAATAGTTCATTCGAACTAGTTCATGAAAATCGGCACAACTCTTCTCTACAGTACAGTGTTTTCTTTTCACTATTATTATACATATACCATATTATATTGCTTCCATAGGAACGATCGGTCGGAAAATAAGTATTAGTAAGAAAAATCTTTTTGATTTCCTTGATAGCGTTCTTCTACTCAGCAAATATCAATATTATATGCTATTAAACAGTTTTGCAAAATTTGGGACAAAATCTGATGACTATATCCCATAGCTGAAATAGAACCGATCGGTCGGAAAATGGGCCTTACTAAGAAAAAGATTTTTGTTTTCTATGATAGCGTTCCAAAACTCAGGAATTATGAATTTTATATACTGGCACGCAGTCTTACCAAATTTGATCAAGATCGCATGACTATATTCCATAGTTGTCATTGGACCGATCGTCGGAAAATGGGTCTTAGTATAAAAAGTATTGTTGTTTTCTTTGATAGCGTTCCTAAACTCAGGAATTATGAATATTATATGCTATCACGCAGTTTTATCAAATTTGTTTAAGATCGAATGACTATATCCCATAGTTGTCTTAGAAACGATCGGGTAGAAAATGGGTCTTAGTAAGAAAAAGATTTTTGTTTTCTATGATAGCGTTCTTAAACTCAGCAATAACGAAAATTAAATGATTTCAAACTGATTTGCTAAATCTGCTCGGAATCGGTAGGCTATATCCTATAGAACCAATCGAACGGAAAAGTAACTTACTAAGTAAGCTTATTTGTTTATGATGGTAGTGTGATCAAATTTTAAAGTCAACAATCAGATTCGAAATGATATTGAATTTACAAATATCACAAATCTATATATTATATATGTTCCATCGGAAAATCAGTTGGAGCGAGCTTTTGGAAGGGTATTAAAACTTTGACACTGGCGAAAATTTCTTTATGCTACATTAATAAACTTAAAAACCTTTTTTTTAATTTCTTATAAATTATTTTAAGAGCTGTATGCAATTCCATTTGCATGAGGTATCTTCATGCCATATTTTTTCCATAAAAAAATCAGTCAGTGACATCAAAGCAAAGAAAGTAACCTATTAACCACACAGAACAAAAGCTATTACGTAATTTTTTGGTAGCAGCATTCATTAGCCACCCTTTAAAAAACGTATTATACACAGTTTCAGCAAACACTCTAGCATTTGCAAAACTAAACTTTAATTCAGTGAAATTTCAACTAGCTGCTCATCCCCTCTGCCCACCCACAAAGCAAATTGCTTAGTTTGATTGACAGTCTCAGCTAAACAACCGCAACTTTCACTCCCTCTCTTTGCTGTCAAATAGTTTAGACCAAAAAACTTCCGCACACAAATAATAATTAAATCTAACAAGTTAATCTCATGGCTGACATTCATTTGCGTAATCTTTCAATCAAGTCGAAAGATCACATTAAATAAATACAAGAGTGTAAAATGCCAAACACCAAATAAACCGCATTTGTCAAGAGTCATCAGAAATGAAGGTAAAACCAATAGCAACAACACTCGGGCCACACGCACCTGTCATAAACCAAATCGTAGCATAATTTATTGTAATTTTATGCAAAAAAGCAAAATCAAATCAAAAAAAAACTTTAAAAGGGCTTCCCGCTGATGATTGGCGCTCTCTCTCTCTCTCTCTATGTCTGACCCAAATTAAATATGCATGCTATGCATATATCAAGTTAATTGGGTTAAGTGGCGCTCCGTATGTGGCCTAAAGATATTGTGCATTGTTTTAGCAAATTGATAAACTAAAGTCAGCCTCGAGTACAACAATATAAACCCACAAATCAATGTTTTTGCTTCATCATTAAGTAAAAGCGACAACATTAAACAAATGCACAGCTCACAAATCTTAATAAGAAATTTACATAATTTTCGAATTTATTTTCCAGTCGCTTTTTTTTCCACTCACACAATTTCAATGTGTCGACCGTATAAAGTAGCTGTCTGTTATTTTTTTTTCCTTCATCTTCAAACAGAATACCACAGCAGAGAGTGAAGAAAGAAGAAGCATTCGATATCAAACCAAATGTATGGCATATTTCTTGGGACAGCTAATTTGCCTAACAATGGCATTAAACACGCTTATTAGTTATAATTCGTTTTTGTATTTAGTCAAACATTATCAACAAGTCAAAGTTGTTGAATGATAAATGCCATTGGACCGACCCCCCTGCTTGATTTGTTCACACAATTTATCACGTTATAAAAGAGAGAAGGAGGAGGAGGAGGCGATGTTTGAAGAGGAACGGTATTTCGTTTAACTAATTAATCATTGAGTCATTTTGCATTGTGCAATTGTTGCACTTTCTTTTTCTTTTTTTCTCCAGGCCTAGTCTTCCGCATTACAAGACGGGAGACAACTTTTCAGGTCCCGTTGTAAAAAATAGCTGTTTCATTGCAAATTGCACTTTTTCCACCGTTCAACGTTTGACAAAAGTGTTAACGTAATTTTAATGCTTTTTAAATGCTTGACGATTTGAATCTACGACAGAGGTAGTTAATCTTACTTAATAAAAGCACACACAAAATACTGGGATAAAATAGTTTAGAACTTTATTTTGCCTAATTTACTAAGCATAGTGCTTCTCCGTGTTTATAGCACCTTATCCAAAGGGTTTTTTTAGACTTTCGAAAAAATCCGTCGGCACCACAAAACTTCAAGAAATCTGTAATTCTTATTCGAAAGTCTAGTTGAATGGTTTGTGTATCAGATAATGGCCCAACTACAATAATAGGGTTGCGTCTTTTGCAAATAATTTTACCAATTTTAATTCATAATTTATTTTGAAGTTTAATGTTGTATATTTAACATTTTGATTATTAAATTTGGGAAGTTTAATTATTTTCATATATTTTTGCGCTTATCATAACTACACTGAACCCTAATTTTTGTTCAATGCTAACTGAGGTTGGTTTACGTATTCGATCTGGTCGGTTTAGCGTTTTCACTTAGGTAGACAACATCTGTCAAGAAAATACAAGAGTTTTGAAATCACCAAAAAAAAGATTTCTGTGGGACCAAAGAATGAAAATTCGTTAGGAATTTGGTTGGAAAAGATCTCCAGGTGTACCACGTACCAAGTATAGGAGCAATATAAGTGGTAAACTATGGCCGCACCCAATTTCTTCAGTGTACGAGTACTCAGAGAGGGGAGAGCAACAATTGGTGATTGCAGATAAAAAGAGAATAAAAAAAAGCGAAGCAAGAAACAAAACAACAAGCTAAATTTACCGTTTAGATTTAATGTTCGTTTTATGCTTGGTGCAGAACTATGGCCGCAAAATTTAATTTCTTTTTCTGCGGTCATAGTTTTGGACCAGAGCTTATATGACACATCTCTAATATAAGCACCGTAGATTGAAGTTTTAGAGTAGTTTGAAGTAAGACTTGCATTTATTGTTATCATCTGCATTAAAATCACCTCCTAGATTCTTAGGTTATTTATCGATATTTTCTCCATCTAGAGCAAAAACAGCAACAACTTACTTGCACTAAGGAGTTTAACGGTAATTTGCTCACAAACTAATGCGAGTTTACACACTCTCTGTCTTTCTCTTTCTTGCGTATATGTTTAAAGTCTCTCTGTTTGGCTTCTGTTGTTAAACTCTCAACAATTGTCAGAAGAGTTCTGTTTTCTTTGATCAGCAAGCAGAATCTTAGGTCATTAAGGCAAAAATTTACAACAACCTCTTGCTGCAGTGAAACTTTTTGTGTGGCCAGGCAATTATGCTTTGTTGATGTGTTTGTTTCAAAGTTTCTCTGTTTGGTTTCTGGTGCTGAGCACCTGATAAAGCAATCTAAACGAAAGAGAGAACAACAAGAGTTCTAAATTGTTCTCATGAAAGTGCTAAGTCTCAAGCCACTTTTGGCTAGTCGAATGCTTACAAAGAATTCAACAGCTTTAAAAAAATTGATTTGATCTCGACCTTCGAATTGAAATTTATAGTACGCATCAACTTTATTGTATTTAAAACAAGGACTTGGAACAATCCCAGAATTCAATTCGAAAAGGTCAAGGTCAAAAAATCCTGCATCGAGATTGAAGTAAGTACGGATATTTAATGTCGAAAAGAGTTCGAGTTCGAAATTGTTCTCTCAGCTATTCTCTTTACAATACGCTTTGTCGTTATGCTAGGAAATTTTGCCATTCGGGTGAAAATAAATGACTCAGCGCTCATTCAGATTACAACGCCTCTCTGTTTTGAATATATTAGAGTAGTAGTGGGATAACCATCACACTCAAAACCAAAGGCCGCAATATAACAAGATAAAAAGAATCCCATATGTTGTTGAAATACAATTATTTCCAACTAAACCGGCATTCCGGGATTGGTAAAATCATACTCAAGTCTATCCTTTCGTATTTGGTTTAAGAAAATCAGGGATCGACCTACTTATGACATGGTATAAGATTGATTTTCGTCTGGATATTCCGGAATTTTTTCACTCAAGTTGACCAGCTATTGATGGCAGTAGAGTACCACCGCCATTTTTTTTTTAACAGCAAATTTAAATTTCGATTTTTGTAATAAAACAAAATTGAAATTTTACAAAGGATTCCCCCCGTTCATAGGTATATTTGACCCGGAATTATTATATACTGCAGTGACTGTTGATGATGATGTTTGTTGGTCTCCCCTGTAGTATGTTTGACGTGCACTTTATTGCTTTTACTTCACTTCACTTCGCATATCTGACATGGCCGTGACATTTTTTTTAGCAAAAAAAAAATGTGTGTGTAGTTTTCCCACATTTTTTACATGCCCGTGTAAAAACAAAAAAAAAAAAAATAACAAAAATCTAAGCTCTCTTGGCACTAAAAATATTTTATAGTTTTTGTAGCTCAGTTTGGGTGGGCAAGTTATGCATGGCCTTTTTTTATGGTAAGCGCCCTCGGGTTACGGTGACAAATGCATCCCCAGTGACTGACTGTGGTTACAGCCATGCTGCACTGACGCCTCCGTTAAGGCCTCTGCAACATTTGGCGACAATTGCATTTTCACTTTTTTTTTATTTATATTTATTTGTTGCGGCAACCGGGGCGGTCAAGGCAGGCAAATATGTGAGATTCTTTTTCATTTCAATCAATTTGTACTTTTTTTTTTCCTCTGGTCTGACAACAAATTAAAATCAGTGCGTGTTTCTCATATTTGGCTGTTTACGCGCACTTTCCAAAGATTTATCGCACTTGTCATTAGTCCCGAGCAAAGATCGGGCCCCTCCGCTCGGTTAACCATGAAAATTGATTGCGGGCGGCAGCTGTTGCTTTATGTAGTTTTTGCCGGAAGCATTATGTGTATTAATTTTTCTTTTGCGTACATGCAGCTTAAACATATATATATATATATATACACACAAGAAACTAAAAACTAAAAAAATAACTCACCGAAATTTTTCCCTCAATGCTGATGTATGACAACTGCGATGCTTAAATTAGTTCATTGTTGTCCAAAAGCTGTCAAATGTCAACGCCAGCAGGCAAAGAGCCACAAAACACTTTAAGAAAAGAAAGAAAGAGAACCTAATAATAGCCAAACAAGTGACAAAGCAAACACAAAAATTTAAGGAAGAATTGTTGAATGTTTGTTTTTACAGTTATTTAAAATAAATGAATCTAACAATTAGTGAAAAGCTTAGAGTAATTTTTCAGATTTAAAACAATTATAAATAGAATTTGTAAGTAGGTCGAGTAATTCTGGCCAGGCTGATCTACAGTGCTTTGGTCAAAGATTGCTAAAGATATAAGCGGGAGCTTCTTGAAGCAGCTGTATAGTCGACCAGCCTGCTTTCGGCAACTGTGTGCGTGTGTACTTTTATGAAAGTTATGTGTAAACCAGGGAATAATACCGTAACCGGAACCGTTAACCGAAATAAACCGCTTAAAGCCAAGTACCGTTATCGAAACCGGAACCGATACTAAAATTTTGTTGTGAACCGAAAATCGTTAACCGTTATAGTAGGAACAGAAAAAACGGGACCCAACCGAAACGCTAATACCGGTTTCGGTTTCTTTCAGTTTCTTATTATTTATTTTATTTATTTATAATTATTACATTTTAGAAATTCGCCCCTAAAGAATAACCAGAATCGAAAATTTTTTTAAAGTTATATAAGATATAGAACAAATTTCTAAAAAGCGGCAAAACTGAAAAGGATGTAAAGGATTTGTAAGTCTTAAAAAAATCCTCCCTTAAATATATAAAAATGTTAGAAAAACAATAATATAATATCAAGAAATAAAGTTTCTGGATTTTAATCACATTTCGCTCTACAGAAAATATCAGGTTTAATTTTTCGAAAAATTGTATGTCAGTTAAATCCAAGGCAGATTATGTTTCCAACTGTTTTTAGAAGTGATATACCCCTTTTGAGTATTTTACCAGAGTATTATGAGCAATATTTGACCGTAGTCTTATAGTAGGGTTCAAATCAAGGCTGCAAACCTCCAAAATTTTGGAAGAGGTTCGGTTCGCGGACCAGTTTCTGAATACTTTGAACCCCAGGTTTTGGTTCGAACCTCGGTTCACTTGAACAAAAAAGAAAGCTTGTTTTTCGATGTATTTATACGTTTCAATTGGTTTAAAGAAAATTAAAATGATAGTATCAGATTATATCATTTTTAAGAACGGCATAGTTAAAGTTAATACAAGTAAAACAACATTTTTTTGAATCTATCTGAAAAAAATCATTTGAAGTATGGATCCTACCTTAAAATCACATAATCCTTCATTTCATTACATTAAAGTAACTTCGTAATCGTAATGTCTTAGCGAATCTACGAATAGAAACCGAGATCGAGCTGGAAATTTATTTCTCGCCCTTTCTTATGGTCATGACAAGAATTTCGGAATTGAAAAATCCTTACTCAAGTCAATCCTTTTGCACTTGGTTTGAGAAATTCCGGGATTGGCCACCTTTATCCACATTGATTGGGATTGATTTAATTCCTGATATCTCGAAGTTCTTCTATGTAGGCATTAAATCTTCCTGAAGCTGTTTATCTACGAGTTCTTAGATAAGAAAGAACACACTTAAGTGTTGAAAATGCTTGTACAATTAAGTAAGCACAATGTTTTTTAAGTCTTCGGTTTTAAGACCTTTTCAAAATTAAATATAAAACATTTTTGATGTATTATATGTTCTCTTGGACAATTTCCATTGTTCCATCCATCATTGATAGATTTTATATTTGATATTTGTTCATACACTTCTCTTTTTTGCAATTATCTGAATAAAATTAATTATTATTGTGAACCGAATCTTCTTTTTTGAATAAGTGGTTCGTTTCGGGTTTAGGTTCGAGGGTTTAAAAATGTAGAAGGTTTGGCTTATGGTTCGGTTTGGGCAATTTAAAAAACTCGAACCGAACCGGTTCTCAGGGGTTCGGTTCTGGACCGGTTTGCAGCCTTGGTTCAAATCTCTATTTTTGACGGAGATATGTCAGATTTTATAGCAGATTATTTCGAACCATTATTAAGAAATATGTCAGCTTTTTGAGAAATGACCCTTAGCCGAGTTTGTCTGGTTGACAAATGAATTGAGAATTCCTTAATTCTAGGTTTTTCCCGAGAGTAGGGGTACCACTGGAAACGTGGACAGAAGCGTTAAGTGAAATTGTTCGTCCAAAAATAAAAAGGCTAGAAATGTGTATATTTTGAAAAACTTTTTTTATGTGTCATTTTACGATCATTCATTTTTTTATATCTTGAAACAATTTAAATTTTTGAATATTAAAAAAACTTGTACCGGTACGTACCGGTATACAGAAATAAAAATCTAGGTACCGTGTCGGAACGGAAAACCGAAATTCACTGAAAACCGAAATTAAACCTTTTACCGTTATTCTCAATTCGGTACGTAACTGGAACTGGTGCCGTAACCGATATTCGTTTTGGGATTAATCCCTGGTATTAACATAACTTATTTGACCTCGAGCTGACTAAGAATATTACGACACTATATATTAGTCGTTGCAATATATATTCCTTTACGAAAACAAGTTTTCCATCATTCTGCCATATTTTGATTCATATTTTTTAAATAAAATGTTAAAATTCCATTCATTAATTTCCTGGCCAAACACCAAAATATGCCCAAATAAGCAATTAAATAATATTCAAAGCTCTTTTAATTTACGATTTCAACAAAATGCATGACGAAGCAGGCGAAGATGAGATGAGACGATGACGTCGGTTCGAGCCATTGTCAATATATTGAACAAAATAATATACCATAAATTACATTATAAACAAAAAAAAAAAGAAGAAGCGATATATAAAATTGGGGATTTAGTTTATTCAGGCAATGTGTATGAATCATATTTCGAATTTCGCTTTTATAACATTTTTTGTTTTTTGTTTTGTTGTTTTGTTTTGACTTTGCCATTCGGAAGGTTAATGTACCAAAGCAATACGTAACCCGAGTTATTGTTGTTATTCATTGAATTTGTTTTTTTTTCGATTATGTAGGTTAATTAATATTTTGAAAAGCCTGACAGGGCCAGGAACAGACGCAACCCCGAGCTTAGCCATTAGACAAATTGACTGGCTGCATTCTCTGTCAGTTTGCTTTTTAGCAATATTAAAAAACATTTGCATAATTAATGGCCTGAAATAGTTGTAGCTCTGCCAGCAAACAATGACAGTTGCTGCAGTTGTCGGAAATATTTAAACAGAAAGCCATAGCAAACCGGAAGCAAACCAACTACTGGCAAAAATGTATTTAATGAAAATATGTCTTGGTTCGACTTGTTTCGGACTCCTTTGGGCCTTATAATTATGATGCCATTTTCATTGTTATGTCGTGAGCTAAAATAAATGACTTCCGTTGGCTTTTCCTGCCCCCGTCTCCAGGTTGTGCGTAAAAAATGAGCATTTTGTTGGAAAGAGCTTTTCATTGTAGCGGATGTAAACCTGTTCGCCGCTCCACTTGGCCTGCTCCACTGAAAGGTGTCCCCACAGGGTGGATGAGAATTGTTGATGGGATTTCTGATTGATCAGGCCTTTCAAGTCAACATTTTTATCCTAGCCTACTTAGCAGCGTCTTTAAGTACCATTTTGTTCGGCACTAAATATTTCTATGCCAAGCTCTAAAAATAGTTGCAAAAAATAGTCTAAACAAAACATAAATACTTGGCCATTCAATCGCATAATGGAAAATGTATAGAAAAATGCGATCTAAGGCAACACCGCAGTTTATATACCCTGAAAGTTCATAAAATTTTAAATAAATTGAGATTTTACTTAGAGATTAAAACCGTGGCCAATAACCATTATTAACAGTGTACAATTTACATTATGTTCATCATAATCGTCACCAGGGGATACTCTATACCAGGGGTCGGCAATATGAGTAAAGATGTGAGTCGCTGCTATAGTATTTGTAAGTCAGCAAAGAAAAGTTGTCGATTTGTTCTCACGAGAGTTGTGATATCAATGACCAGCAAGAAGGTGCTCAGGACATCAATTAAATAATTGACAACAACAACTTCATGCTGCAGCGAAACTTTTCGTTCGGCTAGGATTAAATGCTGTTTTGTTGTTTTTGGTCCTCTGTTTGGTGAGAGATGTGAAAGCATCCCGAAAGTTAAACGATAAATCTCAAGCCATGTATGGCCGAACGAATGCTGATTGATGTGATTTAAAGGTGTCTAATGTAAAGATGGGCGCGGTAAGGGAATATTTGGGACTCCCGCTGGTCCCAAACAAATCTTCGGGATCGGGACAGGATTCAATTTGAAATTTGTAATCGGCAGCGGGGTCGGGCGTTAAATTGTTCGGGTGGGACGGGTCTGTCTTGAGCGTTTGTGTAACTTCACTTTGAAGTCCTTCGTTTTAAAGATTTAAGTTTTCGCCGTTGATATCTACTGTGATCAATTTCTAAAAAAAAAACAAAGACCCTAGCAATTTTTCTTTATTTTATTTTCCTTGCTTTGCGGATCCACTCAAAGTCCCCATTGTTGGATCAATGTCATTTTTATTGTTTTCTTTTGAGTTCACTGGTGACAGAGAATTTAGCGCACCAATTTTGTATGTATGAGTCCTGAGAACGAGCTTCGCTTCAAGTGTCATTTGCACACTTATGATATGTCAAGTACGCAGAGGCATTATTACACCATGGTCGAAGTTACTCGAAGATCTTATACTATTATTTCGCCGACGTCACTGCCGTGGAAGTCGAACATTATTGAATTCGAATATTTTCTCAGTTGCCAGTGGAAACTTCGCTGCTTACATTGCCGACCCCCGGTCAAGAATGCTCAAGAAAAACCGCAGTCGGAATACAATTTATAATGTGTACTTGAATTGTAAATTATTTGATCGTTGATATTTACAAAATAAAAAAAAGTCGTACTAGTGTAAAGATTTTTGTTACTAATTACTACCGTGCGCCCGGCAGATAAAGCTTGGATGATGAAATAAAATCTAAATCTAAGAATATTATAGCCATCCGTTGACAAAAAAGTTATTAAAACCAAAGAGATTACACAATGTTAGGATACAAAATTGCAGAATTGTCTCTTATAATTCCCAACTGTTTTTGTTCAATTTCTTTTGGATAATGGTCGATTTCTCACCCTTCTCCATACCTTCTGGGCTCGGTCACATTCTTAGGCATTTTCTTGCAACCGAACCGAAAATTCCTTAACTTATCGGGAAATTCGAATTAAAACTTTTAAATACAAAATTGCAAGTTAAAAATACTACATAAAGATTGATTAAAAAATAAAAACAAATATTTTGTCCAAGTAAACCGAGGTTCAATCCTAAACCTGGTGTTCAGGGGTTTCAGGAATCGGTCCGCGTTTCGTTTGCAGCTTTGGCTTTAAAAAGAGATTTTTTTCTCGAAAGGCTAACTTCATAGAGAAGCAAATGCAAATATGATTCCGAAATTGTTTATTCTTACATTTGGTTACCTATACAGTACTGTTTCAAAGACCTCCCGGTCCTATCTTCAGTAGACTTTTGTTTAAAGATTATATTGGTCGTTTCTCATTGTTTTGAAGAGAACTTTGGGCGATGTTCTTGTCGAATATTTTCTTCGAAAGCGAAATAAAGTAATTGTCCGAAACAGATATCGATTCGATAAACGGAAAAGTGATTCTGATCGATCGTTCGATTGACAGTTTACTGGGCGAAAAGTGTGGGTTCGATACCTGACGTTTTAGTTGTACTATTCTTAACAGACTTGTCTAATTTATGTGGATGCTAAAAAAATTATTATAATAAAATATAAAAAATATTTTCACTGAAGTTTCAACTGTAAAATTATGCGCTACCAGCATCAGATCAATTTTGAATATACCCCTTTGCCAGAGTATAATAAATGCACACAAACACATGTAGAAAAGTGGAAAAATGCATTAGGCTTTTCTATGCGTATTTGCAGCATTTTGTTTGAGTCTTTTGTTTGGTTTCATTTCGATGTGTATAATTTTCCATTTGCACTGCAGATTTCCACCGTCCACCCCCACACCCCCCGTGTCTAGTTATTTAGCTATTGTTTGTTGCTAGCTGGCTGGCTGGTTGGTTGGCTGACTGGGCGGTCTTTTGAGCGCCATAATTGAAACATGCATATTCTATGGTACACAAGACAAGAAACTCAACTATAGGGGGCTGGATGGTGAGGGGGGTGGATGCAGTGCATGATTGCAAAACAAACAATGCCAAGGCAGAAATCAGCAACGCAATACAAAAGAGAGCGGCGGCGCCCCAAGCAAAAATAGCCAAACAAACCAAAGCCCCAACCGAACCAAACCGAACCGAACTGCAGTCCATTGTAAGTGCTCTCCATGCACGCCATTTGGCAAACATTTTTATTATCACAGAAAGATTGTAGCCTTGGCTAATATGCCACTAAAGTTTATATAAAAACAACAACAACAAAAACAACAGTTTGTGCAATGTAATTTCCTTAAAAGCACAAAAACGATTTGCCACTCGTTGACTTTTTTTTTGTCGTTTGAAGAAGGCAAAAATCTGTTGTGATTTCATACAAAAAGGCGGAACCACTGCAACTTGCAACTGTTGCAAATATATCAAAGAGTCACCTAATATGGCCAATCACCATCATCGTCCACATCATCGGCTGGGAGTCAACCAACAAAAGACAGTTAGCAGTGTTTTCATTGCATTATGCAATCGACAATTTTCAGGTTTTTGTTCGCAATGCGCAGATTTTTGGTTTTCCATTTTTGGTGGACCAAATGCGTTTTCAATGCAATAATTTATCAAAAAAATGTTCAAATGTTTTGCGCTTGTATAAATAATGCATGGGTTCGTGACTCATAAATTTTTTTTATAAATTCCACCAACATATGGTATGGTCTTGGGAACTGAAGATTTACTGATGACAGTTTGATTGAAACATTTACTGGGCTGCGTGGGGTGAATGTAGAAATGCTTTTATAAGAAGCTTCGAAATTTGAAGATTTGGGGGCAAATACTGTGTTTTTCTGAAACCACATATCTTCAATTAAATCATATGCCGGGTTTTGTTTGGAATTCGACTTTGGCGAGGCTAGCTTTTTCAGGGTATATAACTTGGCCGATTTACTTTACTACAGATTTTAAAAAACTCTGACATAAACGACGTCTAATTGATGCGCTTATATGATTAATTCAACAAAAACAAGATATTCAATTATTATTTCAGAATTTTCCAAATTTTTTTTAGAACATAAAAATAAGTGAAACTTCTATATGAAACCTGTTCATTATATAAAGTAATAAAGATTTCGAGAAATATTTTAACAAAATAAATTATATTTATGCCATTCCTTCAATACACGAGTCTATTGGTCGATGATAGCTTAAATATGATAAGCTCTTATACTAGATCTTATACACGAATTTTTTTAACTATAGTTCTCTTGTTTAACTACAGATCTTATTATGAAATTATTTCATTTTTTTTTAACCATAGTTCATTTTATGACTAGAGCTCTTTTTAAAAAAATATACAAATTGTGTACATCTTCTTATATTTCAAAGGACATGACTCTATCTATTTTAGTTTCTGAGATCGACGCTTTTATACAGACGGAAAGAGAGACGGACAGAAGGACTTGGCTAAATCGACTCGGCTATTGATGCTGATCAAGAATATATATAGTTTATATGTCTGTCTGTTACATACTTTTGGACAACTTCATGATAGTCTTTTTACCCATTTTCATGACTACAAGACAGAGCTGTAATAGATTTAATTCTTTTTTGATTTCAAATCTTAATGATTTATTTGCTTATTGATTGATTTAATTGAATCTTATATTAGAGGTACGGGACTGAGCGATTTTTCCTACTAAATAAAAATCTCTACACACCCTTTGTATGGAGCAGCTGCGAGCAAAAGCAATTTAGTTTTAGGAATAATATTATTAATTTCGTGAAAACTGCATGATTTATATTCACGATGAATAACTTTTACACGTCACGAATCATCATCTTTAAATCACCAATCTGATACAATTATGAAAGATTCCTTTAAGTTGATTAATAAATAATTTTGGAGCAATCCGATTGTAAATATTTTGATTTCATTTCATTTTATTTGAATAAAACTTATGAAATCATTTCTAATTTAATTCCTTGAATCATTTTGTGATTTAAGCCAGTAATGATTTAATCAGTCCTGTTTTCCAAAAAAATTTTAACATAATTAAATATTTAAATATTTTCATTTAAATCATAAACGATTCCAATATTTTGATTTAAATCAAGATAAATAAAAGTTATAAATCTCCTTAAAGCCATATTCAATGATTGAATCAGATTTAATTCTTGATGATTTAAAGCAAAAATTAATAAAATTAGGTTGAGATTGAATCGTGAATCAATACCGAAATGATTGATTCCTTTACTGCCCGATACTGGGTATAAAAAATATATTTGGTTTACTTTGACAGTGAGTAAATATCAAACGATTGATTAAATATACCAAGTGCTATGTTTATGATCTATAAGAAAATGTTAGAATTTTTTAATTCAGTCATTATTTGGTCAAGTTATGAAATTTCCGGCTGGGCTACCAACCAATCTGAATTTTGTTTATTTACGATCAATTATGCCAGTGTTTCGAACATATGGCTGTTAAATAATGTGAATATTGGTCGCTGGTTTTTATCCGGCTCGAAGGACCATTAAAATGTGGTAGATGGTGATTTTCCGAGATGTTCTTGATATTAGGAAGATGTTTTCACATCCAGAAGAAAATGTCATTCTAAATTTAAGTATGTCCGTGATTGTATTTAATTCCGTTTGTTAACATAGTTTTGTTTTATTTTTATAACTTCAATCAATCTGGGAATAATCATAAAATTAACCAAAAATAATTATCTAACAGAATGCATTTTGTTCCCAAGATTTTGGGTCATTTTTGGGGTCAGTTCTGAACTTAGTCAGCATTTAAGAAGGTTTGTACTTGAATATCAACGGTGTTTTTCAGTTTTACAAGAGTTATACTCTTTAGCGTTCTTCAAGATAGGAAGGTGGTTTTTAATACTAACCATACGATAGCTTATAGGTGATCTTAGAACTAAGAATAGACATGGAGAGTTGGAGAGTGAAAAAAAAGGTATTCGATCTAATGTAAAGTACAGTCGATTTATTTGACTTCATTTTGACTAATTTTTGCTCCTTTCTTATTAAGTTCCTCCAGTTTAATTCGATCGATAATCTGTTAACCTGTTTCTACCTCAATTATTGACTCCAATTCCGCTGTTTCTGTCAGCTGAACAAATAGTTTGGTCTGCGGCATTAAAGATTTATGCGAAACGCACATTTGATTTGTGTGTGTGTGTGTGTGTGTGCACCAACTTGCCAACGTACTTACATACGATTTTAATGCAACAGCAACAAAAATAAGGCATTACATGCGCATATAATATTTGTTTAGGTTATTCAACTTCAAGTTCAATTTGCTTAGCGTTTTCTTGTTTGTGTAAATGTCAGAAATTCAAGTATATAGCATACTTCAATTCCTTATGCAAATAATGCAAAAGCACGTAGCGTGAACCTTGTCGAAAAACAGTCAATGGGCTGAGCTTAATTCATAATAAATGTGACACATTTATACTTTAGAAATACAAAATGGATAAGGAAGGTTAACCAGGTCAACAAACTGCAAGGGGATAGAAGCAACTTGGATGGGAAAAATTTTATGACAAAACGCATCTTTAAAATGCTGAGCACGTTTTCAATTTTCGGTAACCCTTTTGGGCAACCGTTTTATGGCAAATTAAGTGCAATTAAGTGCACATATAAACAAACGAATTGATGAAGTCATAAACATTTAAATTGTCAACATGGAAAGTGAGACAATAAATATAATTTTTTTTTTTTATAACTTTAACTGGGTCGCCCCTAACCTTGAGAAGTGAAATCTAAAGGCTCTCTCGAGCAGCACACAATTTCCGCCAACTTTAAATGAAAAACCTGTTAAAGTTGCACACGCACAAAAAGTTCAAAAAAGGAAACGGGCTGCCTGCGTCAGTCAGTCAGTCAGTCAGTTGAGTTAACATGTGTGTGTGTGTGTGTGTGCCATGCTCACGTAAACGACTTCCCAGTTATAACGCTCCAACGCTTCATATAACGACTGGAGTGGAGTGGAGCCAGAGAGTCCCCATAAGTTCATTTTTCGAGTTCAAGGTGAATCGGCCTGGCCACAGCTCTCAGCTCGCAGCTCTCAGCTCTTTGGTTATCCACGTCTTGGCCCAACGTAGTGTCATTGCCTGCCTTGGGCTTGGGTTTTTAATGTTTGTTTGTTTGTTTGTTTGACTGTTCATCGTCGTCGTCGTCTGCTGCTTCCTTTTTTTGCAGTCTCTCTTTTCGTAAGCTCTTTTCCTTGCCCCCATTCGCTTGGCTGCTGTCTTTAGTGGCACATAATTACATAGAGACCCCGGCCAAATGGAAGGCCCGAGTGAAAAATTACTTTAAGCGCAATTCATAAACTCGCTGAGAATAAATGGAAACTAATTTATGACACTAGAGTTAATTTTTCCTAGAATCTAAACTCATCTGAGTGATTCAGTAATTAAGATTTTTAATTGAAATTGAATTGATGAGATGATTTCCTCAATGATGTTATAGGTTTGGTTTCACCTCACAGTTTAAACTTTAAACTCAGCCAAGCGGGTCAGGCGCTGATGCTTACCTAAGCGTATTAAAATTTTACCTCTAAAGTTGTTAGAGAAGAGAGAGAGAGAGTCATAAAAGAATAGTTTATTTGACTCTTCAGTAGGAAATTGCGCTTAAGTTGCACTTAAATTAGAGTTGTAAAAAACTCTTTAAGAATTTATGCTTAAAGAGCTTGTTAGTGCAACAAGAAAGCATAATGCGGGTTTGTTTAAGCTGAATTGCAGGGAATTCATTGGAACAGCAGGCCTAACCAATGAATGATTTTTTCTCAAACAATATTTAAATTTATTTCTCTACATAATGGGCCAACTATATTTTTTTTTAGCCTTGGCTAAAGCTGAGAGTCAGTCCAGAGAAGAACCCATCAAAACAGGCATGGTTGGCATTTCTAAATCCCTTGCACCAAAACGTAAGACCTCTGCTTGAGCAAAGATTCGGTTCAAAAGGAATCAACTATTTCACAAATAATTTTACAAATTAATAACTATCAGAATTGCTGCAGGTTGAGGTAGATATGAGCTCGTGCCGGAATTTTTATACACGACAAGACACGAACACGAATGTTGAAATGTTGAAAAAGAATGTTGGAAACCAATGTTGTGAGCAATAATGGGAAACAATGTTGGAAAGCAGTGTTAGAAAAAATGCTGAAAATAGTGTTGGAAAACAATATTGAAAATAGTGTTAGAAGAAAATATTGAAAATAGTGTTGGAACACAATATTGAAAATAGTGTTGGAAAACAATATTGAAAATAGTGTTGGAAAACAATATTAAAAAGTATTGGAAAACAGTATGGAAAATAGTGTTGGAAAACAATATTAAAAATAGTGTTTGAAAACAATATTGAAAATAGTGTTGGAAAACAATATTGAAAATAGTGTTGGAATATAGTGTTGGAATATAGTGTTGGAATATAGTGTTGGAAAATAGTGTTGGAAAATAGTGTTGGAATATCGTGTTGGAATATAGCGTTACACGCAAGATATTAGCACAAAGTAAAATATACTAGCTGTAAAAAATAATTATTATCAGACATAAAAATAAATAATTTACAATATGGAAAAGTTTTATTTTTTCATGTGACTAACACGAGCATTTTTGACACAACTGTTCTTTACAGACGTCATGAAGGCAGCTCAAATTATTGACATGCCTGTAAAAAAACATCGTGTCAAAAAGTTACAAGAAAAAAATTAATTTTTTTCATATGTAAAAATGTTTTGTTTTCATGTCTAAAAAAAATATTTTGTACATTGATATTATTTATCATGGCGTGAAAATAATTTTTGTGCATTTTACGATCCCTGAAAAATAGTGTTGGAAAACAGTGTTGGAAAACTCCCCAAAGGTCCATGTACAAGTGTCTAAAACATACTACTACTCAGATTAATTGAAATCACGTGTCCATGTGAGCGTTATGCGTTACGCAATATTCTGAAAATAAATTTTACCCCTACCAAAAAATCTTACGTACCAAAATTAAAGAATACATTGTATTAGTAAACGAAATATTCATTTGAAGCGATACATCAATGCCTGACATTTACTTTTTAAAATTATTAATTCATCCGTTAACTCCAATTTTGGCATACTTTTTCCATCAATTCGATTAATATTTCACCAATGTCAACTATAATGTTATCCTGGCCTACTAGGATGAAATGCAATCTGAAAATATGCAAAATCATATGTCTACTAATAAAACTCAAAAAAGTTTATCAGAAATATATTAAATTCTCGACTGCAAAATAAGTAAGATCAGTTTTTGTCCCATCAGCTATATCAAACACTCATTAGATTTTGATTAAACTTGGCCCCAATTACCAAATTTAAAATCAGATAAAATTGCATTCACTGCATCGATAAACTCATATTTATATGGCAATGATTATGTTGGCCTTTATTTAGATTGTGTAGATGGGATTAAAAGGAAAATTTCCGCTGACTGGGCTATGTGTCAAATTATTGGCGTAAACAAAACGTGTTCAAAATTCATAAATATTTATGGCATGAGAGGAATTTGATTTTGTTTTTATTTTTTGAACTATGTATGCCTGAGTTAACGGCTCACAGATTGTGGGTAAATATTATCAATAGAAATGGAATGGAATTGAATTTAAATCAATTTATTTTTATTAAATAAATTTTGATATTTTTTATTGAAGTAAATCAAATTATTTGGAGCAGGATTTGGATATGTTTTAATATTACCGAGAAAACAAAAAAAAACTTGAGCAACATATTCTACTTAAATTGTCAGGGGCATCCGAGCTAGAGATTCCGGTTTTACTTAGATTTATTGATATAATTTCAGTTCATCATCCATGAACCAGCTTACAAGTAGCTATGCTTCAAGTGTCCCAAATTCTTCACAATTTCCACATAGTTCCCCACTTGGTCTTAACACATTTTCACTTTCGCTAAACGGCTTTCATTTTCACTAGGCGCCAATGTGAAAAACGTTTTCATTCGTTTCACATCAAAGGTGGCAGCAACCACAATGGACAGCATCATGCCCCACTTGGTAAGACGACGACGATGACGAAGTTGCCTCGGTTAACTAAATAAACACTTGGCCATTTAATTGACTATTTGTGGTTGCTGTAAGCCAGTCAGTCAATTGCAGCATTTTTCAAACATTTTTTAATTAATATTGTTACACACAGTTGCACACACACACACACGCACACACACACTCTGAGACACATCAATGTGCTTAGCGCGTTGAAAAGTTTAATTGAAATTTAATTATATGGAGCAACATGTGTGAAGGAAATTGTGTACAAGAAGATCTCTTGTATGCCTCTTCCGTTTTGCCCCTCTATTTTGGGAGGCGTCCAAGCCGCACCATCTCCATCTCCATTTCGAATCAATTGAGCGTAAATAGCAAATTGTTTGTTTGCTTTTGTTTGTTTGTTGCTGGCGAAGCCACTTGAAATTTTATGCCATTATTTGGGTTTGCGCACGATTGATTGATTTATGTGAATGAATGAATGACTAACTGACTGACTGACTGACTGATGGATAAAATGAAATGGACATTTGCCATTAAATTGTATGCCTTGCGATGGCAAATTTAGAAGATAATCGAATTTTAAAGTTGGATTCTGGCATTGATAAGCAGAGGGCAGGGAAAAATTAGCTAGAACCCACAAAGATTTCGAGCCAGTTTTATGTCGCAATGGGACTGATGTTGCTGAAGATTTGAAAACAAGTATTTATTTTTTTTAAATTGTTGCCAAAAATATGATTGAGGCACGGGCCAGATTTATTTCTATTCTGATCATAACCTCATTTATCTTTTTCATTTCCGATAACCTGAAGTGCCGGAATCATGGCTACCACCTCTAAATCTTGTTTTTTGAGACCTTTATAGGCAGGCCGATAACTTTTTGAACAGCCCTCGAATTCTAAAATATTTTTTTATATTTTTTTACAAAACAAAAAACCAAATTGAAAAAAACTTTTATGGTTTTCTCTCCAGAATTTGTTTTAAAAAGGTCTCATTAAAAGTCATAGAATACTAATTGGGGAAAATGTCAGATGGAATCCATTTTGACGTGGTACATAAGGTCACAGGTATTAGAGATCAATGCTGGAAATAAAATTGGATCCCCTCTTAAATCTTAAACTATATTGCGTTTCGTCTCACGGGACCCAACCAAATTCTTAGGGCGCCTGGGAAATTTAGAATAACAATTAAATGGTTCTCGTACAGCCCGAGCACATAGTTTATTCTGGATCACCAAGGAATCCCGTTTCTTTAAATAAATTGTATTTTTCTTAATCCCGCCCATTTTCCAACCTTGGAGGTGGATTTTCCCAAAATAGAGAAGTGGTTTCCATTTAGTTAGCCCAAAGAGCTTACACACCAAATTTTAGACGAATTGCCCAGATTCGACAATTTGGACCTTTAATTTATACATCTGCCATATCACTGATCTACCCGTCTTTCTTCAACCTTGTGGTTTTTTAATCTATTAAACTGAAATTCGGTCCGTACTCGTATTTTGAGCTCCTTAGGTGTTCCACCAAATTTGTTTCATTTTTTTAATCCAGTGCGGTTGTTTGACTTTTATTTGAACATCCCTTGCTTATGGCCAAACTTGTTCTCTAAGATTGTAAATTTTGTTGCATTTTTTCAGCCTATTTGACCAAGCTTTGGGCTGCTTAAGCCAAACACACAAAAATATTTAATTTGTTAGTTTGATATTCCATTTTCTTGTTTCCCCCAAGTTACTTCCAGCCGCCCCAAAGATTTATAAAAAAAAAGTTGGCACCTCTTCTTTTTTGGTAATAGAACGCGCAAACATGACGAAAACACATTTTCATTACATGTTTTTTTTTTGTTCCAAATGTAATAGTTATGAAATTTATATTGCAGACAAGAAATATAACCATTAACATAGACACAAGCTTCACAACCCTTTTGACCCCCAGCTCAGCCAAGTGTAAGTATGTGTGTGTGTATGCATGTGAGCCTGTTTGTTACATTCCTTTTGTGCCATCATGAAAAGCAATTTTATGTTATGAATCCGTTTTCGGCCAAGGCGAAGCAGCAGCGCGCCATTTTTTTGTATTTATTGTACAATAAAATATTATATTTACAGTATGCGAAAATGTGGCCCCTTTTTGGCTGAGTGTGTGTGTGTGTACATACACTTAACCCTTCCTTTGCACTTGTGCAGGCCACACTAATAGCTTAAAAGTTTTGCGCCTGCTCGCTTGTTCTTCTTAGGGATACCTGATACCTAGGCAAATGGTATATGTGTGAAGTAAAAAGTTCAAATAAATAGTTGGATAATAATTTGTAAGAAGAATCTTTTCTAAACTCTTTACATATTCATTTCGTATTTGTTTTCTCAACTTTAAATGATTTCATACTTAGAAGTTTCCACGTATACCAGGTATTTTTTAGTCGATTTCTTCAACTAGCTTTCGTGAGCTCCCTAAACGTACTTATTTTTGCCTGCTTCTGGCACTGCACTCCCCTTTGTGGTTGGTTGAGTTGTGCCAACTTTTTGTACTTTTTGGGCTGCCATTTCGTTTATTCTCTTGCCGCAAATACAGCCAACGACCACGGCACAGCGGCAATTCGTTACGCCTCGCATATCGCACACCCACAAGCACCCTCCATTTCCGTTTTTTTGGCCACCCCAAAAAAAAAAAAAAGTATCCTTGCCTCCCTTTTGCTTGCTTCTTCCCCTGTGTTGTCTTTATGTAAAAAAAAAAAAAAAGAGAAACCAAAAACGAAACTATTTTCGTATTTGTAAGATTTCGGCATTGGATAAAGTTGCTTCTGCACAAAACGACAGCTTGAAAGCTTTTGCCCAAAAGTAGACTACACATACACACACTAATGCATATGTTTATATGTATGTATATAGCGATAAGTCCAATTTCTATTACGATTTCGATTATTTGTTATTTTGTTGTTGTTGTTTTTTGTGATATGTTTGCTGTTGTTGTTATTGTTTTTGCGTGTTTTTTGTTGAATTCCAATGGAATGGATGAAATTTTATACTTGCCATTCCTACACTGTACATTAAGTAGGCGGTGGGGCCTTTTGGTTTGGTGTAAAAAACTAAAAGATTGTAGGGAAAAGTTAAATAATAATAAAAAAAATTAATTCTAGATGGACTTGTGAAATTTTCCATAGTGTTCACAAATATTCACTTTTTGTATAGCCGATGTTGTGATTTAGTCGAATCGGTCGTTAAGTTTGTTGGGCATTATAGCAGAGCAGCAGAGACACTTGATCACTGATCAGCTTAATACGTAAGTTGCTATGTATATTTCTGGGCTTATAATGAAAACGCGAATATTTATGATCAAAAATGTTTTTATTGTTTTTCAAAGTATTCTCCAGCAAGATTTATACACTTTTGCATGCGCTAAAACCAATTGTCGAAGCACTTTTTCCACTCCGATTGAGACACCTCCAAAAAATGGTTTTTGAACTCTTCAACAGCATCTTTTGGCGACGAAAATCGTTGACCACGCATTTTTCCCTTGATGTGCGGGAATAAAACGAAGTCGTTGGGTGCCAAGTCAGGGCTGTACGGCGGATGACCCATCAATTCGATGTTTTGAGCGGTCAAAAAGGCGCTGGTGTGAGCTGATGTGTGAGAGCTCGCATTGTCCTGGTGCACAATGATCTGTCTTCTCTTGTTCGTTTTTCGAATTTCTTCGAAGACTTCAGGCAAACAAATTGTGTTATACCACTCAGAATTGACCGTCCTACGTTGCTCAAGCGAAGAAACAGGCGACCATTTGTTTCGAAATGCTTCTGCCACGAACGACTTTCGTTGGATTTGGCTCGTCTTCGAAGACCCACACGGTCGATTGCTGTTTTGGTTCGGGCTCATAAGCATAGATCCGTGATTCGTCACCTGTGACCACCTTATAAACGTCTTTTGAAACACCGCGATTATATTTATACCCTTGCAGAGGGTATATTAAAATTGTCACGATGTTTGTAACGCAGTGAAGGAAGCATTTCCGACCACATAAAGTATATATATTCTTGATCAGCATGACGAGCTGAGTTCATTTCCGTTTGTCCGTCTGTCCGTCCGTCCGTCCCGTCTGTCCGTCTGTCCGTCTGTTTCTATGCTATCTCCTCCCTCAGTTTTAAAGCTATCTTGACCAAACTTTGCAAAAGTCTTTAAATACAAATACGCTGCACATTTGTCGGAATCGGCCGGATCGGATGACTATATCATATAGCTGCCATAGGAACGATCGGTCCAAAAAACTAGTTTTAATGAGGAAAAACTTTTTATTTTCCATCTTAGCGTCACCAATCGTGGTATATATTAGCTTTATATGCTTCCACACAATTCTGGAAATATTTATCAAAATCGGATGACTATAGCATATAGCTGCCATATAAACGGTCGGTCCAAGAACTAGTTCCAGTGAGAAAAACTTTTTTGTTTTCCATCGTAGCGTCACCAATCGTGGTATATATTAGTTTCATATGCTTCCACATAATTCTGGAAAAATTTATCGAAATCGGATACTATACTATGCTGCCTACGCGGTCAAAAACGCAGAAAAAAACTTTTTGTTCAGGGGTTTTTTGTCACACAAGAAAAATTTATAAAAACGGATGACTATAGCATAAGCTCCAATAAACGGTCGGTCCAAAACTAGTTCTAGTGGAAAAACTTTTTTGTTTTTCATCGTAGCGTCACCAATCGTGGTATATATAAGTTTTATTGCTCCACAAACCTGAAAAAATTTATCAAAATCGGGTAACTATAGCATATAGCTGCCATATAAACGGTCGGTCCAAAAACTAGTTCCAGTTAGAAAAAATTTTTTTGTTTTCCGTCGTAGCATCACCAATCGTGGTATATATCAGTTTCTTTGCACAAATTCTGGAAAAATTTATCGAAATCGGATGACAATAGCAGTGCTGCCATAGGAACGATCGGTCTAAAAACTAATTCTAGTGAGAAAAACTTTTTTGTTATCAATGGTAGCGCCTTTCAAAAACTGCAAGGGTATTTAAAACATCGGCATAGCCGATGTTAGCCTTCTTTTTTTTTTAAATTTCTTTGCACCAATCCACACGAGCCTTTTTTTGTGCGGGATTCAACGAGAACAAACCTTTTTTACGCCCAGGTGTTCATGCAATATCAAATGTATGCTGGTGGAAGAAATGCCCAAGGATGCCTCTATCTCACGGTATGTCACATGACGATCTTGCATTATCAGTTCTCGCACGGCATCAATGTTTTCTGGCACAACGACTGTTTTTGGAGGACCTTCGTCTTCGATCGAGCGTCGCCCGCGATTGAATTGATTAAACCAATTTTTTACAGTGCTATAGGATGGTGCTTCAACGCCATACAAAGATTTAAGTTCTTCGTTGCACTCTTGTCCACGTCGAAAGTTGTGAAAAAGATTGCACGAAAATTTGCACGAGTTAATTCCATTTTTCTGCCGAGGTAAGTTTTTGATTATCGTTAATCGATATCAAACGTGGTTTCACATGAAAGAGTTGTATGGAGCTTTTATCGATAAAAGTCCAAACTTTTTTTGGGAAAAGGCCAATTGGTCCTAAAATGACCTAGGCCAGAAACTTAAATATAATTTTAAAGTTTTTATTGTTTTTTCGTTGATTATTGAATTATAATCAACCTTGATCTTGAGCCAACTATAAAGCACTTTGATATCAATGACAAGTATTTCTGATGGCCCAGAAGCAGCTGATTCTGTTGCCTGGCTGCATTTTCAACAGAGTCATTCCCATCATCATCCGTTGCAGCAACAACTTCAGGGTCAAAGTCAACAAGAGTGAGCGACTAAAGTAAGCCAAACTAAACAAGAGCTCCTCAAATAGCTCAGTCATCAATGTAGTCATTGCAAATGGAACTAATCCTTGTTGATTTTGTAAGAGAAGAAACTTATTTTCAACTCAAAGTTTCACCCATAGATGGCGCTTATAAAACTTTACATCATATTTTCTTATCCTAGCAGCGCATAAAAATTTCCACATTGCCTACACCTTCTCACACACACTCAGTTGGGTTTCCTTTCGCATTTTCCTTTCTGTCAAAGTCCCTTTCCATTTTGTGTGTTATCTTCGGTTTATTGTTATGGATGTTTTTCTTTACAAATTAAAAGTCAAAACCTGATACGTTTTGCCCACTGACAGTTTTTCTTTCTTCTAGTGGGTGTTAATATCGTAAACTGAATGTGTGTCTATGGCAATTTTAGTTGATTTGGGTTTGGGTTTTCAAACTGGCCCAGTTGTTGTGTCTGGTTGTGTTTAAAAATTGATGAGACCTTTTAACGACCGCCATTTAACGCATATGCCTCAAAAACAGACCTAAAGCGAAAGCCATAAATGGCATAATTAACGCATATTAAATGACACCATTAAAATGGACGCGTTAAACTGTGTGTGAACTGTACACACAAAAACCGAGTTGGCAAATTATGCATGCATATCGAGGCGAGGGCAGAGAGTTAATCATTTAAGGCCGGTCAGCGAGTGCACCCAAACACTATTGTTTTTACCCAAGTTGTGGATGCTTAAATATTTATTAACTATGCAGACAATTTTAAAGCTCGCAATTTATGTGGGGCGAACTCTCAAGGTGAGCCAGCCAACAAAAGCCAATAAAATAAAAATGCATGCAATTAAAATGCAGTTTATGGGCAGCAAATACAAATAAACTGTCGGTAACAATTCGTCATATCGGTGCAGTTATAAGCTCTTATATGTAAATAAGTATATATGTATATACATATACACCGAAAGCGGACTCTGTGTCAGATTTATGTGTTAAGCCCGTTGGCAATGGCTGAAAAATGAAAGCGAAAAAAATTGAGCCAGACAAGTGTTATGGCTTTTATATAACCCGACAGAGTTGTCAAATAGCGCAAAGAGAGATAAAGCCAACCTAAGAGGAACAGAGCTGAGTGAAATTTTTGTGTGCAAATCCGCTTTGTGTGTAATACCATGAAAACGTTTTAACAGATGAAAAAAACTAGACAGATAAGTAATCAAAAGTAATTTGATTTTGAGTTGTATTAGGTTGACATTGGGATTGAGTAAAAGCAAGGACTTAAAAAAGATAATTCAAAAATTAGAGAACATAATTTACGCAAAGTTCATTGATGTAAGTCAAAACAATGAGAAGGAGAAGGAATAAGGAAAAAGAGCAGAAATCAGTCAGCCAGAAGTTTGATAGTGAAAAGGAAGAGAAAATATTTTGAAAAAAAAGAATGGAAAATCAGTAAGAACTACAAGCGAACTTAAAAAAATTTAAAATTTAAAACAGAAGGAGGTAAGCAGACTTAAAGAATATTGAAATGAGATGTTAATCTGCTCTGCTTAAAAGTATTCAACAAGCTTTAAAGAAGAAAGAAATAAAAAAATAAAAAAACAGGTGAAGTGTAAGAAAATAAAAAGCAAGCAAGAAAAGAGAAAAATTTAAAAAAAAAATAAAAAAAGGCTGGTAAAGTAAAGTTTCAGTGGTGAAAAGGAGTCAAATGGAATACAACATTATCTACAAGTATTTAAAAATCTACACTGAGAAAAAAAAATATTTTCTGATGATCAATTGAATATATTACATATCCATTGGGACTAAATATGACTAAACATTAAAGTGCACTCAAATTTAGACACACATGTCAAATTTCAGCGCAATTCAGCGCTAAGTTTTGTTTTGACAGCTGATTGTTGTTGACGTGATTGGACAAAATCGATTTATTTTCACCCCACCTAGTATTTTGCAGACATTGCGTTAAATTACTTTTCGGACGGGATCAACAAGTTAAAAAAACCGCTGGAATAAGTTTATCGACCTAAAAATTATTACAAATTTTTTTTTTTCATTTCCAAGGACGTTACTTTTCCCCCCACCTTGTATAATAGCCTTTTATTTCATCCATTTGAGATTAAACAACGTTTGATTGACGGTAATTTTGCATCCAATAAAGGAAAATAAATATTTTAATAAAGGATATTAGTGCATCGTATTTTTTACCGTCTATATACTGCCCAAATCGTTAGAGATGGGAAGCTTAAATTTTTTCACTGTAGTTTTATCTTAAGCTGAAAGAGAGTACTAAGGCTGGTTTTGTAAAACTGTCGGGATGGGTAAATGGTTACAAAATGAACTACTAGTTTTTTCAGAAAGTGAAATAGGCGTAAAATTGTTAAAAAAATGGACAAGTTCTAGATTTCACGTTTCGTGATAAACTTGTGATAAAAAATACTGAGACCAAGTTCCTTTGTTCATTTTAAAGACTAGGTCAAATGAACTAGTTCTAATGAAACAAGTTCATTGGTTCATTTTAATGGCTAGGTCAAATAAACTAGTTCAAATGAACCAAGTTCTGTATATCATTAAAATGATTAGGTGAAATGAACCAGTTCTAATGAACTTAGTTCATTCTTCGTTCTTTTTTTGGGTCCTTATTCTCTAGAGGGACACCTGGCATCAAAAGATAATTAGTTCAAATGGCTAGGTCAAATAAACTAGTTCTAAAGAACCAAATTCATTAGTTCACTTTTTAATGGCTAGGGCAAATGAACTAGTTCTAATAAACCAAGAAAAATTTGTTTATTTAAAAAGCTAGGTTAAATGAATTAGTTCTTATGAACCAAGTTTAATAGTTCATTTAAATGACGGGGTCAAATGAACTGGTTATAATGAACCAAGTTCATTAGTTCATTTTAATAGCTGGGTCAAATGAACTAGTTTTAATGAACCACATTCATTAGTTCATTTAGATGGCTAAGTCATATGAACTAGTTCTCATGAACTAAGTTCATTGTTCTTTGGGTCCTTATTCCCAATTATGTTTATTGGTTCATGTTAATGGCTAGGTCAAACGAACTAGTTCTAATGAACCAAGTTCAGTAGTTCATTTTAATGGCTAGGTCTAATAATCTAACTCTAATGAACCAAGTTCATTAGTTCATTTTAATGGCTGGGTCAAATGAACTAGTTCTAATGAACCAAGTTCATTAGTTCATTCAGATGGCTAGGTCATATGAACTAGTTCTAATGAACTTAGTTCATTCTTCTTTTTTTCTGTGGGTCCTTAATCCCAATTATGTTCATTGGTTCATGTTAATGGCTAGCACAAACGAACTAGTTCTAATGAACCAAGTTCATTAGATCCCTTTAATGGCTAATTCATTTGACCTAGCTGGTTACCATTTGGCCTAGGAATCTTACCCATTTCGTTAAACGTTTTCTTTAAATTATAAAACTACTTTAAACCATTTATCTTCCACTTTTCAAGTTAATTGCCTTTTAAAACTACCGTATTTAAAAATTAGCCTATCTGAAAATGGTTGTGTCTGCATACAAAATGTTTGTGTAAATTTGTCACATGCATTGAATTTTCACCAATTAAAGTCTTCACTCTCAGGCCCTTTAGCTATACACGCCCTTAGGGGCGTAGGTAACCGGTTTTGTTTTGCTGTTCCATGCATGTGCATGCTTAATGCATAAACCGACAAAACGTTTAACTAACATTTCATATGGCTTACTTAAGGTTGGGCCCTCTCAAGTCGACCGTTTTTCCGCTTTACGGGTAAATCGATTAAAAGCATTGCGTGTACATTTTTAATGCCGGAAAGGGGCGACAACTCATTTAAATTGCATTGCGCGAAAAAACAAATGGAGGAATGCATTTTTTTTGATAGTTTTTTTTCACCCATTTTAATATTTAAAAATGTAATTTAATAAACACCTCTTTTTTCTCTTCCTTCTATTTGCAGGTAAGCGTCCTTTAAAATTGAAGAATATTTAAACCAAAGCTGATCTGCGTGTGTGTGTGTGTAAGCCTTAACTCCAAGTAGACAACCCATTTTGTGCATTTTAACCCATAAACTCATCTAAACGCAGCATTTGTATTTGTCTAAGTAGTTTTTGTATGCGGCACATAATTTAACCCAATATAACCCCCCCGCACCCACCAAAAAAAACTGGTCCTTAATCTGGCAAAAAAAAAATGAAAATCTATTACATTTACATTTAAACAATTTATAGCAGGAAATTAAAAATACTTTTTGTTTGACAATTTGCCAAACATTTTGATATCCGCATTTAGGCGGCAAATGAATCTCTGGAATTGAAAATGCAAAACAAACAAACAACAAAAAAAGTTGTTGGCGGAAACTTATCGTACATAATGATCTTTTTGGCATTGTTTGCTTATCGAATGTGCATTTAACTTTAGTCAAAATTTAATTAGCTTTTCAACCAAACTCGTTTAATTAGCCATTTTTTCTGCAGCTGCATATGTATATGCACATAAGTGTGGGCTTGGTGAGTACCAGTTATGCTCTTAATTATGGAAAAAACGTTGCGAGTCCCGCTGGCATTTCCGCTTCATGCGCTCACTCATTAGCCTTTTCAGTCTCAACCCGAGCCGTGACTTGCTGACATTTTGGTGTCACCAGGATGACAGGGTTTGTGTAGTGGAATCTGGGGTTTTAGCCTATTTTTAGCTGGCAAGCACAAGAATGATATATGAAGAAGGTGTAAAATGGCTAAACTGTGAGGGGGGATAAATAAGCAGGGAAAATTAAAAGGCTACTTGAGAACCCTTCATGTTAAAGGGGGGGGGGGGGTTTTGGCTTAAATAATTCTGCCTTAAAATAGACTAAATATTTAATAAACTTGAATGCTAGCCAGCTTGTGGTTATATTTGACTGATTTTTATTGACCACAGCAAAGAGCAGACACACATTTCAAGTCCTGTCATCAGCAGATGAAGCTATTGAACTGAAATTTTGAAATTACCATACCTAACAGTCAAAGCTTAAGCTATTTGAGAATTACAATGCATCAAAGTTATGAGCTCTTCCTAAACAGACCTATTACCAGCATTAAAAGATGTAAAAATAGTTGAAAAATAGGGGAAAAGAGGTGAAAGGAGGTCAAAAGAGGTGCAAAGAGGTGAAAAGAGGTGAAAAGTGGTGAACAGAGGTGAAAAGAGGTTGAAAAGACGTCGAAAGCAGACCATACTCCAAGGTGTAGGAAAAGTAATCATCCTATAGGACGATACTATCATTTAATTCATTCTTGAGTAAAGCGCTCTGGAAATTTTTTATTATATCGCTTCAAGAGAATTTTCCGATAGGATATTAATGTCAAATTTAATTAAAATCTTATTGTTTATTTTTAAATTTCCACAAAAAAGAGTAAATGACGAGTGAAAGGTAATCAAAAATGTCACTTAACAAAATCTTAAAAAACAGAAAGAATCTGGTACAAAGAAGAAAGGACCCTTACAACTTTTTGACTCCAGTCTTAGTGTGTCCCGCTGAAGCATTACATGTTTCTTAAAACAGTCCCAGTTTATAAGAAAGTAACACAAGGCAGCTCGTCTAGAATTTGCTAAGAACATGTGATTGGAAAAAATGTGAATATTTTTGCTGATCAAAAAACATTAAATTTAATTGGCACTGATGGTGTAGAGCAAAGATTTGAGAATGGAACTGGGTTGGTCTAAAATAAACTTTGGCGGTGACTCCCTAATGGTCTGGGGAGCTTTTTGATCCAATTAAATTAACCTAAGATCTTTCGAATGAATTTACTTTCATTTCTGGATCTTCCAATCAAAAAAAAAATTTGTTTACTTTGGCCAGCGTGTTCTCCAGAGAGACAATATGTGGGGAATTGTGGAACGCAGCCTCTATTCTGAAAATACACAGGAAAATAGCAATTAGAAACTTAAATAGACTATTATTTTGGCATCGGATTAGAACTTGTTAATCTAGTTAAAACTATGCTATGTTTGAAAAAATCGCAGAATTCTTTGGGACATAAATTTTAAAGCTAAGGAATTGTACCTGATGAACCAAAGTGCTAGGAATTCTGGGGCTAGATTACAAAATGTATCATTTTAAAGACACTCGACAACTTAGATCGCACAATATTAGCTCAGTTTCGAAAGTGATTTTTAATAGGATAAAATAGGAATTTAGATATTAAGATTATGAGTGCTATAGATCAGCGTTTGTATATATGAGCGAGGCGAAAAGGTAAACGAGTATTGGTGTGCGGATATAATATAATGCAAAGCGTCTCTGACCTACTTCATCAAATGCTGGCGAGCACTTTCACCAACTTTAGGTTCCAATTACCGAAAATCCTGAAAGAAGAAGAAGACACGAAAATCGTTTAGATTTTCCCTTCTATAAACTGAAATAAAGTTGAATTTTGTTGCCTTGTGTAATTGTTCTCGTAGTTTCTAATAAGTGCGTTTATAATTCAGTTCAAAAAGAACTTGTCTTGTGTAGCATATCATAACTCCTATTTTTGATTCTTTTTCACTATGCATTTACACATTTTCTTAAGTCCTTTTTTAATGGATAGTACTCTGAAAAACGTGGTTGCGTTTTAAATAAAGCACTACATCTTAAACGCTTTGACAGTTACCAGGGTATATATATACAGTCGTGCTTGATTTTTTTGTTTCATTTTCTCGCAACTGAATCTAACTAATTGAAATTAAATGTATAGACCTAAAGCTCTGATATTGGTTATAATTTTACTAATTGGCTTTGGAGAACTAAATTGCCAACACAATTATGAGAAGGTCGTAAGGGAACCAATTGGCCAGATTTTTATCAAATTCATATAAACAAAAAATAACTTAAATACTTTTTGTGAAATTGTTTATTTTTTTCCTATTTTTTTGCATTTCCGTCATAAATAACAAATAAAATTGTATTTACAATTTAAATAAATTATGCCGTATTTATGGTGTAATTTACGCGCACAAAATTTTATATAAAATGGACAACAAATTGAACTCCACTTTCCGCTCTTTTCCACCTTGGCTTTCACATTTGTTTATTTGTTTTTCATTAGCGCATTAAACATGGTTTGTTTGTTTTTAAAAACATGTAAATAATTTTTCATTATTAAACGGTTTGGTATTTATTATTAATTCAATATTTTTAATTGGTTTTCTTCTAGCCACAAAACATGTTTGCATTTTAAATGAAACAATATTTTAGCCCTTAACATGTAGCTCTCTAGTTGTGTGTGTGTGCGTGTGTGTGTGTGTGTGTGTGTAGTTGTAGTTGGACAAAGTGTAAAGGTGAAGCATTGCTTTACTCTAATCAACTCAATTTTGCCTCACTTGATTCATGCTTGTCTTGTAAATATTGTTAATTCATTTGTATGTGTGTGTGTGTGTGTGAGTGTTAGCCATTATAAATCCATAACACAAATTCAAATATATTTGTGCATTTTGTAAATATTTTTCTACTATTTATTGGAATTAATGTCCTCCTACCCTCCTCCTACTCATTTGCAAAACACATACCAAAAAGTGGTTGGCCATCAAACAATTATTGTCTACTCGTTTATACTATTGCATTTTGTCTACAAATGTAGTTCACATTTAAAACAACAAAACAAAAAATGAATAACAACAACAAATTAAAAAAAGTAATACCATTGAGAAACAAATCCGTACCCAAACAAATCTTTATTCAGAGAGAAACGAAACTATTTTACCAGTGGCGACCATTTTCTTTTCTGGTTTTTCTATATTGCAGGTTTCAGACACCAATAAAAGCGTTTGCCTGCCTGACAGCCACAAGGTAAGCACCGAAAAGCTGCTCAATCGACACACCGTTAAATTTATAATAAAAAAAAAAATATATCAAAACGAAAATCAACAACTTAATCAAACACACAATTAATCTCGTCTAGTTTTGTTTGTCGTTTTGTAGAGTTTACTTATTTGAAAATTTATATGTATGTGTTCTTTGTTGTGTACAGATCTCTTTTTCTCTATCATCAATTTCAATTGGCTTGTGATAATATTAAATTCAAATTTTGTAGAACTTAAATAGAGTTTTATTTAGTAGCTGTTACATTAGTTACATTTACTTTTTAATCCAATTGGAGATAGATTAAACTCCTATTCGTTCTCAAGGCCCACTGCCATTCAGTTTTGTTACTAATTGAAAAGATTACTTGAAAATTCAATAATTAGTCAGTTTAAGCCGACTTGAGGTCAGGTAAGTTATGTTTACTTTTACTAATGTAAAAGTAACAAAAGGCAGTCTATGACAGAGCCTATTGATGATAGAAGCAGCAGATTCTTGAAACACCCTTTAGGTGTAGTTAACAAACAACATAACTTACCTGACCTTGAGCCGGCTTAAAACTGGGCTTGTCCCACAACCGAACCAGAACCATTAACCAAAGCTTTGCTTTAAATATTCTCTTGAACCTGAATCGGTACCCCATTTTTAGCGAAAGGTTCGGATCGAAAAATGATTTTATACTAAATTGTTATAGCATTAACAAAACTATAAAAATATATATATTTCTTATCTTATTGATCTGATCATTATCTGTTATCATTGTAAATGCAGGTAGTTCAAATCTATTTTCAATTTTTGTTTCCCCCTTTTTAGCTCCCCTGTATTATGAAAACAAATACTCAAATCTCCCACAATTTTGTATTCAGATGGTTAAGACTTTCAATATAATCAGCATAACGATCATATGAACGATAGTAGAGTTATAAGCAAACTCGCTCTACCGACAATCACGATAAAAAGAGAAACAGGGAGAGTGAATATACTTAGTGCGTACCTTGTCCCTCAGATTGAAGGCTATCTGGTGCAAACTTGTCACTTAACCTAAGGTCCTGCACGCAAATAATTTGAAAAAAAAAAATTTATGAAAATTTCGCTAAATTATTTGAGCAAATTATTTGCGTGTGGAACCATAGCTTCAGTTTAAGACCCGGAAAAAAATAAAGTAATGGCTAATTAGATACAATTTCAATCAAAAGTTGGGTAAATTGTTTGGATATGAAACCTCAGCTTAAGGCGTATAGTACTGTCAGATGAGATGACTATATCATAAGAAAATAATTTGCACAAATTTTTCTTAAAAATGTTGCCTATTTTTATTGCTTTGAGTGAAAAGACCAAATAAATTTGCACGCATAAATTAGCCAAGTTAGTTGCAAATTCGAACAAACTTGTTGCTTAGTTGGACCCGTGCGCAAATATGTTTGCGTATTTGAGAGTTTGCACTTGCAAGCAAATTTGGCAAATATTTCATTTTCTGGTCTAAGACACTTTTTAAATGAGAGTTGTAAGTGAAAACCATAACCATATCATAAGAAAATACTTTGCGTAAATATTTCTATACAAAATTTGCCTATTTTGATTGCCTTAAGTGGGAAGACCAAATAGTTTGTACGTAAAAATTACCCAAGTTAGTACTCAATTCACTTAAATTTTTTTTCCTGAATTATTTATACCAAATATTTGCTCAGTGGGATCTATTGGAAATACCCGTATTTGCACTTGGATGCAAATTTTAGGAGCAAATTTGGCAAATATTTTATACCTTCGTAAAATGTATGTAACAGGAGAAGGAAGCATCTCCGACCCCATAAAGTATATATTTTGTCAGCATAATAGTGATATAACATCGTCGTTTCGTTTCTCGTGTATGAACACCTAATTAGAACAAAGACAACAAGTTTGTTTCAAATTTTCCCGCCCCCGCAATATGAAAAAACCATACAAATTTTGAAAATAGATTGTTCAAACCTTCAACATATATTTTAATCATCTTACTATGATCATAATCATTTTTCGATCAGTGAACGATAGAAGAGTTCAACGCAATTTGAAAAATACCCATATCTCCCACAATTTGGGAAACCTTACCCTGTAACGGGTATATCGAAGTCGAGCAGGGCCGACTTCAACTTACGCTCTCGTTTTTTCCTAATTTGATCTAAGTTTGTGGAAAATTAGGACGAAATAGGGAATTTATCAGAACTTTTTGAGCAGTTTATTTATGGGTGAATCCACAGCTTGTGTTTTAAGTCCTGCAAAGTCCAAAGTAATAGTTACTTAAACAAATTTTCAAATAAAATTTGGGCAAATTATTTGCCTGTGTGAACTTAGCTTTGGACTCTTTTTAAATAAGAGTTGTAAGTAGTGAACATTTTCGCCACTATTTGACCAAATTATTTGCGTGCAAACACTTAGATTTAGTTTTAAATTCGGAAAAATCTTCAGTAAAGGTTTTTTAGACAAATGTTCATCAAAATTTGCGCTAATTTTTTGTGTTTTAGACAGTGTTTCTCACAACTGAAGAATCTGCACGTTGCTTGAACATCGCAGTGTGCTATTATGTGTTCAAAAAAGATTCCTCTTTTTATCCGAAGAATCTGCCTAGTTGGGTATTTCTTATCCTTATCTTGTACAGTTTGCTCTGCAATCTTCATTGGCCCGTGTAGAGCCCTGTCAGAATTTTAAGGGCATTCTTTCCTTGTTAGCTTTATTTTTTAAACCTTTTTTGGTCATGGTTCATAATTACTGCATTTGCTTGTCTGGTATTTTCTCAGGTGGTTGTTCTATGCATTCTGTTCTCACCTTACCTTAACGCAAATAATTTGCGGAGTGGGAAAAAATTTGTGCAAATTTTTTAAGAACAAATTTTTTTAAGATTAAATTTTTGCCAATGTTGGAACACCAAATTTGTTTAAGACAAACATTTGCTGTTCAAGGCTAACATTGATTACCCAATGTAAGCAAATTTTGTTTGCATTTGGGATCTTAGGCTAAGTTCACGCAGGCAAATAATTTGTCCAAATTTTTTTTTAATTTTTTAAACTCCAACTTAACATTCAATTTTTTTTCTGGGTGTAAAGTTTAAGTTTAAGCATTCTATATCTGATGTTTAAGGCTGTGCGTAGATTGCCAATGAATCAGCCAGTCAGTCAGACAGTCAGTGAATGAGGTCAAATTCTTTTATATATTACAGAGATTATGGTGGATCATTTTTTAAGAAATTATACCCAATTTTAGACGAAGGCGAATTATTGTTTCAACATTTACATTGTCCGTAAATCCATAAATTGAAAGAACAGTTGAAAAAAATAAAAACAGAACTAAAGTTATTCCATTTCATTTTGGTAGCAACATTTATTAGCCACCCTGAATTATGATGAACAAGTCGTTTCCTTTAATTTTGTGCACTGACTTGAAACAGTTGCCAAAAAATATATTCATATTACGCATACGACATGTAAGCTGCTGTGGCTAAACAATAATAACACATCAGTTATGTGTACTTTGTGGCCAATAAAAACAATAGGGGGAAAAGCAACTAACAACGACTCCCTTTGGAAATGCGTGTGATTTAGTCGGCTGCAGTTGGCCGGCCGTAGGCACTGCCCCTTAGCTCCCACCAAAATGGGCGTCCTGCAGCGTTGTCGTTGGCTTGCAATTATTATGTCTTGTTGTAATAATTTTATTGTGATTGTGTATATGGTTACACAATTTGTTAAACATTCAGAGGGAAAAGCAACATGTGTGAGACAGACGACATATCTTAACGGGTGCTATGTTTCAATCCGACAAAAGCCGTTTTAATGTTTCATAAATGGGGCGTACGTGTTTATGGACTTGATGCGTGTGTGTGTGTGTTGTTGTTGTAGGACAGGCACGTTTCAGGTGCTTAATTTGAAGATATATTTTCTGGCAATGCAATTGTAATTGTTAAATGAGTTTGAGGTGCCTACAAATTGGGCTTGTTCTACAGAATTTCAGCAATTGATCCTTTAAGCAGCAATTAGGCAAGATTTAGAATTTAGTTTGCTTGAGTTGCACACACACACACACTCCATAATTGTATAATCACAATCGTAATCGGCGATAATGACAACACTTTAGCGCCATATTACACATTATAAAAAATATATATAAAACATCAATTACCGGAGGCGCGCGCAACGTTGAGTAAGCACTGCCAGTCCCAGTTCCAGACAGAGCCAACAAATGGACACACACATATACACACACACATATCCATAACAATGGCTGCCAACAGCAACAGCAACAACAACAACAAATCTCCACCCCATTGCTGCCGCGGCCTGTTTCCCATATTTTATCTGCTAATGTGTAATTATAAACAATTTTGTTGTTTGTTATTTATAATGGCGTTAAAGGAGCTGCAACAAAAAAAAAAAAGGCCAACAAACTAAACATTGTTTGTTATTGTAATTGTGCAACGATCATTATTGTGGGTGCAATTTTAACAAACGACCTGCGATAGAAATCGCATGCAAATTGTTGTTGAAGCAAGTGGATGCGTGCATCCAACACATTTGCCACCAAAAACTGATATTATATGTATGTATGTACAGCAGCGAGATCTGCTGGTCATAAGGGCAAGGTGCTAAAATGTCAGGCCAAACATACAAAATGCCGTGAAACATGCAATAGTGGCCACTACTTTGGCATTTAATTGCATTGAAATTTATGTTTAGAAATTTAAAATTCCGTTGTTAGTGTTGCGGTTGGGCAATGGCAGCAGCTGCCCTAAAAAGTAGGCTACAAAAAATTAACTGAAAGAGGCGACAAGTTTCATTAACAAAAAAAATGGATTGGCTTCGAAAACTATTTAAAAGGAAATTTTTATAATAATTAAATTGTATTAATTGTCACTTTCTGAGAGCTAACTAGATATTTTTTTAATGTTTGCAAATTTCTAAATTGTTCTAAAATTCTCTTTGCTGTTCTTTCCAAATTACAAAAGTTTGTTTAGACAAAACAAAACAATTGGCTTCGAAAACTATTCAAAAGAACATTTTTATAATAATTAAATTGTTTTAATTGTCACTTTCAACCTTCATGAAACTTTTTAATTGTTTGCAAAATTCCTAAATTGTTTTAAAATTCTGTTCTCTTTGCAACACCCTGTTTTTTCAAAATTCTCTATAAAAAAAATCTTGTTTTTTCAACCACACCTTGTTCAGCTTGTATTCCAATTGTCACAGCTGTAGCTACACAAACTCCCATGTTGACAATAGCCACAAAAGCCCAGCCTCTACTGTGCCAATTATTGTTAACCCCAACACCAACACCTAATTCGTGCTTTTTCGGCCATTGTTGCAGTGACACTTTTAATATCCCATTCCTTGTTTGCTGCCGGTTAGCTGACCTTGTAACCCACTGACTGTCGTTCTCACACTCCACTCTCCTGCTCTGGCAGGAAGTGTATTTGTTACGGAAGAGAGTAGCATTTTGAACAACTTCCGCCGTTGGGTATGGGTTGGGGGTTCCCAGCTTTAATTACTATTGCATAGGCGAGAAGCGAAATCAGTTGATTGACATTTTGATTGGAAAAACAAAATAACTTCAAATTTTATTAAAGTTTTTTTTATATAAATCAGAGTTTTTGCCTGAGGATTAAACACATTCGACAATTCACATGCATATAAGCCGACAGCTTATCGAAGTCATGCCTAACCGATTGTCAGACAGGTAGTCGTACTCCGCGCTGCATAACAAGCAAGTCGACGCCGACGTGCGAAAAAATCCAATAGAGTTTTTCTGCTTTTTTTGAACCGTGAAAATTTGTGTCATTTCATGATCGTTTTGTTGATGTGTTTAGTATACCCTATACCCATAAAAATGGGTAAAAGAAGTTTGCAAATTTATGTATCAGACAGAAGAAAACATTTGGACACAAAATCAAGTGTACAAGGTATATCGTAGTCGGGGCACTCGACTGCAGCTCTCTTTATCATTTTGTACTCATTTTCGGAACACACAATGATTTTCAAATATTCGGGCTCCGTTTAAAAACATTTCGTTTTACGAACACTTTTGGTTCATTTACAGAAAAATATGATTTAAATTATTCCAAAATGTTTCAATTTTTTAGTAATATTTTTGGTCTCATTTTTGGCCAAAAAAATGTTTCATAAACATTTTTTAAGTTTAAATTGTATTTTCCTATTTTACAAAGTTACGACCTTTATAATACTCAAACTAGTAAGCTTTAACTAGCTCGAGGACAGTAAAGTTTTTTTTAGGGATCCAAAACCGATTCTGAGCCGAACCGAACCAAACCGTACCAAACCACTTATATGTGTTTGTAAACCGAACGAACGATCCATTGTTTTTTGCGAAAATGCTGAACTAGTTTATTTCAGTTTATCGATGAGTTTAATGATATCCCAACACCAATAAATATAAAAAAAGCTATATTTTCAAACGAAATCATTTGTTGACAAAAATAAAATTTACGTTGACTTTAGAATTTGGTCATATAGTTCTACTATTGTTATTATATTGTCTTATACATATTATAACTCGATTTACTAGTATCCTGTAGTATTTAATGTAGAATTATAATTCAAGTAAAAGGTTATTCACACTCGGCAACATCTACCGTTTTCGATGTTCCTATCTTACTTGTTTCATATTACTTAGAATCAATTGTCAAATGGTCGGTGTTATTGAAAAGTTGAATTAAATGGTTTTTCAGTTCTGAAAAGCGTTTAGATACTGACCATCTTTTTCGACTGGGATTCAACGAGTGATCAGCGAAACTCAAGAAAGTGGAAGCCCATCAGCAGCTGATTGCAAAACAAAATACAAAGGGAGCACCAGAAGCAGACCCGAAACATTTAAGGGAAATGACTGTCCAAAATGCATCATTTCAAAATAGACTGCCGACTGTTAAATGCAAAGAAAGCTCAATATTTATTTATAAATATAATCAATTATTAATTAAACAATTGTTTTATTTTTCATAAAAATTACTCGGCAATTGCACCTCTTATGGCTCTTATGGCTGCCCTTTAAAATCAGATGAAGTGTTTGTGTTTTCTGTCTTCTTTTTATGCAATCTTCCTATTATGATTAATTTGACTGTTGTGTGATGCCTCATATTTCTCTTGACCTTTCCTCCAGCAAGGACGAAAATTCCATACCATTCCATTTGCTTGAGGGCACAACATCTGCTGCAGTTTTTAAGCGGCAGCTAACAAATCCGACACATTTAAAAATATATTTTCCATTTCGCCTGCCGATTGAGATTTGACATTTAAATCGTAGCTTTGTTCCATCCAGCGAATCCTCTGTAATTTTCAATGTTTGACTAGGTTAATGTCATCGTAGAGCTTCATACGTTTCGTGATTCCTTCGGGAGCGAAATTCATTGCCACCAATTGCCGCCTCATTCGCTGTCCATGCTTCTGCGCCTTGTTGCAGGACTTGTATAGCGTTATTTTTGTTCTTTGAGAGAAGGTTTTACTCTTGAATTCCCTGCAAGAGTCATTCTTCTTCAAATTTCGAGGCTGATTTTGTTGTCGCTGGTAATTACTGTTCCCAGATAGACGAAACCCTATACAACCTTAAAGTTATAGTCTCCCTCCTACTGTCTGCGCGTGACTACTAAGTACTTGGTCTGGTCCTCGTTCACCGCTAAGCCTTTCAGTTTAGACTGCTTGCATAAATATTTGCTACTTGGGGTGGGGAGTTAGGGCCTTTCAAATCGGACAATCTCACCTGGGAAAAACAGTATTAGCTTGCTTTTGCAACGATTAACATTCAGGATTGCCAAAGAGATTCTCAGCCATTAGCTTAACCACTTAATTTCCTCTACGATTTTGATTTCAATTTTCCTTGCACAATACAGAACAGAATTTTGGTGAGTTTTCAATTTGAATTGGGTTTTGTGTCGTCCTTTGTGCCTTGTGTGTGAATTGTGAGTGGCCGCTGATGATGATGGTAATGATTTATGCATTTTGTGCGAAAAGTGTTTTTATGCAAATTTGTGCGTTTCGCGCATTCAATTTTTGTGTGTCTCTTGGCCCAAGTTGCGTGAAAATATGCAAATGATGCTCATAATTTGCTTTAGCTAAGGGGAAATTACCAAAAATGAACTATGATGTGTGTGTGTGTGTGTGTGGAGGGGGAGTGGGAGTGGGAAAGGGTGGGTGAGGTAGCTGGTCACCAGAGGACTTAGCCAAAACTTTTGCATTGAAAGTTGTTAAAGCCCTGCGCAGAGCAAAAAGTAAAAGATAGTTTTATACTTTAGTTTACGGCACACATGACCCATTAATAAGTGCACGGCATTTGCGTTTAAGTTTTTTGTTGGTTCTGCTGGCCATTTCATTTGGCCCACACAGCGGGGGGTTGGGGGGTGGCCAAACCAAAAACTGGCGACTGGCCCAGCACGTTGTCAACATAAATTTTGGCCAGAGCTGAAGCTGCTTTTGCTGCTGCTGTTGTTGTTGCTGCTGGTGGCAAAGTTTACATTTCCTTGCAATTTAAATGCGTTTATCTATATTTGAAAATGTCCAACAGACCAGGCTTAAAGTGGAGAATTTAAGTTATATTTTAGCAAATTTAGCAACCTTAAATTCTTAAATCATAATCAAGGTCGTATGTAATGAGGCTTATACAAAAGGAAGATGTAACTAATAGATACTGTAAACTGATATTCACACACTCACATATGCAAAGGCCTGCCAATGGCAACTCAATGATAATGAGTCAAAAAGCGGAAGCTATGAATAAATTTGCAATTTACATGCATACGCACACAGACAATCCCATACACACACACACACACATATGCACACATCTCTATTGAGCGCTTTAATATGCACGCCACGTTGCGTCGATGCTTACAATTTGTATGTAAGCGGCTTGCGGCCAGCGTGGAGGAGTACAGGGAATCTGGTTTCATTGATTGGGAAGCCCAGTTTATGCCATAGACACACTGACCCACAGGCTTACATGGCCAAACAATTGTCTCTAGGATATTGATATCGAAAATGATGTGTAGTCCCCTAATTGGAATACCCCAAAGCCCACAATTTCTAGTTGAAAGTTATGGGAATAGTTTACTTACTTAAGTATCACAGCATAAATCAAGTAGACTTCAATATGAATACACATGTAGGTATAGTCAAATACATAAATAAGTCGGGGTCCTGCAAAGAGACTTTTGGTATGATATGGGTTGTCAGACCGATCCTTACCTATAGAGGGCCTAGTGGAAGTCATTTAAAACCATATCCCACCTAAACAACCTCCACTTAAGACAAAGAACAGCTAACCTGACTGGCCCTGGGCTTAATTCTGAACCTGGAAGCTGTAGACACTTTTCTTAAGTAGGCAGCATTAAAATTCTGGGAACTTAAGCTTTTCAAAAAAACAACATTCTACTCTCCAAAAAAAAAGTAATCATCAAAATGACACTTTTTATTTAGCATAGTTACATTTTTTAAGTTGAAAAATTAATACCATTACAAATTACAATTAAATAATTTTATTTAAGGTATTTAAAAATTTAATTACCATTACAATTAGAATTTTTTAGGAATTAAAATATTTAATTACCTTTTACAATTCCTATTTTTTTGTAATTAACAATTTCATTACCATTCAAATTTTGTTAATGTAATTTATAAAAGTATTTAGTCAACAATTTGAAACTTTTAAATATAATTTTTTGGGAGAATGTAACGCAGAACGCCATCCAGACTTAAAGTCGGAAATCGGAGCAGTTCGGTTCAGTGTTTCACAGTTGCTTACCCGTTTCGGTTCTGTCATTGTTTTTTGAAGCTAAACGAAAAGTGGTTTCCGTTTGGTTCAGAGGTTCACGCTTTTCATACCTTAAAAAATATTTCCGGCTTTGATTTTCCAAAAATATATTTTCATATATGAAAATCTTCAGTTTTAATATTACTTAGCTTTAAAATCTTTATAATAATGTTCTAATTAAACAAAATGGGATTAGTTCCATCCATTAGCTTTATCTTCTTTCGTTAAAAGAAATGCATCAGATTTTCTAAAGCTTAGAACCAAAAAAAATTGTACAATTACGAACGATCTCAAAAGCTAACTAAGTTCGGAATTTCCAAATTTATGAAACAATTTCTCATTTCAAGTTCGTTTTTTATTTATAAAAGACCTTTATCTTGAAATAAAATGTATTCCATTTAGGGTTCGGAATTGCTCATTGCTCACAGCTCCCAGGAGCCCCAGCTCTGACTACGAGAACTAGTTCGGAGCTGGAGCCAGCCCGGCTCCGAGCTTTGAATAGTTCAGGAACTAGCGAGATCTAGCTCGGGAACTCAATCTAAACGGAGCTCTTACTTTTAGCCGGCCTAAGCTAGGAGACTCAGATCGGGAACTAGAAGCTTGCAGCCGGCTCCCGGTTCTTAAGCCACAGCTTCCGGCTCTGAGCTGAGAGCTACATCTTAAGAGCCAGGAGCTAACAATCTCGGCTCTGAGCTGGAGACCCAGATCGGGAGCTAGAAGCTAACACCCGGCTCTTGATCCACAGCTTTCGGCTCTGAGCTGAGAGCTAAATCTAAAGAGCCAGGAGCTAGCAATCGGCACGTAGATCTTTACTTGTAGCTGTCGGCTCTAAGCTAAGAGACCCAGCTCGGGAGCTAGGAGCTAGTAGCTGGCTCCCGGCTCTTGAGCCATAGCTCTCGGCTCTAAGCTAGGAGCTACAGTAAAGAGCCAGGAGCCAGCAATCGGTTCGCAGTTCCTTTTTTGTAGCTATCGGCTCTGAGCTATTACATTATTTTTATTATAATTCACACTAACAGGCAGGCTGTCAGATTTTGAATACGAGTTATATTGTAAGCTGTTTAGACGAAGTAGAATAAATGGTTATTTTCCCATATGGCAAGCCTGATTTTTCATATTTGTTTATTTCTTGGTTAAAGCAATGGACTGCTTTTCTCTATATATAAAGAAGAGATTTTCCTTTCTGACTGATTCACTCAGTTGAAAGTGGGAACTAAGGCGGGGTTTTGGAAAATTCTGCACCCAAGGGTTGGGAAAACTCTCGAAAAAGCTTATGTGGGGACAATTTTGATTTTCATCCGTTGACTTCAAATTCGGTTGGTAGGTAAAGTTTGCGAAATAATTGAAAACATCCTTTCTCCATTTCGGAAAATCCGCCCACAAGTAAAATGGCTAGAAAATATTTTTATCCGATTTACTTTATGCAAAATAATTAGACATGTGATTTTCCAAAGTCGGAAAATCCGCACGAAAGGTCGGAAAATGCCCGAAAAATTCTATTTTTTCCGATTAACTTTA
This sequence comes from Lordiphosa mommai, assembly GCA_018904225.1. Classification (NCBI taxonomy): domain Eukaryota; kingdom Metazoa; phylum Arthropoda; class Insecta; order Diptera; family Drosophilidae; genus Lordiphosa; species Lordiphosa mommai. The sequence continues at coordinate 4,495 of JAEIFT010000124.1, read as the reverse complement.
AACTCGGATTGTAACATTAGTAGGAAAAATAATTAGACTTCTGATTTTCCGATGTTGGAAAATTCACCTACATGGAAAATTCGAAAGGAAAATAAAAATTTTTCAACGGATTGACTTCAAATTCGGTTTGTAAGTAAAATAAGCGCAATAATTGTTTTCTCCAATTTCGGAAAATCCGCCCACTAGAAAAATGGGCGAAAAATTATTTATGAAAAAAACTATTTTTCATCCAATTGACTTTAAACTCGGTTTGTTATGATAATAAGCATGGTTTTCCAATGTTAAAATATCCACCCACAAAAAAAATGGCCAAAAAATCGATAGGGAAATAACACTTTTTCATCCGATATACCTTATACTCGGTTTGTGAGCAAAAATGGAAGTCAAAATCGAGCGTTTTACAAAAAATTCATAATATTAAAGCAAAGTTTCCGTTAAAAACTCTTAAAAAAGCCAAAGTCAAGCTTCAGATTAAAAATTGAGGTACGAATGATTTATAGCACATTCTTGTCGATATCAAGAAAATTTGTTCTTTATTCCCAAAACAAACCAATACTGAAGATATAGGCACATTTTTCTAAAGCTATTTTTCTTTCTAAACAAAAATCGGAATATTTCCCAATTTATTGATAACTTAAAAATTTTTGTTTAAGTAAATGCCTGACAAATCTTTGTGTGTTTAAAAACGCTGTGAACTAGTATTTTTTGATCAATTTTAGCTTGAAATAAAATGAATTTGATAAATACTTTAAAAACTGCTCAACATCTTCAAACAAAAATGAAGCATTTTGGACTTTTATATCAAAAGATTGTTGCATAAACTTACTTCGAGCTTAAGACCATTTGACGTCAGAGCTCTGTCCCCACTCGCCTCCTTTGGCCAGGTTGAGGCAAATTCAATTAAACTTTTGTTGACGTTCAATGCTGCTGGTTATCCGACCACATTCTCCTCCACATCACCCTCTGCTCTGAGTTTATTATATAACATTAGCAGTCAAGTTATATACAAATAGCCAGTCACGTTACTCCATTTGTTCGTGGCTCGTGCTTTGGCCACGTTTCACATTTGCAGCTGCTTTAAATAAATATTTAACTTACCATAATTGGAAATTCAAAAAGTACAATTAACAGTGTAGCACAAAAGTTTCAAGTTTTCCGGGGAGGGGGGGCAGCATGTGAAATGGAAATGTTGCGAATATAGAAAGCAGGACTCAAGATGATTTGGCAATTTTTCTGTAATAAATTGGGTAATGAAATTTTATAAATTCTTGAAGTTGTTTTTTTTTTAGATGGGTCAGTTATGTATGTGTGTATACCTACTTGTAGGGGGCCACTTGAATTTTTCATTTCATCTAATTATAAATACGCATTAAAAAGTAGATCAGAGCTGAAATGAAAACAAAAAAATGACAAACAGCAACAGGAGAGACAACATGAAGAATTTTAAATCAAATGTCATAAGATTATACTTTCAGCTTAGATGGAATATCAAATGCGCTACAAATGGGTAATTTTTTTATTTCTACAAAATTCCTTAATTATTGCACCAGTCACTTAAACAAACGGAGGAAAAATCTACTTAGCCTAAGGAAGTCAAGTATTGATGTAAGAAAAATTGGTTTGACTAGAGGTTTCTGATTAAGGGCCTTTTTCTCATTTTCATGTTTTTGAAAACTAACTGCTTGTTGAGAAAATATATGTTGTCTGCTTTTAGGCAGCTTTTAACATCACATCCGGGTCGTTGTAGACACAAGAATAAATATTTTAGAAGCAGACTAAAAGTAGGCAACATATTTTTGCTCAAAAATTACCTAGATCTGAGCATCATGTAGATGAGAAAACAACCCTAAAGGTATTTATAATTGAAAAATAAAGAATCACAAAGCGCATTAATAATTAATATTATTTTAGCAACAAATTCTCTCTACAGTCAGAAAATAGTCAAGAATTTATTATGAAAATACTTGATTCAAGTACAAAATTTACCCCCAAAATGCTAAATGTCTGTTAAATACATTTTAAACTATTTTAAGATCTTTTTCGATGAACATTTTAAAACAAAAATTTCCATACTCAAAATATTCTCCGTTGAAGTTTACACCTATACATTCTAAAAATCAAATGAGAGTGCATTTAATAACTACAAAATGTTCTTGGTTGAAGCTTACAATCATTTTAAAGAGATTTCTAAATTGTTCTTCAACCGAAGACTCTGTATTAAATAACTGCGAAGATGCATAAATAAATTAATCAAAGACCAAAAATGTATTCTATCTATAATCTACCATCACTTCATAAGCAAAGTGATTGAACCAGTTGGGAATTTTAGAGACATTGCATATTGTTTCTGGGCTTGACACTATATTTGAAGAAAAAACATCATAGACCGAAGACCTTACAATACCTACACAGAAAAAAAATCCGAGATATTTTGATAAAAATCAATTTTAAACTTTATCAGAAAGTAAATCGATCCCTAAATTTCTCAAACCAAGTACGAAAGGATTGACTTGAGTTCGAATTTACCAATACCGAAAATCTGGGACTTGATTTTCAAGCAGGATCAGAACTTAAAATAAGTCTTTCGTGACTTCAACTTCAATCCGAAGGTAGTGATAAAATCCATTTTTTAAACTCGAATATAGCTCCCCATTTTTATACCCGTTACTCGTAGAGTAAAAAGGGTATACTAAGTTCGTGCAAATGTATGTAACAGGCAGAAGGAAGCATCTCCGACCCCATAAAGTATATATATTCTTGATCAGCATCAATAGCCGAGTCGATATAGACATGTCCGTCTGTCCGTCCGTCCGTCCGTCCGTCTGTCTGTATGAACACCTAGATCTCAGAGACTTTAAGAGCTAGAGCTACCATTTTTTCAGGGTAGACTTGTTTTGTCTGCACGCAGATCAAGTTTGTTTCAAATTTTTGCCACGCCCCCTCCCGCCCCCGCAATATGAAAAAAACCTCATATCTCCCATAATTATGAAAATACATTGTTCGGACCTTCTAGACATATATTTTAATTATCATTACTTATCTATCCGCCATACATCATTTCCTGATCAGATGAACGATAGTAGAGTTGCCGCCCCGCAATTTGAAAAATACCTCATATCTCCCACAATTTTGAAAATACATTATTAAAACCTTCTAGACACATATTTTAATCATCATTACCTATCGATCCGCCATACAACGTTTCTTGATCAGATGAACGATAGAAAAGTTCCCGCCCCCGCAATTTGAAAAAATACCCCATATCTCCCACAATTTTGAAAAAAGATTGTTTGAACCTTCTAAACATATTTTATTTTAATTATCATTACTTATCTATCCGCAATACATCATTTCCCGATCAGATGAACGATTTGGGCAAGTTGTGATCTAATAAAATATTCTTAAATAAACAAAACCTTACCCTGAGTAACTGGTATATCGAAGTCGAGCAGGGCCGACTTTCACAACAACTTGAGGGAAAGGGGGGGGAGAGGGGGAAAGAAAATTAGCTCCCGTTTTGTTCTGTGTAGATCCGACATCTTATACAAACATATTTGTTTGACGGGTCCTGCTGGTGGCAACTGTTTTTAAGTACACGAGCCAACACATAAAACTGACGGAACGCTCAGATACGAAGCAATCACACTTTCTAAAAATTTAACTTTATGAGAAACAAGACGAGATTCTACATTTTTTGTATGAGATGTCGCCTCTAGATATTGTATGTTCTTTAAATAGACTTATTTATATTTATTTTCCATATAATACCTTTTAATCAACCGCAGGCTCTGTTATGTAAACTTTTTAACAGTTAACAGAGAACTGTTGCAGAGTTTTGTTTTTGCCCGAAAGGCAGGCTTGCTCTGATGCGTATATCTCGGTCATTTTAATCCAGATTTTAAAACACGATAGCTTGTTTGATGCGTAATTGAGGTATTACTTCGAATAATGAAGACAAAAATGCACTTTTAATTTTTTCCTAATTTATGTGATATTTTTAAGTGCGAATTTTTGTGGAAAAAAATGCATAAAATTCACATTTTCAAAGTTTGAGTTAAATATCTCGAAAACGATTCACTTTAAATATAAAGTGGGTTTCACTTATTTGTCGGCCTATTTACTGGCAGTGATTTGGTATTTTAAAATTTTAAGTCGGTGTAGGATTACCAAAGATAGGGCGAAATATGTAAAACCACTGACAAAAAAATGGGTTTAATAAAAAAATTGGAAATTTAAAAATTCTTTAAAAATAAAATCTAAAAAAAAAATTTTCTCTATTGGAAGAATATATCGATAAAAAAAACTTAGTTTCGACCAGAAGCCAGAAAAAAAGTGCTAAATTGTTGCCTTATAATCGATAATGAACAGTGTAATCAAATAACACATTGCAGAATTTAGTAATTTTATTTTCCTTCATGTTGCCATTAAAGGAAAAAATTAATCCTTGATGATTTATTGTTAAGTGTACAACGAAACCATCTTTAAAAATTTTCCA